>JBBDHG010000190.1:3607500-4288750 GCA_037951165.1 Lophius americanus | reverse complement strand
GAAACATGTGAAAGGCAATTTGACTGTTCAAAACCAATCATGACGCAATGGCAACAGGAGTGAATATATAAACTTTCAGATTACACTGCCCTCGTCAGTATGCACATGGAGCAAAGGGACCAAAATGAACTACAAACCAACATTAGCTGCAAAGATTAGCAACATGCTAATAATTTTAAATCTACTTGGACGCGTTAATAATAACCATCTACTGCAGTTTACAGAGTACTTACTTTTCATAGACACACACAGCAGCTGAAAACAGGTTGTATACTGCTCAATGATGTACATCCACCACTTGTTACAGCTTTACCTAGAGGGAACAACTAATGAATTACTCAACTATTGTGCCAACTAAACATGTATGTGTATGAGACAGGTAAATTGGTGCATTAAGGGAAAATTTAGTCAATCACAGTATCTCAATTAATCTGTAAGGCGGTTCTTATCATCCATAGTCCATACAGGGAGTTTTTTACAGTTACTGATGGTTATTTTCAATAGTGACTTAAATGAATTATCTTCTCTTTTTAGAACATGACCCTACAATGTCATAAATGTGCCCTGGTAACGAGCTCCAGCCATGTGCTGGGTACTGGAGCAGGAGAAGAGATTGACCGTACGGAGTGTGTGATTCGTATGAATGACGCACCCATGTTGGGGTACGAGGCTGACGTAGGTAACCGGACCTCTCTGAGGGTTGTCGCCCACTCAAGTGTGTTTAGGGTGGTCCGTAAGGTTAGTGAGCTCCTAAACCGGGCAGACAGCAAACCTGTGGTCATCTTCTGGGGTCCGCCAAACAAGATTGGGAAGGACGCCAAAGGAACGTTGTACAGATTGATCCAGAAAGTCAGCATGACCTACAGCAACCTGTCTTGTTTCAGTATCACTGCCAACAAGATGCACAGATTTGACAGCCTGTTCCAAAGGGAGACAGGACGAGATAGGTGAGTACAGGTCTGTGAACAAGTATTGGACCTGATCCTGAAATCTATATTTGTGTGTATCTCATACTAATGTGTTGGATCTCCAAACTTAATCAAACACAAAAACAAGGCAACCTCAGTAAAAACTAAATGCAGTTTTTAGATGATGATTGTATTTAATGATGCAAGAAGGTTTGTACGATACCATAAAAGTACGATAAAAGTAATCCCGCACTGTACTTTAAGGCTAGTTGTGTCACCAAACTGGAAATCAGACTCTGACATGTCGTGGAATTTTGGCCCACTCCTCTTTGCAGAACTATTTTGGTGCAGATACATTGGAGGAATTGTGACCTACTCTTTTTTCACATTCCAACACAACATCTCAATGGAGTTCAGGTCCTTCTGACTTACTCTTATGTATGAGTACATGTCCTGCTTCATGACTCAAGTTGTGCTAGTGCTTCAAGTCTCAGACAGATGTCCTGGCAGAATTTTCTGGTAGAGTTGTTCTCAATTCTGGTAAGTTGCCCTGGCCCCTAGCAGCAAAACATCTTCATGGCCCCCTGCATGATATGGTATTTTTTTGTGAAATGTTGTTACGGGTGTATGCCAGTTTTAAAAGAACCCAATAAGTTACACTTTTTTCCCCCAAAAGCTATGGTGGATCAGGAAGTAGACCCGTTGTCAACTTATCTAAAGGTCGGTCGTTCGATACCCGGCCCCTCGTATCTACATGTCGTCGTGTCCTTGAAGAAGATACAAAGCCCCAAGATGATTGCAATGGCTGTTCCACTGGTGTGGGAATTCTGTTGTGAATGGTTATCGCTCCTGATGAGCGGGGGGTGCCTTACATGGCAGCGTCTGTCATCACTGTATGAATGTGCTGACTTGTGTTGTAAAGCACTTTGAGTAATCAAGCAGACTGTAAAAGTGCAATACAAGAACAAATGTAGTTGATTTACCATTTCTAATGGTCATCAAGGTGTGTCAGATCCAGATTAACCCTAATGATCTCCAGGCTTAGCAGTTGCTTTCACCTTGCCAAATTCCATTTTTGTCTAATGCCTTTCTTATGGAGCCATGAACTCTGACCCTCACTGAGGTGAGGGAGACCTGCAGTTCCTTGGATGTGTTCATTGGATCCTTTCTGACTTCCTTAGCCTACACTGCTCTCTTGCAGGGACTTTTGGAATGTCGTCCACTCATGACTATGTTCACTGTACTTATATGTCTTCTCCAATCCTGAAGTTTATGACTGTAGATCTGTGGAGGCCCAGGGCCTTATAAATAGATTTGAAATCCTTCCAGACAAATGTAGACAAATCACCACACCTCCCCATCTCATTGTGTATTTCTTGTGATTTTGGCAAAGAGTGCTACTATTAAGACTTTGGGGACAACTTCCCGCTTCTAAAAATGTTCTATTTAAGTGATGATGTGACCGATCAGGTGTGTCTAGTCCAAGTTAGCTATTAATACAGTTCGGTGGGTTTTTGAATTCTGTTTCTTTTTAGCCGTCATACCCAGTTGGTATTAGAGAACCTGGTAGGACTTTACATTAAAGCACGGTAATAAGATGGTAATAGTGGCATAATAGTTTGATAATAAAGAGGTAATACATGTGGAATAACATATGATTACCAAAGTAATAACCAGGTAATAGCTTGGTAATAACATGGGTATACCTGGGTAATATTTCACTGAAATTTTTGTAACAGGGCATTAATCGGGGTAATCATGGTAATGTTATATTAAAACAAACATCCAGAGGTGAAATATAATGAATCAGTGCTGCTAAAGGCAAAACTACCTGTTTCTATTTAATTTCATGGTAATATTAAAGTAAACCAAACATCCAAAGGTGCGGCGATTACCTGGAAACACTGGTGGTAGTTTCTGTATAAGAAACTACCAAGTACATAATTTACATTTCAAACTTCAACGGAATGCCTTGAATGAACAAGTATTTTAGCACTTTGAGATTTGATACAAACGTAAAGTGCGTTATAAATGAAATGTATTATTATTGTTATTTTAATTGATATCCATTATTGCTTACTTTTTTGAACACAACACAAATTGCTGTCACAACGGCGTCCATGAAAAGTCACTTTTCTTTTCCATATTTAGTAGAACGCCACTTGGAAAAAGGGGAACCATAGATTTCTCTTCACTGTCGGCTGCAAAACGGACCTCTGCATCCACAGCAGTATAGTTGGCTGCTCAGCTAATGTTAACGTCAGTCTTTGAGTGACGGTGTAGAAAGTTCAAAGTCTACCTCAAGTTTGTCTCACAAAGCCAATAATTTAGTTGTTAAATCAAAACATGCCTTCAACTGTTGCTTTATGTGTAGATGAACTAAAAGACAAGTCCAGCATGTGTGCGCTGTAACAGTCTGGATGCTGCACTGCTCTTGAAGTTGAGTTCCGCTCTTTTCTATTTGTCACCATCACGTTTTTATCTGGCATTCAAGAATTGGATTTTTGACATGTATCGTGTTGGCGGTCGGCGCCCAAATTACCGAAGCATTATCGCCACCTTATGTGGATCGTCTGCGCATGTATGAAAGCGTTTATGATTAGGCGAGTCGATGCATGTAAACAACGGGTCGGAAAAGATCCCAAGTCATGTAAACAGGTGACCGACATTGCAATTCGGAAAGGAGAAAAGTTTCTTTGGTCAGCACGTGTAAACATGCTGTCATCTCCATGTCAACGGTGCGCTGATAGGCTGTTACTGGGTCACTGACACAATGTTAAATAGTTTTTCATTGCACTTTTTATTCCTGAGATCTTAATATGTTTGTTTACCAAAGCATTCTTCGGAGGTTTTTTTTTAAGTTGAGAATTTATTTGAATTTATGTCGAACTAGAAATGGCCTTTTATTTTATTTTAGTCTGTATTTTTGTTGTTGTTTTGAATGAAAAGGACCGACTTTAATAAATTGACCTTTGACTCGATTTTTTTTGTGGACCTTTAAGATTTGTATTTGAGCACCCCTGCTACAGATCACTGTACCTTGTTCTAGAGATTAACAAGGTGATCTCTGCAATAAAGCTGTGTTGAGAGACCTTGATGATTTTAATGGGAGACATTACAGTTACTTTTAATTGCCGTTTTTAATTTCTTTTTTTTTTCTCCCAGACATTTTTTGTTTTAAGACTGTTTGGTAACAGATGTTTATCAACTTTTGTTATATTGTGATTAAGCATTGATGAATTTCATTAAAAATACATGTTCATTCAAGGCATTCCGTTGAGGTTTGAAATGTCAATAATGTACAAGGCCTCAATAGTTTTAAATGTATATAGTTGAATGTAGCGAGAAATTAAATAGAAACGGGTGTTTTTTGCGTTTTGAAGCCCTGATTCAGTTATTACACAAACTACCACCAGTATTTCCAGATAATCGCTGCACTTCGGGATGTTAATTTTAATCTGATATTACCATGAAACTAAATAGAAATAGGCCATTTTGCTGAACTGATTCATGGTTATTCCACAGAAACTAGCAGACATGTTTGAGGCTAAGAATTCACAAGATTAAACATACAATATGTACGGTATAATTTAAAAAAAAAGGAATATTTGGAAGAATCTCAGCATTAGGTTCAGGTAAAATATTATCCAGATATACCGATTATTACCAAGATATTACTACTATAACCATCTTATTACATGCTGTAATGTTAAGTCCTACTGAGAACCTTTCGTTTCAATAAATTCAATTATTTAAAACTTGCATTACGTGTTTACTGGGGTGTTCACATTTGTTTTATGTTAATTTTGTATGAAAGTACAGTTTATCAACACAGTTTAGCATAAGATACACAACAAAATAGAAACCAGGACTGCTCTGTATTAGATTTTGTTCAGTATGTCAGCCTCATTACTTTATAAAACCCTAATGTCAATTTCTCATGGGTTTTTTTGCTCAGGCAAAAATCTCACTCGTGGTTGAGTACTGGTTGGTTCACCATGGTCATCGCCATCGAGATATGTGATCATATCAAAGTTTATGGAATGGTTCCCCCAAATCATTGTCTGTACGTATCATGGTGCCACCAATCGACACACTATCAATACATACCAGCTAAGCTAATTATGAGACTTAATTATATTAATCACTTATTTTTTCTAGGAAGAAAAGTGGATCGAAAAAGATACCCTACCACTACTACAAGCCCAGGGGGCCCGATGAATGTATCACATACATACAAAACGAGGGCGGCCGAAAAGGGAACCACCATCGCTTTATTACAGAGAAGCAGGTGTTTGCACGCTGGGCTAAACAGTACAACATCACCTTCACTCACCCCAAATGGCCTGAATGAACAAAGGGGATTTTATTGCGACGTCCACCGAACAAGCTCTTAAGTTGCCACTGGATGAGAGACCACTACTTTCAGGAATTGGCGCCAAAGGGAAAAGCTTATGGAAAAGAACAAAACTATTATCAGACAAAATGACTCAGATGTCAGGGAATGTTTTCTGTCAATTTTGTCAAATACTTGGTGTATATTTTACATCCACATGATGCAGCAGTCTGTTTTTGTAAATGTTCACTTGTTTACAATGTTGTTGGTTTCAAATTATTGGAAAATGCACTTTGTGTGTTCAAAGGGATTATATGGAGAACTCTTATTAGGTGTGACACACTGGCCTGAAAAACCAAATCCTGGTAGCTCTCCATTTTTAGAGATTATACTCCACAGTAACAATATTCAATGGAATCCCACCATATCGTATGTGAGTAATGCAGCTGGGGCAGCTTTTCAGATTTTCCAGATAGGATACATGCCATTTCAGAATCCTAACTTGAATTTTAAAAAAATGGAATTGATTTGCAAAAAGAAAAACACCAGTATTAGTTTAAAAAATTAGTTAATTAATAAGTTAGTTAAGTTAATAATCAGCAAAATTGTGGATAAAATCAGAAACTCTCTAAACAGGTATTAATAATCCGACCAAGTATTAAGTGCCATCCCACTTAACTTGGTGAAACTCAAATGTCAGGTTGAGGTTGATAGGTTATGGAGATTTTCACGTAGAGGAATACCATCTTTGTTGCTTCAGTGACAATGTGTCCAGTTTTTGCTCATATATTATTACAGTCGGCAGATTCTGTGTTGATCATGACACAGAACGTAGCATGTCTCAAACCATCATCTCCAAACACCTTGATGTATCCTCAAGTTGAAGATATTAATGTGTCTTTGTAAACGTTTTTCGGCACCGTTTGAACGTTTTCATGGAAATTAGACAATAAAACATATTGCAATTTTACTTTAGAAACATGCAGCAGAAAAGGTTGTTATTTCTTTAATTATACTGCCTTTTGAAAATATTTTGTAAGAATAATGACGATCATATGATGCCCTAACAAAATATGAAATATGTTCAATTTCTTTGTTCATTTCTTTAGATGAATACTAAGCAGATATAGTAGTTATATTATATACATAATTATGCTACATGATCAAGATTAAACTGCCTGCAGTTTAAAAAAAGCTAATAGCCTGAAATTGAACCAAAACTTTATATATAAGCGTCCTTTGGCCTCATGAAAGGCGCTATAAAAATCTAAGTTATTATTATAATTATTATGTATGGAGCAAAATTTAAGAACTCTGAAGTCAGTTTGCACAACCCAGACAGCAGCTGCTTAAACCAGTTCTTTGACCAGACACACTAAGCCTTAGAAAAACCTGTGAATTAAACTCAGAAAAATAACATAGATCCACATTACAGCTGAGAAATGGCTCTAAAACAGCTTTTAGATCCTTCATGAAGAGCGGGTTTATCCAGGATCCGGATTTTGTGCCTAATAATCCAAATTCCGCTCAACAATAGCTGCCATTTAAATCATATATTGGTGCTTGGCTTTGCTGGCTTGGTGAGTGAGGAGGATATGCTAATATAAGAGGTGGGTGCATGCAGATTCCACAACACAATATGTGTGAGAGCAGTGAGGGACCTTCAGTCTTATGCTAGATAGATCAGTTCCCATGACTTACTTAAAGCAGAAGGTTCACTCTAGTAATGCAGGCATGTGTTCCAAGACTCGCTCAGAACCCTGAGACGACTGTGGTGGTGATTGATGAAAGATTAAGTCAGAAGCACAGTGCCATTTTGTGATCATTTCTGCCACTCTCATGAAAACCTCTGTACAGTTTCTATGAAAAAATGAAATGCTCTGAAAAATACGAGAGGAGTCCCTTCAAGTCTGTGGACAGTGTTTGTATTTAAATATATACAATTTGCCGCATCATTTATACAGATACAGAATCAAAGGAAAATTTGACAATTATTATTATTATAACACGGGATGCACTGATGTTTGTGATGTGAAGTAAAGCGGCTTAAACGGAAACAGGACCAATTATTGAGAATGAACCATTTCATGAAGACTAATTAGGAAATAAAACTTATGGTAGTATGTCTTTGTTCACATTCCACATCACTAACTCTTTAATGAGCCATTTGACACATCTGTAAAGGCAGCTGCTATCTTCTGTCTCAGAGTTGCCATGGTAACCAAGATGGCCTCCTGTTAAAAGACGAAAAGGAATAAACTAATGAATAAATTGCATGAGCAGACTGTAAAGCATGGAGTCTTCAAATAAAGTCATAAACTGTGCTCTCACCTCTGTGCGAATGGTCCTGCTGCCCTGACCGGGGCATGTGTTGAGGTACAGGTCAAATAAAACACTGGGGTCACTCACATCCAGGTTTTGGTCAGCATCCACACTGGCCTCCAATCCCTGTAGACCTCCAAACACGACCATAAGGTGCCTAACAAGTGGAAAGAGATTTAAATGCATTAAACAACGATATAAATGAAATAAGTAAAGATCCTTTTGAAAAAGATAATGTCAACATGTGGGAATGCTCAAAATGACAACAGTACCCTGCTAGTGTCAGCATGTATTTAGTATGTACCATGTTCTCTATCCGAGTTTAGCATGTTAGCATTAACATTTGCTAATAAAGCTAAAAAGAAAATACAGCTGATGGGAATGTCAGTAGTTTTGCTATTCTACTATCAACTTTGTCTTGATGATAGAAGAGGAAAGTTTAAGGGACCACTAAGTTATCAACATTAATGATGGTTATTTGCAGATTTTGCAAAATATTTAACAATAAACCACTCTGACTTAAGTGGAAGTTAAGTTACCCTCAGGGGATATGTGAAATATTGGACTGAAAAATAATCAGTCCTGATTTCTAAAATAAGTCTAATATAAAAAAGTAACATAAGTAGTTAAAGTAAATTTAAAAAAAATAGTAAATACACAGTAGTAGTAACGGCAAATTATAGTTATATAGCATAATGCACATTTAAGATGAATGAAACTATTTTTTTCTTCATAATTTCTATTTTCATGAAATGTTTAACTGCCATTAACTGCGAACACCAAATGCAACCGCATTGAATGAGAGCTGGAAGGAAATTTAGTGATTTAAGTGCTGCAGTGTTTAGAGATGGAATTATAGAGGAAGAGCTAAAAAAAAACAAGCCAACAAAGGTCTGTCAGTCAGTTAAAATGCATTTCTTATAGCATGACAATAAAAATGGACAATAGTGAATATTATATATTTATATATTATATTATTACGGGCTGTGAACACGCCAGTCAGTAACAAGTTAGCTGTTAGGTAACCAGACACTGATTGGCACAACACTGAATTTGAATGCCTTTACACAGACATTATCACAGACCAAAAATATTTTGTTCTCATTGGGGGGGTTCTTTGCTGAAATAATGATTCAAAACGGGTTTAATAGTGAATTAAGTTTAAGAACCAATGCTATAAAATACGAACATCCTCATGGAGGCGCTACAGGTCCACTTAGGAAAGAATCACCAAATTCATTACAAGAAAAAGAAAAAATTGCTGCACAAATCTCCAGGGTAATCCATCCAATAAGTTTGGACATATTTACGTCTAGATTACAAAGATATCTTTTTAACTCAACATTTACTGGCGCTAACAGAGCAAGCAAAACTTTTGAGGTTGGCTCTGAACCTACTTGAATGGTGACAATGTTGTCTGGTCCACGTGGGTCCCTCTTTCTGATGTTCCAATGGTCAAGTCATATCCTTCTTCATACGGACTCTCTGTGAAAACTGCACCTGTAGTAACATACAGCAATAACAATAAAGCACCCACAGGAAGGCTAATGCCGGATACATGCACAGCTCAGGGGAAAAAATGTATCATTCAACTACTCGTCCTTGCTAGTGATGCGTATGAATTTGGATGATATGTTTGAGTATAAGTAATGTGGGATGAAGTGGAGGAAACCTACTCAGGCAAGGAGCTAGACGGACACTGTAGCCCCAGTAGAGGCCTCCTTGAGTCCTGGGAACTTGAGGAGCCACCACCATACCTTTGTACATTCTGTTCTCTGAGGAGTATGGACAGACAGGTCATCAAGCGAGGAAGCTTGAGTGCTATGAGAACGTTCCATCAAAAAATTAATAAAATATTGAAACGATCTAAGAATGAGAGAGAAAATTACCTTGATTCTGTGTCTTATTGAGCCAAACTGTGACTCGAAGTCCAGACTGCAGCTGTTTATCAATTCGAACATCCTGCGGGAGCAGACAGATACATTAGTCTGATAAGCTGAATAAAAAAATTCTGTACAAGTACATGTGTCAGCAAATAATGTATCCTTTCATCATCGGTCTTTCTCTATCCTCTCCCATGAAAATGAATACACTAGGGTTTTGGAAAGTTATTTGAACAAAACAAGAATTTAGAGACTCCACCTTTGGCTCTGAGACGTTTTAATGACCGTTTCAACCACCACAGGTGACCGAGTGCAACCCAAAAACATCTCTTGCTCCAGCATGTGAGATTGAAAGCATGGGTTAGCCTTCTTCCCCCAAACAAATCGATAAGCCTTGGATACCCATGACCAGGTTGCTAGTTCACCAGTCTTTCTCCCTTAAACCACATTGCTGAGTACTAACAAAACAAAAACCCAATAAGACCTGCAGTTCTGGAGATGCTTTGAACCTATCATCTAGTAATTGGACCTTTTTGTCAATCCACTCAGATCCTTACACTTGCACATTTTTCCTGCTTCCAACTCGTCTCTTTCTGGGGAAAATGGTAATTTACTGTTCAATAAAGACTTCACCTGTAAGTGGTTATGATGGTATGGCTGATTGGTGTATAGACTCTTAACTTACAATACATTTTATATCATGCAAAGATTAACTTGTTTAAAACATTCTCACCTTTCTCATTCCACAGTTGACCAATGAGCCTTGTCCTGGTTTGGTCGGCCTGTCCAGGACTATTCCTTCCCGGTATTCTGACTCGTCATCGATCCTCATGTGGTGAGGGCTGTCCAGAGGGTTGAGCAAACCTGATAAAAAGAAAAAAGAAAAATAATAAAAACAACTGCCTCATGTAAGAAAGTTCAGTGGTTGATTATTTCATGTTGCAGCAAATCCCAGTGCTCATTGTCAGAGTCATAAGTCAGCCAAATCTGAAGTCACAGCCATGGGACTTTTTTTCCTTCAATATTTTTCAATAACTTCTTACGCAACAAGAATTACTTATTAAAGAGGTGCTTTTAACTATTCAGGGAATGTGTCTTGCTTTGTCTCACCATTTCTATAGTTATAAGTGGAATTTGAGCTTCAATTATGATTTCTTGGGCATTTATTCCAGCAGTTATTCTTTGGTGAAATGCACCACTGGTGGGAATCCGGAACATTTCATACTACTACTACTTAATACTGTTTTCTCCAAACAGACAGGAATTTTAAGGACTAGTGGGAAGCAAGTAATAAAAACACACAAAACTGGGCCGACGTTACAGTACTAAGACGCTCCTTTCAAGTACTCATAAAATCTGAGACTCATCATGCTTTTAAGATTTCCTCACTATCAGAGTAACCCAGTGATTGTTTTATTAACAAATATGGTAATTTATAAACAGGAAGTGCAAATATTTAATTCAGAATATCGAATGTTGCATGTTTTCCTGATAGCAGACTCTATAAATGAATGTGTGAAAAGGAGGCGTGGATTATTACCTGCATACTGTAAATCTTGATGCTTTGGGAAAAACCATTTTCGTAGATACCTAATAAAAAAAAAGAAGAAGAAGAAGCAAACTATTATATGAAATTAATCTATAAACAGTATCTGTAAACCACATTGTGACGTTGGTGAGGATTTTATAATATCATTCTTACTGAGGACATTCCAGGTACTGAAGTATTCTGGCAAGCTGAATACACGCATTTCCTTTCTTCCCAACTCCTTTAAATTCTCCTTCAACACTCCTGTGGGACAAATAAAACCCATTCCGTTACCTTCTGAATGTTGATAAAGTGTTTGTCAATTAATTGTACCTATTAAGTTACTTTACTTTACGTCTTCCCCATGTTCATCAAATACAACAATCTCATCGACACATAAGACGACACAGGCGCGGGCGATCTGTCCAGCCAGGTATGTACGAAGTTCGGTGGACTGAGCGTTATCCAGGACAGAACCTGGCAGGGCCACGCTCAAGGTGTAAGTCCGACCTGAGAAATACATGTACAGATCACACATTACTCACAGCTCCACACAATAACAGCCATCCATGAAATAAAGTTCCTTCTTCTTTTCTTTTTACCTTTTTTGCTTTGGCTTTGTTCAAGTACAAGTTTTTCTCTTTCAGCAGCCTCTTGCTCCTTCTGCTTTTCCAGCTGCTTGATCAGCTGGTCCTCTTTCCTTTGCTTTCGGGTTTCCTTTACTGGAAATCAAGGTAAAATAAACGACATTGGTAAGGAGAAATATTTATATTATGTTCTATGGCAGTGGTTGTGGACTTTTTTGGGTTGTGAGCCTTCAAATGAAGTAAGATCTAAATTGTGATGTATGCGAGGATATCTGGACTGCCTGTCAGAGAACACTTTTAGCCTTTGGTATTTTGATTTTTCTCTCAGAAACGGATATTGAAAAATTAGAGGTTATTTTATGTTTCATTTTAATATACGAAATGGAAAGAAAGGTTTTATTTCTCCTTTTTCCTAGAGGTTTATTTTAAAACAATATGAGGAAGTAAGAGGTTGATTCTAAACTCTACCTCTCTTGTCTGCAATCTATCCTTTTTTATTCTCTGAAGGAAACACGTATGCAATTCTGAAATTGACTCTTGAATTCTTATAGCTACTGCGCACACCAATGATGCACAAAATTAGAACCATTTATTAGTGGCAGAATTAGAAAAGTGCAGCTGCAGTCTGTAGTCCACTCCACCTGGGATCTCTATAACCCTATCATCAGTACTGGTGCCTCATCAGTTCCAGAATGGATCATGTGGTAGTCGTGTCTGGAAGCTTCCGTCAATCTACTGATAGACCAAAACCAAAACCGAAAACACTGTTCTGACAGGATGGACTCCAGCTAAATCGATCAATTATTATGGGACATGTGCATATATTTCTTCAAACTGCCTGCAGAACAAGGTCAGTTTCCAGCTGTGTAGGATATACAACGATCACCGACAACATTAGAACAAGTAACTGGTGTTAATGTTGTGGCTGATGGGTGTGTGCATCAGCGGTTGGAATCAGATTAACTGGATTCAGATCTGCAAATGCATGTCCTATGAAGACTGACGGACGCTAGAAAGTAATGCTGATAATACCAATATGTAGATTTGAAAAGCCGCCCCTGACTTCCTCACATGGCTTTGAAATGAACTGCTACTGTATAAGAAAAAAGAAAAAATAACTGACAGCGCACAATTACGTTATCTCTCTAATAGAATAAATTTACTGATTTATTTTTCAATTCTGTTTAAGATATTTTATGTTTCATATTCAAATTAGAAAAAGAAATCAACTTTCTTTTTGAACTTACTTATCTCGCTTTGGTCATTAAAATGAAAAACCCATTGTTTTTCTATTTAAATATTTGTATCTTAAAACACTCGTTTTTCATTTTTCAATGTCAGTTTCTGAAACAAATATCAAATTACCACAAGATATGTGGAATAATTACCTGGAGTTTCAGAAAATGTTCTTCAACATATGCTAGACAAATCCAGTTATCAATAAAAAAAATAAAAATAAAATATTGACAGATACGTTTTGGCATTTATTTTAGCATTGTAATTCATCATTTGAACTCCAGCAAAAGTGAAAGACAACAGGCCTTGAAAGGTACGCAAAGTCTGAAAGTTAATAGCAACCCTTCGAAGGACATTTCTACTGGACGTTCTTTTCAAACTTGCCCATGTCCTATCTTATTTACTTTAAGGAATCAGGAACTTTAGTTCAACTTGTATTGTTGCCTTTCACAAGTCCAAACTGCATTTAGCATTCATGCCTTCTCTTCTTGTTTAGTTTTTTGAATAGGTTTCTTGTCTAATTCCTCTGCTTACGAGTATTATGTCTGTCGTCCTGTTTTAACTGTTGCATGTTATATGCACAAATGGAAACAATCAAGGCATCTTCATTTGTTGGTGTTACTTTACTTTCCATTTGGATTAAAATCAGCCTAGATGTCAGGAAACTAGGCAATGATTAAAAATATGAATAATCTTCTAAAGTAAAAAGCATGTTTTTAAAATGAAAGGTGTTGAAAGTTTAGATATTTTTGTTGAACTGTAGGGATTCCCAGTTTTTGGCTGAGAACTCTATAATACCAGAGCATCTTTAACTACCATCTCTGTTCTACTATTGACTCTGTATTTTTGCTTCATTATAAGTTTTACATTCCTTCCTCCCTATTACATTGTATAATGCCATGTCACGGAATATTTTAACATTAATTGTACATCCTAGTCACAGAGATAAAGCAAGTTCAAATACAATGATGCATAATAATTGAATGAGTTTCGAAAGTAAATTGAATTGGATTGTCTTACTTCATTTGAACAATTTCAAAAGTCAGACTTGTACATTTGCAATCACACTTTTAAAGATTGTCCAAACTGTTATAGTGTATGTGTATTATTTACCTGTCTGTGTTAAAAACACTTAAGTTCATTTTTGTACTTTTTCTCTCTCGACAGAGATAAAGATCATATTGAGTCCAATTGTTTAAATAATAAGGGCTTACTCTAATATTCAGCTGGCTCTGACTATGTAATCCGTTTCAGGCTTATTTGAAAGATGGTGCAGTCAGAGTAACTTGAAATTGGCTATTTAAACCCTCCAATAAAGCTCAAAATAATACTTTATTCTCCAGGAGCACAATGCAGTAAAATTATGTTATTGTGTAATTTAAAAAATAATCCTTTTTATCCACTACATAAACTTTCGATTTATGTAGTGGTTAAACAACACCAAACATAAGATGGCGTAGATTTAAGGAAATAGTTTAAAACAGGTTACATTTTTTTTTAAACAAATTAAATTAACACGTTTACTGGTCAACTACGACGGAGTACTAGGGCCACATTGACAAAACAAAATTAAAAAACTGAGATTACCAGATTAAATAAGTAATATTACGAGAAAGGGCCTTAATTTTACGAGGATACAGACGTAATTTTACAAGCAAAAACCGAGCACTCCTTCGTAGTCAATAAATACACCATGAGGGATTAAAAGTCTTTAAACTTTAGTGTTACAGCAGGTTGGAGCTGAAATCTATTAGCTAAATGCTAAATGCTACATGTAGCCTGGACTTACTTTCTGCTTTCCTTTTCTTCCAGTCCACTCTCTCCTCGGGCTATAAAACATTGAAACACATATTATAGATCATATAGACAAAAGTTCGATTTCATTTTTATGTAAAACAATAATATATAATTACCAGAGTGGTTACAATGTTAGGTCTCTTGAATGCGACAGTGTCAGACATGTTTTCACACATAAACGCGTTAAAAAGTTTTACTTCCGGGTTCACGTCTTAATTTCAAAATAAAAGTATTATAGATGTTGCTGAAAAAAATCCTTTTTTCGCGTTAAATTACTGATGGAAATAAACTTGTTTATAAATTCCAGCATTGCTATTAAACATATTTTACGTTATGATATAAAAAGTGACCGAGCATTTGTTTTTTCAAGACTCCAAGCTACGATATTTTCTTACAAATACCTGAGTGCATATTTTAATTTCTTAATTCTTTGATGATGATGACATATGTCCGGACATCAGCCAATATATGCATCAGCGTGGTCGATTTCCTCCATTCCCTTGGCTAGACTATAGTCCCATTGTTTTGGAAACAGTATGTTCAATTGTTGGTGTTTTTGTTCGATCAGCAATTTCTTATGAGAGATTTTTTGCAAGCCTTACTCAAACATAAGAGACTTATCCTCATTTACTGTGCTTTTCTTCTTGGTCAACATCAGGCCTTTGGTCACACAAACACTCAGATTATTTTTTGTTATAACATGTGATGAATCTATGCTTGTTTAAAAATTGAACTCCTTTCATTTGCATCATCTTTAGATATTGAACTCTTAAAGAATATATATTACAAAAAATAAAAATAATAATAATAAATTAAGAAGGAAATAGAAGCACAAGCTGATAAAAAAAAAGCATGGCAAACAAGAACAAGACCACTGCAATGGGTCAACGCCCTCCTCTGAGTCTGGGCGAGACAAAATTTCCCTGAAACTTAAATTTAAAGTAAATTAACAAATGGGGAATGGCGAGAAAGAGGAGGCGAAAAATTTGTCATTTTTAAATTTTCTCTGTTAGCCATTTAGCCAATCTGAAATGATCTGGTTAATCCTTCGGACCCTGGTTATTGAACTCCACCTCTGTCAAAAAGAAAATGAAAGTTAGTCAAGTTAAGTCCATTATCCTAAAAAAGCATCCAGTGTTCATGCTGGAACTCTACTAGAGCCATTTTCTTTATTAAATATATACTTACAGGTTATTTGTAGTACAGCAATGCTTATCAATACCCAAAAATGAGAAAATGGATTATTATTACATACATTTCTACCTCTCATGCTGATAGCTGATGTGCACTGGTGAAATTCACTGACAGAGGAGATGTCTGCAACCATGAAGTAGCCTCCCTCGGGCATGATGGGCTTCAAACCCACACTCTGCAGACACAAGGCCAGCTTCTTCCTCTTGTGGTGCAGCATCGCAGGCAGCTGCTGGAAGTAACTCTCTGGAGTCCCAAAGAGCTTGTATTCTCTGTAAGGTCTGAGCTACTGCTTCCTGTTAGAGGCAGGGATGGATAGGACCTGATGTGAGTCAGATAGCATTTACACAACATATTTATTAATCCAATTTATCAGATATCCAACTTGTATAAATCTACCAAAGTATTAGCCTAAAAATATCAGGGAAACAGTTTTGATAATCCCACAGTCAATCATAATATAAACTAGAACCACGCTGTCGTCCCCGACAGCAATCTCCTACTATGAAATTCTCAGATTAAATGTGAAGTTATGCTTTAAGTATTTTTTTTTATTAAACAAAAAAAGAGGGGTGGGTAAATATGAGTAAAACATGATATATACATGATACATCTCCTTGAGTAAATTCATATATATCAAATGAGGGCAAACTGATCACCGTTTGGGAAAGTATGGCTTGAGAACTTCTGTAGATAAAACTCCCGCTGGTGTCAAAAATATTCAACCTAACTTCCCCCAAAAGTTCTTCCTCGCACCAAGGTCAATGGGGTGTGAAGTATGAAAATTATCCATAAAATAGCTTTTGAGTTCTGTCTAGGACAGAGTGTTTTTCATAAATTCCCCCCTAGTGATTAGAATATGAACGACTAGATTGAGTGTGTCGTACAGGTGATGTTATTCCTGCTCAGCATATTTGCCTAAACCTCCGCCGGTGCCCGTCGGGTCAGCTTGAGCCACCGTTCACTGATTTTCCAACCCCAGCTCAGTACTTCTGTCAGTACTTCTGTCAGTACTTCTCTCAGTACTTCTGTCAGTACTTCTCTCAGTACTTCTCTCAGTGACACCGGAGCTCACAACTCCGGTGTCACAACAATTTTTTTTGGTTGGGCATATAGGTCTTTATTTAAAGGACGGTTTGTGGAGACACTGGGTCGATCCCCAGAGGAACTCCTTTATTACTTTTATGATAAAAGAGATGAAATGTAGCAGCACTTTAACACTGATTTTAGAGAGTTTCATGACTTCTGGTTAACATCACTCCGCCCCAAATCGATGTCTGGTCTAAGTAAGTATCTGTCATGACATGTGACATGAAAAACATGCCGAAAAGCAGGCATGGACATCAGAAGATGTGTATATGCCATGGTCCTCAAGGACCTCACAAATGCCAGCTGTCATCCCTGCCTGTTATTATCAGTGAGTCACAGATGTAAAATCAAAGAGAACACGGCCAGCATGAAGGCCGATAACGACGAGGAAAACCGTGGGTTAAATCTCGACTGCCAGAAGTCATGCATCCATGCTTGATATGCAAGCAGACCGTAGCTGTCTGCAAACAGATACTGTTAAGTGGCACTTTAACACTATGTATGCTGCCATTATAATGCCAACTACCCTACAAATATACATCTACAATGGGTATATCCAGATCAGCACAAAAAGAACGGTAGAGCTAAAAACCAGAGTGTCAGCGCATGCAGCAACATGAGATACAAAAGTTTTAGCAGAGGAATTTTGGCATCTGAATGCTTAACCACAGATGCTTTGGCAGGAGAAGGTTTAAAGTGTTTTCTTATGACACTGCAGTGGATGCTGGTACTAGTAAATGGTGGTGGGTGCTTAATAGCTGAGATGGAATGAGGCTTGAGGCCTGGACGTGGTTAATCCAACTAGTATGGGGGATGTTGGCAGACTCCACTGAGGATCACTGGAGCAGATGTATGATCTGGTGGAGTTGTGTGTGGAGTTGTTAGACAGGCGTTAAATGAGGTGTGGGTGGGTCTGCTCCAAGTCAACATGCCAATCTCCTATCTCTAGATCCTATTATTTTTAATCAATTTTATAAAAAACATAAAAAGTTTCCTATGACGATCAAATATCTGCGTCTGATTTCCACTTCTCTGGTGAACTCATCAATGATCTACTGCTCGCAGCTGTCCCCAGATTGAATTCACCTTCACCTCGGCCCAACCCTCAACACAATACTGTCAGTGTGTCGCTACAATCTGTCAAACAGGTCATTCTTTGTTGTGCAAGGACATGCCACTCCAGAGGTACAATCAAACTATATGCTGAGGTAAAGCCTGGCACCACAGACCCATTCTGCATTATTCACTACTTTACTGAAGTGGATCTTAAAAGGTTTATTGTCACAAAAAGACTTCAAATCATTGTTGTCTCGTCCAGTCTTAGAGTCTTCAAACAACGTTCCCAAAGAAAGACTGGTGTTATCTTTGACCCACCTCACTCTTTCATGATCAGTTGATAGAATCGGCATAGTGTGTTGAACAACTGAGAAAGCTAAACAAGATAAGGTTAAAATGGGACATATTACTGTAGATAAACATACGTAGACTATCAGCAGCATTTGAACATCAACATATCAGTGATATTAGATCAATGGGTCATAAAACAAGAGCAATCTTGGGGCAATTCTGTGTGGAGTTTCCATGTTCTCCTCGTGTTTGAATGAGTTCCTTTCTATTACTCCTCCCACAGTCCATAACATGCAGTTTGAGTGAATTGGTGAATTTAAAATTGGGCATAGGGGGGAATGGTCTGTCGCCTGTCCATCACACAGACGGGCGAGTGGTGCCCGCCCCTCGCCCAATATCAATTGGAACTGTCACCAGGGTCCCCATAACCCTGATCAGGATGAGCTCTTGCAGAAAATGAATGGATGCTTGGTGCTATAGCCAGGTGTATGTGTGTATTAAACCACTATCTAAAACAACAACGATCTTTCCATTGGTTTTCGTATCCTTTTGCAAGAAATAATTAATGGCTTAACCCGCCTTCTTACCTCATTTCCTTCTTCTGCCAGAGCTTGAGATGAACAGAAGGGAGCCCGTTAAGCTCCGACTGTGACCAGAACGTATTCGAAAGGATCAATCTCATGTCCCACAACCCTACCGAAGAATTAAGCCAGACCTTTCACCAGAGGGATGTGGCCCTGAGGAGAAAATATCACAAAAACACGAGATATCTCTCAGTTTAGTCTGCATCCATTCATCCTTAAAATACTTCTCTGACATTCATAAACAGACAAAGCTGTGACCAATGTTAAAATACTTCTCTGACATTCATAAACAGATAAAGCTGTGACCAAATGTGTGTTTTCACTAACAAAAGGTCGAGTGTACTGTTACATCAGAGGTCTTCCGCTCACAGCTTCACAGAAAGCCTCCTGGACAAACCTGGGAGGGGAGAAGTCAGGAAATTCCTGGACAAGTTTCATTGCTGTGTACTCTTCTGCAAGTTGTGTGAATTCAATCCTGTTAGAGCAAAACTACTTGTCAAGCACTGTTATTACACTATGACAGTGTTCTGATGCACAGGAATAAACTAATGTTAAGCAACGATAAGCACCTGAAAAAACTATGTCACAAATCATGATTAGTAGTAATTTCCCCTTCCTTTAAAGCCGTCTAGGAGAAGTACCAGTGCACAGTATAATCGGGTTGAAGATGCAATCAATGCTCTCCGTTTATTTAATTATGTCTGTCAATGAGATTTAAACCGCAGGAACGCGGACCCATGGCGAAAGAGAGAGAGAGTGCGCGAGACAGAGAGAGATGCAAAGCTTCACATGCAGGTATGTTTAAATAAGGGCAAAAAAGTTAAATAATTTGCATAATTCGCCTCTGGTTCCATCACAGCACTAGACAGAGAGAAGAGAGTATGTGCCCCAACTCGTTCTGGATATTCATTCAGTCATTCATTTTCTTTTTTTTCCCCTTTTAATGTCAATTGATTGGTTTAATACATAACAGCCAGATGTTGAAGAACAAGATACATGTTCAGAGAGTTATTGAAAGAGAAATTCTTAAACGATAAAAATAATGATCATATCATTATGGATATTATTGGTATATGCTTGGTTAATGATGGTGGTATTTATTATTGTAAGGATTATAACACTGTTTTTGTTACATATTTAAAAATAAATACATTAAAAAAAAAAAACTGAGCAGCTGTGGTCCATGATCTGTAATGGACTATATATTCCATAAACTTAATGTATTATTATTATTATTATTATGGTCCAACTCTGTATTAGGTTACAGTCTTTATTCGATTCAAAAGTTTTTTTTGGCATCAAAACAAAACATGTTGGTTCCCTAACAGTTTACAGAAGATTGACATTCTGCGCTACATATGTATTATATGCAGGTTAACGCAGTTTTTTTGGAGGTGGAAGTAGTCCAGACCACCAGGACCACACCACTGACCAGTGAGCAGCTGGTCCGGACCACTTGGCTGTAGTGCCCCTAGTGGTAGAGACCAGTAGTCCATGTGAGGAGACCATGGTCCATGCACAGACCGCTGACTTGGCTACAACCCCTGCTAGAGCACCAGAAAGTTGATAAAATCAAAACATTTAATTAACATAATATGAATAATAGAATTCGGAAATTTCGTCCTTGGAAATATGATTTTAATCTCAGAATTCTTCTGATAATAAATTGCTTCCGTTTTAATTGTATGACCTTTGAAAATGTGCTTCCGTTTTTAAGGAAATAGCAAAATAAGAGCATCATAAATTGGTCACGAAAGTGATTTGTGTATTTGGTCTGTCACATATAAATTTTTCTCTCAATAAATGACATATTTAGATAGTTTTAGTACATTTGTTAACATACCATATTGAAAGTGAAACACCGAGTGCATGAGGCAGGACAAATGACAGGCCACCACTCATGTAGTTCTTCACACCCGTTTCACACTGCGTAATGTGATTTAAAGACATCAAAGTAAAAATCCTGTTTATAACCATTCATTCACCAGCATATTGTAGATGTATAAAAGGTTTACCATAATAATAGTTTTAGAAATTACAGCCTAATACATTGTAAATCGAGATAGAGTAATGTGTGCAGTAACAGTCGTTAATGATGGACCAAAATTTCCGTTAACCTTTTCAAGTTCGGGGATGCTTAATCTACTGTACTAAAACTTATTGTTTTCATGCGCGTTTGTTTGTCTGTTTGTGAGCAGGATTACGGAAAAAAAAGTACAGGACGGATTTGCATGAAAGACGTAGTCATATGTAGGTTCTGGAGGCCTATATTATGGTGATATTAAGTGTTTTTCAGTATTTAAAATAAAAATAAAACCCTAACCCCAACCCGAGTAGTGATTTCAAAATGTGGCTATTGCTGCCTTTGTTCTTTTGATTCCTTGGATGTTTCTTTGAGGTCCAACTATGGGCTCGGTGTCAATAGTCATTAGATTCATATGATTGTTCTTTGAGGTGAAGCTGGGGACTCGGTGTTAAGAGTCCTAAATTCTAAAAACATCTAAAAAGTAACCAACGCTATAAGATAAATGTTGTTGAGTAAAAATGATTATATTTTCATCTGAAATGTTGGAGATTAGAAGTGTAGAGTCTAAATATTGAAGTAGTTTTTACTTCACTTTGTACCAAAGACACATGTTAGATTCCAACACAGTCATATGACAATCTCTTACTGAATGAAATGTAAGGTCTTCAAAATGTGAATTCAAAATTAATGATACAAGCAACAGTAATTTGGCTAATTAATAGAATAAACAGCAGGCGTGAATTTAGGACCAAAATACTCATTTATTGTTCGTGTATTAGGCTGGTATTTGGTTGATAGGTGGACTACAGTCATTGCACATGGCCAGTCAATGTGATTTCAGTGCACAACTACCATATGATATAACCAGACATAGAAAAACTCCATAGATCTTATTTTAGCTGAGAAGGCATTTCAAACCAGTTAAAAAAAACTCTCATCGACAATTTTACAGTCCATTATTCAATTTTGTCAAGATGTCCTCTGCTTTGTCCAATGTGGAGTCTTCCTGTGGGACAAAGGAAGCCAATAAGAGTGAGATTCACTGACAAATAACAAGAGAAAGAAAGGAGAACACTGAGATCAGATGCATTTCAGTTAATTTGGCTGAATTTACCTTGACAAAACAGAATCGGATATAATTTTCAAACTCCTTGCTGTGCTCCGGACTATAGAACACAGAGACGGGGATTGTTGCCAAACCCTACGGGAAAAAAATCACAACTTAAGGAGACAGAAAAAAAAAACAGGAAAAATGATATTCTTAATATAAAGCCTTTAGACCAACAATTCTTCCACACCGATCCGATACCAATGTTCAATTATTTAGCTGTTTATGCTTCACAGTGTGGATGTAAGTGGGATCATGCTTTTATGTCTATGGAAAGAATGGCCTCATCATTTACATTAGAAAATATACCAAATATATTTATTGATTTAAATCCATCGAATTCGGATTATTATTAAAACAATAATAATTAAAACCTGCAAGCAGTGATAATGGGCCCTGGGCGCCCTTTGGGCTGTACGCAAACTTCTGCTCTTTGGATCACTCATACCTGATACTTACTGCATAAGGACACCACAGCATAAATCTCTCAATCAATCTCAATCATCTTCCAATGATGATTTTCAGTTGAGTCTCATTTCCTGGTGCCAGCAGGTGGGGCTATCATCATGTGACATTTTGATCCCACAGGTTAAAAGGAGAGTTTTACTCAGCCATGGCTAAACCTTTGAACTTTTGGAAAAACCTTTGGTAATTTTTCATCCTCTATACATCTCGAATATTTGTGACAAATTTCATGTTGATAGGATCAAATCCCTAGAAAGAGTTTCCTTTTAATCAAATATAACACTAAGAAATTGTTGAAAAATTAATGCAAAATTAGAAATGGCAGACTTCTGAGCTAATTTGTCACGCACCTTCCTGAAATCCATATAGCAGGGGTACTCAAGTACAAATCATAAAGGTCCAGAAAAAATGTTTATTTGAGGGCCGCTGCTATATACCATCCCTTGGCCTTTGGTCCTTGACATGTGTACTGATTATTCTGAGCTTTGAAGCACGTTTAACCTTTCAAACAAATGCTTCCTGTTTACAACAGTTTGCCAAGTTGCTACGTTCAGTTCATTATCAACTCATCCTGACTTATCTGACCAAATTTGAAGTCTATGGAGTCAACAAGCTAGTAATTATTGATCAAAGTACAAAGTGTATCACTTCCTATTGCCAATGGGTGACGATATGGAAAAATGTTTTCTATTCAGACCTCCTCGGGGCGGAACCATTATCCATCATACGAGGTATGGTGGAGATATGTCTACGTGTAGTGGAGTTATGATGGCCTAAATTGCAGTGGCGAGTAATCAATCATCGCCGCCCAGCCACACCCACATGATTATTCAAAAACGTACATCCTTCACAACATTTGATCTCCAACTTGTTCTAGCTCTTCAGAACAAATTTGAACTGCTCGGGAATTATAGCCTATGAATAATTGTTCAAATGTTAAAATATGGCAATTCTTCTTTCCGCTAGGTGGCGCAATGGTACAAACTGAATTTTTTTTTCCATGTAGGCCTCTTCAAGGCGGAACTTTAATGCAACCTGTGAAATTTGGGGCCGATTTGATGATAGATGGTGGAGTTATGGCAATTTGTCTTTTTAGGGCGAGATCTCAATATTCGCTGCTCAAATGCGTCTAGACCTTTGAACTAAACTCAAGATTTTTTTAACTTTTAATCCTTATGGCTTCAAGATGTCAGTTAAATCTTTTGTAGTCGATTGGGTCAAAACTGTAGTACTAGTTCCTTCAAATACAACACCTCCAAACGGCAAATAACTCCTTAAGATCACACATTTCATCAACACCATGGGTGATCGGGCCTTCTGTTATAGTTATTATTTTATTTTTTATTGATGCTTTTATCTGCTTTTACTTTGTAGCACTTTGAGATTTGATCCAAATGTAAAGTGCGTTATAAATTAAATGTATTATTATTATTATTTATAAAAATGGCCGACTTCCGGTCTGGCGCCATAGAAGTAAAATGCTTTTTTGTAGATCCTGATATGATAAACATGTGTACCAGGTTTCGTGCTTCTAGGTTAAAGTAAGTCCAATGAGTCTTTTGAAAACTTCTAGGGGGCGCTGTAGAGACATTTAGCCCCGCCCTCTGCCTCGTGGCAAAATTAATCATATAAAATACGAAATTTTTCGCCAGAGCTGAAAAGTGAGCAAAATTTCATGAATATTCATAGATGGGAAAGCCCCCAAAACGGTGAGTCTTTTGGCTTAAAAAAAGGTTTGGAGCAGATACTGTTAGTGCTCGGACCCTAACCATGCAGTAACAGTATATCAAAGTATTGATTGAGTGCTTCATATTAACCTTCTCTCTTGTTAGCCATTTCACAAATCTGATGTCATTGGGCTCATCCTCAGAGTTCGGGTCTATGTAGTCCACCTCTATCACAAAAGAGAAAAGAGGTATGTATTAATAAGACATCTCTAATTAAAGAATAAAGAAAAGAAAATAATACTATGCTTTAACATCCTGTGCATTGTTTGTTCTCCACTCACTGACAGAGGAGATGTCTGCAACCATGAAGTAGCCTCCCTCGGGCATGATGGGCTTCAAACCCACACTCTGCAGACACGAGGCCAGCTTGTTCCTCTTGTGGTGCAGCATCGCAGGCAGCTGCTGGAAGTAACTCTCTGGACTCCCAAACAGTTCGTATTCCCTCTCAAATCCCTCTGCTACTGCTTCCTGTTTGAGACGGGGAAGGATTAGAGGCCCAAATTAAATTAAACATTTCAGAGGTGTTTTTTTTTTTGAAATGTTTATTTCGCAAAATAACAGTCTACATCCATATGGTACAAATACTGATGGTCCAGTTGCTAGAAGATTGTAAATGAATTGAGTTCAAAGACTTCATCACAAGCCACAAATCTGGTTTTAGTAACTCAACGGTCCATAACAGATGGTTTTGGTGTGCAGTTCCTGCTGATTGTACTTGTTCTTTCAGGTAATTGTCTTATTGTGACATTTTTCAATTTTTCTGATCTTTCTTTTAACACAACTTTTCCCCTTAAAATTGACAAAAGTAGTTTAATAATTTCGAAGAAAAAAATATCCTTTTCTAAACTTAAAATGATCACATCATTGAATAAAGTAGAAATGCATGTGGGTTGAATGCAAAGCAATAGGACCTCTGTTTTGACTGGAAGACCTTTCCAAGAGCTTCTTCAGTCCTAACTGCCTGGTGGGGAGTCAGAGATTTCATACTTCCAGTAAGTGTCGCTACATAGAGACATATTGGCAGATGGCCAAACCGCCTGGGGATAGATGTTAAAACTGCATTTTATGTGAGTGATAGGTGATGGCTTAGACCCCCACTGCTGTTTAGAGAGGGCCGCTCCAGTTTGACATAGATGGCTTCCTTAACTCCTCTCTCAAGCCATCTATCGTCTCTATGCAAAATGTGGACAGTGTTGTCCTCAGAAGACTGTTCCTTGTCCATGATATGCAAGGGAACAGCCGAGTCTGGTGAGCTGGCTCTCCTGTGCTGGGCCATATTCTGGTTCTGATGAGCTTGCTCTCCTGTGCTGGGTCATACACCTGTGAAGTGGTTCTTCTGGGGTTTCTTCGTAGACTTGATAAAAGCCCAGGTGGGTTAGCCGCAGGCTTTCCTTGACTTCTCGATATGCGAATGTTCCTTCTGTTTTCCAAATGCCTTTGTGGGGATGTTATCAGACCGGTGGCGTAAGGTTCTGATAAATCCCAGCTTCAGCTCGTGTTCCAGTGGGTGGTGGGACTCAAACATCAGGAATTGAATCTACCGTCCCCCTGAACTCGTACATCACATTCCAAAAAGGGTAGCGGACACTCTCCTGCCTTTTGAACCTGATATTTTTATCCACGGCGTTGACGAGATTCTTGAAGGCCACAAGTTCACAGGCCTTGATTCTGACCCATGTGTCATCCACATACCTGAACCAGTGCCGTTTCCTGACAGTTTCAAACTGCTTCCAAGAAGGGAATACACGTGAATAAGGAGAAAACATCAAATAACGCCACTGTTTCATCCGGAGAATTTAAGAGTTTCTGATCCTTATACACATAATCAGTGGAATTCTGAATGTGATGTGGGGTCTTTCCAACTAGGGGTGCTAAAATTGTATCCAGATATTTAGCAATGTTGTAGGTGACAGAGTTTTTAGCCTCTTGGATGACAGTTGAAACCTGTTCAAACCAAAAGAGAAGTCCAGTTGCTTTGGTTTCTACCCACATGGATTACCCAATGAAAATCTACACAGACATAAAGTAGAAAAGATGTAGATCATTAACCCTGCAGGAGTTAAAAATTAAAAGTGGTTGGACTATGTACATAACTGTGCATCACTTAAAGATTTCAAGAGGCAATTATTTTTGCATTCATTTTCTTAAAGAAGGTTAAAGAAATTTACTTTATAGAACTTTGTCTGAAGAACACAAGTCTTGAAATGCTTACCTGAGCAGCTGTGGCACAGTGGTACACAACATTTTGATGGATGGTTTTTATGTGTTTCATGATACGGACAGGGCTGATGGCCCAGCCAACCTGAAAAGAAAGAAAAGCCAGTCACTGCAACCATTTGCATTTAAGAAGAATACATTGGCTAAATTCTCAGGCAGTCTGAACATTACCTTCCAGCCAGTAGCACTGAAGGTCTTTCCAGCACTGCCAATAGTGATGGTTCGTTCCCACATCCCAGGTAGGCTGGCTGTTAATAGATCAATTAATAGACAGACGATGCTGCTTTCTAGCTGGTGTGCATGATGTTGAGCTGTGGCTGCTACTCACCTATCTTCACATGCTTGGTTCCATCATAAGTCAGCCACTCGTACACCTCATCACTGATGCACAGAGCGTCATATTTGATGCACAGGTCAGCGATCATCTGGAGCTCTTCTCTCTTGAAAACCTGTTATGAACATGGCTGTTTCTTTAAATGAAATAACTTTGAATTCAATAAAACAAACAGATAAAACTACTGCATAGGTAAATGTCTTACTTTGCCTAATGGGTTGTTTGGAGTGTTGATGACGATGACTTTCGTGCGTGGGGTGAATTTACTGGCCAGTTCCTCAGGACAAAGAACCCAGTCTCCACTGGACAGGTTGGGATTACCCTCAGCTTTCTTGAATTGAACAAAAGCAAATACAGATTGACATATACTTTTAGGTACACATACACATACACAAATACAAAGAGACATTGCATGAAGACGTTCTGTATCAGATCTATGTAAAACACCCACAGGCCTCAGGGGTATATACACTGTCTTTCCTCCAGCCATCTTCACCATTGGCTGGTAGCAATCGAAGAACGGCTCAACAATTATGACCTGAAAGATAAAACTCTGTTAGTTAGTATTTGAAAAAGGTTATTCGCCACAATAATGGTGAACGGAATTTACCACATATAGCATTTTTAGACCCATTACTACACTTTAAAGCAAAATAATTGAATGCACTTCTTATCTTACCTCATCTCCTTCATTAATCAGAGCTTGTATAGCACTGAAGAGAGCCTGATAAGCTCCAACTGTGACCAAGATGTCCTCAAAGGGATCAATCTCATGTCCCACAACCCGACCGAAGAATTTAGCCAGACTTTTTACAAGAGGGGGATGGCCCTGAGGAGAGAAATGTCATTACATTCAGTCACTTTCACTAGTCCTTTTACATGTATCAATCAGACATAAAATAAAAACGCCTGCCTAATATTACAGGTGTCCCCCTTCTGCTGCAAAAACAGCTCTGGCTCACTGAGGCTTTGAGTCCTCAAGATCTCTTAGGGTGTGCTATGGTATCGGGCACCAGGATCTTAGACTTTATTGTCGTGTTCCTCAAACCATTCTTGAACCATTTTCGATAAAAGGATGGATTTGCTCCTACATAATGTTTAGGTAGCTTGCTTTCGTCCCAGTTTGCATCCTTGTGCCATCTCGTTTCCAGGTAAGCGACCCACACAGCAACCCACATGATTTTAAAAGACCATCAATCCCAGCCACCTTCTTCGTTTTCTTTGCGGTCCAATTCTGTTGCTGATATGCCCATGGTAAGTTCTTATTATTTCAGAACCAGCATTACATTTTTCAGCAATCTGTGCTATAGTTTCTCTTCTGCGAGACTTAACAACACAGGCTAACCTTCATATCCATGCACATCAATGAGCCCTGGCCAATCTGGATCCTATCGCCAGTTCACTAACCTGTTGTCCTTCTTAAGACCACTTTGGAGGACAAAAACCCCTGCAAACAGGACCACAGAAAAATACCTGCAGCTCTTTAGTCGCTCTGAAACGGTCGTCTGGCCATCACAAATGGCCCTTTTCATAGTCACTCAGATCCTTACGCATACTTCTTGCTTCCAACTCATCAAGTTTGAGGACCAAATGGTAACTTACTACCTAATAAATCTCACCCACTGACATGTACCACTGAAACGAGTCTGTCAATATTATTAACTTCCCTTTCATTGGTTATATTATTGTGGCTGATTGGCGTACATTTTTCTTATTTTATGACAAATTGAAAATAGGCAAATAGGTTTGTTTGATATTTGTAGAAGGAGAGATCTTTGACAACTCACAAAACCTCGGGTGTACTGGTGCATCAAAGGTCCTCCGCTCACAGCTTTACAGAAAGCCTCCTGGAGAAACTTAGGAGGGGAGAAGTCAGGAAATCCTTGTCCAAGGTTCAGTGCTTTGTGTTCTGCTGCCAATCTTGTGAATTCAACCCTTTTGGCATGAAAAAAATGAGAAAATGTTGTTGTTCTCACAAAAGTGCTGTTCTCACGAAAAAATTTCAGTTAGCATTAAACAACCATATGATCAAAACCAATAAACTGTAACAGTCCCTGGATTTTTAATCTACAAAGGCATTTGTTATTTATAATTAGTTATTAAATCAAAGCAGCTTCTGCATGCAACCACAACAATAACAAATTTAAATCCCATCAAACGAGTCGTATGCATATAATCCAAATTCAGACAAAAAAGAAGCATTAAATTGATCATAAATTAAAAGATGAATCAAATCATGTCTTTAATAAAATAATGAGAGCACATAACTTCATCATTGCTGAAATGTATATTTTCATGATATAATTTGAACATTATTTCTGTCTTGCAATGCCCCTGCTCCAAAGTAATATACTGAAAATTAAAAAATATGTTCTAAAATATAGTTGTTTAAAAATTTAATTATCACTACACACATTTATTTTCAGGGCATCCCTTGAGAAATGTTTCTTCTCAAACACATTAATTCTATTGCCTGAATGTCGGTCATCTTTGTGTCTGTGTGTATGTGTATCGTTGAGATGTATCGTGTAATGTTAGTTCCTCAAGGTTCACAAATACTGAACAATGAGTGGGTTATATACAACAATCTAAACCGTCAGGCATCACTTGGCGCCATACTTACCAAGTATGAATACATAGGATGAAGGTTCTTGACATATTCTGACAAGTAGACTTGTATTGTATTTCAAAACTACAAAATTTCACATGAAACAATGTGTGTGCATGATACTTGGTGTTGATGTAGTGTAAATACTAATAATACCAGTGCAAAAGAAGTATTGATAGAAGTCTAACTGATGGATTGTGGTTCGCCTATCTTAATAGCAGTAGTAGTATTCAGAGGAGGAGGAGGAAGAATCAGGGTAGTACTACTGGCTGTAGCTCAGTGGGTACAGCAGTTGTTTCCCAATCTGAAAATTGGAAGGTAGTCGGTTCAAGTCCCACCAGGGTCTTCTTGTCGTAGGGTCCTTGAGCAAGACCCTGAAAGCCTAGCTACCCAAGCACTTCAATTGGGCTGCCCACTGCTCCCTCAGGAATGGGTCAAATAAAAAATGACCGCACTATGTTGTGCTGTATGTCATAAATAAAGGATACATTATTATTATTATCAGTCATAAAATTAAAAATGCCAAACTAAACAGCTTTTTTCAGACTTCCCCTGAAAGTGGATATAATAGTATGGCTGATCGGTGTACACAATGAAAGATAGAGAGCCTCATTTGAGTAGCCAAACTTAGATGCACTGCATATTAGTACTTTTTTATTTACAACTAGATGTTTATTTAGTAGCATTAGTCATAGCCTTAATTTTTTTAACCTTAATTGCCCCAGGAACAATTCTCACTGAAAGTAAATTTAAATACAGCACACGAGCCAATAAAAGCGGCACACGTACAAAGTGTTCTAGACATATAGCAAACTATAAATAAATCACAAAAGATAAATTTAATCATCAGTGCGCTCTCAAATAAGATTTTTTGAGGGTTAATACTTGAGCCTGGTTGGTTTAATGATCTGTCAATCACTCTTGTACGATAAAATAATCTGCCCCTCTTATAACCTTCCACTGCTCCGGGATCATTAGGACTCATTTAATATTAGGTGACTAAATCATTGAATAGCACTTACCACACGTTTTTATTCACTCCCTCTGTTCTGTTCGCTTGAACTTGTCCCGACATTTTTCTCTGAAACGAATCGCAGTATAAAATGGGATCTATTTGCCATCCGATATATTCAATCGGCTGAATTTTACTCACCTTAAAATACAGGTTGATATAAGATGGGGGCTTGATAAAATCTGGCGTATTACTGTCAATGTTGAGGCGAGGTTTCTTTTCATAACAATCGGACGATGATCTCAGGAGGAGGAGCACACAACCTGATAATTGCGGATCTGCTGAAGAAGCAAGCACACACTTGAACAATGTTGTTTTTGACACCTGTAAACCAGTTCCTATCAACGGTTTGTAATGATCAGCTGAAGCCAGGGACTTGGACCTCCCCTTCGTACTCCTTGTGTTTCATTTCTACTTCCTGTTTAGGGGGCGCGACAAAGGCTTAGTTGTTACTAAAACGTAACTTTAGTTCTATGAGTGAGCGCAAATCACAACTGGAGGGCATTCAGAGAGACGACCCTCCCCTCCGTAAGGGGATTTGTCGTTATGGACATGGGCGGGGCCAGAGGGGTGGCCATGGTTGGCACAGACCAACCCTAGAATCTGACTGGCCACCCTAGGTGCCACCCCACCCAAGTTGCAACGTGATAGGTTGTTTGTATTGTCTGTTAATTGGTTCTGAACTGATGTTCACTTAACCAAAACTAACATTTTACGGTGCTTTGATACCGGCAAAATTATCAATATTTAATTTCATCCATGCACATCTGCATTCACCACTGTGGTTGTTATGGTTGTGGAGCCACAGAAATTATACCCTGCGTTCTGTGAGGACCTCCAGCAACATGTTGTTACCGGAGTAAACAGCAGAGCGCACCCCAAGTCAGTAAGACGGTGGACGGACGAAGACAACTTCAGCCAACTCAGTTAGCTTAATGCTAACATATGATGGGACTTACCATTTACAGGCTAAGAGAATTAGCAATGACTGTGCGACCATCATCAAATGATAAACAAGTATGTACAATTAAACTATTTCACTTTATATACATATTTTTAAGTTAAACTTGAGAGAGTGTTTGCTAATGAAACGCCAATCTGAATATTTTTTTAATGATTAAAAGGGGCTCTGTCCAACACTAACTACTGTATTTTCCACATTCAAGCATCACTTTTCATATACACACTAGTGAACACACATCAATCTCATGAATGTTTTTTTAGTTAACATATTTGGAAATGGAAATTAATTTTAATATGTAAATAATTATTTATTAACAGTTATTTATTTTGAGATATGGAGTAGATTGAGCTTATCCTTCAGATATTTATTTAGGAACGTCACAAATGATAATTTATTTTGATAAGAGAAATTGATATTTATTTGTTTTTATTTATTTATGTCAAAATAAGATATTTAGAGGGATTATTCGTTCGCAAATGGTAATTTATTCTAATTTGTAAATAGTTATTTATGTTAACCTAAGATAAATGATGGTTATCAATTTCCAGAACATGTTGTAAGTGTAAGAGAGGAAGCCCTTAAATTGCCAACTTTTACGAAATTAAATAAGATTAGTTTAAACACCTATGTTGCAAGAGTGCATGGCCCGCTTTAAAAAAGCCTGTGTGTGTGTGTGAGGTGGTGGTTGAGCGAGAACGAGAGAGAGGGTGGTGCTGAAGCATTAGTGACTGGGAGGCAGGAAAAAGACAGAGTTAGTAAAGAGTTTGGAGCAACTAACTGATTTTGTATGTGTACAGGGGGGCACAGGGGCCTGAAATAAAGGCTGCAGCTTCCAAGAGTGCGTGGAGTCTCCGGTGTGGTGTTTTACTGCCGCCGGTCAAGAGTAAAGGGTTAAACCCAAAGGAGAAACTTCGGCCCTGGAGTGAATAAACAAACATCCACTATTCCCCGACCACGGTCTGGAACCCCAACAGGAAAAGGCTAACACGTGTAATAATACTATCAAAATACTATGATGAATGAAATGAAAATATTGTGACCATGAGATAAATTAAATGGGCCTTAAAATAAGTTCAGTCTTCAGTAGTTTTTTTGATCAAACGTCCATCAGCCTGCTACGTAGTCGGCTTCAAACGGGAACTTTTAGGCAGAGAAGTGTGGATCAGGAGGAGAATATTATTAGCAGTGTTGAAGAAACTGCAGTGGAAGACAGTGAACACAACAGCATCCCTGAATCTACAGCAGCAAACGGTGAAAAACAGTAAGAAGATATGATTCAGGTTACATCACATTTGAAGTCTGCATTTACAGGGACTGCTCTGTGTGTGTACTTTGTGTGTATGCTGTGCGTTTTTGTGTTGTATGTTTGTGTAGTGTATGTGTGTCTTTGCTGTATGTGTGTGTACTGTATGTGTGTGTGCTGTATGTGTGTGTGCTGTATGTTTGTGTACTGTATGTGTGTCTTTGCTGTATGTTTGTGTAATGTATGTGTGTGTACTTTATGTGTGTGTACTGAATGTGTGTGTGCTGTATGTGTGTGTGCTGTATGTGGGTTTACTGTATGTGTGTGTGTTGTATGTGTGTGTGCTGTACGTGTACATACTGCATCTGTGTGTACTGTCTGTGTGTGCTGTATGTGTGTGTACTGTATGTGTGTGTACTGTATGTGGGTGTACTGTATGTCTGTGTGTTGTATGTGTGTGTGCTGTACGTGTACCTACTGCATCTGTGTGTACTGTATGTGTGTGTGCTGTATGTGTGTGTACTGTATGTGTGTGTACTGTATGTGTGTGTACTGTATGTGGGTTAACTGTATGTGTGTGTGTGTGTTGTATGTGTGTGAGGGGCTGCCCCTGGCATTATAATCATGTGAAATAGTTTAATTGCCAGTTCTAGTGCTAGTCCTTCACACATTGTGTGGTTGTGGCTGACTAAACAACAATAAATAATATTCTTATTGGGAATATATTTTCTTCCTGATGGAACTACGTTTAGCTGAATAGGGTTACCTACTTCTACAAATGTATTTATACATGGGTCATAATGGTGGTACTTTGAGATCCGGATATATTCTGACGTGCTACGTGGAGTGAAAAGTTTGAGAACCACTGGTCAATCAATCAATCAATCTTTATTTATATAGCGCCAATTCACAACAGTTGTCTCAAGGTGCTTTCCAGAAGGAGCAGGTCTAGACCAGATTCTTTATATAATTATCTACAGGACCCAACAAATTCCTCTGTGAGCAGCACTTGGCGACAATGGCGAGAAAAAAATGCCCTTTAACGGGCAGAAACCTCGAGCAGATCCAAGACTCAGGGTGGACGGCCTACTACCATGACCGGTCGGGTTTGAAAAAAAGAGAGTGAGAGCGAGAAAGAGAGAGACGCAGGTGAGGAGAGATACAGACGGGGGAAAAGCAGCAAAGATATCAGCTATAATCCACTTTCTCCAACCGCTCCATGGTCGGGCCGCGGCAGCAGCAGGGATCCCAGGTTGATAATAACATTAATATTAATGTAACATTTAGTGATAGCTTATTGGGAAATACTATACAATAATAATAATAATAATCATCATTAATCCATTAAAATGTATTAATCCAGTGATATACATTAATCCAGTGACATGCATTAAAGTGAGAGGCATGTATAAAGAGGGACAGTGACAGAGGAAGAGAGAAAAGCTCAGTGCATCATGGGAGATCCCCTAGCGGTCTAAACCTATAGCAGCATAGCTAAGAGCTAGCTTATGCCAGCCTTAATTATAAACTTTATCATAAAGGAAAGTTTTAAGCATAATTTTAAATGTAGAGAGGGTCTCTGCCCCAAAAACCAAGATTGGAAGATGGTTCCACAGGAGAGGAGCCTGATAGCTGAAAGTTCTGGCTCCCATTCTACATCTGTAGACTCTATGTACTACAAGTAACCCTGCATGCTGGCAGCGCAGAGTTGTGATTGGACAATATGGAACTATGAGCTCCTTCAGATACGTTGGTGCCTGACCGTTAAGGGCTTTGTACGTGAGCAGAAGGATTTTGAATTTGATTCTAGATTTTACCGGGAGTCAATGAAGGGAAGCTAATACAGGAGAGATATGTTCTCTTAACCTGGTTCTGGTTCTGGTCAGCACCCGTGCAGCAGCGTTATGGATCAGCTAGAGGGGCTTCAGAGACTTATTGGGACTACCTGCTAGTAGGGCATTACAGTAATCCAGCCTGGAAGTAACAAATGCATGAAATAACTTTTCTGCATCTTTTTGGGACAGAATGTGTCGTATTTTAGAAATATTGTGCAAATGAAAAAAGGCAGTCCTAGAAATCTGTTTCATGTGGGAGTCAAAGGTCATATCCTGATCAAAGATAACTGCCATGTTCCTTACAGTGGTGCTGTTTGGGTCCCAACACAATAACTTCAGTTTTATCTGAATTTAATAATAAAAAGTTGCAGGTCATCCAAGTCTTAATGTCTTTGAGACACGCCTCTAAATTGGATAAGTGATTAGATTCACCAACAGATTCATTGATAAGTACAATTGTGTGTTATCAGCATAACAGTGAAAGTTTATAGAGTGTTTCCTGATAATGTTGCCTAAAGGGAGCATATATAGTGTGAATAATATTGACCCAAGCACAGATCCCTGGGGAACTCCGTGGGTGACTTTACTATGCATGGAGGATTCATTGTTAACAGATACAAACTGAGATCTCCCACATAAATATGACTTAAACCAATTTAATGCAGTGACTTTGATGCCAATTAGGTTTTCAAGTCTTTGTATTAGAATTTGGTGGTCAGTAGTATCAAATGCAGCACAGAGATCCAACAAGACCAGAACAGAGACCAGTCCCTCATCAGATGCCATTAAAAGGTCATTCGTAACTTTGACCAGTGCTGTTTCTGTACTATGGTGAACTCTAAAACCTGATTGGAAATCCTTAAATAAACTATTCTTATGCAGAAAATCCCACAATTGTTCGGCTACAACTTTCTCTAAGATTTTAGAGAGGAAGGGAAGGTTAGATATCGGCCTGTAATTTGTTAAAGCCTCTGGATCAAGAGTCGGCTTTCTAAGCAGCGGTTTGATTATGACTATTTTAAAGGACTTTGGTACGTAGCCTGAATTTAACGATAGATTGATGATTTCTAATAGAGATATGCTGACTAAGGGTAAACTTTCTTTTATTAGAATAGTGGGGACTGGGTCTGGGAGACAGGTTGTTCTTTGGATAAGGAAATAAGGGAAGTTAATTGTTTCTGATCAATGGGAATAAAGCGGTCTAGATCTGCTGCAGGTCTATCTGTTGTTTCCAAGAACATAGTCCTGGGGTGTAAACTTCAGCCGATTGAAGGCCGGAGGTTATGGATCTTGTCCCTAATACTTATAATTTTGTCATTAAAGAAACTCATGAAGTCATCACTACTAAGGGTTTTAGGAATACGGGACTCCGTAGAACTCTGACTGTCAGTCAGCCTGGCTACAGTGCGGAACAAAAACCTGGGGTTGTTTTTATTTTCCTCTATCAGTGCAGAGTAATAGGCCTCTCTGGTGCTGCGGGTGGCTCTCTTATATTTTTTAATGGTATCTTTCCAGGCTAATCGGGACTCAAGAAGTTTGGTGTGTCGCCATTTTCTTTCTAGTTTATGAGTTGTTTGTTTGAGGTTTGGAGTCAGGTTGTTAAACCATGGAGCTGCTCTCCTCTCTTTCACACTCTTCTTTTTTAGGGGGGTGATAGAGTCCAGAGTTAATCTCAGTGAGTTTGCAGCCCTATCGACGAAATAATCAGTCTCCCCAGGACTAACGTTAGAGTCAGATTCTTTTAAGTTGAGACATGCAACTGAACTCAGGGTTGATGGAATAGATTCTTTAAATTTTATTACAGTTCTTCAGATATATTTCTAGCGTAGAAAGATTTTTCTATTGGCGAGTGATTTAGCATTGCAAATTCAAAAGTTATCAAACAGTGGTCTGATAGCAGAGGATTCTGTGGATGAACTACTAGTTTTTTAATATCAATGCCGTAAGTCAGGACTAAATCTAAAGTGTGATTAAAACAGTCAGTGGTCTCATTAACACACTGACTGAAACCAATACAGTCTAATATTAAGTTAAACGCGGCACAGAGACTATCTCTGTCTTCATCTAAGTGAATGTGAAAGTCACCTAGTATGATTATTTTATCTGTCTTAAGGACTAGGTTTGATAGAAAATCAGAAAACTCGTTTAAAAATTCGGAGTATGGGCCAGGAGCCAGATTAGTAAACTCATCTGTCACATGCTTTGCTGCTCCACCCATCACTGCTTCAACTTTATTAACAATATTGTTTACACTGTGATATTTGTCGAAGTGTAATAGTGAATACTGCTCTATTGCAATAATCTGAAAGGACTACACAACAGTTTAAATTCAGAGCCTTTCTCTGAAGTATTCCCTCTATGCTATGCCTTTGTTTTGTTTTCTTGCGTTAGTGTGTTTTGTGTTTTGCATGCCTTTGTATTTACTCTTACATGCTGCTAATCCAAGAGCTACCGAACTGTCAACAGTGACAATAAAAGTATATTCTATTATAATCTACACAATTCTTTATTGGAGCACTAACAGTATTTAAGGTTTAGAGAAACCAACTGTGATATAAGGCAGGGTATTCAAGCTCTTAATCCCAAGAGTGAAAGCTTTTGGATTGAAGAGAGAGTTTTAGGTTTGGACAGTCTGTACGAATATGATCTAGAGGATCTCAAACAAGAACTATATCAGACAAGGAAGGTTCAGAGGAAAACTCAGTGTGGAAATGACCTGTCCAGTGTTTTGGAGTTTTCTTCTTTCATTGAACCGTACAAGGAAGGATTTTTTTCAGATTTTCGCTGTTCTCGCATAGCTGTATGTCTTTCCTATTGGCAGTGCTAGTAGTGAGCGCAGCTCTTCAGTGCTAAAACTTATAAAAAACTATTCATGAACAACTATGAATGATGAGAGGTGTAGTAATACTGGAGTAAAGAGTATTGAGGGGAGGAGGATAGAAACATCATTAAATTTGCATGACTTTGTTTGACGCTTCGCCCATCGTCACTGTAACAGGTATATCTACTTATTTTAAATGTATTAGTATACGTGATGTAAATATCATACCGGTCTAAAACAAGCTCTACCGCTGTCATTAATTTTTATGTAGATGGAATTGCAATGCTAAAACAATATGTTGGAGAACATTCTTGCTTTTGAATTGTATGTAATATGGGGTACATGCAAAATATTTTAAGTTACTTAGTTAATATTTTCTACTCCATTGCATTTGCAAGTTGTTCATTATCCACTCCTTTTGAACCCAAAATGAAAAGTTTTTTTACTTATTTTATATTTGTTATTTAAACCTGCCACCCTTCACTGAGTTTGTGCCCCAACCTGGCCACCCCATCAAAAGAAATCCTAGACCCACCCTTGGTTATGGACACCGTGATCTTGATTATCTGCTGGAGCATTATTTGAGTCGTTAGCATAGCATGATTCCTTGCATGGATGATAGTGAAACTGTCTGGGGAGAGATGTTAGGACTGCATTGTATGTCGGTCATAGGTGGGGGCATGGACCCCCATCCCTTCGGATCGGACAGAGAGGATAGATATTTCCTTCAATCCTCTCTAAAACTATCAATCCTCTGTCCAAAATATGAACCTATACATGTTCATTGTCTTTGGGATGCGGGTGGACCATTGAGTCCTGTCCGGAAAGCTGCCACACAGACGGAGAGTGGATGATGACCAAGTCTATTTAATGAAATTCAGTTATGGGGTTAGTGGAATTTGTTTGAATTACATTAGATGAAAAGGAAGCTCCAGCCTCTTTAACTGCCTTTTACAGTCTGACATAGACGGATAAATAGACTACTTTAATAATAATTAAGGGAAATTAAGGTGTTAGCAGTAGGTACGGTACATACATGAAGCACATACAGATCAGAAACAAATCAGGAAGAATATTAAGACTAATAATATACTTACATTAGTGAGGAAGGTATCAGTACAGCAGGCTCAGGCCCTTCTTGTAGAAGGCCTCTGTGATGGTGGAACACTCCAGCTTGTCATCCAGCTGAAAAACCAAGGTATCTTTAAGACTTGATTGTCTCTACTTCTCTCCCTATGATGAAGCCTGGAGATGGTGGGGTCTTCTTTTTCTTGAAATCCAACACAAACTCTTTTGTCTTCTCTGTGTTCAGCTGCAGGTGATTATCGTTGCACCACACCTCACACTGATTCACAAGGCCCCCGTGCTCCAACTCCTGTCCATCCTCCACATTGGCCGTTTCATCTGAGACTTTCTGATGATGAGATGACACGACTCAGGGTTATACTGGAAGTCAGGATGTGTAGATGGTGAAGGGGAAAGATGATAACACAGTGTCCTGGGGGGGAGGAGGCTGATATCGCTCTCAGACACTTCAGATCTATCCTTAAAATGCATTCATAGAAATAATTATAAAGCTACTTGAGTACAAAGGTCCTTCTATATCTTCATTAAGACAATGACAAGGACTTCAATCCCGCCTCATGTCACATTTCTGCAGTTTCTATAATCTTTCTTTCTCCTTGGAGGGTGCAGCTGCAGCTGCAGCTCGGAGACTTCAGTCTCAGGACCGCTTGTCATCACTGACTGACCCCAACCGTCACCCCCCCTTGATTACTAACACTCGCCCTAAACCTCACCCTGCTGTACTCAGCAACGACGGGTTTCCTTCTCCACCAGGTGGCCCTAACACACCGCTCATTAGCTCCCATGATGTCTTCACTCAATCTCTCGAATAAACGGGAAAGCTGCAAACGCGCTGCAAATTAAGAAAACGTGCAAAAGGACAAAAAACACAAGCAAATCAAGACAGCATCTTCATTAATTTGACAACACATGCGCAGCAGTTGAAAAACGCGCTTCACGTACCAAAACACTAAGCTTGAAGAAAAAAAATCTGCAAAAGCCACGAAAAAACAATACATTAAAAAAAGATCTGCAAAGGCCACAACATGTTTTTTCAAATTACACTTAAAAGTGATCTTGGTCTGTTGGTCTGTCATACATTTGAAAGTATGCGCTTTCATGGCTGGACTGGTGCATCAATACACACAATAAAAGGGTCACACTTCCATCCAACGTAAAACCAAAGCATCTGGACGAATCCTCACGAGAAAAAAATTACTTTGCAACCATAGACGATGCCTAAGAACAAAGATGTATTTATTTAATTTAATCCATAAAGTTTATGAGTTGAAAACTTCATTTTATTTCATCATGTTTTCATTTTAGTAATTTCCCCCCCCCAATATTTTTCAGCTGGAGCTGCGAGGGTTAAAGGAAAGAAGAAGAAAGGAAAATATGAGGACAGACTGACTCAGTAGTCAGGTTATGAATTATTGTACAATGATTACGTTGTCACTGATGTTCATTTTAATGGTATTTATTGTTAAAGGTAATATAGCATTTGAATAAAATTTTGGCCTTTTTATCACCTTAGCCATGTCAAAGCATGAAATATGAAATAATTGACAGAAATTCTAATTCTGTGAAATTGCAGTATTTATTTGCACTTATGAAAACAATTTTTTTTAAAAATCCAAGACCACTTCATATATGGAGCCCCTCTGGTCACATTGAATAGAAAAAGGTGTGGGAAACAGCTAAAGATAAATATCCCTTTTCCACGAGTGGAGTGGAAATGAGTTATCAAGCCGTGGCCACTAGATAATTATCTCATGAGATAATTACGCTTTTCTATGCCTTATTAAGTCGTGGCCACGTGATCATTTTTCTTCTTCAACGTCAAAAAGGACATTAAAAAAAAAAGATTCCACAATATACATATTGGTTGTGTTAAACCCCCTTTATTTTTGCATTTTGGTGGAAGGAGAAAACAGTTCCTGTCCCAGTTCGGGCAAAGATGGACCTTACATTAGCAACAGTCTGCATAGAAAAGTTATTCCCTATGCCGCGTTTGGATTTCTGTCAGGGTTCCCACGTTGATGATAATGATAAGTTCAGTAGGTCTTTGCCAGAAATAAAGAGTTTGTTATGCATGTTGTGAAAAATTTTCTTTATCACCTTTTATAAAAAATTCAAAGTGTTTCAGACTTTAATGGCTTGAAGATGTTTTGATCATCAGAGCCTCAATCCAGACATCAGAGGTGGCTGTCCTTCATGAGTAACTTACATTTCAAATTGTTGCTGATACTTCAATCTAAATATTTTTCTAGTCTTCTCCATCACTATATCTGAGTTCCCCTCGGTACACATTGCAGCATCACTCCAGTCCTGCTCCTCTTCATCCTCATCTTCACCTATCTACTCCATGTCACATAAGTGCTCATCCATAAATCTCTCTTGAGCATTTTTAAGTCTGTACTTTTGCTTCAATCTAAAAAAAAGCACATCAGAAGCAAATCATGATGTATTTATTTTCTGAATAAACCCCGGCAACCTCCAAATACTTATTAGTAATCATACAACAGGTACGTACATCATAGACCCCTTTGATATTCAAACCTGTGATTACTTTTAAATAAATGAACTCGCCCTTAGGAACATATATAACTATAGCTATATATGTTCCAGCTTCAACACCCATGTTGAAGCTGGAACTGACCGGAGTGGACGAGCACCTCGCATCCTGGATCCTGGACTACCTGACCAACCGTCCCCAGTATGTGAAGACTCGGGACTGTGTGTCGGACGTGGTTGTCTGCAGTACGGGGGCCCCACAGGGAACGGTCCTGGCACCGTTCCTCTTCACCCTCTACACTGCAGACTTCTCCTACAACACACCCACGTGTCACCTGCAGAAGTTCTCTGATGACTCTGCAATTGTCGGTCTCATCACAGACGGGGACGACAAGGAGTACAGAGGACTGACGCAGGACTTCACGCACTGGTGCCAGTGGAACCACCTCCAGATCAACGCGGGTAAGACCAAGGAACTGGTGGTGGACTTCCGAAGGCACACACCCCCCCACACACCGGTGAACATCCAGGGAATGGACGTTGAGATTGTCACGTCCTACAAGTACCTTGGTGTTCACCTGAACAACAAACTGGACTGGACTCACAACTCAACGGCACTCTTTAAAAGGGGTCAGAGCCGACTGTATCTGCTGAGGAGACTGAGGTCTTTTGGAGTGCAGGGGGCGCTCCTGAAGACCTTCTTTGACTCTGCAGTCGCCTCAGCCATTTTTTATGGAGTGGTCTGCTGGGGCAGCAGCATCTCAGCTGCTGACAGGAGGAAACTGGACAAACTAATCAGGAAGGCCAGTTCGGTCCTGGGATGTCCTCTTGACTCGGTGCAGGAGGTGGGAGACCGGAGAATGATGGCCAAGCTGTCATCTCTCCGGGACAACGTCTCCCACGCCATGCAGGAAACCATCTCTGCACTGGAGAGCTCCTTCAGCGACAGACTCCTTCACCCAAAGTGTGTGAAGGAGCGATATCGCCGATCGTTCCTTCCTGCAGCAGTCAGACTCCACAACCAGCACTGTTAGCAACACACACACACCTACACAACTACACACACACTTACACACACACCGACCTCACTTGCACTTTGTTTCTGTACATTTAATTTAATTTATTTTAATTGCACATAACACGATGTTATTCTTACTCTGTGTTATTCTTACTCTGTAACATGCTCTGCTGCTGTAACATTGCAATTTCCCCATTGTGGGACTAATAAAGGCTATCTATCTATCTATCTATCTATCTATCTATCTATCTATCTATCTATCTATGTTGGCAATTTTGATGAAAACTGGAGGGGCTGATTGGAAGAAACATTCTGCCTGATCTAAACCAAAATGGTGCTTTGTTTTTTTGACTCTGTGCTAGTCATGGTCTGTCCATAACAAACAACATGTTTGGAGTTATAGGGGTGAACAGGAAACATCTAGTGAAATCCATCAGGGTTGGGAGGTCAGGGATATGGAACCCGAGTGGGCCGTCATCTTGTCCGTTCATTGTGGAAGCAGCGGCTGGCAGTGTATCTCATTAGGATGCCTCCCTTCGGAGGTTTTTCAGGCATGACCAAGTGAGGAAAGACCCTGAGGTAGACCCAGAACTCGCTGGTAGGACTGTATTTCACATTTGGCTTGGGAACACCTCAGGATCCCCCAGGATGAGCTGAAGAGTGTTGCATGGGGAGGGATATCTGAAAATCACTTCTGAGCCGCGACTGGGCCCTTGATTAGCGGAAAAAAATAGATGGATGAATATGTGAGTTATTGCCGGCCTCTAAATCTACTCTCTCAGTGTCTCTCAAATACACTGTAACCGATCATCTCCTGCACCTTCCACTTCAGCGTCTCTGTTCAGCCCACCGAGCCCCCAGCTCAGCCCCCAAAGGAAACTCACAGGAATCAAAGAAAAAGGCACCAATAATGGACTGATCCCCTCGTTCCACCTCAAAAGGAACATCAAAGGAACGAAGGCAGTTAACAGCCACATTGTGACATCACTACTCCAACAGTGAATTTTGAATTCTAAATGCTGCAAACAGGTCACCAAAATGTAGTCATCTGTAGGAAATGCCAAAACTCGCCTCTGGATAAAATATCCTGCAAATCAGCCATCAGTTTTACCGTAAACTGCTCACAGACAAACGCACCGCTGTCAGAACATAACCTCCTTCCCTGGTGGAGCTCGGAACTTATTACTTTCCTTTTATCTCAGGTTTCACAGTTTCCCGTACGAGTGGAAGCCGTGTTGCAGGATCTGTTTCCAGGATCTGTCTGACTAATGTGCGTGTTCAAGGGGAAAGATGACATCATTGCACAGACTCTATTTAACCAGTAAAGAAAAGGAAACCTACATGTCTGTAAAATGTTGAAAACATGAGTACATTTTGAAAAACTACTTAAGGCTGTTGCCGTCATTTTTCTCTAATGGTCCATGCTTCCAATTTTTTTAGGATGAGCAGCCCTAGTTGACCAGTTGAACATTCCCAAAGTTTACACTGTAATCTTGCTAGCTGGACTAAAGCTTAAATTCATTCAAATTAAATTTCATGAGAAAGAAAGTTTGGCAGAAGTGTCCAGCTGGTTCTGGTTCAATTTGATGTTTGGTAAGTCCAAACCAAGGACCAGAGGGATCAGGCCCCAAATGATTGACCTCAGATTCGGTTCTCAGCTGGACTGGCAGCAGCTACTCTGAAGCTTTCTGGAATAATAGGAATACCTCGGTTCTGTTCTAAGCCCTGTTTGTACCAATGCAGTCATGCCAAGTTACATTTGCTCCAAAACCATTTGTGCTCTTGTTGATCCCTCCAGTTGGACTGCTTTTGCTTTAATTTCATGTCCGTAATGGTGTTCTTCTGGAAGACTGCATACTACAGCGGGGAGCTATAATAATCCCTCCCCCTAGCAATGATGGAACCGGAGCTCGTTTGTAGCCCAGCAGAGCTTTGCTCTCACTTTGGCAACAGTTGTCTTGGCTCAGAGTCTGTTATACAAATAACTGGTTCCAAATGAGGCGCAGGTTACAAACCAGCCCTGGAAACATTTAGTGGAAAATGGGAATCTGTGGAAAATGATGAACGGTGTGAGAAACAGGACTTACAAAGACTTTCACCATTAAATCACCAGTGTTTTGTTCACATGCAGGTTGAGCATCTTAATGTCTGTTGTGAACTTCAACCTTATCTAATCACTTCACTTTTCCAGCACGTTGAGTTTGCTGGAGAAAGATTACATCACTAGCTCACATTTGTCATTCTGTTTTAAAGTGGCATTAAACATTTTATCCTGATGCTTGTAGATTTTAAATGCTTTCTAGTTTTTTTCCAAAACAATTTATGTCCTACTTTAAACTGAGGAGTGATCTTAAACTCCCTCATTACTTTTTCAGTACTTGGCCTGATAGTGCCGGCGCCGTCCTTACTCTGCTATTATTCCAACAATGCCCACTCAAGACCCCAAATTTTTGTCCTCAGACTCCACTTCCTCTCGGCGAAGGAAGTGGAGTGTGAAGGATTCAGCTGACTGCACATCAGCTGAATCCCGGGTCACATTTTGACTTGGTTTCCTCATTTATGAAAAAAGTGTGACCTCTTGCTGCCTCTCTTTGTAGAAGCATTCCGAGGGGATGAGCCTACACCCATCAACACGGATCTCCTGAATGGGGGCCGGACCAGGAGCAACAAAAACCGAGGTTTGAATTCAATACGACCTGAATAAACAAAAGAAGGAAAGGTTTTATATTGCCAGCGGTGTCCTGTCACTCATCAGAGTCGAGCACTCTGTGGTCTGAAAGTTATGCGCGTGTGTGTTAGTCATAAACCTCTAGTTCACCTGACCGATGAGTTCCTTTCCTGAACTTGAGATGGGCTAAAGGAGGAAAAGCGAGAGGAACATAAAAGAAGATATGCCAAGTTTCCTGTAACCCTGAGGGTACAGGCATGTTAAGACGACCAGGCAGCTGATCCATAGATGGGAAATAGACACACCTCTGGATCTTGGGCCTTGTAATTATAGATCCTTTTCATCCAGATTATACATTGCTATTCATTCTGTGCGAAGGGTGAGGCTCTTCCCATACTCACATTGCGTCTTCTCAAGAATCCAGCATGTCAGTTCATTTAGTCTTCATTGAATATTGGATTACAAGGAATATAATTTGGTCAACCATAATATTATAACCACTGACAGTTGACTTCAGAACGGCATATATAATGTGTGCAATAGCATGTGCGGGTAGGTGGGATATATTACTCAGCATGAGAACATTTTGTCCTGAAAGTTGATCTGTTGGAAAGAAAACTGCAGAGCTCTCCAAAATTGTATCTCTTGTTTGGTATCCCCAATTTTAAGTGTTTAGTACCTATCAAAGTTTTGCAGCAGCACAAATTCACAAAAGGTTAATGTTGGCCCTGAGAACACAAACGGGGGCCACATCAGCATCCGAAGCCAACCGACGAAGCAAATAGAAGATGGCTTGGTCTGATGTCTCATGTGGATGGCCTTGTATGCATGCATCACTTACCTGGGTACGAGATACCATTTGGATGCACTATGGGAGGAAGGCAAGCTGAGGGAGGCAGTATTCTGCTTTGGACAATGTTCTGCTGGGAAACCTTATGTAGATGTTGACATAGCTGCTACCTAAACATGATTGCAGACTTCTATGGAAAAAAGTCAGACTCATGGAAAACCATACTCCCACCTTCATATTGGTCTTTTGGAGAAAATGCCCTGACAGGTCAGAGCTGTTTTAGCAGGGGAACCACACAACATTAGGCAGGTGGTTATAAACTTATAGAGAATATTAGTGCAGGGACATTATTGCGTGGAGTCAGATATGTGGAGTGACCGGTAACCAAGCCAAAGGTGAAAATGACCCTCATAATGCAACAGATGTTTTGAACAGGTTGACATGCAGACCACACATAATGTAATCATGTGCATTAAATTAAAAGACTGTCAGGACAACTGTTTCTCTTCCTACTACAATCCGCGTGCTCAAGGATAAGACAGTGAGCAGAGCACAAACCACAGGTCTTACATAATGGAGAGAGGAATGTTGGAGCTTTGCGGCAGACTTCTGGATGATCTCACCCTCGAACACAGACACGCACAGAAAGGGGCCATGTCCGCACAACACCGAACAAAGTATCTCTGCACAACAGGCATAGTCAACACAATGATCACTCAACTAAAAAAAATTAATGATTCATCATTCATTCATGGACACAAATTCAAGTAGACTTGGTTGCTTTTGTTTTAATGACAAAAATCAGATCAATGGGATTTAATAAATAATTTAAAAAGTGATTTAAACATCTATGAAACATGTTTTATGAATACAGTTATATTATTATCAGAAAATCTCTTAATGTTTTTTTCTTTCTCTGCTTGTTGTTGTAACATTAGTTTCATTGTAAGTTCAGTTTATGCACTGCTTTCTTCTGCCTCAAAAGGAACCTGAGAGACAGATTGATTTCAAAGCGGGGAGCTCTATTTCACCGACTGGTACAACAGTTTTCAAAACACCGTTAGTCATCAGGCCAGGATTCATTATGGTTTTGTTGAATGCATTTTTCAAACAAATGTTAACATAAAAAGATGGAATATCCACACATGGAGCCACGGATAAGTTGACACCACATGAAGAGTGGTCTGTGTGTCACTGTGTAAACACGGAGGAGGCAGAGATGGACATGCAGCTAAACATACAAAGCTAATATAAAATCCAGGACATTTCATCTGAACCTGTGCAAAACCAGTGAAGGAGCCTTCATTTTATCGTGAAATACATTACAAGATGTCAACTTTAAATACATTTAACACATTCTCACAGTTCAACGTTGTAAATATAACAAAAGAAAACAAAAAACAGAATCAGCTGTCTGATCCCCTCACACCTCATATTGCACTGTTACCGATATTCTCTCTCTTTCATGGGCTTCCTGTCAGGAGGTTTCCCAGTCATCCACCCTCTCCCTTTTCTGACACCGATGCTGAAAAATCAGGCAAAGGATGCAACCGCCATTATGATTTGCACAGCCATGGAGACACAAGGTATCTGTGCAACGATGTAGGTCAGAGAACGGGTCGGTGCTTGCAAAGCAAACAGGTAGGCACCGCTGTGCAGCACTCGAGCCAAGAAGAAAACGAGGAAGTGAAGGCGGGCCACATTCAATGAAGGTCCAATCATGGAGTAAATAGCACCCAGGAAGAGGAAGGGGAAGATGTTCTCCATGTCATTAGTGTGAACTCTGTAGGGGGAAAAAAGGTACTGAGTCACACTTACTCATACACATCTGTTCAGCATTATACTACATGGTCAGTCAGCCATCCATGATGCAGTGAAATGGGGTGGCACATGGCGCAGTGGTTAGCCATGCAGCCTCCCAGTAAGATGGTACCAGGTTCAAATCCACTGCCAGCCTTCCTGTGCAGAGTTTGCACGTTCAACTCTCTGCGTGGGTTCACTCCAGGAACTCTGGCTTCCCCCCACAGTCCGAAAAAACATGATATTGGTGACACTAAAGTTGCCCATAGGTGTGAGCGTGTGTTTGTATGCCTCTATGTGTTTGTCCAGGGTGTAACCCACTTCTCACCTAATGTTAGTTGGGATAGGCTCCAGTGACCCTGAACAGGATAAGTGGTAGATAATGAATGAATGTAATTAAAGTAGAAAAGGTGTTCAACAACATTTTGGACTGCAACTAATGATTATTTCCACCATGGGACAAACTGATGATTATTTTTTCTATTAATCATTTCATTGTTATGTTTGTTAAAATTTGTGAAAACTCAAAATTACACTTTCACAATGTTTTTTAGATCAACTAATATTTAAGTTAGTTAAATCATTTAAAAAATGTATTCAAATTATTAGAAATAAACAACAAACCTTCACAATTTAGGTGTTTACATGTTAACATTTAACATTATGGTATCTAAAACTATTTATTTTATGTCTGTTGACTAAGTGATTAATTGCTGAATTCTTTGGTTGCATTTGTAGTCAAAACAAAAAATATTTTATGAGCTCTTCATTTGAATGTATACAAAACACTTAATTTAGAAAGTCACTTGTAACAAAACCTCTGAAAGGATTTCTATGAGTAAAAAAGTCAATATGAGTACAAGACAGTGAAAAAGACTAAGTTTTTATATAATCATTATTATATTTTTCATTAATGCTTGTATCTGCTTTTACCTTGTAGCACTTTACGATTTGATCCAAATGTAAAGTGCGTATTATTATTATTACTAAAGTTCAAGAAAAATAAGTGCAAAAAAAAACAACTGCTGATTTAAGTGCAGCACTCGAGCAAATGTATGTAGTCACATTCTAGCACTCTGCATCACTGAGCAGCAGATGCGGGAGACTTTCTCTTTCAGAGCAGACACACTATTTGGATGCACTATGGGAGGAAGGCTAGCTGAAGGAGGCAGTATTGTGCTTTGGACAATGTTCTGCTGGGTAACCTTATGTAGATGTTGACATAGCTGCTACCTAAACATGATTGCAGACTTCTATGGAAAAACGTCAGACTCATGGAAAACCATACTCCCGCCTTCATATTGGTATTTTGGAGACAATGCCCTGACAGGTAAGAGCATTCCTCTTCAACCACTGGGTTCATCTTTTGAAAAATATTATTCTGAGTATTCTGTCCTGTTGAAAGATGATCAGCCTGGCAGATTACAGAGACATGTTTGGGGCAATCATGATCATACCACTAATTTCAGATACATTTTTCTCTGTGTGCCAATGCATGTTTTTTCTCTTTCATGGAGGGTCCCCGATACAGACGGTGAAAAGAGAAATAAAACATTTTTTGCCGAATAGAAAAACATCTTGTTTTGTCCTGAATCATTTCCTGAGAAGTTAAAACAAAATAGTTGAGCCCTGCTCCTACAAGCTTCCAACCAGAACAATGGAGGAGAGCACATGATAGGACTGTAATGTAAAAGGAAAAAAACACCCACTGGACAAACACTCGGTACTCTTCATCATTTGATAGAATTAAGATGATAATAGTTACATTTTTCTTTTCATTGTATCCTTTATGTCGCTCATGCAAGTGTGTAGCATACATGATATCATGCCACAAAAACCCCAGAAGAAGAATCTAAAAAACCTATTTTAACCTTTTAACATAAGCTGCCATAAATCCGAGACTAAATGATGAAGTGTGAAAAATGTTCAGTATGTAGGTTGCCTCCAACCATGGAACGTAATACTGTAATTACTCAAGTACTATACTTTACAGGAAGTCATTCAGTTGAGGTATTTCTTCTCCCACATAGGAAGCACATGATTGAACAACACAACAAACAACATATTACAAGAAAATAAATCCACACCTCTAATACAAGAACTTTAAGCTGCATTACCGTTTGGAAAAGTACTGTAACATGAAAGAAATTAAGATCTGATGTATGTTGTGTTTGTAAAATGTGATGCACTGTTACAGATAGAACCACATAAGACAAACATACTTCAAATACTTCATTTTTAACATATGTTAAAAATGAACAAATAGGAGATACCTGGTTGTCACTGGACGGAAAAGGTTTTAGAAAATACAATCTGAGATGTAACTACTACTAACCAAAGATAGTGGAGTACAAAATATTCCTCTGTAGTAGAATGAAGTAGAATAAAGTGGAAACTGGTAGAGAACCAGCACCTCAAATTTGTATTCAAGTATACTTCTTGAGTAGAGGTGATTGGACTTGGTCCATCCCTGGATGTCGGCTACCAGCTGGAAATACAAAAGTATTCGTACTCTTCGAATTCTTTGAAGTAGGCTAATATTCTTACTCAAATGAAATAAGTGTAGTTAACTTATTTCTAACTATTTCCAACGTAATGTGAGTCATGTACTGTTTTTGCCTGAAAAATGTATAAACTAAGTTGGGTTGAGTACACCAAGTTCTTGAAGGGATGAACAAACTGGTGTTTTCTCCCAGCCAGCCAATCAGGTCAGAGAAACGTTCTGACTCAGTTTGCTCAGTCTGACCTTTCAACTTGAAATTTTAACAGAACCATCATTTATATAAACATAAAAATTCCTGCATTATGAAACACATTCAGGCATCAGCACTGAAAGTCATCGTTCCAGGAGTTTAAAGCCCTCTCTGTGTTTAGATTTGCAGCTTGAAGACAGACAACCGACATGGACGCAAAGTCAAAACCTTGATACATTGACTTTAATTCAATTTAGAAACTCAAATGTGTACTTGAGTACAGCATTTGAATGAAAGTACTCGATTACTGTGCAACGTTGCCTAAACAACAATCCCACTTACATGCAACTGACTATTTTTCAGTGTCAGTGTTTTACTCATTGAATGTAATCTGAATACTTCCACCAAACGATGCTTCAGAAGAATCATGAAAGAGGTGCTAGTGAATCTTTTAAAGGCAAAATTGGTATTTCGGTGTCTGGTTGCGACATGTCTGGACTCTTACCTCCGGCATCTGTCCACGAACGGATCGTCTCTGTGATACTGCAACCCTCCGTGTCTGAGAGCGTCCTCGGGGTTGGCGAAAGCCTTTCAGGGAGGACGAAAAGGGAAAAGGTTGTCATCAGTGAAAGTTGTTGAGGACGTGTTGCCAAATGTTTCCCGCGCTTTCATGTAATCTCTCACCTTTTTACGCAGACGCATTTGTCCTACTAACACTGCGACCGCGTACATTTTCAGAACCAGCAGCACGCCATAGAAGACAAAACAGGAGAAGACTTCGTTCTTGATCATCATGGCCATGGTTCCTTCAACTGATCCTGTTGGTGGGGGTGGGATTCCGAGAGGAGTTTGGAGACTTGTAGGTGAAAGTGAGTGAGGTTTAAGGGGCCACGCGCTTTTTGTACCGTCCGCACTTTCTCCACCCACCCTCCATGATAATAGTTCTGGAGGGGATGACTGAATCACCAAACTGAGAATCTGTTTGATTGATGGGGCTGCAGACTTCCGTCACCTGAGGGCATGCTTAAATATATATATAAATATATATTTATATATATATATATATATATATATATATATATATATATATATATATATATATATATATATATATACATATATATATATATATAAATATATATTATATATACATATATATACATATATACATATATGTATCCACTGATGACATATATATATACATATATATATATATATATATATATATATATATGTGGAGTGTGAAGGATTCAGTGGATACATGCTTCCACTGGGCCATATTATAAACAGATTCAGTCAAGTGGCAGCCATTATAAGGGGATTAGTCTCATAAAAGTGAACTCTCAATCAATGTATTTATATAAATTCATTAATATATATTTTTTAGCTTTATAAACTTAGCCCACTTGACACACACGCACATGATACTTAAAATTCAAACTTGGTAGACCTTCAAAATATGATTTGTTAAACACAACTTTACTGTTTTCTACATAATGAGATAATACATTAAGTCTGTCTAAGATTAAATCACGTAGAAAAGAATAAACACAGAAAATTAAAGTAAAAAGTAAATACATTTTGTCAAATTTTTGTCTGGTAGTTTAGATGGCTGGACATTCATAATCAATTATTGGCAGATAATGATGCTATTACACCGGTACAGTCAAGGTAGTTGCACAATTTTAAATTATATATGTCATCATTATAATATATCAAATACAACTCCAATGGAGATTTTTGACATATCTGGATTTAGTAAATTCAACAAATGTATCTTCTTGAGTGTAGATGTACAGTAAAGTATAAAATGGAAATAATCATGTAACGTACAACTACTAGTTCCCCTATAATGGTTGTTCTAAATGTTGTTACTGTTTTTTTTTGGTATTTTCACTAAATCCAGGTTTTTTTTTTTTTTTTTAAATTAATTTTATGTATGGCAGTGTCTACTACCACTCAGTCTGAAAAGTTGTGTAATGTCTACAAAAAGACTCACCTTTCATACTCATAATCTGACTCACAGCTGAATTTCAAAGCCTACATGCCTCTTCTTCTGTGGATCATAATGGAATTGCATGTACTTACTAAGAAAATATGGGTTGATTGCAAAACAAATAACATTTCCATAGTTATTCATTTGAAATCTTTCTTGCTCAACATATTCAACATTCGGTGAGTATTGAAGGTCTGCTACTTTTCAGATTAGGAAATTAGGCTATAATCAGGAGTTTGTTTGTGATGGAGAAAACTCATCCTTAAATAATGGCATCACTCCATCTTTCACCCCTGTCTCAAACCATTTACCCACTCTGTCCTAAATGTGACTCCATCTGTCAAACTGTGCCCAGCCCTCTCTGAACAGTGGTGGGGGTTTACGCCACCACCTATCATCCCAAATACAATTTAGTTTTAACATCACTTCGCAGACGGTTTTGCCATCGTCCACACGTGGATTCACATTATGCTAACAGCTCACATGATATTCCAGCAGACAATCAAGACCACTATGTCCTTAATGACTCTAATGATTGAGACTCACCCTCAGAATTATGCACGACCAACTCTCAACACCCCCACCTACTGGAGGTATAAAATCCCTGACTCCCCATAAGCCAGTTCTAACTAAAGAAGCCTCTTGGATGACAAGTGAAACTTCTTCAAGCCAAATAAAAGTCCACTTGATTTGGATTCAACCCACATGGATTACCATGAGATGAATGAGAATCTATACGCAACAACATCCACATTACTTTATTTTGTGTTATTGGTGTTTTCTTAGGCTCTTGTGAAGTTTGTGAATGTGACCAAATGGTATTTTGCGTTGGGGATCCTATATTTAGCATAAAATATCTAGCTAAAATAGAAAATAAATCAATGGAAAAACTCTGTTAGTTGAGTTTACTATAGCCCATTTCGTCACAGCTGTATTTGTATATGTATACAGTAAACCAAGTATTTCTACGACTACTACTAATTGTAATAATAACAATAATACATCTACCCATATTCATGGGAACATGCAGAATCTATATTGTATTCACTCTTGAACCAGGAAGATTGCTTAGTTAATCAGCTAACTCAACAACCAGCAGCCTCTCTGACTATTTAAAAATAAACAAAAGTAACCAATACTTAAGATTTAATCAACACCAACAAGTTATTCGTATTTTCTTTCCTTATTGGCACACATTTATAGTGTGTCTCCAACAGTAATTGCTATGTAATCATTGACTGTAACCTTGATTAAGTCATTTGCTACAAGTGCTTATTCCTTGCAGAGGAGCTGGAGACAATCCCAAGTGACATTGGGCTTAAAGCAGGGAGCCACCTGGACAAATCAATAGTTCATCACAGGCCCAACACATAGAGGCAAACTGCCGTTCACACGCACATCTATGGGTCCTTTTGAGTCACCATTATTGCACGTTTTCGGACTGATGGAAGAAGCCGGACTCGATTGCACTCTGGAAAGTAACCTATAACTCCAGTTATTACATCAATGTTTTGAGGAAACATGGTAAAAAATGTTTGCATCTGAGTTATGGTGAAACGGAACATATTTTCTATATAAGATGGTGTATTTTTGTAAAGTACCAGACTTATCTATTGCACCGATAACTATTACTTCATTACTTTTCATCACTGCTTAAGTTAGATTTGAACCCAAAAATTGTATTTCCCAATTACTATATTGCTGCTTTTATTTAGATAAATATCTAAATTCTTCTTTCACTTCTTGATACTTAAGAAAATATAACTTGCATTAGAAAATAACAAAAAACATCATGCACAAAATTCATTACAAATGCTGTTATGTTGTCATTGTATTTATTTACATGTTGAAATATGAGGCCTTTAGGTCAGGTGTCAGGCATCAGTGCCCCGTGTTGGCCAATCCAAGGTGAGAGAGCTGCCTGAGCTGGTATCATCGCAGCAGTCCTCGGCATCAGAGAAGGAGGACATGTAGTGGAGGGTGGTCACTCTGTGGTAGCTTCCCTGGAGCATTTGTGGGTAGGCCGTGAGCTCCATGGCCCTGTGCCTTCTCCTGCTCACAGTCCACATGTCAAACAGCTGGGAACACATGGCGCAGCCCATGGTGGATGCGAGTGTGTGTGTGTAACAGGCCAGGAGACAGACGATAAAGGTGTCCACAGGTTTTACTCTACACTCTAAGAGAGTCCTCCATATAAACACTCATCCTAACCAAATCATCAGCTTAACTAATATATTCTGTATTTTACTCATCTAATACAGGTATAATGACTTATTAACATAAGATTTAATATTTGGACTTACATTTAACAATCCAGCATATTTGTAGGAAATATATTCGTAACTTTTAACAACTCATGTGAATCAGTGCAGTTTCTTACATTGTAATAACACATTTTCCATCCATACATATAACAGCAGGAGATGCATGATGGCTATGTTTTTAGAGCCGGAGGTAATGGCAATTAATTGGCATGTATAGCACAATGTAGAGGGATTAATATATTTGAAATTATACTTAATAGAATAAATAATTTATTATAAGTGTAAAACACAGACCCAGTATCTATTAATGTCTGTGTAGTGACTTCCCTTGTTTGGAATATGTTTTTTCTTCTATTAAAAGTTTTGGGTTATATAGAAAACAAAGGAATGAGAGCTGCAGTCCAAATTACAATCAAAGAGTGTTCCTCCTCTCCAGTCTCACACCCAGCTCTGCCTGCGGGTTTCACAAACTTACAGTGAGCTAAAAGGTCACTGTCAGAACCAGTCCGCTTCAAGGTGTTTTTTCTTTCGTCTGCAAGATCTGCTTAACTCCGCATTTAAATATTTACAGTGACCGCTTTGCTTAGTCAGAGCTAGGATTCCCAGAGAAGAGCTGAATGAATGCTCTTCAGTCCTGCTCACAACTTATCCGGGGACGCGTCCCTCTGACGGTACTGAAGCTCTGGGTTTTTCTTTAGTTTCTTGCTCCAAGGGGACTGCTCTGAGTAATTCATTTCTTCCTGTTTCATGTTAGTTAATGCAGCCTGATTGTCAAATACGATGCAACAAATACCTGTGGAAAGAAATGATGGAAGTCAGTAAGTGGCAGATCATAAAGATTGCATTATCACAAGGACAAAAAAAAAGGGCCCCACCTCATAATAAAATTAACAAAAAAAAAACACCTGAAGAAACATATCAAAGTAGACAATGCCTGAAAAATAAAGCGGATCAAAGGGAATTAAACTTTTAAAAATGAAACTTTTAGATCACATACCAAACTGTTTACATCAGTTTAAAGTTGAAAACTATCAACATTTTGCTCAGTCTTGAAGCATTGATACAAAAGCTGGAGGCATGTCAGACAAATAGGCTGGTGCAAAGCCACAAGTAGTTCTAAGGAGAGTCAAAGGAGATTTAATTCAATATTGAATGTAGCCGGCAAACGATGACAGTTAAAAATAGATGCGACATGGTCCATTCTTGTGGGGCAGAACAGTTCTAAATTAGTTGTTTTGATTTGTGACTCCTGCCTCGGAAACATTCATTCTAACCTCCTGCAAAACTACTAACAAGAGCGATGTGCAGGGGTAACCAAGGTTTACTTTGAGCTAAACCAGTTTGGTGATGATAATCTGGACTGTTAAAAAAAAACTGTAAATACACAGAGCAGACAGGGATTTTCCCTCTCATAGTGACACAGACCTTTATGCGAGTTCATTAACAGATCTGCATTCTAACACATCTGATGTGACCTTAATCATGGGAGCTGGCTGCTGCACAGAGCACTTAGCAAGGGTAAAAATGACATTTTAGGATGAGGGGGGAAAGACACTGCTGATTGCCACACCCTTGCCATCTATTCCAGTGGATGTACACAGCAGAGGCAAGGCAATTGAAGCTAGGCTCCCCTCTGTTGTCCTGGACTCAAGTACTTTTATAATCCATGAGTCTGCACTATTACTGCCAAAGGAAATTGATTCATAATCAGTATATGTGTTGTCAGGCAAAATGCATCTATTACAGCACAAGTCCAAAGTAAGTATCCCAGCTTCGATGACACACAAAGCAGCACAGGAAACAAGCCGGTGTGATGTTGATGCGGACTGATGAAATGGAAGGATGCTGCAGATGCATCTGTATGTGTTTATGAAGTTTATACAGTCTGATTGGTCACTTACCTGAAATCTTCTGTTTGTCAAGAGTGCTAATCATGCATCATATCCTCTCACCATCCGGGGAAATTTCCTCTCGGTCTGTCACTGTCTGGACTGGATACAGCTCAGCATATGATTGGGAAATGAGATGACATCACATTTAATCACTTGAGGGTGTCTTACACCCAACTTGATTTTTTAAAAGTGAAATTCAGGTGTATTAAAAACTTGTGAAAACATGACAGGGGAATTTTTCATTTGCTGATTCATCTTGTTATACTTACTAATGTATCTGCTAGAGAGACACTCCAGACTTTTAGCACTGCACCAAATAAGATTATCATTGAGTTGGAGACAGAATTTAGAAAAATTTGTCAAAACCTTTGCAGCAAAGATAAAAAAATAAAATCTGTTTTATTTAAAAGATTTTAGTGCTTTGAGATTTGATCCAAATTTAAAGTTTGTTATAAATAGAATGCATTATTATTATGTGTAAAAGGAGTATTAGTCTGCAACCGGGTAGTTTGGCTTGTCATACAAACTGGAAACCGGGAGAAACAGCTAGCCTGGCTCTGTCATGAGCATGTTTTGTCTTAAAATAAGAGCTATATATTGTAACTAGAGCTTTATAAAGTCTGATTGGTGGGCTTTCCTCACTTAGGACAGAAGCAGACCAGCAGAAAACATCACCTGGACAAAATCATCATGAATCTCATTCAGAGACCCTAAAGATCTGACTTTAACTTACCCTCTACAGCCGTTCTTTCTCTGTCATAGAACATCATCACGACTGTCGTGACATCAAAAGAAAACTCCACCCATATAACGTTTTTCTGTGTTTTTTTCAAATATTTCTCTAAAATCTATACTTCCATTTTCCTCTGCTTCCTAATGGATACAATCACAGCAAATTACACAAAAATAAAATCAAAGACCAGGTAATTTTAATAATTGAACCAGTCATGAGAAATTACATCAGCTCTACAGACATTAGGAAGTTTCATTGAATTAAGATTAACACTCTGATGATCATCGACGCTATCGGGAAAACCAGACCGAGTCAAATGACGGAAAAAATGAGTCATGGAAATCTTTGCGGGCGGTCTTCATGGTGCCTTGATTTTGCTGATGGACTACCACTGACATGCTAGTACTTTTATGGGAGATATGAAACCAAAATCTCACACGCAAAACTACGTGCTGTAACAAATCAAACTCAAAGGTGGGGATGATTAAGTCATAACAAGTTGACTTTTCTCAACACTGTCATGTCGTGCAGTTCTAAACGCTCCGTGTTTGATGGCTGTCCCGTGTCACTTTAATTACAGACCTGACATTGCACAGATTTACTTTTCTTTCATTGCAGCAAATCTCCCATATCAAAGTATTTAAAATAAGCTTGTAGTATGTATGCCAACCCTCAAAGACATGGATGTTTACAGTGTGAAATAAAGCTTCAGACAAATGAACAAATCCGTGTCCTCTCATTAAAACAGATTTTTGGACACATTAAGAAAACCAAACAGGGACCTATAGGCTACGTTAGGCCTGAAAGAAAGTTAAATAAAATGGCTAACATTTAACATGATATGGCAAGAACCTTTTAAGACATTAATGATGGATGGCTGCCTCGCATTTAGTATTTATCATTTTGGTCCAGGGTGGACGATGAGCCTCAAGCGCAGATTTGAGTTTGACCTTTGAGTATTAAATGTTCTTTGGGCAGGAACAGGAAATTCAGTGGCATAATGTAAGGATAAGATTTTTTTTTTAAGCCACAGCGTAGATATTTATGGTGAGAAAACACCGCCAGGGCTCCAATGTGGGATTTTAGATAACATTGCATTCTGCCAGAAAGCATAGTGGCATCACCGTCAAGTATGAAGTTCAATAAAATGAAATAACATGTCCAAACAAAATCATATCCCTTCCATGCTAGAAAGCCATTGATATTATCCTCTGCCTGGAGGATAAAGAGCTCCAGGTCTTTACACTGTTTCTGCAACATGGAATCATTTTTAGTTGGTATTGTTTTAGTTAGCTGGTAATTGCTACTTGCTGCTTTGCAGGCCTGCTCCGTTTGTGGAAATGTGGATTCAGTGCTGATACGTCACCTAAACCTTTTAAGATCTTTGCATTTTAAAATATATGGACAATTTGGCCAAAATCCTCTGACAGAATGATCTCAACTGAAAATCACACATTCTCTGCCGAGAAACGGAGAGAGAGAGAGGCTTACCGGTTCTTTGTTACTCTTTTTATTGTGATGTAACTGACGTAAAACTGGGAAATCCAATACCTTACAATGCTAAACAGACATTTCTAAAGTCAATGTGGGTGTAGTATTTACATAAATAACTAGGCTGATTGGCTAGGATAAACGTCTGTGTTTAAGATTAGCAGAAACACGTAAGAGATTAAGTGAGGTAACCAAACAAGGGGATAAACTCAAAATGGATAAAGTAGAAATTTTCCTAGCTGATCTAACATTTGAGTCAGGGACCTCTCAATGAAGAATGCCTCCGTATGATCGCATGAGCTCAGGAGGGCTGTAGGGGTGTGAAGGCACTGTATTCCTAGATCAAACAACTGTTTTGTAAATCATCAAGTATGATATAATTGTTTTTCTCAGATTTCAGTTCATAATACCTGCACCAATGCCACACTGAAGCAAAAATGACAGTACTGCACACCCCATGGCACTGACAATTCAAAGTCTTAGTAAATAATCATTGTTATGTTTCTGCATACAAAAGGGAAAAATGCTTGATGCTAAATTACAAGACCCTGAAACCCCAGACACTTGAAACCGGCTGCCACTACTCCCTCAGAGATGGGTCGAACGCAGAGAATACATCTCACAACTTTGTACTTGTACGACTATGTTATTAATAAGTATACATAATAATAATAATAAAGATTATTAGTATTATATCATGTGGAAGGGAATTGGTGAGAAGCATTCTTATGTCAGTGGATATAATTTTGTAAAGAAATATAATCACTACCATAATTAGTATTGTAGTCGAAAATATTAAAAACGTATGCTGAATAATCATTTTTACTTTCCATGGTATGGCAATCTCAACATCCATCCATTCATCCGTGTTCTTTAAGGGCTTATCGTAAAAAGGGTCTGTCACAGCTGACATTGTAATAATTATGATATTTAACAGGAAAATAATGGGGGGGTTTAATCTGTCCTGGGTTCGGCTCTGTTTTGAGTCATCACTTCCTGTGTGGGTGGAAGTTCCCAAACCTTTCACTGGAATAATGCTGATGTAAACAGACCATGTTGTCTAAATATTGAAGGTATTCATATATTTACATAAAACACTAAAAGGCAATTTCATCAAATACACAATTTGCATATGCACATACATTTTTACAAGCAGATACCTCATGGTGTAACAATCCCTACAACATTGTACAGCTTCATCTTTCTGGTGACCTGATAATGAAAACTCTTAAGATATTATGCGGAAATAAGAAAAACAAACTCTGTCAAATGATCAGAAAATACCTCATTCCTGTAACAAGTTTGGACTTTTGCGTGATGTGCTAATTATTTATGATTTTTTTGAATATTTCCTTCAGGCTAAATTCTTACATTACCTTGAATAATGTGCTATCTACCTCTGAACAGTCAAGGCATGAATTAACCAATTCTGGCTTGAGCTCTTCTAAGGACTGATGCTTGTTTATTTCCCCTGTGACGTCTTTGAGTTACAAATCAACTGTGAATATATTATGTTTCACAATATTTTCTAAGTTACCTATCAGCTATTGGTTTTTATTGCACTAAATAGGTAATCTCCTTTATTTATAAAAACGAAAAAAGACTTTGTCTTTTCATAAATTAGGTTTTTGTCAAGTCTGGTTACAATCAGTGCCATTACTGTATATCCATACACCTATGTACGGATAATAGTAGGCAGAAAAGACTACATATTTTCACCATTTTGAACATCGAAAGGTGTAATAATGTGTTCAGGAAAACAAAGTGAACACCTCAGCCTGCCAGTGAAATGTTCTTACATGTTCTCATAAGGAAGGTGCAGTGACATGCCTCTTGAAGCTTTTCAAATATTAACAACTTTCAAAATTCTTTTTGTTTTTTAAAGACATGCATGTGTGGTAGTTCGACACCATCCTTCTGTTATTTCAATTCATGGTTCATTGATCTGATCATTTCACTGTCTGAAGCCAAGAAAAAATACTTTCATTCCTGAGGGATCTGTGTGTTTAAGGTTGGAGGTGCAATAAAAGGATGTATGCAACACCGAGCTCATTTTAGGTCTGGACCTGTTGCTATGTAACTAGTAAACAAGCAAACAATGGAAAGCTTCTTAACATGTCTTGCTTGTTGTGTCCAATGAAGAAGAAAAGTGTCCAGAATATCACAATTGTGTTTCCCCCCCCCCAGTAAACTGGTTCACTAAACCAGTTTAGAAATATAAGACACCTAGTCACTACAGCAGCCACTGAAACACCAAAAACAGCTCCAGAGATGTGACATGACGTCATATTTTTACACCTTAACATTGAGGACCGGAGCTATCCGATAAATACACTACAAGATATCTAAGTACCGTTTCACCCTTCTGGGACACATCTTCAGAACAACCCGTTGCTACATTTACAAAGTGCTCACGAAAGGGCTTCACTCTTCACCCAGGTGCAAATTCCTCAGCTTTCTGCGAAGGAGCGCGTAGAAAGGACAATCAGAAGACCTGGAGATAACACAAGTTGAGAAACAAGTTGAGAAAACAGATGGTTTGTAATGGGCCCTCAAACCAAACAGTCTTAGTTTTATAAATGTTTATAAACTGGAGGCACTGCCTCTGTTTTTCTTGGCCACATATCTTAATCCCTGCTGGTCAGAAGGAATTCATGAGCTCATGAAGCTGAAGCAAATGAAAGGAATGAATCCTTGTTCAATGTCCAGATAAAGGCACCACAGCTTCCAGTAAACTGCTATACATTAGCCAGAGAGTATTCAAAGGTGATGACACGGAGAATAAACATTCCCACCTCTTTTTATCTCAAAGTGCTCTGGTCTCTGCCTCGATCTTCCTCTCTCCATGTTGGCTTTCAGGGTCAGTTAGCGCCACAGTCTGTCTCATTGCGATTTCAGGGCCTCCCCCATAAATACCCAACAAGTACTGCCATGTTTCCTCTGAGATCTGGCCATAGTCTGCACCTGGAGTTGAGAAACACAAAAAAAAAATGTTTAAAAACACCAACTGAGTGTTGTTGGGGAATGATAATGAAGCAATGGACTTAAGCCAGTATGCAAAAGATTGTGAGAAAATAAATGCGGGATAACTAGAAAAAGACAAACAAACAAAATAACACAATTTAAAAAATAACAAGTTAATATTCAAATAAAAGTAACAGAAGAAAAGAAAAAAAAGAACTAGACAACAATTCCTCCATTGCCATGACTGTTATGACATCCATCTGCCATGCGAGACTGGTTTGGTGTGAGCATCTGAACTTTGAGGTGACAAACTTTAACAACTCATATTATACCCAAATGACAAAATTCTAGGGGTTTTCAAGAAAGGAAAAAACATTTTCTGAAGTTGAACCACAATCTTGAAGAGCGTGTCTGATTTTCTCGAGGTTTAGGCAGCCCTTAATGTCTGTAAGCTAGTGGGTATTAGTGAGAGGGACCTGTGTGCACTTTAGAACAAATGCCGTGTTTTACCTTGCTTGAGTTGTATGTGTCCTCCTTTTATGATGCCGATTTTACTGTTGTCGATGGAACCAGGAGGCTCTGAGAAGACAGATTTCAGAAAGAATTTTGTAATAACAAAATTGTGACTTTAATTTCCTTCTAAATCTGTCTACCTGCAGGGTCATACCATTGTCTTTGCCCTTCACAAAACTCTCCCACTCCCTGAACCACTGCATGCTGATGCAGAGGATCACAGTCGGAGCCTCCTCAGCCTGAAACTCTTTGTTCAACTGCAGGCAAAAGAAAACCTCTCATTTAGGAACATGATGACATAATACCAAACATAACATTGGGTACAACAAAGGATTTTAGCTTGTACCTTGATAAATGTGTCTATTTCCAACTTTCTGCGTTTAGACAGAGCTTCAATCTCTACCTGGCAGATGCCGCACATATACAGGTGGTTCACTGCTGGACCACCTCCAAAACTGTGGAGCGAAAGATGGAAGAAAGCAGTCAAATGGAAATCGTAATAACATTTATAGCTGAGGATTTGTCACGATTTGACACCTGGTTATTTCAGAAACATCTGCATTTTCGAACGTTATTGTAGTGCTAAATGTTCAGTTTACAGGGAGCACTGCTTTTCAAAAACAAAAATTTACAGGTGAAAAGCAGACACTCAAACCTCAAGATTAAACACATATTTTGAATATCAGGTTGTTACACGTCTTGAACTGTGACTAAAAAATGTTTTAATACATTTAATTGATATACATCATCTGTATTTTTTGACTACACCCCTACTTAACTTGTTATCTGACTACTAATGGATAGCAGCCATAAAAGAAAAGCATAACATAAAGTAGAGGAACCACATTTGAGATCATCACTTAAATGTGGCCACTTGGGGCGTAAGGGTTAGCTTCTTGAGTGGACATTCACAAATTCACAAGATATTAACATTAATTTGGATTACCCAATAGTGTAAGTCTTCCACTGGTTCTTTCACCACTTGCTAGATTTTTCTGTCAGTTGTTTTTCTTTGAAATAACAAAAATAGTTGGCTGTTGCAACTGAAAACATGGTTAACAAGAAGACTGAGACTGAACCAGCCGGTTAATTTGTAGGCTATCATCGAAACACTGACAAATGTATTGATATCTGATCAATTAATATTGGTTAGTGCTGCTTTAATGTAACAAAACATCCACAAGCTGAACACGCACACCCATGTTATTTTAATTTTTTTTTTTTAACCAAATATACATATGTCAAGGCATAAATTACTGCCTCCGCTTTCAGCGGGTTAATTAAGTAGGAACGCAATCCTAAACAGTTCAGACTGTCAACAATGGTCCATAGAGGGTGTTTATAGTAACACCTGGAGGTTAAAGGTCAGTAACAATGTTCCTGCACCTTCAACAGGGACATAAATCTATGTGATTGGCTGATACACACAGGTCAGAGGGTAGATACGGGTGGTGGAGGGGAATGTTTATTCACATTGTTAAATGTATACAATCATTTTCTTATGTCATGTCACTGAACTGGATTTAAATTGAACTGCTAAGGAACACTACTATTGATGATCACTTTGCATCTACAGACTAAGCGACCAAAACTTGATTTCACACGTATTTCTTATCTTAATTTCTTCAAATTACTTTGAAAGCATGTAAATGACTATGCTAATGAATATGCAGTCACATGACTTTACTGTCACTACTGATGACAGTGATCTCATCAGCTCAAAGTTCTGACTGACTCGATACATAGCTTTAATAAATAAGAATGCAAGAATATGTAAAGTTTTATCTGGACCTCATCTGGTTCTTGCTACTACAACGTAATACCAGCACCCTCCATATCCAGCTTCCACCCCTGGTAACACGACATACACCATGTCCATAAGAGCACTGGAAGACTGAACCAGTGCTGGTGTTATTATTTGTTGTTTAATATTCCAATCTTTCGTGTTTCTTTATTTCAAACTATTAAATACATTCTCATGAAGCATTTAGTAAAACCTAAATACATCTGTAATAAAATAAAGCGTATTTTCAGTCAATGCAAAGTTGTAGAACCAGATGTAGGCTTATACGACTTATAGTTAAAAACCTTTAATCCAAACAAGTAAGGGCAGAACTCTGGACTTAATTTTGCTTTCAGGTATAATTACCTGTTGTAAAGATACTCCCACACATTCTGGGGAACAATCACAACCAGGTCATCGACATAGTGGTATTTATTAGGATGTATCCCTGTAGAGAGATAAAATATGTTAAAGTTTCATCCTTGCCTTCTCTGGCCTGTACTAGAATAACTCCTACAAAAATTCCCAACCCTCAGCCCTGCTGTCCTCTTCAACGATTATACACTTTAACTCAAACAAATAAACTGAGACATGTCAACTGGAACAACTCCAGCCATAATTTTAAGTAACAATTCAGGTATAATGATAGGAAATAATTGCAATATCTTCAACATTTTGTGTACATATTATTTCCATAATATCACATCCATAACATACGAATTCAATAAATAGGAAGGATTGTCCAAATATTAGTGACATAAGAGTTCAATAAATAGGAAGGATTGTCCAAATATTAGTGACATAAGAGTTCAATAAATAGGAAGGATTGTCCAAATATTAGTGACATTCAGGATTAATTAAATAAAATTACATTTAAGAAATGCATGGGTTGGTCTTGTACCATCAGTGGACATGACCATACAGAGCAGTGTGTCAGCAGCATGGCTATGAAAACAAATGCAATGTCTCCTGATGACACAACGTAGGTTATTATAAGAAGTAGCATATGCAATTGATTATTGGTTCCCCAACACAATTGATTTTACCAGCTACAAAGAATCAGAAAGTTAACAGGCAAACTAGTGAAAAATGATTCCAGACAGCTTCCTTTAAGGTTTTCTTACTTAAAGGATGTGTATTCTTAGCTCTCACTAAGAAGCCATTTCCTGGTTGGTAAGCCTTCGGCTGTAGTGCTGCAAGCAGCAAGTCAACGGGGCAACACAAACAGTAGCTGTTTATAGTCAGTAAATTCTGCCTAGAGAAGGCCCAACAGTTTATTACCTCTGCAGAGGAGGCTGTTTTCAGTCTAAACAAAGTCTCTTGGTTTGTTTGTCTGTCAATTAGTAGGATTACACAAAAACTACTTGAGTGAAACTGATTTCCATAAAACTTGGTGGGGAGGTTTATACAGGCAGCATTGAAGAATCCATCAACACTGGATTTGGATAAAGGGACAGATCAAAGACTTTTTTCACTTTTCATATTATTGCAGGACTTTTTTCGGTTGATTGCACATGAATGTCTTGATGAAGTTTGGTGAAACTTGTTGGAAGAAGGATCCACGGGTTTTTGGAGATCCCAATAAAAAGGTGGATACATGTTTTTCCACTTAGAATAATTGGAATTTGGATGAGGACAGAATATGTGATGTGTGGGCATGGACGATTTGAAATTTTTAAGGCACTTTTCGATGGAGCAATCCAACAAAACTATGCTGTCTGGTAATTTGTAAAGTCATGTAAGTACTGGCCGTGATATGTAAGATTGCATCTCCCAAAGAATTTGCACAGCAAAGCTTGTTTATAGACTCAGATCCAGAAAACGTATCACAGATCAATATCATTTTACAAGCCTTCTGGATAGAACAGCTAATGTACAACTGTTTCCTTGGGCTTAGTGGTACTCCTCATGACTATGAAAGCTTAAAATCAGTTGCGTTCCCACTTCAGAAAGCATGTGTATACATTTTTCAAAATGTGATAAGACAGGAATTTGAATTTGACCTCACAAACCTCCGTGCTGACAAAGAAACGTGTGGTTAGTGATGGGGCCTGGCTCTGCAAAGGTGTTGAACTTGTTCAGCCATTCTCTGGAAATGTAAAATTGCAGTAGACTTGGCTCCTTCATGTTGGCCAGAGCAACCACTTTCTGCCTTTCTCTCACCGACTCCTCACTACTTTTCCTGCATTAGAGGAAATTAAATCATCGATAACAATTTGCATGAATCAGCATGGATTTACTGTTGCAGGGTCTTCAATGGCTCACCTGTAGAACAACACATACGCCTCTGCATTCTGCACCACTGTCTCGTGGACTTCTGTGACATACTGGTCATCAAACTCGTACCACTGGCCATTGATCACATTCTGACAATATGCTATATAGTGCCCACCTGCAGGAAAAGTCATAGATACACATTAGTATAGATAAAATCATGTATGTATTTGCTCATTCTCTGAGATATTCTCATACTTCCTGCTGTGCCGTGGTGACAGATAACTGACAGCAGATCGTAAGTGGTGACTTGGGACGGACTCTCTTTTGCCAGGAAAGGTCGCATATCGAGGCCTTCCAACGGGAATGATACGTGGCTGCTAATCTTGAATGAATACATCACTTCGTGCCGGAAGCGTTTCAGGTGAATGCAAAGAATCTGCATGAAGACATTTTGGAATACTTTATGTAGCCAAACAAAGGTAAAATTTGCTATCTGCATGGAGAAGATTCGATTCTTTAAAAAGTACCTCCGGAAGTCTAAGCACTTTACAATATTTGACGCCGTTTCTCAACCTGTAGAGAGGAAAATACAGTGATAAAATCTAAAGGAAGAGTATGCTGCTTACAATTGATGTCTTGTTTTTAAGCATATGACTAACAGAATGACAATCAAAGAGGCTTCTAATGAATGTCTTTAACTGGATTTACTACACAAACTCACTTTTTACATCTCTCACAGCTGTACATGTTGTCCCCTGGGAAATAATGAATGTAAATGTAAATTATGAGATATCTACACTAGGTTTAGAGTAGATATCCATCTATAGTATTAGAGACAGTGAATTTTGTTTACCTTTGAGTTCGTCCGCAGCAAAAAAGGCTGCAAGGCAATCCTCCAGCGTTACCATGGGCCCCCAAAACCAACTGGGGATACATGAAACTACAAACCTGTTCAGATACGGGAAAGAGACAGTAATTATAACCACATTTAACCAGCATACCCCTTTAAAAGAAGATGATGAGGTTTCATATAGACAATCAAGTAGCCGGATAAGCCAGATGGTAACTGTTAAGTTGGAACATGCATTTGACAATGCAGGTCAGGGATCTATGCAAACATGAATATTTATTGTCTTCTGAGACTCTGTTCAAACTTGAAATTATTTCTGACTACGGGTGATACCTTTCAGAATCTAGCATCTCCGCTATTACTTATGATGCAGACTTACTGAGATTGGCATAGGTAAGACTTAAGGCTGAACTAAGCGTCTGCATCCAGGAGGTTGTATGAACCTAAAGTGTGTAATATACCACATGTGCTTCCTAATAAACTATAAATTCAGTCACTCGATCGAATGGACCGGCACTGTTATGATTTAAAACATGGGAACAGCAGGAGCATAAACAAATAAACCAATCCCGTTACTGCATCTATGATCGAAGAGCTGAGATATAGAAATTACAGAATACATAGTCCAGTTATTTACAGCTATTTTGTCTTTGAAGCTGATGTGTTGGAAGCGGGTAAAAAGGGCAAGCAAGCAACTTTGACAAGGTCTAAATTGTAATTACTAAGAAACTAGGTCAGCTGCAGCACAAGTTTGTGAAAACTTTGGATATAGTTCTGATAGACAGGTGTAAGAAACAAAGTGCATCACAGAGCTGCTTTGGTAACAATGATATTATAGCAGAATATTAGGCAGGTGGTTCATGGCAGATGACAGTGTTAACCTCAATGAGAGCTTTCATGACAACCACTGTACAATAACTAGATTATGCCCTACACTTTTAAAACCCTCTACAGTCCTTAATATGTACCATCGCTACTGTAAAGTCATCTGGGGGCTCAGCACCCAAATCTTTTCCTGCAGCATCAGCCATTTTAGAGTCCTCCTCAGTCTGCAACATATCTTTGACCCATCAGTCCTGGACTAACGCACATACAAACATTTTTGTTTTGCTTTTAAATCCCAAAATGTTGTTACGGCAAAAACCTAAACGGAATCCTTAATTTCATGGTGCTGGTCTGGGATAGGGAAATGACAACCAAATAATAGAAAAGCTGAAATAAATTACAATCAGTTTAAAATAAGGTGATTTATCATGAAAGAGAAGCAGATGTGGTGTCTCTCTACATCCTGTGATAAGCAACTTGCATCAAGCGGGTCTCATTAACAAGCCAAGACGTCTGTTTTCTTAATAAAAAGAAATTAGTAACAGATGTTCATCTGAAGTGATATTTTTCGTTTGCTTACGCCAAAAGAAGTGCAAAAAACCCCACAAAACACATACTTGTCTTTGACAGACCTGGCAAAGTCTTCTAACACCTTCCTGTCCTCAACTGCAAAAATCTGTGGTATCCACCATCATATTCAGTGGCATCTACTGGAAACAGCAGGAGCAAAATTCTGACATAATGAAGGAAGCCTTCAGAATGAACCTAATGCTCATTCAGGAATGAGCATGATTCACTCATGCAAGACCTTCTTAATTAATTTCCCTACTTATATCAAAGCACAGAGTTAACATGAAAAATCTGAGCAGTCTGATCAAATCATCTGCATATCAGATTCTACTTTACGCATGCGTTTGTGTTCTTCCTTCCACTGACCGGCGTATGGAGTCCATGATGTATGAAATCCAGCCCTGCGAGCTGTACGTGTCAGGAAACATGCCTGTTTTGACTGGAAGGTTCTGATGAATGGAAGAATGGAGCTTTGCCAAGTCCTCTTTGCCAGGAATAGGGAGCGATAAGTCCTGGAAGGTTTCCACTGTTGTAGAGACCTGTCAATCATTCAGAGTAGAGGTTTTCACAGCATGCATTCCTCTGTAAGAGAAGAGCTTTTAGACAATATCTCTACTCCGAAGTTGGGAAATAAATTCTTATCTCAATTAGAGGAGCACTCGCTAGAGAGGACACTTAGTCCATTTTTAATAAATTAAACCCTTATTCAAATTAAAATAATTAACCCTTCCTGTCAGGCATGAAATACTCACATTTCCCTGCCATGGGTGCAGGATCAACAGGCACCCCTCAGGTAAATGGGATAATAAACCCCGGTAAGATAATTAGTCTTTATACATTATGTAACCCAGAACATGAAAAAAACAAAAATTTAAAAAGTTCCCAAATATTGAAAGGAACTATTTTAATACTTATTTTTGCATGTATAAAGAGATATTTCAAATAGCTTTTTAGTTCAGTTCGGCTTAGAATAAATCCCTTCACATCTATGATCAAAAACAAGGGAATTAGGCCTGTGGGAATAAAACAAATTAAAAAAAGAAAGAAAACATTTCAAATCATTTCTTTTTCATTTAAAACACAGCCCCCCTATCCCCCTCTAGTGTTTAAATATGTGAAGCACATCTTACCCTATCACAGGTTAAACACTGGACCAGACTAAGGATGGAGCCATCAAAGATGTCAGAGATCACACTGCGATAGCGAGACTGCTTCTTCTTTCTGGCAATGTGCATCGGGTGAGCTGTGAGGAGCAAATTTGAGGACGGACAAATATGGTGGGGTTCATTTTGGAGATGATCCGCAAAATCCATGGATGACAGATGACAGCAAAACCCCACTATGTGTGTGACATTTGCAGCAGGGGTGCAATATAGATAATAGCTCAAAACATAGAAAATAGGCTCACTGCTGGATCTTTTGACCTCTTCTGTAAGCCGCTGCACTTTGAGTGTAAATGTATGGAGGAAGGCACTGGATACGGAGTGAGCAGAAGCAGCAGAAGCTCATATCCACTGGTTTAAATGTGAGGACGAGACTTGTGTGAGGATTAAATAATTTATTGGATGGTATTGTTATTTTTACTAGAACAAGGATTGATAATAACTCTGTGAGAGTGCAATTAGAAACAATGCAATGCCAATAGAAAGTGCTAAAATAGGGCTATTAACAAACTATATTTATGATCTTTGTTAACCCTAACACTCGCTAATGTGAAATAACACAAAATATTTAAGTATTTTGTCAAATATTGAAGTAAAATACATTTTTGTGTGTCGGCTGCACCTACATGGGCCGACTTTAAGACAAAGGATTACATTTTGCATAAGCCTTTTAATCATGGATGCCCTTCCTGATTGAACTGGCTCGTGTCACATGGATGGGGAAGGCAGACTCAAAACTATCAAGCCGGTCATTAGCAGACGTGCCACTCAACTACCTGCGCCCAGTAACTGGTATTTTACAAAAAGTCAGGAAATGATTATTAGCATACATAATCTGGGGACCAAGACTATAAATCCAGGATCTTCAGCATGGTCACCTTGAATAATCAGCTTAACCTCTTACTTACTGATCACTGTCATTGCCTTACCTTTCTTGAAGGAGTATGCAGGTCCTGCAGAACGGAGTGGACTGGAACGAGGTGGACTGGAGGACAGTTTTGGGTGCAGCTCCTGAAGGGTTCGAACAGGACTGCAAGGAGTGGACTGGGGCTGATTCATTGATGCTTCATTGTCTGGCTCTAGAAAAATAGAACATTAGATGCACATAAATGATGCTAAGATAGAAAAAAATGTTCGTTCATAATCCTGCTAGACTTATACCTGAGGTACTCTGGGTTTGCCCTGGCCCAGTATCAGATAACTGGTTGTTGTCTTGGCTTTGGACCTCAGACTGTGTAGTTGGCGATGACTCTTCTTCCTCTCCCCTCTCAGAAACGTCCTCCTCAGCTGCTGTATCTACATCAGCATCCTCGTCTATCTCCTGAGAGCCTCCACGGAGGGGTGAACCAGACACTCTCCTCTCCTTCAACCTTTCCTTCTCTGAGATCAAGCTGCTGGTACTGACACCCACCATCGCTGCTGCCGGTGACCTGACCCCATCACGCTCCTCCTGCAGGAGCAGCTCGCTGTCACACGCTCCTCCTCCCTCCCCCCTGTCGCTGCTGGAGCCAGACTCACATGAAAGGAATTCATCTTCGGACGGAGAACGGTCTCCATCTCTTATCTCCTCTCCATCACTTGCCTCCCCGCACATGCTGCAATCCATCAGAGGCTCCTTCAGCTCTTCGTGTAACTGGTCCATCAGACAACGCAGGAACTCCTGAGTGTCCTGCAGCAAGAAATGCACATTGCATTCACTCAGACAGAGAATGTATGAGTATGGCTATTACACAGAGACAGAGGTTTGGCAAATTTAGATAAGTTGTATGGGTAACAAATACATGCCTATAACCTAGAGACCGAAAAATATGTACGTAATGGTGTACATCTTGTCTAATTTAGATAGTGGTTACAGAATCTCAATGAAATGTTAACAAAAGAAAGAAATAAAGATTGCAAAGATAAATCACATTCACACAGCAATGAGACAGATTCATCTCAATTGTGCGTATTAAGGGGTATTTCAAAATTACGTCCCCAAAGTCAGACAAGAACACAGGTGCATTTTTGGTTACTGCATGCACTTTAACTGTTTGTTGAGATCTGAGTTTGCCTATTTAATCCAATATTAGAAGAAGTAACCTCTCCAAAATGAAATCAAGCATTTGGTCTTTTTTTATATGCACAATGCTTTGCTAAGATTTTAATGGTAAGGTTGGTGCAACTCTCAAGTATCTATACCAAATACATTTCTGCAGGCCCTAGAAAGTTAACATTAAAATGCAAGCACTAGCAGCAGGAAAAACTACCACGGCTGGCTCTCTCATAAGGTCACAGCATCCACTGAGGTATAGAAATGACAAATTCTGGATTGCTGCCCTGCTAATAGTACAATATACCATACACATAAATTAAGTACAGAATGTAGTTGAAGTTGTTGAAAGTCATTCATAACTTGATTTCTAAAGAAATTAGAAGGTATCTATTCTCTCCTACCCCCTATTCTCACCCCTTTGTCTGGTACTGGTGATGTAAGAAAAAATGTGAAAAACTAGAATCAAACCATCACTTATAAAAAATAAATCTAGCTGTTATTGCAAGAACAAGAGTAATATTTAAGGAAGCAGAAAAAAATACACAAGCTTTCACAAGACATTGTCAGCTGAAGAGTGATGCCAGATGTAGTTACCTGCTGGGTGCTTGCCCCTACCTGCTGAGCGTAACCACGAAACATGGGGTTTACTAGTTTGATGCCGTGAGACAGACTGGTAGGGACAACATAACTGGGCCTGGGAGAGAAGTCGCCTTGAGAGTTAGTTGAATAGATTGAAAACTATAAAAAAAAAACATATAGCTGCATTCTGTCACTTATTACCGTTTTTTATGCCAGAGTTCTGAGATGAGTTTCTGGTAACTTTTGCAGAGAGCAGGCTTCTTATCGGTCCGGATCAGTCCATTGCAGTCCAGGAAGAACTGAGTAAGAGGTGGACTAGTGAGAAAAAAGAGTAAAGAATTTAAAAAATAAATACAACTGTTTCAGTAATGGCAAATGAGCTAAAAAACAACAACATAGGAGAACAGACACACCCCCAATCAAAAATAATAGGAGAAAGAGACCTCACCAGTTGGACAGGGCCTGAAGAGCTGCATTCATATAGCAGGAATTTCCAATATTTTTCATTCCTGTCAGGCCTATAAATAACAGAACAAACAAGAGCCAAGGGGGCTTTATATTAGCACAGTACCAGAAGTGTACCGAATAATGAAAATAACTACAAACTCGTATTTTTAGAACAGGGCAAATGGAGAGGGCACCATCAGCGCTAAATTATCACTGCTGGTCTATATTCAAATAAACAGACGTAATAACTATTCAAAGGACTCAAAACAATTATGTTTACTTCATATAGCAACTAGAGTAGTTTGATAGTAACATGCTCTGCTGCTGTAACATTGCAATTTCCCCATTGTGGGACTAATAAAGGCTATCTATCTATCTATCTAGAGAGATTTTGATGTTTACTATACATATGTATTTCATCCAATCAGTAACTTAACCACCACAGATGAGGCACTGATCAACTCAGGATGAATTTCAGCATCTTCATGTGGATTGTTATTCTGTTTAAGAAATGCCGACCGCAGACTATGTGTACCTCTGGGTTTCAGCTCATCCTCCTCCGAATCTGAACAGTCTTCTTCTGCCACAGCAACTGGTACGGCTTTCAGTGGGTGACCTACTGGCTGAGGAGTTGCTTCCTGGTATAATGATAAACAGGCATTTATAAATATGAGGAGTAGTACAGAGACTTAAAGCCAACACCATTACAGACAATGTCATACCTGCTCTGTGCCTTTACAGTGATCGGGAGCAGCAGGCACCGCCACTAGTGCAGGCTTGTGCTCCAGAAATACCTCTCGCTCACACACGTAACACCAGATCCTGAACGTTGTCAGGTTCACTGTCAGGTTGTGCTTTTTAGCCTCAAGGAAACATATAAACATTAAAAAACTCAACATTTTACTTGTCATAGAGATCCCCCAAACTGACAACAGGAAAAGAAGAAGCTGGATGGGATTTTTACCTGTGCATGCAGTGTGCTGTGATCAGAGTAGGACTCTCCACAACCGACATACTGACATTCATTCTACAGAGAAAAAAAGAATATAACACAAGGGATCACACAACTTCTGAAATCTGTTAGAAACATTTGAAATCATAATATCCATCTACCATAGATGAGATTGAATCTTTAAAACATTCATTTAATGACGACAGACAAATGTAAATGCACACATTTTATAATATCTTGCCAAAGTCAGTTTGAGAGCTACTACATTAGTAATTGCATTTAGCTGCAACATCAGAAATCTTTTAAGTATTTACCTGGCCTTCTTGACTCAAATGGTTTATGATTAATGTGGTAGTCGCTAAGCTTGAGGTAGGCATTATTTGTGTGACAAAGTGCACAACAAAACCTATTCCAACCACTATTTTCATAAAACAAAAGACAAATCCAAACAAACAAGATTCATAAAAAAACAACATAACATTCAAATCTCACCTGCAAACAGGCCCACAGGTTTGGGCCCCCTGCTCCACAAGACTGACAAGTACCCTGCAGCCAGAAGAATTGAATGGAATAGAATAGAAATGATACAAAGCACAAAGATATATAGTTTAATTAAGTAGGTATTAGAGCAGCAAAACAGAGCGTCCAGCATTTATTCGAACTGAGCAGGTAGGTACGAGGTAGAGTGGTTGTCCCCAATCGAAGGTTTGTGGCTCAATCCCAGGACTGACCCTGCAGTCTATATGTCATAGGCTCCATGAGCAAGACCTTGAACCACAAATTACTTTCCGGGTGATTCACAGGCGATGCCCACTGCTCTTCAGGGATGGGACAAATGCAGAGAGGTAATCCCAAAATGCTGTACATTGCTTAACTTCTACTTCTATTCATACAAGTTTATTCATGGCTGTTACAATAATAAACTAAGTGTAAACCATAGCTATTATTATTATTATGGTTACAGTGTGAGCTGATAAATTAGGCTTTGACGCCAAGCTTTCAACATCCCTAAGGGCATAGAGGGTTAAGGTGCACACGTCTAACCACCGGGACTGGACATCTTTGACACTGATCAGAGCATTTATACGAATTGGATGTAAACCCACCGTAGCTTTCTGAAGGAGGTCCTCCTTGGTGACCTCCCCGATAGAGTCCAGATGAGGACAAACTTCTTGCTCAGTCATGGCTTCTATCTCTCTTCTGGAGGACGTCTGCTAATTTCACAGGGTAGTAATAACACAGCAGTGGGAAGTCAGCTGTCAATTCAACAGATGTAGCTGAAACTAACTCGATCATCTCATCTCAAAGACTTTCAACATTAAAATCAAACATGCACACCTCCTCGTTGACTGAAACATATGTTTGGTATGTATACTATTTTTACGATGCTTTTTTCCGCAAAATATCCACTGATTATGTCAGATATGGAGAGTCACAGGCCTTATGTTTACCAGCTAAGGCTCAGAAATTATCCTGATGACAACATTAATGAATGACTCGTAATTACCAACAGAAGCAGCTGCCTCACTAAGACGCTCTTGTTATCATTCCTCGTGCCAACAATCCATAATGGAATTGGGCTGACGACGAAAACGGGATTTCGAGGAACCTAGTCGAGAGACGCGATACCCCGGCCCAACATCCCCAAACATCTCCCTCCTCCCGTCCACAGCACGTTCCCAGCACGGCACGACGCACGACGTGCTGATGGTGAAGGGAAGGAGGAGCAAATGCGTACACCTTAGCCCGACACAACCAACTATTTTAAAATATTTGATTAGTTACACATTCCTTTTTTAAATACTAACCAGATGATAAGGAATGCTGTTACTTAAATAATTATATAGTTTTTTTAATGTGGGGATTTATTTAATTCTTAAACAGTAACGTTTCCTGTTTATGGAAGTGACGTATGACTTTATATGAGCCTTTGCAGGAAACAGAGGTAAAATAAAATAATTAAAATAATAAAATTGAGTAGTTTGTCAGAAATTAAGTATATGTAAAATAAAATAAAATGAACATGTATTAACATAAATAAATATATAAAAACAGAAAATAAGAAATATAAAATAATAATAACACAAGAAATGTGCTTTACTGTCGGTTATACTTGTTGGTGTGGACTGAAGCCACTGATTCGTATGCCCTTTTTGCATTTGAAGTTCCAAGTAAACAGTAGGCTCCAGGGTAAAAAAGGTGCAAAACTAAACAAAGAAAAAATAATATATAATAATAAATAAGCAAACATAAACAAACCTACATTTACCCTTGTTTACCTCTTTGTTTTAAAACATTTTTGATTAATATTCAAAGACTATCTAAAAGATCTAAAAAAAAAACATCATACACAATATCGTAAATCTGATGAATTTCTTTACTACCCTATTTTTAAGATTTCCATCGTGAATTGCAAGTTCGTAACTCCTTGCCAAATCTCTTCCACAGCGTTATTCTTTATTATTATACATAATCATTATATATACAATGTATGCGTAATACGGATCATGGTATAAAAACACTAATATCAAGTTCAATGATAATTGTATGGATCATCTGGATATTGTTTATTACCTTACTTGTTTAATAAGAAATATAAAATTTAAAGACTGTTATAACCACAACTTCTGAATCAGCAGCCTCATTCTTAAACCTACTTAACTGACGTTTGACTGCAGATCGGTGGATGATAGGCTACGTAATCACGTGCCCAAGCATCGCGGTATTTACGCAACCCAGAATGCCTCTGTCTTCCTTTCTGCCTGACCCGACATGGTAGGTACATAGCTTTTTTTCCGAGCAGCTTTTACATCCATTCTATCTAGTTGCATCCTTGTGTATCGACGTAATCTCATATTGTTTGATGTAAATACAAACTATTTTAAGTCTACCATTGTATATATTGTCGATATTGAGAGTCGATAATGTTTCGTTTTGGGACAAAACTTGATCGCTCCGAGTCTGATGTAGCGAGTAGCAGTTAGCTCTGTGACTCAGGCCAGTGGCTAGAACTAACGTGGGAGCCACGCTTGTGTTTAGAAGCGCTTAAACTGTGTTTCGCTGCATTTTCCCAAGTAACTGAGTTCTCAGAAGTTTTCTCAAGTGAGCATTATGACTGGTATTAGGAGACGTTATTAACTACGTGGTACCATGTTTCAACCGGCTGATTAGCCTCTTGGCTTTAAGTTAACAGGCCCGTGTATCACCAAGGCTTGGACTGGTTGAAATTTAAGTAGGTTTAAATATAACATTAATTGTAATCGGGCAATTAAGTTGCTATAGCACGGGAATGTCTTCGTCTGCAAGTTAATTTGATTCAGTGGGGACTGCTAAGCTACGTTGTGTGTGTGAAACCAGTTCTATGGGGATGTGGCTGACTCAACTCAATGTCTGCTTCAATGAAGCCAAGGTTGTGCTTACAAGACTAGTTGGGCTTCAGGCTTACCATTTTGGGAATGAAGAGGAATTGGACATAGTTAAAATGGATTGCCAGGCAATGGATCCTCAGGAAGGCTATCGGTGCCCACATGTAGAGCACAATCGAGAGGACCCTGCATCTACCTTACTGGGGTAACACTTGTTTTTGCCATGGATATGCCATGAGCTTAATTTGTTGTACATTTGTTGGATCGTCAATTTAAGCTTTTTTTAAAAAAATTTATTTGAAAGTAGAGTATTTAAATTGTTACACAGGCAGAGTCACAAAATCACTAGGAGCCTGAATGTGCCTTGCTGATGCAATCCATTGTTTTGGCCTTAAGGATCTTAAAGCAGTTTTCTTAGTATTATGGTCTGCTGCTTATCTTAAACTTAAGGTTTTCTTATATTGTGTGTTAACAATGGTATCCTCTTGTTTTCTTGACAGCCCAAGGGAAAGAAGACTAAGGGGAAGAAGGTGGCCCCCGCCCCTTCTGTGGCCAAGAAACATGAGGCCAAGAAAGTAGTCAATCCCCTGTTTGAGAAGAGACCAAAAAATTATGGCATTGGTAAGTAGCTTTAAGGTGCTTACATGTAGAACTAGGGGTATCAACTGTGCAGATGATGTAACTGAGTATTTGCTATCTTAACATCACTGATGACAATTTCCCACCAAGATCGCTGATGCACTTGAGATTAAACTTCGGAGAGTTTCGTCTGAGCTTTGGTATTAAATTTTTTGTTTTGTGCTATCCCATAGGTCAGGATATTCAGCCTAAGCGTGATTTGACACGCTTCGTGAAATGGCCTCGCTACATCCGTCTGCAGAGGCAACGCTCCATCCTCTATAAGCGTCTGAAGGTTCCCCCTGCAATTAACCAGTTCACCCAAGCTCTGGACCGTCAGACCGGTACACTTCAAATATGAATAATTAATCCTTAGCACCACCATTATGGCCTTGCAAATGATGTGAAAGAATATTTGCTATCTGAACAGCTGTGTAGACATCCACCAAGATCACTGATGCACTAACTTGAAATGAAAAACATTGTCTGTTACTGTGGAAGATGTGCGTGTAACCATTCTTCAGCGATTAATGTTAGTGCCAATGGTCTTTCTACAGCCACACAGCTGTTCAAACTGGCCCACAAGTACAGGCCAGAGACCAAGCAGGAGAAGAGGCAGAGGCTGCTGGCCCGTGCCGAGCAGAAGGCAGCTGGAAAGGGAGATGCACCCACCAAGAGGCCCCCCGTTCTCCGAGCAGGTGAGCAATGTCAAACTTTGAAGAGCTTCACTCTGAATGTATCTCACGTGAAGGCGTAATGTAGTCTTGTTTTTGTGAGAACCATATCATGAAGTTACTTTTACAGTAACCTGGCCTGAATGCAGTGATGAATTGAATTTCTTCACCTGAAAATTCTTGATGTTCTATTGAGCTTTTTAACCCTGAGCATTGGCCAAAATAATAAAGCATTTTATGATGGTGTTCTAGAATGTAAATTAATTAAAATCATCTCCCTGCAGGTGTAAACAGTGTCACCTCCCTGGTGGAGAGCAAGAAGGCCCAACTGGTCATCATTGCCCACGACGTTGATCCAATTGAGGTATGTTTCTCCTAGTTTACATGCATGCAGAACGTCAATGTATTGTTTACATTAATCTGGTGGTCACTAGCAATGATGTCTGAATTTCTTCACCTGAATTTCTATGTGGATCAAATTACACGAGCTTTTTAACCCTGAGCAGAGACCACCATACAAGAAAGAGTTTTTCAACATATTATTCCTTGTAATTTTTAAATCATGTCAGTGGAATTACATGAGAATTAAATTTTTTCCTAACTGTTTTTGTCCTGTGATCTCTGCACATTTCTAGCTTGTTGTTTTCCTGCCGGCTCTGTGCCGCAAGATGGGTGTCCCATACTGTATCATCAAAGGCAAGGCTAGACTGGGCAGACTGGTGCACAGAAAAACATGCACGTCAGTTGCCTTCACACAGACAAACCCGTAAGTTTGTGCTCGAACTGAGTTCTACGAAACTGACAAATGTAATAGTGATTTACTACTAATGGTTGGAGCTGATTGAACCACTGAATTGAATGATTTCATTTCACTTTGAATTCTTTTAGTCCAAAATGTTGTAGCAAAATATCTGTAGTTATCTGCAATTATGATTAATTTGTTCTTGCTGTTGTACTTTCCAGGCCTAGTCTGAGCATCTGCTAAAATTTTCAAATCAATATAGACAGGGATTTATATTATACAATCATTGCTTAATTAGTTTCTAAATTACTCACAATGAGTGTTATAAGAGCCATTTTAACTAGTTTTATCCTGTCCTAGTGAGGACAAAGGTGCACTCGCTAAGCTTGTGGAGGCCATTAAGACCAACTACAATGACAGATATGAGGAGGTGAGCATTCATTCAAAAACTAAAGTATGTAAACATTACCAAAATGGCACCATACATCTAACCATTTCAAACTTTTCTTCCAGATCCGTCGTCACTGGGGAGGCGGCATCATGGGCCCCAAATCCACAGCCCGTATCAACAAGCTTGAGAAGGCAAAGGCCAAGGAACTGGCAACCAAGCTTGGTTAAATTGTTTGGAATAAAACTGTCTAAATGTAATGCAAGTGTTTTTGCCAAGTTTCTTCAAGCACCATAACTCAAGTGGTTAAATATTCTTTGTTTTCACCCATGAATCATGAAGTAGTGGTCCTAGCTAAGAATATTTTTGTTTCCTGTTTGGACATGAGCTCATTTAGGAACAAGATTGGGTTCCAGAACAGATCTTAAAATATTCTATTTAAGTAGAATTAACCATAAGGCACATCAGTACTTTACAGTCAGTTGTTATTTTCATTTTCTTGTTTAAAACTTGACATTTGTCTTAGATTGGAGTATTAAGGTTATTACTCAAACTACTGAATATGTACCCATTTTCACATGTACTGGTAAGGTGCCTTTGGTAGATGTTTTTTTTGTTCCAATGTCAGACATGCAATTGGGAATGGGCCATTAACACATCTACAATTCTATAACTTAAGTTGGTGTTCTGTAGCATGATAATCATGCCTCAGATGGAGATGGGAGTACTAGGAACTTGTATGTTCAGCCTGGAATATGCATCTCAATATACTACAGACGGTATTTGCCAAATACTTACACCAAAGCTATATTCTGCAAGAGTTGAGATAGGTTGGGTCATAACTATTCCTTTTCACTTTTGTAATGGGCTTCTGCTTCGGATTAAATGTTTGTAGCGGCTGAACTGTAATTTAAGCCCATATTCAGAAAATTTTGTTTTTGGTTTCAAAGTATAAACTTAAATTAACAAGTTGTGACATGGTATTTTTGATTATTTCCAAGGAATTGTGTGAAGGGTGGTCATTTTCTCCAGAGCAAATCTGCAAAAAAAACTCATTGCGCTGAATGCATAATACATATAATTTATAATGCACTTTACATTTGGATCAAATCTCCTAAGTGCTACAAAGTATAAGCAGATAAAAGCATCAATAAGAAAAATAACTAAAAACCTGACAAAAGCAGCAATGTTAATTAAAGTTATAGGGTCTGCTAAAAGGGAAAGTTTTAAGTCCTTTTTTAAATTTGTCTGTGGAGCCCTCAGATTGTCAGGGAGGGCATTCCACAGACGAGGGGCAGCGGAACAGAAGGCCCGATTACCCATGGTGCTGAGCTCAGTCCGGGGATGGAGGAGGCGGTATGAGTGGGTAGAACGGAGGGATCGTGTTGATGTCAGTGGGGTGAGTAGTTATGTAAGGTAGGGGGGTGCGTTGTATTTGAGGTGGTCCTGGAGTTTGGCAGCAATTACTTTTTCCAAAAGTAGATAGATTTGCATAAATACATGATGTCCCAGAGGTGCTCGATTGGATTCGGGTCTGGGGAACGGCATCATGCCTTCATCATCCAGGAACGGCTAACACTCCAGCCACATCAAGCCGGGTATTGTCGTGCACCAGAAGGAACCCAGGGCCCACTGCACCAGCATACGATCTGACAATGGATCCGAACCCAGAACTTAACAGCAGTCAGGGTATCCCTGGCTAACAAGTGGATATCTCTGCGGCCCGCCAAGGGTATGACTCCCCAGATCATCACTGACCCACCGCCAAACCGGTCATGCTGGAGGATGTTGCAGGCAGAAGAACTTTCTCCAGAGCTTCTCCAGACTCTCTCACATGTGCTCAGTGTGAACCATCTCTCATCCTTGCAGACAACAGAGCACCAATGGCGAATCAGTCAATTATGTCGTTCTCTCCAAATGCCTATCGGGCTGCGCGGTGACGGCCTATACGCACAGTCCCATCTTGTGGACGTGGGGCCCTCATGCCACCCTCATTGAGTCTGTTTCTGATTTTTAGGGCAGACACATGCACACCAGTGGCCCGCTGGAGGTCATTTTGGTATGGCAGATAATTGACTTGATAATGGCTGATAACTGAAGTCAATAAGTCAGTATCACAGGTGGGATATCTGAGTTTGAATTATTCTGAGATATTGATTATAATTTAATTTGTCATATGTGGACTAGATTCAGTGATGGAGACTTAATGCTCCCCATCAATGTTGTCGTTGGAATCACTTATTCTCTTCTCAACTCCGCCACTTTCCCTGTCGGGTGTTAAGTTTTTAAGTGGCGACGCAAATTATTTGTTGACCCGGACGTTAATGAGATCGGAAAAGTGCAAGATGCTGTTGCGTTTTCTTTGGTTCATATGTCTTTTTGAGTCGCCATCAACGAGTCTCCCTTCTTGAGACTGCTTCTGAACAACGTGAAGGCAGTGTGGGCAACCGAGATGACGTCATGCTACAGTTGCATATCATATAAGCCACGCCCCCGCGATCTGCCGCGCACCTCCCCTTGAGCATTTTCTCCGTCTCCCTCAGTGGAGTAATAATAATAATAATAATACATATAATTTAGCAAAAGATGAGCTTGTGTGTACATCTGTATGAAACACAGCGATATAAAAAAAAAAAAAACGGCTCGTAACTGCGACTCCGTTCCCAACGTTCGTGTTAAAGATTCGGTTCGTTCTTCAACGTCACAACTCTACAGTATAAACCAAAAGACATATTCAATGAACACTACTAGTGCCTGTTCACCAATAAACAATAGAAATGCACAATTCCGTCATAACTTTGGAACACTTTATTGCCATTTTCCTGTTTAGGAGAGTAGTCAACAACTATTCACAGATTTGAATGTATGGAACAAACAGGAGTCATATGTATATATCACGAGTTTGTTTGGGATGTTACACACAGTATTTTTCTATAATATAGTTTTGTTGTATGTAAGTATCACATTTTAATCTTCTTGATGAACTTGGCAAACCACATGTAGGAAGTAGCAGCACACAAGCCATACCTGAAAAAGGGTAACGTACATAATTTAGTGAATGTTATATTAATCAATTTTTTCACTATTTAGAGAACAGAAGTACCAAACTCTCTTTACAAACTATCACCTACCATGTTATAATGTACTGCATGTGTTCATTCCTCAGAGTGATCCTGGTCTGTCCACCTATTGGTCCTCCAGCAATGGTGCTCCCTGCATGATCCACATTTATTTGTTCCAGCAAATAATATATAAACCTAAGCAAATCTGTCGAACAATTCTCCGTTCTGTTTGAGTCAGTAGTTTGTTAGAAATGCCACAATGTATCAAAGATTATCAGTAAATGAATTCTATGAGACCATACCGAAATCTGCATCAATGAAAATGGGCTCTGCTCCGGTGACGCTGCCCATGGCCTCCAAGTCTCGATAATGCCAGTGGTTTCTCTGTACGTCATTGTTCGGGACGAAAGGTTTGCGAGCCTCTGTCAGCCGTACTACCCCGACCACATCCACTTCTCCTTCAACCTGCGCACAAACATCTTGTATTTGTTAATAATAATAATAACCAAAGACACTGAAAAGTTGTGTAATTCCCCCTCTTGCTGCCAAAACAGCTAAAAAAAACTGTTCTGAAACGCTTTCCTATCCAAATCATCATTTTACCGTTTCAGCTATTTATGCTACAGTAACTCTTCTGTGGGATCGGACAACATGCGATAGCCGTTACGATGCCTGAGCAAATATTAAGCAATGGTCATCCATGAAAATTTCGCGGGTTCACCACTTGTCCTTCCTTAAACAGCACGGAACAGGACCTACAGCTCTGGAGAGACCCCGTAATATAGTTATCACAATTAGGCTCTTGGCAAAGTCTTTTCTGCCTCGTAAACAGGAACTTAAAGGACAAAACAATATACCGCTCACTGATCGGGGCAATTTTGATTAGATTATCAAAATTATCGTTATGACCAGATGGTTTTGTAATTTTATGGCTGATTAGTAAACGAAAAACGAGCAAACAAAATGCAATAACTCAAAATACATATTCTAAAATCAACACAATGATGGTGTTTTGCCCCACATATGGCTCAACCAAAAATCTTAAATATTATCCCAGAGCTCATAAGAAAAACATAGCACATGCATTTATTGAAATACATACTATTAATAGAAAAAAGATCACTATGATTGTCATATGCAGATAATTTGCATAGCAATTCATCAATATTAGCATTAGATAGTGGTCACCTGACTTAAAAGTGGCGTGCAACCTTGTTTTTTCTTTGCTTAAGTTTTACCGGTGCGTTGACTGACCTGAGAGGTACGGTTGCCTTCAATATGAATTCTAACATTAAGGATACAAGTTTAAATCAGCTGTTATCGACACATCTGACCGATCAGATGTTGAGCTGCATTGTGGGTAATACATGCGTCAAGCTGATAAAGAGAATGTGTTCAATAACAACAAAGGCATCTCTTGTTCTGACACACACTGTTCTAATAGTGACAGGTCAGTGCAATACTCTTTAAAAAAGGCACCAATGTTTTGAAATGATCTGAAATACTAACTTGTCCCTTCATCCTGGTCTCTGGTCTTATCCTCTGCCGTGGGACGTATCCTCTGTTCACCAGGATTGTGATCCTTCAGGTTAGGGTGGCATAGATCAGTGAGTGAAGTCAGACACAATATATAGTTATTATTATAACTGTAGTGAAAACCAATGCAACAGAGTTTTATGTGTGTTGCCTTACCCGAGGTCACTACAGTGGAATGGAGTGATAACATTAGCGCCGGTCTCTCCGCTTGAGGACAGGCTTCCTGCTTCTCTTGCCTCTTTCTCCGGGTCGACTGGTGAGCGGGGGAGAACATATAGTTCCTTTGTGTGGTCGTACTGTCCACGAACTCTCACTCTTCTATACTCCAGGCTATTCAGCTCATTATGGCTAGAATTCAGAGAGAAAGAGGACAAGCACCTCTGCACATTAACAGGCCGAGTAAATTCTGAGGTGGGGGATACGCACAGAAGTCACCCTCACTTCTACTATGAGGAAAAGTCGGATCATTACACTTTCCCATATTTCCTGCTTCCACCACGAAATATTCACATGCTGCCCATTATACCTTATCTACTGACAGGCACCATTCTAACGACATAATCAGCGTTATAGAAGAAGACATTCTTTATTGATCACATACAGCCATACACAGTACAACATAGTGAAATTATTTCTCTGCATTTGGCCCATCCCTGAGGGTGCAGTGGGCGGCCCTTTGAAGGCCCCGTTGAGCTGGGGTTTCAGGGTCTTTATCGAGGACCCTACGACAAATAGACACTGTTGGGACTCCAACTGGCTACCTTCTGATCTTCTGATTGGGTGATGGCCGCTCTACCCACTGAGTTAAAATATTTTTAATTGTCTAATATAAAATTATAGTTTTGACCATTGAATCAACTATTGATTACTATAAAAAGTAGTGTATTGAATATGTGCTACTTACAAACTCAATGCTTTCATTTCTAATAGTACATCATCTGCTGTATTAAGGGGGAGGGGATATTCTATAGGTGCATTTACTGTGCTAAAATCACCCTGTATTCACTTTAATCAAGTTAGACAGACTTATTTCCATTATTTAAATTAATAATTAATTTAATTTATTTTAATTGCACATAACACGATGTTATTCTTACTCTGTAACATGCTCTGCTGCTGTAACATTGCAATTTCCCCATTGTGGGATTAATAAAGGCTATCTATCTATCTATCTATCTAAATTAATTACGTGTCCAAAAGGAGGATTTGTCTTCACCCTTAACAAATCGGGTGAAAACACCGGATTTGTATTTGTTTGTTGGTTTTCCCTACTCTTAAACATAAACTGCTGAACAAATTCCTATGAAATGCAGTGGGAGGAAGGGTCTTAAATCATTAAATTTTGGTGTGGATCTGGTGAGGTTGCATATGTAGTCTTTTTTCCCCCCATTCTTTAACATTTGTGAGACATTTTCTTTAATTTAACAAATAACAAAATGCGCGGATATTGATGGGAAAAACAAGCCTATTTTGAAGGTTGGTATCCATGAAAGTCTGTAATCTGGTGCAGATCCAGTGTTCATCTATGAATGTGTGTAATCTGGTGCAGATCCACTGTTCATCTATGAAAGTCTGTAATCTGGTGCAGATCCAGTGTTCATCCATGAAAGTCTGTAATCTGGTGCAGATCCAGTGTTCATCTATGAATGTGTGTAATCTTGTGCAGACGACTGTGCTCGACAAAATGCCAGCATAATTTTCAGCTGATTTGCTTACATAAAGCAAATTAAACATATTTTAAGTAATACTGGGAAACTGACTTGGCAGGCTAAGCCTCAGTTCTTGTGATAATTATATAACTAACTCTGCCATATGCTTACATAAAATTTGACTAAATGCAACCTTATTAGTCATGTTTGTAATTTCAGCACTGCCTTCGCAACGTCATGCACCCTGGCATCAACATGGAGTTATCTTTACCACTGCTGTTTACCATGGCAGATCATTTTTATTTTGTGTTGGACATCTCAGGCTGATTGCTCATTTAGTCAATTGACTCACCGCACCTGTCCTGACTTTGCCTACTTATCTGTTAGGTTCATTCAAGTTATACAGTGTGCTTTATGGAACATAAGACCCGTAGTTCAAGCTAAAGTGTGTGTTAGAATAACAGTTAATGGATCTCACTTGTACTCACTCAAGTGGGAGAGCGATGGGTTCTGCAGTAGTGAGCCTCCTCAGCTCATTGATCAGCTGAACTTTCCACTGACGACGTTTCACCTTCGCAGGAAGAAATAAAGAGATTTTACAAAGTACATAGGCAATGGACTATACCTGAGTTTATTTACACGCATAATGTCAGTACTTGAGTATATATTGTAATAATATGTATATATATATATATATATATTTGACAATATTAGTCATTAGAAAGAAAGTTACTACTAGTCAATCCTTAAATCATTTTATACCATTAAAATTAACATTAGAGAAAAACAGAAAAATACTGGTGGGGCGATGAAAAAATGCTGAATTGTGGATCTTGTAATCACTTAACCCGTAATAATAAAATATACACATAAAAGCAATATACTCTGATGGGAAGAAGTACTGAAACTCCTTCCAAGTTCTTCAACTTTTGTTTACCTGCTACTAATCGGTGCTGGATCTTCACAAGAAATGTAACATAGAACAAAGTCAACCCGAGTCAACACACACACTGCAATTTTTAAATACTAATTTCAAAAAGGAAATATGATATCTAATCCTAAACAAGTTAGTATAAGTGTTTAGTTTCAGATCAATCTCTGACATCACTGTGATGGAGTTTGGGCCCACTTTTCTTTGCAGAACTGCCATAGTGAAGTCACATTGAAGGTGGACTCATCATTGACTTGCTGCATGACGCAGTTGGGTTTGAGCTTCAACTATGAGACTAGTGACCGGACATCCCCTTTAGAAGTTCCTGTTACAATTAGTTAGTTCAATGTTCAACTCAATAGTACATAGAATATTATCCAACAAAAACTGAAGGTCATCATCATTAACCTGAGAGGCCTGCAGTTACTTAAATGTTTTTTTAGGCACCTTAGAGATGTTTCGAATGATCCTTTTCTCTCCCTTCTGGGATGGTTTAGAGATAAGCCGTCTTCTCCATCTGTAGATAATGTGTCTCACTGTGGATCTGCGTAGTCCAAGAGCCTCATGAATATCTTTGTTATGCTCTCCAAACTGATATATTCCAAGTAACTTCTTCCTCATATCCTCTGGAATTTCTTTTGATTGTGGGATAGTGTGTTACTGGAGAGACACAAGAACCCACTTCCTGCTTCTGATGGTCTGTTTCAGTGATGATGTGATTGAACAGGGCTCAGGTCCCAGTGTGTATAGTCCACCGGGTTTTTTTATCAATGCAGTTTGGAAGTTTTGTCCATTCCGTTTCAAAGGTGGGAATACATTTTTTTTTGGTATTAGATAATCTTTTGGTTAATAGTATGTTTATAATTTAAAATTTGTATTTTGTTTTGACTCTGCCTTTAAATTTTGTTTGAAGAGCCAGCAGCACTGTATGTAGATTTTTTATTTTCTTACATATTCGATATAATATAATACACTTAATACCAGATACTGTTAGACTTTTCATCAAGTAGTATTCATAGTAATGATCTTCACAAAAATAATATTTTAAATTATACATTTTTATGTAAGTATGACAGGGTTAACTTTACCTGCCATGTACCGAGGCCAAAGGTTGTGGCAGGGATCAGCAGAAGGAACCATTTGAGGAAAGAGTCTTCTCCTTTTTCTGTTCTAGCTGCTGTTGAGCTGAACTGCTGTCCACAGAGAAAGTGCCTACCTATAATACATACAACAAAGTATTAAAGTAAATATCAGTATTACATCACAAAACTGATTTGGTTGCAAATGGCCCATTTACTATGTAGTGACAGGAGCAGATAAAAGTTCCTTGAATTGCCTTGAAGGCAGTTGGTCAGAATATTTGCAGAGAAAAGGAGAGACCATGAAAGGGAGAGGATAGAGTGAAAAGAGAGGACCACTGAGAGAGAGAGGGAGAGACAGACAGACAGACAGAGTAGATGTGTTTTTCCATATAGAAATAGGAGAGAGAGAGGGGGAGACTTGACTTTGAAACACCTTTAATTGGTGAACTTTGAACATCAACAACATGAGAGGAAAAACAGAACGAGGATCAGTGTATAACTGCAGCCATCAAGCTAAAAGTTCAGAACCAGAGATTTGTCCCTTTCCGAACAGCAGAGGAGATTCCTGGCGGCGTATACTGCTGGGAAGTTGCCATGTTCCCCAAGTTTGCAATTTCCCCATTGTGGGACTAATAAAGGCTATCTTTATCTTATCTTATCTTATGTTGTTAGTCAATCTGTGGAATGTGTGCTCCACACTCAATCAGTCTACAAACAACCCCTTGCCAGAGGGAGAAAAATACTTGAATTTGAGGAGAAGAGAGAGACAGATTGAGAGGGAGATAGGAAAGGATCAGAGATGTGAAATAGGAGTGAAGGGGATAAATGGGAAGTGATGGGGAGAAAGAGGTGGTAAGAGATGAGGAGAGTGGGAGACAGAGGGACAGAAACATAAAAAGATAGATCTCTCCTTAAATCTTTATTTATGCATTTGTGGCCAGCTATTCGACTGTTTACTATTTTTTTCTGTTCTTCAAATGAAGATATGCGATTAAATTACCAGCTGATGGACTTTTGTCGGGATTATAAAAAGGAGTGTCTACCATTGTGTTGATTATAATACTGTATATCTTTTTCTTTTTCTTTTTTACCGTCTGCACGTTTGGAGAAAGGCAGTCTTGACAGGAAGAGAGTCCTCTTGATGCAAATGACATGTTTCTGCAGAAACAGAAAATCAGCTCAAATGCTACCAATATTGAAGAATAACTTTCGGGATACTCAACAAAGCTTCCTTTGAAAGACGCAGAAATGAGAAAAAAAATACGGTTTTACCTGTGTTATCAGTGTCGTAACCCTTCTAGTGGAACAAGCCAGCACTGATATCAGAGAAGCCATCCTGACTCAATACATAAATGTAAGGAAGTTTAAAACAACAGATACATAACTGGTCTGGAGAGGGACGCCTTTTAATGTTACTCTTTCCGGTTCGTTGTTGCTTCTTCCGGTCTAAACGTCCTCACGTGTGTTTGGAAATGCGTCGACTTCCTACGGCTTACTACCCGTGTTACTTGAATTAAATATTACTTTATTGAGATGGATCTTGTTTCCAGGGACTCCTACATCCAAAAACTCGCAAGCAAAGTCTTCTGTCAGAGAGACCAGGAGACAAAGAAGAGACCGTTTGGTAATGTTAGCTATCTGTGTTGATATTTCGTTTTTCAATACATGCAAAAAGTACTTAAATTGTCTCGAACGTGAATATTTGCTAAATCACTCACGGATATCAATATTACAAGCAAACGCCGGGCCTTTAACTTGTTAACCAGATTAGATGTTTGGAGGAATGTGAGGTCAATTTAGGACAACTGTCTGGAAAAGACAACAGCACAAACTAAATACATTTTTTAAAAAGCAGGAAAAAAGGGCAATCGTAAGGATCAGAGCAGATTTGACAAGGGCCAAATTGTGATAGCTAAACTACTGTATCGCATCTCCAAAATGCAAACCTTGAGTCTTATCCAAGGGATCAATTGAGAAACGACCAGTGTCCCAGCGATGGTACTGTGGGTGCCCAAGGCACATTGAAGCATTTGGAAGCAAAGGTTAACCTGTGTTGTCTGACACAAAAATGCACGATGAGCTGATTATATACTATAACAAAAATGATCTGTTGTTCTCACCAGTTACTACTGGTTTTGGTGGAAAGGTGTGGGAACAGTCAGAATGTCCATGTTGCCCCCTATCCGCTACCAAAAGCACATTCAATTGGTATGTTAGGCCAGCAATGGATTAGAATTTTGCAATGGAAGAATGTGGCCTGGTGGGATGAATCCAGTGGCCAGCTGGGTACGTGTGCGCAGCTTACCTAGGGAAGAGATCTTACCAGGATGCACTATCGAAGTAACGATTTCTGTCCTACCATTTATCTGGATGTGTGATGCCACAAGTTAGCACTTGCTTAAACACTGTTGTTATACCCCTTAATGGGAACCAAATTGTCCATTAGTAATTTCTAAGCAAATACTGAGTTGACTAAGCATGTTAGAAATTCTTTAATCAGCTGTATTAACAATGGCATCACCTTGGTAGTCCAGTTTACTGTTCAATATGTGTAACACTTGTATATATGCTTTCTGTTTGTAGCTTATTTCAATGGTAAAAGTGACAATAGTCCTCCAAAGAAGAAGAAAAAGTGTAAAAAGAAGAACTTTAAGGAAAAGGGTGCCAATGAGAAGACTTCTATTCCTAAATCCGCCAAAAAATCTCCCTCCTCTACTTCATCAAAGACAGACCCAGCAAAAAGGAATGCGCCTAAATTACAGAGCAAAAACGGAACTGCAACAAAGGCACTAGTAGGTATGATAAGTATATCCGATTGAGTCATGCTGATACATCAGTTCCCACCTGTCTTGGAAGTATTACACTTTTATTTTCTTAGGAAGGCATCTTCCTGTTATAGGGAAATGTTCTGTACAGTAACTTTTTTTCTGTTATTGAAGGGGTAAATGAAGCGGTCGAGTTCTCCACCGTTGATATTCTACGCAAGAGGCTCCATGAGAAGATTGAAGAATCTAGAGGGCAGGTATGGTGTATTTTAATATGTAGACAATGAAAAAAAACTTAGATCACTTTTTTCTCTGGGTACGGGCACTCTGTCCATAATTATCTTAATTGTAGCAAGAAGATACCAAATTTTTGTTATTATTTTAAGACCAGCAAAACAAGGTATTATTGAAACTGTTTGCACGCATTGATGCCATTCAGAATCCCTTTGATCCATTTGTGATGACAATTAGAAATGAGTGCAGTGTTGGGGATTAAAAAAAACCTTCAAATGCCATTAAAAAACAAAACCTTAAAGAAAGTGCAGCCCATCCTAAATGACTGGGAAAGGATAAACGTAATTTATATTAATATTACCCTTACATATACAAATTTACATTATATATGCACAACAGAGACTAAAACAATTGAAAATTGGTTCTCTTGTCAAGAATATAAAAGAAGGCATTAATTAAGGTCCTGTCCCCTAGGGTGGGTAAAAGATTGACCAATCACAACATCCTACTTTACTTTGGCCTATGCATGTCATGGACCGTTTCCTCTATAACCCTAAACAAGTATCTTCGTTTCAAGGATGTATCATGTGGTAGGTGTGCCTTTTAACTACTGGCGATGATGGTCGAAAACCTGTTTGAGAAATGTATCTGATACAGTTGAATGCCACCAAATGAATTCATTGACACTGCACAAAAGCTAAAGATACCTTAATGTCACCAGAATCAAATCTTGCCCAGCAGTGAGGAATGTTATCTATATGTGGCTGTAATGTAAATTAAATGACTTGGTGTCATACATAGATAATAATGTGGACAAGATGAGGGCGGGAGCAGAACATTCCTGATTGTCTTCATTATGTCTATATTCCCATGACATATAAATCCTTTAAATATACCCATTATTCTAGGTATTGCTAATTTTATTACTTTCATTAAGAAAGATAGAATCGCTGTCAAGAGCTGGTTAGAATCAATATTTTGTTTCATTCTGTAAATGGAAATATTCACTAAATTACTATGACGTGAATCTTGAATCTTTAGAATTAGACTATGGGTGTATTTCAGGAAGCATGTTTAGCAAACTCTTGAGTTTATTCATGAGCTTTGGTTAGATCAACACTGGGTTGAAAAACCCAAGAGTTTTGAGTTCCAGAATCAGTGATCTGATTTAGTTCAATCAAAAATTTTTTAACTTAATTAACTAGTTATAATGGTGGATGAGGACGATCAAAAGCCATTACCTCAGATAGTGTGATTCACCATGGCAACCGGTTGCCATACCTCATACCAATTGAGCAGCAAGTTTGAATGCACTCATGATAGTATGTTTATTAAAAAAAAGAGGAACACAGCTTCACCAGAGAAAGAGAGAAAACTAGTATGGGAGAAAATTTCTGCCTGAGTGAATGTAACTATTAATTTTACTGCACTTTCTCTGAATATTGTTTGTGTAGAGGTGGTGGAATTACTGTATTTTGAGCAGATTTTTATTTTCATTTACTGGCACTAAGCGCACATGAAAGCAGCTGAAAGTAAAATACAGATACAAAGGTAATCGTGGACAGATGCAGACATCGCTGGTGGAATTTTATATTTCACATTGGACCGATTCGGGATTCCCCCACTCCTGGGGGGATGACCCGGAGAGGATTTCTTGACATCTGGAATTTCTTGCGTGGACTGCTGCAACCATGACCCCTGAACCGATTTCTGCTTCAGGCTCAGAAATAGCAGCAATCAGGAACTAACTCAGGGTTTGTGGAAGAGAACCTGCCAGCGAGCACGCTAGGTTTACAGAGTTAAGTTACCATGGCAACTGACTCACAGATGAACATGTAAGGTTAAGCATGAGATGGTTTCCCTCATCTCAGGCATATCAAACTCAAGAGGTTCCACTAAACACGCGTCCTGAATACACCAAAGCTTATGACCTGACTTTCCAGTGAGCCACTCTTTCTCTTGTTAAAATTCTATCTAGCTCCCACAGCCACCGCTTTTTCTCGCTCAATAAATTGTATTTTCATAGCCCAGTAATCTGACCGGATCATCAAAAGACCTTGGTAATTCCTTAAGTAAAATAAAAAAAATGGCTGGGTCTACACACTCCACTGCAAGAAATAAACCTAATACACAGTATAATGTTTTTAAAAAATTTGAGCGATCTACCGCTCATGCAAAATATATAACAGTTGTTGAACGTGTCACCAGAATAAGCAATTTTTGTTTTGGCAAAATGGGTTTCAAACAGTTGTTTACTTCTGTTTGCTCTTAAGGCATTTTTGTACCAGTTTCAGGTTTGAGCAAAGATCTGTTACCTCAGGTAGCACAAAGATTTATCCTGAGGGCTGGACTTATTTACTGTCATGTGGAAAACAGTAGACAAGTAGTTAAAACATTTGATAGACTAATATGTTATTCTTATCGTTTATCAGGGCATCCAAAAGGATCCATTATCAGAGGCAGTCCAGGCAAAGCGAGCAAAACGAAAGCTGGAACGAGAGCGCAAAAAGAGGAAGAAGAGAGAGTTTCGAATGAAGGAACTGGCTGAAAAAAGTGCCCCAGAAGAGCAGCCGGAGATCCAACCGAAAGCAGAGCTTGCCCCAGCTGCTAGCAAAAGAAATGAAACCGCCATCATCTTCAATAAGGTGGAGACGGTAGAAGAGGGATATGTAGACAAAATACAGAAAAAGAAGAACAGGAGACAGAGTGTGAAGGGCCAGATAACGCCACTGACGGGGAAGAACTACAAGCAGCTGCTCGGTCGCGTGGAGGCTCGCAAAGCAAAGCTGGAACAGGTGAGGGAGAAAGATGAGGGGAAAGCCCTCAAGCTGGAGGAGAAGATGAAGTGGACCAACATACTTTACAAGGCAGAGGGCATCAAAATCAAAGATGATGAGGACATGCTGCGAACCTCATTGAAGAAGAAAGAGAAGAGGTCCGCTCAGAGGAAGAAGAGCTGGAACCAACGCAGCGAGAACGTCGTAGGGAAGATGCAGCAACGTCAAGACAAGAGGCGCAAGAACCTCCTTAGACGCAAGGAAGTCAAAACGGAGAACAAGAAAAACAAGGCAAGGAAGAAGGGCAGAGTTCTGCCGGAGGACTTGAAAAAAGTTGCCCTTTGATTGAAAGGTGAAGCAACAAAGGAAAAATATGTCTGTTTATGACGGTGTGATTTTATTTAGTTATGAAAGCACCACTGCTGCACACACTGAATGTTTTTCCAGTCGATATATAATACCTGTGCTCTTAACAAAATATCGTCCTACGTTAATGATCTACATTTATGGCAACTTCAGTTGAAGATTTTATCACAATTATTCATTAGATGCACCCAATGTCAATCCTGTTGGTGAGTCTTATAAAAGAACAACCATTTTGGAATGTGTTCATTTGCCTTCATAAGATTAGACGTTCCCTACCACACTCATGTTTTCCATTCTTAAATTTAAATTTGTCTTCAACCCTGTGTCAAATGTCCTTATTCATTTTATATTATATCTAGTCGACGATATACATTCTTTTTTTATAATCGACTGAAAGTTTTCACATTTTAATCCCTTCAAAGATAGGTTATTAACATTCAGTTGATGTAATGAAGCAGAAACCAATATTTCCCTCTTAATCTCACCTGATGAGAAACGGCTTGAAAGATGAAGATAGGATTTTGCTAAAAGTGTCAGGTAGGACAATATAAATTTAAGAAATAAACCGGTACATGTGTTGATCTGCATATTGATTGTGAACAAAGCCTTGTATTGTTGAAGTCTTGTTGATTTATTAATAAGAGTATTTTCGTTGCAACTGAAGTGATTGACTTTTTTTATCTCCTTTTTACATTTTCCTTTTTCCTGAAGCTCAATGATGCAGTTCAACCAGAATTTTTTTTGGTTGAACTGCATCTGAAAAACACTGATATAGAGGATGCATGTATGCGTGAACGTGCAGGTGTTTAATTACCAGTGCATACTATATATCCAAGTACATTATTAAAGTTATGGCGGGGGGGGGGAGGTGACGTAGGTGACGTACTACACTTGATGACATCTGGAGTGTATTCAAATAAGTGGGCACAACAAACCCTCCGTTCAACCCTCAGACGACAAACTACGTTTTTGGTCCCAGGGGCTTCGTTTCTACAGTTTGCATAACACAAAAAAAAAATGCGCACACCACTTTGTAATTTATAAAAACGCAAACTTGACGAGAAAATGTTCGGTCCCCCGCACAAACTGACCCACCCCTACGCACAGAAGTGGAGACATGGGGCTACTGCGATTCAGATGGTAGAAGGATGAAACAAGAACGGGAGGGTGAAATGAATACCAGTGTGTAGAAAATAAATCCAAATGTAACCTTGTTCAATTCAAGAAAGCTGAGGACAAATTTCCTGTCAAGTGGAGACTGGGTTCTTTTGTCCTGAGGAACTGGTCAGTAAATTCAACCCACGCACGAAAGTCATCGTCATCAACACTCCAAAAAACCCATTTAGCAAAGTAAGACCTTAACCAGTGTCTTTCAAAACTAACTGGTGTATACAACATGTCGGCAATTCATTTTTATTTGACCATCAGAACATGGCTTTACAGAATAAAGATCTTATTGTAGACACCTCAGGTCCATGTTCATAAGAAGAGAGAAGAGCTCCAGATGATGTCTGACCTGTGCAGCAGGCGTGATGCTCTGCATCATTGATGAGGTGTGGGAGTGGCTGACTTATGATGGAACCAAGCATGTGAAGATAGGTAAGATGCAGCCACAGCTCAACAACATGCACACAAAGAAGAAGACTGCATTATTAATATATCAATTACATTGATCTATCGACAGCCAGCCTTCCTGGGATGTGGGAACCAACCATCACTATTGGCAGTGCTGGAAAGAACCTTCAGTGCCACCGGTTTAAAGGTCATGCATAGATGGTCTGAGTATTCCAGTAATGTTTTCACTGTTCATTGGTTTAATGAATTGGGTTTTATATTATTTGCAGGTTGTCTGGACCTTCGGCTGTGGGCAAACCCTGAAACACATTTCAAACATCCATGACCACTCAGTTCACGGCTGTGCCGGCGCTGCTCAGGTAAACATTTTCATTACTAGACAATTGTCTATGACACAGCCGGTTTCCTGAAATTCGGTTTCTGAAAAGAAATTGAAGGAAATTTGGAGAAACAAATTCTCCTCTTAAATTTGACATCAATTCTTCCATTGTTGTTACAAGTACTGCCATCACCAGAGTTTTCTTCTTCTTCTCTTCTTTCTCATAAAATGCTAGTCTCAAGTTCAAAATACCAAATTCTCTGTAAATGATCTAGAATATATTCATTCTATTTGATAATGGAGCCATTGGTGCCGCAACCGTTAGGGAGGAGGACCGGGATGGTTGTTTCTACCTTTTTTTTAAAAGTTGCCCAAAGTCTAAGTTGAGGAGCACATTTGGATTTATTTCTACTGATTAACTTTAATAAACAGAAGTCAACTCTTTTGTTAAACTAACTCCCACATGACTCAAAGTCAAGGATCATGCAGAGAAAAGGATGTTTGAAGAATCACACAGCAGATCGTACCACTTGTAGGCTGGATGCATTTCTGGACAATTTTGATGATTTTCTTGAAGATGTATGAATCGATTTATTTTATCCAAATTGTCTTTGTTCGTGTCAGAATTCAATTCATGAAGCTTATTTCAGTTAGGTTGTGATTCAATTAAGAGGTTGCTGATGTATGCTCATCAATCCTTCCTTGCATCCACCCATCCATCCATGCATCCACTGATCCATCAATCCATCCATCCACTGATCCATCCATCCATCCATCCATCCACTGATCCATCCATCCATCCATGCATTCACTGATCCATCCATCCATCCATCCACTGATCCATCAATCCATCCATCCATCCATCCATCCATCAGTCCATCCATCCAATGATCCATCCATCCATCCATGCATCCACTGATCCATCCATCCATCCATGCATCCAATGATCCATCAATCCATCAGTCCGTCCGTCCGTCCGTCCATCCATCCATCCATCCATCCATCCATCCATCCATCCATCCATCCCCCATCCATCCATTTCATTCCATCCGTCAATACATCCATCCACCATCCATGCATCCACCCATGTATCCATCCATGCATCCATCCATGTATCCATCCATCCACCCTTGTAAACATCCATCCATCCATCCATCCATCCATCTCCATGTCTTCAAATTCTGTATATACTGTTAGAGACATGATGTTTTGACGCAGAATCGCCTCATAATATTCCTTCTATATCCAACAGTATCCTCAGTCTGGGTCAACATTTCTCCAACCTGGTTGTGTATAACCTGGGTCAAAGATCCTCTTTTCTTTCCTAAATTATCAGATAGTTTGTTAGATCTTCCTTGTGGCTCTTACTTCATCAGATGGGCTTTTGCTTCAGCTACTCACAAAACTACAGCCCTTTTTGTTACCTGTCTCCTTGGCCAACCAAGCCTGGAAGATCTCATTCTTCAGCTTGCAGCTTCCTTCACCCCTGGTGTCCACCAGTGGGTTCTTTGGTTGCAAACAAGCATCAGTGACCTTTTGATCACATAATCGCAGTCCCCTCTGTAATGAATGCCCTGAACTCTTCGGCTCGGGTTCCATATCATCGACATTGATAGATGAGTTGGTCATCTGGAGGTGGGCCCTAATGGAAAGTCTCCTCCACCATCCAATCAAACAGCCCAAATGTCGTCATTTCATTGTATGTGAAAGAAATGGTCACGTGATAATTTGGTAGAGAGCAAAATTCCTGGTCATCCAGCAAAACATCACTGCAATACTACACTGCCACCTCCATGCTTGAGAGTCGGCCTTTTTGGATTGTTGTATCTGGATTATGCCAGATGTAATGCTAACCTTGTCTTCATAACATTTCAGCTTTCATCTCTTCAGTCCATAGAATGTTCCCACAGGAGGGGTCATCAACAAACTGATGACCCCTCCTGGGGGAACATTCCCAGGAGGTATGTTCAGTTTGTTGATGAGTTTGTTTTTGCAAAAACGGGTTAGCAGTGGTTTTTACCTCGGCTCTTATCGATGCATGCCATTCTGCCAAGTGTCCTATTGAACAGTAGAGCCATTATCAGCTGACCTGTAACGAAGGTGAGTGTGATTGGAAGAATTAAATTCATGCGTGCTCTTGATCGGTTTCAATCAACTTCCTCATCCCTTCTGCTATTCTTAAAATAACCAGATCCAGGAAGTGGGTCTGTATCACTCACATTTACCGTCTCTGGATCACAGGATGACTCTACTCTGGAAGCAGTAGAGGACATTTTGAGAAAGTGGAATCATGGACAGTAAAGTATCCCATAAGATTCTATCAGGCTTTTCAGGCAAGGTGGCCTTCTCAGTTAAAATCAACCATATTGAATGTTTCTGTTAGTGATTGTGTCAGTAGGGTAAATTCCATCAAAGACAACAAAATGTCAACTGTTATAATTTCATAAATATTTATTACATATTAATTAACAGAATCAACTACTTTCACAGCAGTGGTTTACAGCACTTGTTTAAAATAATTGCTGAAACAATAATAATAATAATAATAATAACAATATAGTTCAGTTTCATTTGAGGCCACATTTGATACACAAACATTTACAAGTAGTACTTGGCATTAAAAACAATGGCGATACAATATTTTAAGACACTTGGTGTTTTTTTTTGTGTTCATTTTCTTTCATTTTGATATCACAGAGAGGTTCAGCAACAGTCTAAACAGTAAATATAGTTTCAAATAAAAAAATGAACTATGAAAATGCCAAGGTAAGATAGGAACAAACAGTGATGGAGAGAGGAACTGGTTCAAAATGAGTTGAATGAGCAGGGTAACAAACTTTAACTACCAGGCGACCCCCAGTCACCCTCGAGTCCTTCTGGGTAATAAACACTTAAAGAATCTTGGATAATCTTGAAAGAAATCCATCCCATCCCATTCCTCTTTTTTTAAATTTTTTTTTTTAGTTTTCCTGCAGCGTGTTTCTGTGTTGGAGGGATTCAGTCCGAAGGCTGCTATATAGTGAACATACCGCATGGAGGCGCTCTCATACCTAAACTTCGATAGTCAGAACCACAGCTCTACATTTCAGCAAAGGTGGACAACGTGAGAAACATGTTTAAGAAAACTCGTTTTCAGCTTCATGACTTTATCGATAGTCTAACATGATTTTTAAATCATTTATTTAGCTTATGGTTGATTTTTTTTTGCCCAACCACAAAAATGGAGGTTTTCACTGAAGAGGAAGGGTGTGAAAAATTGTAATCTTAAAGGTAGCATGTAACTACAGCTGTCAGACAAATAGAAGTGGAGCAGAAAGTATACTATCTCTGGAGATGTAGAGAGGTATAAATATAAAGTAGCCTCAAATCTTTACTGAAATGCAGTACTTGAGTACATGTCATGTAATTATCCAATCTCTGGTCTCTTACCTGTCAGACTCTAGCCTATCAGAAGCAAAGATTCCTTGATTACTACATCATTAACAGGAGAGATTGGACTCTGTTGAAAACTTTCAACCAGCAAACTAAAGCCAACAAACAACTAAGCGGCTGAATGGATCAGTATCAGTTAACGTTGAAGTCAACGGTGCAGTTTGACGGCCTTCCTGCCTCTTGGACACCCATAGTACTCATTTTTATATGTCTGCTACCTTAGATAGTTACTTTGGCTGAAAAAGGTAGAATGTTCTGTTTTGATGAAAAAACGATGCATGAGGATTAGAAAAACAAATACATACATTCAGTTCCGTGCAACCAGTCAACTTTCGTAGACACTAATATTGAAAGTGAATGCAGCATTTGTATTTCACTCCACATGTTTGTGTGAGCATTCACCCATACCCATCAGATGCATGCTTGTAGGCTTTTTAAATTATGCACTTTCCTGGTAATGCCTTCGTGTGTGTATCGATTTAAGTTAGATCCACCTGAATGAGATGACCGCCTTCAGGAGTTTCAACATTTCAATATTCACAATAATATCCCTGCAGTGATTATTGTGGGACTGTGGAACAACCAAACTGAACTAACTTGTCGTAGTTCAGTTTGTAGAATTACAAATATGTCAACTCTGATGGTGCTCTGGACTGATTTTTACTCCAAACAGTTTCACTGAATAAACCTGGACTGTGTGACCTTTGGGACATGTTGAAAAACACAAGTTTACATTAGATTGCGTTTGAGTCTGTTAAGCTTCTGTGCTTCATGCGTAGATGTGGGCAGCATCTATCTTCAAGAGGAGAAGCTCCATGCTATTTCATCCCCCTACGACCCATCCATTATTATTTTTATTATTATCAATCAGGATATTTACTTTTATGACTGAAGTCTGTATATATTCTCAAAAAGTGTACAGATAATAAGTTGAAAGTATGGTTGTGCATAGCTAAAGCTTTAGCATGACCTCTGTCATCAATTCTCCCACCTGTATAAATCTAAGGTTGGATCTGCAGAGATACTGCAGCTGCTTTTATTTATTATCCAGGCGTGTTGGTGGTCCTCCTGGGCCTCAGCCACTGGGTAGTGGTCCTGTAGCCCCATAAGAAACACTGCACAGCATCTGACTACAGGCTAGAAATTTAGCAACCAGTTTCCTTCGATGTCTCTGTCTCTGTCCTCTGTCTGGGTCAAGGATTTATAAAACTGCAATGGCTCCTCCTTGGTGCATTACACCCTTCCAAAAGCACCATGAAAATTAGTTAATGTAGTTTTAGCTCAACCCCGTGGACAAACCAGACAGCAGTGATAATGCCCTCAGTCAGCAGAAAATCTTGAAGGTTGAGTAAAGTTTCTACATCGTACAGTGATAGGATGATGCCAAAAACAAAAGAGGGAGTATCATCTATCAAAAGAACATTTCCCTCACAAAGTTGCATTAAGGGAATGAATAATCCTTAAAGGCAGACTGGGGTCTAAATAAAAAAACACTATCAAGTTAGATTACTTAGGAGTTCTTATCATTTGAGCATCACTGAAAATAAGTCAGAATATTTTTATCTCTTCTTCGCAGACTTTAAGGAATTAAAGAAAATCTCTGAACTAAATTCCAAATATTAATTTGAAACAAGATTGGGTTCAAATTTAAATGATAACTACAACAGTACCCAGTGGATTAGGTCAAGGCTGACCCCGTGTCGACCCCTCAAAGAAGTTTTGTGGAAATCAGTTCAGTAGGTTTTGCATGAGGGAAAATGTTGAAGTACATCCTACAATGTTTAAATGAGAGGAAAATAAATTCTATAATGATTCCCTCATATGAATTTACTCCATCATTTATTTGGTTATTATCTGGACCCTGAACCATGAAGTTTAATGAAATCCATCGAGGAGGATTTAGCTTAATCCCTCCTAGCCCCGGCAAAGAACAAGTGGTTCCAGAAAAACGGATGTATAGATGGAGGTGCTCTCTGAGACGAGTCTCATGTCTGATCTATGAAAACATTAACCACCAGAAGGTCAATTGGAGAAGGAGAAATTGGAGAAACTGACCTAATCCTACAAATTTCATTACATCAAGTATTTATCTTTTGTTTGTGACCATATCAATAATTCCCTTTTATAACCATCACACCTCCAGGAACCATGACAGTCTAGTGAGAACAGTCATCTCAGGTTATGGTGCTTAATGCTACTTTGTTTGCTATGTTATTGCAGGCCTCATACTTTCCAAAGATGCTATTCTGGCTCAGGGGACAATATTGTACTAAGTGCAGGTCAGGCAAATTTAAAGTCTATTCCTATGTGGCAAAATATTGAGAGCGTGTGGCTCTGAGTGGGTGAACATGTTCAAACTGAACGAAGCAGTGGGTCACCATAATAATCTGTGAACTGTTATTATGACTAACTCTGACAGACACTAGAATCGGTTGCTGTTGGAGGTACTGCAAAATGGCACTTGTGAGAGAGTTGGTCTGCAGCCCTGTCTACCTGTATGCTGTGAGTAAGGAGAGGAATAAGGACTAAGATGTGCAGGGAGCATAAAACCTCATACTTTTACTAAATATGTGAATAAAATGAATTTGTATAATATATCTATAAATATGCATCACAGACGTGACAGGCAGATGCACATGTCAGCGTGAATGCATCTTCATGTATAAACACATGTACACATACAAACGCATATCATACAACATTTGAAAGTCGCTTGAAAATCACATAATATACAACACATATTAAGCTCTATCTCTTTCAGAGGGCATCCCGAATGACTTTTTTTTTTGTCATATCTCGGTGCACAGATTTACATTCAGCTCGTTGTTCAAACCTCAAACTTTATCTCAAAGATTTTGCAGGACTATGAACAAACTACGTACGCATTGTATACAAATTCATGGCCTCTTTGGGTATTTGCTGCAGGGCAACACAAACACCCACAGTAGCTGAGGGACTGCTCCTGAACAACACACACACACACACACACACACACACACACACACACACACACACACACACACACCCTCTAACTCCCACTGCACCCAGCTCATCCAAAGAATGGGCAGAGAAAAAGATTATGAGATGTAAAAAAAAAAAAATAGAATGAATTTAACATACAACAAATTAAAACCAATGTAACCAAAACATCAAATAAGGGTGACAGTACAGGAGTGGGTGGGCAGAGAAGTGCAAGATGGGATTGTCTTCACTTTAGGTCAAGGACATCTTCGAAAGATGTGACAAATGCGGTGGCGAGAGGCGGGCTTTCTGTCCGCAGTACCACCTTCTCTGGCTCGGTCTCCGAACTGGATGAACAGTGCAGCTGCACGTCCAGATCAGTTTCAGCAGAGTCTGAGGCTAACCTGTGGAGCAAAGAGAGATTTAACTTGAGCAACATTAGGGAACAGTTGAGTCACTGTTGAATCTGTCACTGTCACCTGTCACTGTTTGTTGATGTCAGCGCTCGTGCTTTGGGCTCCTCCTCCGTGTTTTTCTTGATCGTCTTCCGCTGTTTGACAATTCCACTGTCAGACCTGCCACTTGGTTCCTCAGTCAAGCCTTTTTTTTTTTAGAGAAGTTAACAGAAAATACATGAGTCATTTGCTTCCTGGAGAAGAACTAGATAAACAGAGCAGTACCACACACTTGTCCTCGCTTTAGTATCAAGTAATGCATCCATCAACCATCAGATTATAACCACCTCCCTAATAAAACTATAAAAAAAAAAAGAAGAAATTAAGAGAAACAGAAATTTCTTTCTTAAATAGGACTTTTTCTGTCTTGTGCACAAGGTGTTAAATGTGAATGTTGCGATGTAATGGCAGGTGCTTTTTTGCTGCATTTATACTAAGCCAGGCCAACTGTCTCACCGCTAAACTCCGCTAGCAGGTTATTTGTGAGGTGTCATATTTAGAATTCAAAAAATGTGAAGGTATCTTTCTCCGCAAGAAAGCAAATTAACACGATACCCAAAATATAATAATTATTGCGTTACTACTGTGTCGTGAACAATATTTACCGAGTAGCTCCTTTCGTGTGCGGCTGGCGATCTCTTTGATCTCCATGCGGGACAGGGAAAGGGAGTGTGTGGCAGAAATGAGGGCAGTAGGGGGCATCATGGAGGGGGATTGTGTCGTCAGCACTTTGTTGACCAGAGGGGACTTGAGGGGTCTCTCAATGCTACGGCCCACCAAGTTGCACAAAGGAATCTTGAATATCTGCTTGCATGCTGATTCACCTGTTGGGACGAAAGATCCAGGTGCAAAGAGTTTAGGTACATAAAGGCATTTATATTTAAAAATGTACCGTACAGTACTTGGACATGAAAAGCTCAAGAAAAAATACTTGGACATTTTAGGGAAATTTGCTTATTTGAGTGATTTTATTATATTAAATGTCCCAGCTACTGGGAAAACTCTATGTGTAACGACTGCTTTAGTTCAAATCTCCCAAAAAACTTCAAAATAAGTAAGCAGAAGTAACTGATTAGGAGACCTGTAGAGCACGTGTGAACTCTGTCTGAGATGAGGAGATGTGGGTCGACTATTTCCAATGATGTATAGACATACGTGGGTATTAAAGGTTTAGTTTTGGTTATCCTGGTTATAATCTATGCATCTTGTCTTGTCTTGTCCATTAGTTACATTTAAGTCCCTGAGGAGATCCTCCTTTTCTCCAAAAAGATAAGCACCCAGTAATGATTCTGTCCTGACAATATTTGATATAAGATACCTCTCTGTTAAGAATAAGCAGTGTGAAAAACATACCAACTCATATTCATAGCTACAGGTGATGTAGAGTCACCAGTTTGTGTGATACTGAACGTTTTTTGAATGTGCGAGGAGTCTCCACATGAACAAAGGGAGAACATGCAAACTGTGCATATATCCATGACTTGAACCCTTCTTGCTGTGAGGATTGTGACTTTGTTTCCAAATGCAAACAAAGATGGCAGCTTTCCGACTAGCTGGATAGAAACCAATCAAAACTGGGGAAAAGGGTTACAAGTCTTATTTATTGTGGAGCAGATTGAATATTTGCTTTTCCAGATAGAACAGTCTTTGGGGATGACAGTCTGGGTTTTTCAATCATCACCTGGTATCTGTCAGTTGCTTCCCTTTGGGACCCCAAAGGCAGCAAATTTGAATAGTCAAGAGGCACAAACTGCACCTTCAGCTAAGATAACTCCTTAATACCATCATAAATATCTTCAGATTTATTAGATATACTGTAGAGTGCTATCTTTTCCTGGCTATAGCATGAATGAAAATACCTCCCAAAATGTCAAACTATCCCTTTGAGACCCTCTTCTCGGTGCATTCAAGGACCTCTTAACATCTGATTATAGCATTTCTCATTTCTCATTGTTAGAAAAATCACACTCAAAACATTAAACAGCAAGCAAACATTCTGTAGATGCTGAAAGCAAGTGAAAGGGTCATATATGATTATGTATGCTTGAATGCACCAATAAGCAGGGATATCGTTAAAAAGGTTTGCAGCAACATCTGATGGCAAGGTAGCAAAAATTTCATCTGAAAGAATCTTCTGAAGCAAGTTTCAGGCAAAGCCACACACAAAAATCATTAGTGGTTTATGAGGCAAAATATGTAAAATTGTCCTTTTTGGGATTGTAAGCTATGTATAAATCCAGAATCTCTCCAACTCACAATCTCAACCTCACATATGTCTTAGGGTTAATGAGCTAAAATAGAACCAAACCTCGTATTCAAATAAAGACTCTCTAAAATGATTATTAGTGTTATTTACTGAAAGAGAATTTGATCTCAATATTAATAACCCTTCTTACATAGTGCTAATCTACCAAAACTGCTCAGTTGTATTGATTTTAACAGTCGTTACCTGTTATAGCACATATTTAAAAATAAAGTCTGTTTACAGCCCCAGTTAGCCGTCAGGGAGGAACAGTGTAGCTCAGCAGCCTGATACATTGAGACAGACTCTGAGTAACATGCACGAGACTGAATTAATGTGAAGGCTATGCTGCAGGAAGAGGACCTCCTCATCAGAAATGTCAGTGGTTCAGAAGTTAGTTAAGTGCCTCAGGGAAGTATAAGTTTCACTGCTCATGTTTCAAAAGCATACTGTGTTAGTGTTGTTTCAGATCCTTGGTGGTGTACCTGCCAAAAAAAAAGGAAAAAAACAAAATGCATGAAAGCATGCATTTATTTGGAATATACAGTCTCAGGGATAGATATATTCCACATGCATTTTTGGACCAGGGGAAGTGCCACGCTCCGTCACACTGGCAAATTCATTTCAGTATTATGGGTTTTCAGCATAGATTTAAGGCCCAATTCTCCAGTTTTGCTTTGCTGCAGGTATTTAGCTGGTGTTTAAGCCAGTGGAAGGAGGTGGTGCCCATCAGCCACATCAGGAACATAACTGTGTTCACATTACTGATGCGATTACATTAGATGAAACCCTCCCCGAGGAGCAGATACGGCAAGCGCACAGGCATTTCAGAGGATGAGATTTTTGTCAGCAACCCTTCCACCTATTTCTCCCTCCTATCTCTACTCTGCACCCCACCCACCATCACCCTCAGATTGTAGCACCGTTGTTTGGACTACCACTTTGGATCGAAGAGAGGGCTGACAAAAGTCTCCATGGTGACAGTACAATCTGTAAATCATGCTGTGACAGACATGTCTTCTCCTTCCCTCTTTCCCCGTTCTCCCTCCTTCCCTCCCAACCTCCTCCTCGTGCACAGCCCCTCCCTTACTCTAGCACTCATGCATACCTTGCCTTCCATGCATCTCTTCCTCCTCCTCCTGCGCCTCTTCTTTCCCCCATAATTTAAAAACACTCTTTATTGATGGACATTATCTCCCTTGCCTTTGCTCTCTATCACATTTTCTCCCTTTCACATTCTCTTCGCACTCATGCTTTAATTAGTTAAGACAAAAAGGAGGGGGTTGGTGGGTAAAAACACAATGTTCACTTAACATTCAACCAACGTTCAAGTCAACATGCCACCGTGAAGCAGACACGCTGGGAGCATGTGCATGTTAGTGGGCAAGAGTGAGTGTTTTCATGAGCTGAAGACGGGTTGCGGGAGAATCCTTTAATACCTTCGGCATCCTTAGACATGTACAGGGAAAGCTTGGTACCATAGGGGATCCGTATAGAATCTGAACCAGGAACGAAGAAGAGGTTACACAAACGGAACATATACAGTAACATACATTTAGGTGCACAAACACACTTACACACACACACACACACACACTTACACACACGCACACCCACACACACCCACACCCACACACACACACACACACACATCCACACTGCATAACCAGGTATAACATGAAAAAAAAAACCCTGTGAAAGTGAAATAATAACCTGAACCCGCCTCAAAGCATAAAGTCTGTCTTTGGTCTCCGATGGACAATGGAGCAGGGAGTGGAAGTGGGCTGTTATGTGGGAGGTATGGACTAGTATTGATCTTCAATCATCCTTGAAAGCCTTCTCTGCCTCTGAGGATGCTTATTGTGTCCCTTGATAGTGCTGCTGCTGGTGGTCGGAGGTCTGCGAACAATTAGTCAGTTCCCCTTTTTGTAATTTATGGATTGCAAGAATTTTAACGACACTTCTGGATGTCTGAGACCTTTAACTACAAATTACATTTGCATAACTGCCCACCATTTTCCATGTCATTCTTTTTAAAAAATGAATTCCTTCAATTGTGGCAATCATTGGTCTCCATTCATTAAACTATTGAAAAATATATTTGCAAGGGACGCTATTTCACTGGTTTATTTTGTCAACATCATGTTAACACTGCACAAAATTTAGGTTATTTATTACTGTTGTGACTGAGAAATATTCCCAAATGTGTGAGTTGGCCATCTATTAGAGGGTAAGGGAAATCATATTTAATGCCTTACTTATTATCAACTGAAAAACGATCATACTCAAGAATACCAGTCCGAATACTGGCTACAAGGCCAGTTTTACGATGTGTATAAGCCTATCTGGCGCGGGAAACCCTAATCAGAACCAGCTAAAGAAGAAAAAGAAGAAGAAGAAGGAAAAGAAGAAGAAGAAGAAAAGAAGATGAAGAAGAAGAAGATGAGCCTGGAAAAAACTGTTACATTTATAAACTATGCCCCATTTTATTTTCAGTCATTCCAGATTAAATGGGTTTGGGCACTTTCATTCCGGAAAGACCAACCTAAGGTCCGAGCTATTATTACATCATCTAGATTTGAGTTGGTTAGTTTTTGGCTTAATATTACGATAGAACCTTTCCAGGCATAAAACCTTCCTGTCGTCATTCCCTACATGAGCTGTGTCCACTTGTACTTGATTACTTATTGTCTGGCATGAATGTTTCCTCTGTCTTGCATCCTCCCGGTAGATACATTAAAACATGCGTGTTTGCAGCTGACATGTGATTTACGAAGCCTGGAAAAAAAAAAATTGCGGCGCTTGTGATTGCGTCTGTGTTTAATATGTTGGAAAGGAAGGCCATCAGCACAACGTTGGCACATTCACAGTTTGACATAAGGAAAAACGGTTCCGTTGTTTGGACCGTTGTTTGCACAACATTGTCAAACGTCAGGGGTTTGAGCCGCACAGCCACACATGTGGCCATTGGAGAGGGACTCTTCCTTAGATGGTAAATAAATGAAATATATCCAGGACAGAAATGTGTGAGTGTTATTGTGTGTGTGGGTCTGCTCATGCCAGAAAGTGAGCTGCACCTGCTGCTAAGGCAAAGGTGAAGTGGAAGGCGCAGGAGAGGACCGTTTACAGAGTATTTGAGGGTTATTCAGAAAGTTTGTTGGAGTTGTCGGTAGATTTATAGGCTGGCAACAACGCAGACATTAATGGAGAATCTGCATGAATCTTTTCCTTACCCTAGGGCACAACAGTGATCTAGGTGTATTCTTATACTTAGATTTTTGAGGTACACTGTATTTTTTTATTTTTGATATCGCTCATTCTTGTATTCAGGCAGGGTTTGATCTTTCATTACTCAAATTTTTATTCTCTTCTCAAATTCTGTGCTTCTTCTTCTTTCAGCTGTTCCTTTTAGGGGTGGCCACAGTGCATAACCTGTTTCCATCTTGCCCTTTCCCCAGCATCTTCCTCTGTCACACCAACCAACTGCATGTTCTCTCTCACCAGAATTAGAAACCTCTTGTTTGGACGTCCCCTTTTTCTCCTGCCTGGTAGAACCATCTCCAGTATACCTCGACTAAAATGATTCATGTATTCAATGACCAAAGGGATGAGTGACAATAAATAACGGTAATGAATTCTTCACTGTAATTAAAAAACATTATTACGATTTCTAAATCAGCTTTTCAAACAATTGCATGATCACAACTTTGAGTGTTTTTCTTTAGATTGTTGCTATTTCCTCGCATATATCTAATGGCGTAAATATATATATATTTTTTAATCATAAACAGTTTTAAATACATATCAATATTTATAAAATACTTCCAGATGCTTGAAACTAATGTTTCTGAAAACCCCGGGGTTATATCATTAAAGTAAATAAAGTGATCTGGATATTACCTAGTACCACTAGAGTTCCACTAACTCAAAAAAAGACAATATCATGGCAATATCATGGTGAGAGAAAATGACTGAGAGTGATTTAATATCTCATACCTAGATACCAGTACACAGCTCAACAGTGGGAGGGGAAGCTGCAGCATCAATGAACTATTCTGCTGAGGCACGTTTATGTAAACGGATCAGAGAGCTCTTGGCTGGCAGCATCCAAAGTCAAAAAAGCCCGCAGGAAACTTCCACATTTGCAAATCTTTCACAGTAAAGAACTAAGTACTATCAACATCCTCAGGGGCTTTGACTGTGTGGGGCTTACCATCACCGAGCGGCGAGGGGAACACGGGCATCTCGTAGCCGGTGGGTGTCTGTGGGGAACTCTGGGAACTGGTGTCTCTTGAGCTGCAGTTGGAGGCTGAGCTCACCGGAGCCGATGAAACAAAATAGATGTCTGACTGCAGGAAGTACATAGAGAGAGGAAATGAGATCAATGCAGAGACACGAAGATCATGTAATCATGCCAGGAGTTACTCAGAGGGAAAGGCAGAAAGGAGAGAGGCAGACAAACAGAGATAAATTAAAAAACAAAGAGATCGACTCAGGTTGGAGGCGAGAATTCATTTGTTTTTCACCAGGTGCACTGTGGTCGCTTTGAAATGATCCATGTATATGATTTATGAGAGTATTATTGCTTTGTGTCCATGCAGATAGGAAATCATATTTCCCACCAGGGTGAAGCTTGATTGAAGTGAGAGAGCTTGAACAGCTACTTCTATCATACAGAGAGAACACTGGAAACACTCAGGAGCTGCCATAACTTTTGCTACCATGAAATCAAGTGAGTTGGAGGTACACCCATAATGCATTTCTGCTACTTTCTTGCCTCACGTCTCAACAGTATTGGGGTAAAACATAAATGAAAGGAGTTTTTACATGGACTTATGGGTTCTAACACTCACCCGTGAAGCAGCCAGCTGTAGCTCTGGGACCACTGCCGTGTACACGAGGTTGCCGTTTACCACAAGTCGGATCTCAATGGAATCAGTTGTGAAGGCCAGGATGTAAGGAAACGCACAGACTGCAGAAAGAACATGAGCATAGATTACAGCTATAGAAAATCAACCGCTTGCAAACAGCGATTGACTAATCAATAGAAAAAAAAAAGATTTTAAAAGTTACCCAGCATACCAAATCTCACACATTTTCTATGTGAAATAGGAAACATTTCACATAGAAAATGCCGCCATTAGCCAATAATATGGTATCACAATAAGAATTTGGCTGAGCACCTCTCATGGTGGTTCTGGACTCTTCCTCTCTTGACTGTTTGATGTCAAAACTGAAACGATGAGCTGAATGATGGTAACGCATGTTTACGGTGCAGTAAAGGTGCTTTGCTGATCTAAACGGCTGCTTTGAAAAAAAATCTCTCCAATTCCTCAATTAGCCATAACTTTATAACCATTAACTTTATCTTCCAAGTTGATGTAGTGGGAGCAGAAAAAATAGTAAGCGTAGGGATCTGAGCAACTTTGACAGGGGCTACATTGGGATAGTCAAATAAGTGGGTCCGAGCTTCTCTGATTTCTTATGCATTGGTATCTTTCAGCAGGAAAATGATCCCAGTCACACTACAAAAATGGTTCAGAAACCAAATTCTTCATATCTCAATCCACTTAATCTCCTGTGGAATATAATGGTCAAAAAGTTTGATCCATGGAGGTCCAACTTCATACAGGACTTAAGGATCCGTTGGTACCACCTCACACCTTCAGAGGTCTAGAGGAGTCCATGTCTCAACTAGTCAGAGCTGTTTTGGTGGCCAAAGGGGGATCTACACCATAGACAGGTAGTTGTAATGTTCAGGCTGATTAATGTATGTTTGAATTGTTTTTGGCGTTAAGCTTATTTTCTTTTGAAGAAGAGCATATTATGGGATGTGCAGCAACCAAGAGAGGTAAGAATTGCAGGTTTATTACCAATAATTTTACTCGATATTGCCTCCAGGAGCCACATATACATACAAAACACACAACACACCAACTATCAAATCCACCAATGTGCACACACCAAAACAAGAACACACACATAATCATCTTATAGGCCAATTAGATGCTCGTAGCTACAAATAGTGTTTCCATGGCAACAGAAAGCTCCAGCTGGCCTGCAACATGGGGCTGAAACCTACCAATAGCATTAGGCATCTGGTTCCAGCTGAATTGGAAGTCAGAGGTGTTGGACTGGATCATCGGTGTGGAGCCGTTAAACGGACAAACTTTCTTATAGTAACAAATATCTGTAGAGAGGGAACAAATTCAATTAATTATCTTCAATGTTAACTCCATTCGAGAGAAGTTTCTCCTATTATGCAGACAAAAGATAAAGTAGATGGCTTTGTTTACATTATTCATTTCTCGACTATTACAATTTATGGAGCTGCCACTGATCTGATAATTATTCCAGAAAGGTGTGGCAGCAGAGGTCAGAGAGAAAGACAGAGACAGAGACCAGCCTCAAATAAAATCTAAAAAAGTTCAGAGGTTTACGGGAGACTCACAGTTGTAACACAAAAGCAGACCCGCTTCACCATCTTCATACACATCAATGGCTGCAACAAAATTTACCTGCAAGCAGAAAATCCGTCAAGAGGAATCATTTCAACTAGATTAAAAGGTCACATATGAGAGACATTTTTTAAAGATTAAATCCAAAGCATGAACCCCCCAGGCACTAGATGAGATAGATTTCTACCACAGAGAAATTAGAATATTGAGGTTGAATAAGAACGGCTGTTTCTCCTCGCTGTCCTGCAGCTGTGAATGACAATGTGTTGATTCACTCGCTCTGGTATTCAGCCGGTAAATAAAGAGACTAATGAGGCCAAGTCAGACCTCTATTCTGGTACGTGAAAGAGAATCAGAGAATCAACCAAAAACAGAGTAGTGCATGTTTGTATGAGTGCCTCACCCTGTTGGCGTCTACATGATGTAGCCGGTAGGCATCACCAGTGCTCTCATTGATCAGGTCAAACTGATGTTTGTAAGCCACACAGATCATGTTGTCATTTTCCCCTGTCGGCCCGTCCACCAGCGACATCACCACCGGCGGGTCACAGAGACAGATTTCCTGATGGACGTTAAATGATTATTTTTTATTTCTTTCGTCTACTCCCTAAAATTAAACAAAATATCCGAACAGATCGAGCTGGAGAGAGAATGTGGGGATGTATTTTGTGTGTAATTTTTATATGGTTTTTTAATAGTAGTATACAATCTTTTTCCACAGATGCACTTTCAATTTCATTGTATATATATTATGAAAGTACATATATTGAATTGAATTGAATTGAATTTCTACTCTTTTCCATTTCCAAGAAAGGCTCATTCTCTAAAAATGTTTTTCAGAGAATGAGCCACAATGGCTTTATTCAACTAATTCCAAAAGACTTCTGCATTGCTGAACTTAGCAGCCCTAACAAAGCATGAAGATTTAAGGGAAAATTAGGATGATTGGTGAGGGAGATCTTGCCATTGAATTCTCATCATTCCACAAAAGTGGATCTACGCCAGCTTTATTTAGCCAGAGGAACGGACCACCTGCTTCCTTGTCAACCATGGGTAACAACCCAGTGTCAAAATCGACATGCTGGGCTGCTGCACTTCAGAAACAGGTACCGATCTGCTGTAATCAATAAAGCAGCAGAGACCATTGGCACCCGTTACAGACCTGAATACCAATTACAGATTGTGTAAACTGTAAAGGAAAGTGTTATTGATTAAATTGAGATAGTCATTAAAGTTAATACAGAACAAGCTATCCAAGCAAATCTGCAAATAAACCGAGTAGTTTGGTTTTAAATCCTTTAATTAATGTGAGTATGTTAAATTAACAACCTATGGATGAAGAGACAACTATAACGGGATCATTTGGACACTGGAGAATAAGGAAAAACGTCCTGATTTTAATTGAAATTCTGGAGATGTAAAGAGCCTACACACTGTATTTTTTTTGAATTTTTATTTAATCTAAATGGGTAGCAGATTTATTCCCTATCAGCATTGGAGACACAGACATAAGTCACACTGAATTCTAATATATGTGTATTTTGCCTGCATGTATTTTCAATTTTATAATAAATACAGCTTGGATAAAATATGGTCTTGTCTTTGATAATCGGTAATATTTTCATGTGTTTGAAAGGATCATTATTTGCTTAAAGGATTCTTTAATTCCTTCTTTTCCCTACTACTATTACTAAAGATAACACATTGTTTTTCAAACCTTCCTCTTTCATCCAATTCCGTATGTTCTGCTTCAGATCTATTCCACGAGGAAATTAGTACTGCATTATCTTGTTCATTCTAGAATCACCATGTAAATTGTAAATTGATGATTAAATCATAGTTTTTTTGTACCCTTATGTACTGAAACTCCTCCACTGGCGATTCCGCTCCCGAGGCGACTGCGCTGAAGCCTTCGAATCGTGGATGTTTCCTGGTGATGAGGAGGAGTTTGGTCCTGATGGCTGCTACTATCCTCAGCTCTGAGCTGTGATGGGTGTTGATGGAGTACAGATGACAGCCTGGGACCAGAGAATGTGGGGAGGGTCAGAGGCACAGAGTACATTAGACATGTGTTGTGCTCTAAGTGTGGTCGTCATCCCTCAGATCAATACATGCCCGGCAGATAGCTAGCATGACACCAGCAGCAGGTCAGATGTTATGTGTTGGAGAAAGGGCGTTCATAAAGGTCACAGTATGCTGGTTAAGTCCATCCAGAGAAATACTAAAGGTTGTGGGTTAGTGAAGATAACACATACGTTGGTTAAGAGAAATCTAAAATGTATATTTAGCTTATTCCAAGAAAAAAAAGATGCACCATTTTATTATTAAAATATGTTGTTACTATTATTATTTAATTCAATATCATTATTTTATTTTTTTGGCTTAATCTGTCCTACAACAATCGACCAAGTAAGGAGCTTGATGCACTGGGATTAAAAAATTGACAGTAGAAATGATGTTAATAACTGAGTAAGAGATTTCTGGGAAATCTGCTATTTTCCAAGAATTAGATGAGTTTAGATCCGCATGCCAGCAACAGCGATCGGGAGGTTAGATTGTCTTTTTGACAAGTTCTGTCTCAAATGAGGGGCTACAACATTTGAATGATGTGTTAAAAAACATAATTAATCACGTAGGAGCTCCAATTAATAGGATTCCTCTAAAAACTGCCCTGTGAAAGAGTCCACAGGTTTACCCTCAACAACCTATTTCAAGATTCATTGTGTTCTGTGAATGTATAGATTTCTTTCATAAAAAATAAATAAGAAAATGCACCAGCTTAATGGATGCTCCTTCATAAGGTGAGTGGTGTGGACGATGTATCTAAAGTTCTTGTAAAAATAGGATACAAACATAAAAATCAATCTGGGAGAGTGGAAGATATATGGCCTTAAAAAATATCTGGGTCAACAAATTAAGTTCCGCCTTGAAAATCCCCACAACATCTGGCGAGACATTGTCCTGTGGTGGATATCTGCCAGGACTGGGATTAAAGGTGCGGTCACTGTAGAAAGGGTGGAAAAGGGTGGCCCAGCTTCTCTTGGTGGAGTTGTGACAGCTAAAGAATACCTGTGCTTTCATCCGGGTCCAGGTTTTTTTTTTTTGTCTGCACATAAAATTCCAACAGAACCCAAAGGAAAACTTACTTTTTATTGGCCCTGACCTTGAAATCTATGCAATTATCGCTTGCTCTAACTGTTCTCCATCACTTACATTGCAACCATATAAGAAAAGGCATAATGGCCAGTAAACAGGAGGAATAATAACACCAATCGGAAACTGTTATGTGCACATGTGAGCATGTAAACAGAATCTTTTAAATCCTAAATGAAGCCTAATCAAAGCAGATGTCTCTTAATCAAAATGCATTTTCCTCGTGTGTCGTAGGGATTTATTTATATGCATGCACGCTTAGTGTTGTACCTTTAGTTTTCTCCAGTTTATTCTCCCGGCTGTCATACTTGCTTCTGATGAGCTGTTTTTCCTCCAGGCCTCTTTTGAGCGCGCTGAGTCTGAACACATAGAGCCGGGCGTCCTTCCCTGGAAACGAAAACAAAAGCCACCTCTGATTTTCATGAAGGTTACTCCTAATTTAACATCTCTTTTTTTAGGATCCTCCCACAGCCAAACAATGGTGTCATAATGCTGGGGGATTACCAGGAGGCTTCTTAAGGCTCACGCTTGCTCTCTCAGAAGCTTCATCAAAGCCCACACACAGTCGTGACAAATGTTTGCGCTGCTCTCACAAACCGGCTGAGAACATATTCTCACAAACAGCCTGTTTGTGATATTAGAGTTAACCAACCAGCCGCAGGGTAATTACTTACATGCTCTTATGGTTGCATTGTTTTGTGTTGTATTTGTCTTTTTATGCTTTTACGTTTCATCAGCACCTCAGATGAGAGTTGGAGGAGGTTATGTGATCATCACCCATGTTTATCTATTTGTTTTGTCTTTGTTTGTATGGTCATGGCATATATTGAAAAGCTATTAACAGACTTGCACAAGAGTGTCTAGTGGGGAGTCTTGTTTCAAGGAGGAGCTGAAGGTGAGGATCTGGTTGTGAAACAAATTTTAATCACTTTATCACTGTCTGAGATCTTTCTCATGAAGATAGAGCATTTGTGATGGCTATATTACTGGGTCTGAGAATCTGTAGAACTGCAGCTCTTACTGGATGTTCACGGTCTGCAGTGGTCAGTACCTACCGATGTGGTCTAAGGACAGATGATTGATGTACCGGAGACTGGGTCATGATCACCCAGGGTTCACTGATGCACCCAGGGAGCGACTGCAGGCCTACATTGCCCGATACTACAGAAGAACTACTCTAGCACAAATTTTGTCAGAAACAAATTTTTGACAGACAATATTTGGCAGGTGGTTTTAATATTATGACTGATTGGTGTGTATTTGAAATGATGGTGAACGTGTGATATCGTGGTGGGGTATAGACATGACACTGCCTCCAATAAACAGCAAAGCTCATGCAGATTCATATTCATTCAAATGGATTTAATATACAGTGTATACCCACCAGCCTAAACATTAACACTGATTATAATGTTGATCGGTGTATGTGCTGTGCCAAAAGTTAAACCTAGACTAAATACACTGTAGATCTGACCACCATTACATAGAATGATACCATACAGTTTGTGAACACTCACAAGCGCATCCATTTATTCTGTGCTGATAAACAATTGTGAAAGGATTTAATGACATTGACATTAGCAGTGGTATACTCTCTCTGTCTTCTGGCTTTTTCTCTGACTATGTCGATATTTGTCGGTTATATCCCACTGCACTCTCAAAGTCAGATCCAGTCCTGCAGGGCAAACAGACACACACTCTCTTTGGCGCAAACACATAACCACACTGGGGGTTGGCTTCTCTGTAGGTCAGCTGGCTTAGATAAATGTGAGGGAGTTCAATGTGTTGACTGGCCCAACGGAAGTGAAAAGGTTAAGATTATACTCAAATAAGACAAAGACTGATGGGAAAAAGTGAAAAGGGTGGACTGTAAAAGCTGCTATGCCACAAAAAGGCATGAAAGGGGGAGGATGAAGCATGGTTTCAGGGGGAGAACTGTGGTGTGCAGGGAGCGGGTGTTAACTATTATCCTCCATTTATGTTCGGAGCTTACCTTTATCAGCCCGGGTGATAAGCAGGTCCTGAGGCTCGAGAACATGCATCTGCTTCACCACCATGGTTTTATCAAACACCTGCACTGGGGGCAGAGCCTGCGTCTCTGAAACACAATGCAGGTATAACAATAAAAAGACGAGTTAAACCTGGAAAAACCTCAAAACTGAGGATTAGCAAAAATAGGCTTTTAGCCAAAAACAACAGTGTTGTGTGTGTGGTACTGACCAGCATTGGGCACAGCTGGTTCAGGGCCTGAAACATGAACATCATTACCATCATCATTATGTCTCATGCATTCTGCTGAGGGTATAATTGAAAGGAAATGGATTGGTGGCTTTATTTTAGAGGACTTATTGATTGGGGATGACCTCACCATCTAGCAGCATCATCCCCGCTGTGTCAGTGGCTGCTAGCAGAGACTGACCCCAGGAGTCAGAACACACGATCTCATAGGGGAATGTGCTGCAAAACGACTGGGACTCCCATGGCTGTAGCACAAACAAACAAACTCAATGATAGAAAATATAAAAACTCTAATCTGATAGTGTTAAGTCAAGTCTGCACTGCATACTAGGTTAAAGATAAAAATTGGGCTTTTTCAGCTTAATGTCTTAAAAGTCCAGTGTGTAAAATGTAGGTGGTATTTAATATTAATCCTTGAATAAATGGAATATAGTATTCACGCTATATTTTGTGTGTACTTTCAGTAAGTTAAAAAAAATATATTGAAGCGAAACAATTTTGTTGTGTTTGTTTAGAAAAAGCCTCTTTTATCTCCATAAAGCCGGGTCCATTTTAGGCCGCCATGTTTGTAGACGTCTGGAGAACGTTTTTCCAGGTTCAAACACATCATTTTCAAGGAGAAAATATTCACTTGTTGTCTGATCTATCTCACCCACTGACAGGTGCTATTGCGACACGATAATCAACGATACTCTGACGACATTTGTCAGTGGTTATTATAGTATGGCTCATCAGTGGAATATTTGCAAATACAAAACAAGCAATTGCAGTACAGACATGGCATATATTTACGTGTATGTTGTAGTAATCAGAAGTGATGTTGAGTAAAAACAAAGCAATAAGCCCCTTCATATATCTGATATTTTAAACTGTCTGACATGGAAAGGAAAATATTATACTGATAAAAGCACAGGAACTATCACACGGTTTATCAAATATTTCAATAAAAAATCAGATTTTGTGTTCAGAAAAATATTAAATACGTTTTAAGATGCAGGATTTGCAAATGTCAAATATCTCAAATGTCTGAAATGTGTGCTCTCACCTCTTTTCTGCACAGGCCCGTGGTGACGAGGCTCGTTGGGGCGTCTCCTCTCACAATGGTCTTCAGCTTCAGAGCCTAACCATGAAATAGCATCAAAGATGTGACACACAACAGATGGTAACTGTCCATTCTTTGTCATCAGCGCTTGAATAAAGGTTCTCGTAATTTGAAAGCACCAATACAATAATGTTAGTACGGTTTTTATTTAACTCATATATTTTGGTAACATCATCTCCTATATTAATTTGTGACAGTGGATCACAGCGGTGGTACTACCAAAGACCAACACATATGTCTGAGCTGTTAACGCCCTCCCATAACCCAGAGACATGTCTCATCTCCTCAATCACTGCCAGCGACTGACAACTAGAGGTGAAATTTACAGTTCCTGGCCAGGCTAAACATCAACGCTAATGTGACCAGACACCGTCATCCTCTAAGGGTCCACAAAAGCATTGCTCACGCTGGAGCCCACACCTCCCGGAAAAAAGCCGATGGACGAGGCCAACGAGAAGGACTTTGTGGACGAATGCAGAAAGAAAGGCTGGCGAGCTCACTGTGAGTCCACAGAAGTGGACGGCTTAGGACATATAAGGCCGACAAACTCTCCACCGAAGCTGCTGAGAGAGCCACTAGGTGGCTCTGGATCAAGAGGGCAGATGTATGGAATGCTGAATACATCCCTGATGACGCATCCCACAGAATCCAAAGAATGTATCTCTCATCATGTAGTAGGTCATGCCGCTTGTATAGCTCAATAAGGTACCAGCAAAATTCTACTTCAGTAAAAATTAGGCCTTGAAAATGATCAGTAAAATGTATTTAAAGTTCCAGTTTAAATGGTCAGCATGACTGTTGAATCATTATGTATTACATTATCAGATGCCCGAAAAGTCTGTGATGTCATTCAAACGTCATTACCACTCCAGGCAGCTGCCACGTTAGCGCTATGACTCAAAAGCTATTTCATGGATCATTTTCAAATTTAAAAAATCTTCATAGACCAAAGTGCGAAGAAGAACTGGATGATTTTGGGAAAGGGGGTTTTTATATCTCTGGCAACAAGGTGAGCTTCATCTCCAAAAGTTTTCAGGCCATAATTTCTCGACCCTTGATCCAATTTAGTCCAAATTCAGTGCATATGAATCGACTCAAGGAGATCTATCTTGTAAATATCATACTTTACTCTAGCAGCTCATATTTTACTCAATTTGTCAGTGAACTTTTTTCATTAAAAAAACTCCTCAAAATAAATCCAAATTTTATTTGAGGAGTTCAATCAGGGGGATTGCTTGTAAAACGCAGGGGATTGGGGAATATTCGACGACAGCATAGGCTTAGTTACTATTGTCTTGAGTGTGATACTGATGATACCTTGTAAAAGTAGCTGTGAGTGGAGGTGGAGCTCGGTGTTACTTTTATATACAGTTACCGTTGGTATACTGGTCCAATAATTCTCAAACCAGAGGTGTAAGAAGTAATCAGAACCTTTACTCAATACCACACTGTCAAAATACTCCACTACAAGTGAAGGTCCTTTATTCAAAGCTTACTTATGTAAAAGTCTTAAAGTATTGTTAGCGAAATGTAGTGAAGTATAAAAATAAAGTGCACTCTTTTGGTAGACTGGTCCCTCTCAGTACTCTACTCTGTTTGTGTGAATATTACTCCTACATTAATGTGTAGGCCTATGTTACTACCACGGTAACAAAGTTCTGCAAGTACATTGTGATGTTTTTGTCATGACTTTAATCTAAGTGCTCTTCATAGGCTGTTTATAGCATCATTGTCTGTAAGAACCACGTAAAAAGACAACATTTCATAAGATCAGGCTGTTTTTGGCCTCGTGACATTTTCCAGATAGTCAATGATTTTTAGAAACTTTATTTACCTTCATAAGCAGAAGAACTTCTAACCGCATTAAGAAAACCCTACAGTTTCCAAAAAAGATTCAACATCAGCCCATCTGGAGCTTTATGAAGGGTATGAAAAATTGTAATCCGAAAAATAACTAGTAACTACAGCTGTCAGATGAATGTAGTAGATCAGAAAGTACCGTATTTCCTTCTGAAGTGTAACAGAGTAGAAGTATAGAGTAGCATAAATAAGTAATGCAAAGGTATTTTAAAGTTTTGCTTGAGTGCAGTTCTTCAGTAAATGTGCTTTTTGACAATCCATCACTGTCTCAGACTTAGTCTTGGCCTTTCTTCAAGTCACAAATCTGACGGATCATGAGAGGATTAGAAATAAGAGATAAGAAGTTCTGCTTACACAAACATCAACAGTTTAAATCAATCTGTCCTGAGAAGAGTAGAGGGTAAATAATCAAGCAAAGTAAAAATACCTCAAAGTTATACTAAAATATAGTATAGTATATTGTAATATAGTAGGTCCTCAAGTTACTGATGGCTTTAGTCACTAAATTGATGGACCCATTATTTCCACACTTATTCAACCTCTCAGGTCTGTGACTTTGGCTCTCAGATGTGGACAGGATGTACACATGAGCAGACTGGCAACAGTATAAATAAAAGGAAAGGTGTCACAATATATTAACTGAAAGGTTTAATAGCTTCCAATTCAAACAGAAATCAGATTTCATGAATGCTCAAGCAGCAACTTACTGATTAGATAGAAAATGTCTAATTCAAATAGCACAAAAAGGCGTTTCTATTTATATATCTGCATAAACAGGCAGTCTGGAGATTATGAAATCAATATCTAGCAACCATACAATGGTCACAGTCTCCTCAGCTATGCTTGAGAACATAATCAGGAAAAAACCCAACACAGTCTGACCTATTAGGCTTCCATAACAACATGGAATCACTGTGTAGAGACCATCCGCAGGGGATCGGATAATCAATGACTTGAAATGTCTGCATTCCTTTGTTTTCACACTTACGGCTCCACGAGTCGATGCTCTATTCTTTGAGTTATTGTGCAGAGAGCAAGAGAAATGAGGCAAACGAGGTAGAAAACACGAACCGTCAATAAAAAACAGAGGTGACCAAAGGAAGATGACAAACAGGCGAGGAAGAATTACCTCAGTCACATGTGGCAAAATATTACCAACAACCATTACAGTATTTTTAAAATATTTCCATAATTTCAGTTGTTTTATTTATTAAAAACTCGCTAATTAATAATGTAATAGAGAATTGAACTTATGGACCATGGAGGTATTTCACTGCTGCAAGAATGCTACGGTTAGCATGACTGGGAATGCAGATGTGTCCCTCCACCGGACAAATTGAAAGGGGGATGAATGGTCACTATTCCAAAAGCTCCAAAAGCAACAATGAGTGTGTACTGACCCGGTATCAACACATCTGGAAACCTATGGCCTTTCTCTGATGAGCTTGGCAAATCTTCCAGGCTGTACTCTGCCTATTGCCCAATGTCAACTGGAATAAGCTCCGAACCCCACACGACCCGGATGGATAAGAGGTCACAGCAAAATGAATGGATGAAACAGGTTCTGACCAACCACTGTAATGCTTACAGCACCAGATACTACTGCATCCATAATAACCCAGCATGTTAATTATTGATATTGCAAAATTTTCAATGCTCCAGTTGCATCACAAGGAAAATATAAAGTGTTTACGGTTTGTGTTTTTGTTTTTGTTACCGTTTAAATTAAGATCCTTTTTAAGATTTTATTCCCACTCTTTTTCTTCCTTTTGCTTCCAGACTTTGTGCCTGTATCATTTTAATGACCCAGACAGAAGGGAGGTGATGTAATGATGATGACATCAGCCCCGTTATGACTGCTGGACTGTGGCTCCGAGGCCTGTTCTGAAATCATTACTGCAACTTGCCCCACTGGAATCCAAGTTTCTAATTCACACCATCGCCTGGCAGGACGTTATATGAGGACTTAATTACAGAACACAGAGTCAAGAGTCACGGATCTCCCACCGATCTTAAGACGTAAAAACAAACTAGTTTTTATAGACCTCTGTGACATTTCTCACGTCTGCTGTTTCTCTATTTGCTTCATTGTTGTGATAAATTAAAAAACAAATACTATTCTCTCAGTATGGATAGAACTGGTGAATTAAGCTACTGATAAGAGCTACAATCTTTGCCACAATAGAAACTGCTAACAGAAGTATCCCGTCGTCTGCGCTCTGAAACGTCTATAAAATATCCAATTATTACGTGAGCAGGAATTATGACTCATTGGACAGTGAAGTCATCTCTGCCAGTCCTTTGTACACAGCACGGTTATGCGTCCATAATAAAAGTATACACTCACAGCATTATAGAATTATTATACTCCATCAGCCATAAGATTATAACCACTGAGAGTTCAAATCAAGGGGAAATTAAGCATAGTTACCAAATATCATGTTTTTGTTAATTGCTGTGGGTTGTGTAAACGAATACAAATACGGTTTTCGAATGATAATATTTTAATTCTTGATGATCAGATCTTTACTTTTGGAAGGAGAGAGAGACAGAGAGATTGACTTCTGGATGACCTACATTGATCAGACGGAAGGAATCATTTTTAGACAACATGAAGAAGTGCGTTTGGATTTACAGCTCAACATCTTGAAGGAAGTCAGAAAGTATTACGGATTCTTTCACTCTTGATAGAATATTAACTAGCAGCTCTGTATTTGAGTCCATCTGATCCTAACCACTGATACACATAATCTATACAGCTGGAACCCGGTACCATTCTGGTAGCTCTTTTTGAAGGATTTCATAAATCAATGCGTGTTGTTCCAGCCATGAATTAACAAATCTATTAATCTGTGGATCTCAATATTGGAACAATTTACCAAATATCATTTTCATCATCTCCACCATCTTTAGACTTATAATAGCCAAAATACATGTTTACTAGCCTACATGATCCACTCTGGAACTGGTGAGACACAGGCTCTACTGGTTTAGGATGAATACAAATTCAAATGGGAGTGTGGTGTAGTACCAGTAGCTGAGCCTTTCTGCAGATCACTTATTGATCACATAGTGTTGAATAACATCCATGCGTTGACATATAAGGGACAATATAAATTGGGATGTTATGACTGGTCCTGACATAAGAATTTTTTTTCCATATGTAATGAATGTTATCTTTTACAGTTTAGAAAGGAAAATACATGTTTTTGTTTTTATTGTGTATTTTAACATTAATAATCAACAGTCCAGCCACGTCAGTGTTTCTGCATTACACAAATATTCTTTCTGCAGAAAAACACTGGGAAGTTCATCTAAAGGCTGATATGGTGCTTAAGTAAGTTAAATTTGAGACAATTTCAGTGGTATTCATTCAAAGCTACATACGTTTTTATACACAATCGTGTTTTTCCAAAGATGGAGTTTCCTCCTTCATTCAGAGACAGTGAAAAAACTGTTCTTTTTGTAAGAACATTTTAAAATGTTTTCTGTGATAGTACCTCAAGAACACTTGATTGAACAATCTCAGCCTTAGACTAGCTTCATTTAAACCTGTGTTCATTTTTTACACAAAATAAAGAAATACGCCATCTAAAAGAGAAATTTTCCCATTATGGATTGAAAGTTCAAAACCAGTTAAATGTATTGAATGAGTAATGAAATACAAGCTACTTACATATCTTCTGTCAAAAGTTATTCATTTCAGAATTGAAGCAATTATGAAATATGAATAATTTACAGATAAAAATATAACCTTGACCACTCAGCTTTTTGGTTGCTAACATTATGCTCAATGACATCTATGATTAACTGTCACATTTTGATTTCCTACAGGAAGCTGCAGACTGAACACGTGGGTCTGCTAGTTTCGGGGAAACATGGAGGAAACCATGAAAGTTGGTAAGTTTTATTTTAGACACAATTGCAAGATCATGCAGAATGCACAGGGGTTTGTTTAATTTAGACGGATTATGTTGACCGATTATAGCATCATTGAAGGGGCAGGAACACACATCCTGGTTTCTGTGTGTACGCATCTATTAGCCATAACATTAAAAAGGCCCTTTGTACTCCGACACCTTTCTATGTCAAGCTCCGGTGAAAAGAAGTGTTTAAAGAAGTTTCTTAAAGATGATTCTGATTCTACAAGCCTCTGCTCCTCGAGGAGGGAGATCTAGAGCTGAGGGGCCCCTGACTGACAGTCACCTGTAGTCCTGAGTCCTGACTCTGGAACAGCCAGCAGAGCTGAAGATTTTAGACTCATATTGGTGGACCAGTTGAGTGATTTAGCTGGGAGCTAATCCATGAAGAGCCTTAAAAGTAACCAGATGAGATGAAATGAGGGCATGGATGACCTCCAGATCCGAGCGAAAGAAGAAGGACTTTCAATCAATGGGTCTTGTTTATTTACCATTTATCCATCCTTGGACCGCTTTCTTTGGTACTTACCACTGCAGACCCGGAATACACAGCATGTTCTTTGGAACATCTTCAGAACTACATCAATTTCAACCATGCTAAGATACCCGGATGATGATGATAATGATGTCCAGCTTCCAGCACATCAAATTTCCGGACAAACTGTCCAGTTGCTGTCTAATAAATCATTTGTGCCATAGTAACAAGATAATCATTGTCACTCTGACTTCACCTCACTGTTTATAATATTATGGCTGATCCTGTGATTGTGTGTAGTGATGCACTTTTACAGCAGCGGACTGAACGACCGGTAACACTGTGTTTATTTGTGTTTGTCACATAATTACCTGCCCTATCCTGACAAATTCGGCTTGCCGCGCCTCCTCCTTCTTGCGTGCTGACTTTGGAGACTCAGGCAGCACGTCACTGAAGGATCGCCGGTTTAACATGTTCTGGGGAGAAAAAGGAACCTAAAGGTGGAACACCAACATGTACACACACACATAGAGAGAAAAAGAAAGAGGAAAAGGGTCTTAGAGCTTGACCGTGGCACAAGGTGAGATTAGCAGTGGGGAAAACAGTAAGATGTACAGTAAGTCGTGTTAGAAAGTTAGTTGAAGTGAGAGGAGAGAAACAAGAGAAAGAAGAACAAAAGGCATACAAGGAGAGAGTCCTGCTGAGGAAGTCAGCATTGCAGTACTGTTCAGTCTGTGTGATGCAGTATGCAGAGACTGAGGGCTGCAGTGGAAACAGTAGAGCAGCAGTGGCTACAACCACCGCCAGTGACTGAGGAGACGAGGAGGAGACAGACGAGACAACGTGGACCTCCATCCAAGTCTGCATGCACACAATACTGGGAACCAGCAAAGCGGCCTTACCTTGTGCAAGTCAGGCATGAGGTCTTGATAGAGCGAGCGGATCAACATGTCAAGAGTCCGCTGACGCTTCTGGGCAAATGTTGGCGTCTCCAGTGTGGCTTTCTCTCCGTTGATTACTAAAGGACATGAAACAAGAACAGATTAGATGGGACGATGCAACGATGGTGCATTCAAATGAGTTTCCTTTCTCTTACATTTGACTAGTAAAAAGTCCCTGAATTCTTGGTGATCAGTAAACACAGGCGGGGAGGGGAGAGGGGGTCCAAATAGTGGAACGCTCTCCTCTGAGAATATCTTCAACCTGTGAAAAAGAGCAAAAAGTGATGAAGGGATAAAGCTGGATTTGGCCGCAATTAACCAGAACATTAATCAAAGCACTCACCTGTAACTTGCGTTCTGGCTATTATACTTTACTAATGCAAAAATATCTGGGTCAAAGTTAAGGAAACGTGAGACGGATCATTTCAGTGTCAGTAGCCGGAGCTCTTCTGAATATGGCTGCTGTGCCGAAGACGACGGTAATTCTCTACTAGGCATTCACATGTAGGATACGAGTGAAGTGTGATCGAATCATCGACGGTTTGAAGGAGGAAGATGCGTCGTCGCCTTCCTGGAATACTATGGTGACGATGTCATTTCCGATGTGTCTCTTTCTCTCCACCTGTCAGACAGGGAGGACCAAATAGATCAAAAGGATGAGGAAGAAAAAATGTAACTTCTGTGCAGCAGCCGGTGATTTAGGTGACAACGGAATTATCTTTAAATTGGATTAATTGATTTTTAAGGTCACTAACGGGCAAAGCGACAAACTGTGAACTCAACTTTGATGTATTATCACAGGGCTAAGACGAATGAAAAAAAGTGCACGTCTTTGGAGTATTTTTCATATACACCCAATAAGGTTTTAGTCCTCACTCCTATTTTATTTCTGTTGGTCAACATCAGTGATATTCAAAGTTTATAAATGTGGGCCTTCCAGGACCAAATGGAGAAAATTGCATCTTAAATAAGCCTCTCCTGCAGCCATGGATTCAGTGAGTAATACCATCTACTACTAAATCTTGGCCTATATTTCTATGGTTGGTAGACTGTCATCCATAATCTTGTGCAGAATGATCTTTCTGCAGCTCCTGATTTCCCACGAACAATCACTATTACTGGATTATTTGCTGCAGAATTTTAATTATCTTTAATTATATTATTGAGTGTGTCTTTATTCGGATTTCTTTGATATTTGAAGGACCTTTATTTTGTTCATATAAAGAAAAAAGAGAGCATGGTGTCCTTTGAGTAGGTCAAGCTGAATCTATGTGTCAAGGTGTGCTTTATGTTTATGTGTTCAAATCTGACTGATTCCCAGATATCGGGAAAATGGGCACTAAGGAATGTAAAGTAGCTTATTTACGTCCACGAGTTATCTGTTACAGTCATTATTAGGGTAACTGCTGCTATTGACGGATCATGCAGTTGTGCCAAATTAAAATGGGGGGCCTATGACTATTGGCACACTGTGCCGGGTGTTGTGAGGACAAATCACCATAAAGAGATTTTTTTAGGATCCATCCTGTGGGGACAGTGAATATCTTTGTGCTAATACCTTTAACTGTTGTTAAGCTATGTATCAAAATAATTGGAAACTCTCACTAGCTGTGTATACAAGAGGAACGTTGGGCAAAATGTCCTTTCAATCCATCCGGTAGTTACACATCTGGACGCGGATCCAGAAACACCCACCTGCTGTTTGTTCTCTTTAGAGTAGGGTAACATGGTGGACACATGGAACATGAGTTCATGGCCCTGATAAACTGTATAGATGGACTTAATTCCTGTAGTGTCATCTGCAGACAAAGAGAAACACAAACAGGAAACAGAGAGACACTTTTTCATCAAAAGTCTTTGCTTTAAGGTCATGTTGATGTCATGTTATTCAGCAGATGGGGGCTCTCTCTTACTCTTGGTGTCTAGGCCTCCACGGTAACCCGCCCATCCCTGCAGCGTAATGGAATCACCCAGCAGATTGAGAAACTTATCAAAGCTCTCACTCCCCATCTCTGAAACAACCAGGGGATTTTTACTTTTTAAATATCCTCTATTACAGTACACAGTTTGTCAGAAGGAGAGTTATATACTTATACATACAAGTTTTTACACTAAATATAAATATTATACTAGCTGTTTAGCTTACCAAGACAGGACACAACAGAAAATGGCAATACTTTTATATGTTGTTTAAAAAACCTTATTTATCAAAAACATGTAACTAGATTTTTCCACAGACATAAATGCCCCAAATACAGGAAAAAACCCATGACAGAGCTGGATAATTCTCTGTTTACGGATAAACTAATGCTTTGCTCCCTTCAGACTCTTATACAAATGACATTGATAAGATAGTGAATAGTTGTATTACCCAATATTTAAAACTCTCAATCTCTTTAAATATCTTTTAAAGGCTTAAACACAACACAGTCAGATGTAGACTTGAGGATAGAGAACTTTACCATTACTGAACATCTCGTCGTCTGTGAGCTGTCCGTCTTTGGCATACAAAACACCAAATTTAAAGTTGACAGATCCCTACAGAACAATAATTAGATTAAAAAGTGTTTGATGTATAGAAATTTACACATAGATAATATAAAACATTAGACAAAAAGTCAATAAACGTTCTCATTATCTATATCATTAGTATTGAACAACTGAAATCCATGCATTAAGTGATTTACTGTACAATACAGCAAGAATTATACATATCAGTGTGGATAGAAGAATATGTCCAGATGTAGAATCAATAATCAATCAAAAAGTGGGAATCTGAAATGATATGTGGGTATGACAAAAATGCCGGATCCTTACAAAAAACAACCATTGAATAAGTCAGAGTGTAGTGTCAAAGCAGAGTTATCCTATACCTCCTGCTCCTCCAACACCAACAGATCCTGAGGAGAGAGGACATAAGATTATCATGTACACTGACCAGCACTTCTAGTAAAGACACACAGCCTGAGGATATATAACTCAGGTCATACACTGCTGATGAGGCCAGGCATGAAAAAGATCATTGTTACATTTATTTAGAGCTGGTCGATGCTCCGGTCTCACCTTCTGAATCTCTGGGTTGAGGATCTCCCGAGGGCCTTTCTCAAACCTATCCATGTTCATTGCACTGGTAGAAAAGAGAGCAACAAAAACAGAACAGATAGGAGGAGAAGAAGAATTAGTAGTGAAAATAAAAACAGTCAAAGGTGTGTTTGGAATCATAGAAGACAAATAGCCAAAAGCGTTGCAAAGAAAGAGGAGTAAGAGACTTGACGAGTGAATTTCTCATCCTGCCTGTTCCATTTATACTATTCAGAGCCTAAATAACTAAACTATCCTGAAGAGTTATGAATAAGGCACCTGGTGATGATTTGATGACGTGGAAAAAGGTAACCTTATATGCCTCATTTTGTGGGGGCATAAAAATTGATAAACCCCTCCTCGATAAACTATGAGATATTGCATGGCATTTTGAATTTTGAACAGAACAAGAAATAAAGAAATAAAAAAATATTGCAGATACTGCACTTTGCTTTGGTATGACAGATGATTGACTTGATAATGGCTGATAACTGAAGTCAATCATTTTCATGCATAAAGAGTAAACTGAGTATGAAAAGTATAAAATAATTGAATAACATGTAAATAAGAAGTTTAAAATGGTTATAATGTTGTGGTCGATATGCATGTGTAGGTCTCCTGTCAGTGGTCATAATGTTTTGGCTGCATTATAGAATCATAAAGTCATTGTTGTTCTGTATGTAGCTGACATGCATGCCATAAGAAGTCACTGGTTGTAATCTTATGGCTGATATAGTTATACGGTATGTAAAATGCTTAACTTCTCTTTTCCCAGACTTTACATTTTTGAGTTAAATTCTTTTCAGTTTGGTTCAAGTTTACACAAAATTTTAAACTTCTTGTCTGTAAAGGATAAGAAGTTGAATATATCTGATCGTTAACTTCTTACTATTTACAGACATTTTAGGATTGTTTCCCCCTCTGGGCTCTGCAAAACAATAATCTGCATTTTCATAAATGTTCTTACATTTCTATCACTTAAATCTATCAATCAAGATTACAATTTGAAGATTAAACCTGAAGCAGAATAATAGTTCAACAAAATAATCACAGCCCACAGCGATGGCAGGGAGAATAATATTTCAGTCACGTACAACTAGCTTGAACCTCCTATCCAAATACTACATTTGTATCTACAGAGCTATTACATCCCTTGGTAACATAATAATAACATTACTTTATAACATAATTAACAGAAGCCATACTGCACATGCAGAACAAAATATGTTATGGTGTCAAACTGTACGTTCACTATTACTGATCATGAATGCATGTGCCGACATTGTGTTGTCACTGCTGGATAGATGCTAGAATGTTCTGAGACCAAGTCGTGTGACTGTACCTGCCATCTTATCTTGGATGGATACAAAGAAAAAAAATCTCTTTTTTTTTTGTAAAAATTCACAACATCTGTACAAATTTGAGGTAATTTTGTGGCTTTTTGTTGTCACATCTGGTAACAGTGTAAACGTAGAGTGTCAGCAGGAGCGGCAGCAGCAGGATGTGAATGAACCGTGTGGTCTCAGCGCTCCGGGCTGCACTCCTCACCTTAGGATGGACTTGACTGATAGTGTTTTGGTTGGGCTGTAAGGGAGGCTGATCTTCAGAGTGCCCTGAGCAGACAAGAACCACACAGATCAGGGATTACAAACTCTAGAGCAACACGAGCTTCAATCTCCTTTCCTCGGAGGAGTCACTGGCACAAATTTGTTGCACTATTTTTTCATCTGTGAAGGAACATCCTGCAAACTCAGTATGACAGAAAAAAATAATTCACAGCTCACACCGTTGATATTCAACCAGACGTAGAATAATTACAGGACAACAAATTAAAACAGAGCAGTCCAAGTCAAACCAAGTTTTTCTGTTCAACAACAACAACAACAACAACAACAACAACAACATCCTGTACCGGTTACAATCTCAGAAGCAGGACAAATTAATGTGATAAACAAGCGGAGGTGCGGCGCCTTAATCAGGTTCCAGAAGAGGCTGGAAGCTGGAATTAGATACAAACTATTTTGATCATGAAGCTGAGTCATCATGTTGCAAACAGACAATAATGCCACTCACACACCGATGTACACAGAGTGAGTCAAACGTGGGGGTAGAATACTTCCTCAAAATGCAATTTTGTTCTTTCTCATATCGGAAAATGTATTTAACACCTACAGCTGTGAAGAGGGGTCTAAAAGGTCCGAGATTAAACTCAGAATGTTACTGTACCGGTTGAGTCAGCAACTACAACCCCTACAATTATGAGGAAGTTAACCTTGCATTTCATTCTACTTGATACTTCTACGTGAAAAATGATAGATTCTACTATTATTCTAAATTTACTTTACAACTATACAGCAATGTGCCGTTACATTAAAACCACCGGCCAAAACAGCTCTACTCTCTCTGGGTTTGTTTTTCTTTCCTGACAGTTTAGAAAAATGTTGTAACTAGAGTTCCCCTTTGCACAATTAAACTGATTGGTCATAACATTATAACAACCTAACATTACATAGAACCCTTTTTTGCTGCCGATGCAGGGTGTCCTGAAACCATTATATTAGAATCAGTATTAACCTTTTGAGCAATTTGTGCATCAGTAGCTCTTCTGCGGGATTGGACAACGTGGGCTAGCCTTCAATCACCATGAGAGCCTAGTGAACCTCGGGCACTCATGACCCTGCTGCCAGTCCATCACTTGTCCTTCCTTAGACCAGTTTTTGTAGGCACTACCCACTGCATTGAATTTGTAACTCAATTAGGCTTTTGCAAATTTACTCAGATCCTTACATTCATATTATATCCCACACACTGAACGGAACCATTCCAAGAACATAATTAGTATTATTCTGACCACACCTGTCAGTCTATGTTATGGCAGATTTTTATATTGTATCCTAAATTGCATAATGTAGTTATCCAGCTGCAGCAGTAATATTCTACAAAGAGAGTGAATCTTTAGATCTAACAGTACAATAATGGACTATCTAACACTAATTCTGTCCCAGGGGGCATGCCTCTGCAGAAACACTATTTTTACTCTACATATAGGGGCATTTTTTGATATTATTTTTGTACTTATACTTGTACTTTAGGTTTCTAGTGGAGTTTTCTTGTGAACAAACAAAAGTGTTGTTTGCTTTCATTAAGTGTTTTGTGAGTACTCTGGGGGTCTAACCAACATATGTAGACTGCGTTGCAGAGTTTATTTTAAACCCTGCATTATTAACATCCATGATTACTCACCAGGGGTCTCCTTCTTCCCTGTTGTTTGTCGTGCATTCCTACATTTGGCACCATTGGAAGTATTGTTAATCAACTCTAAGGGAAACCTTTGAGATGTTTGAATGCAGGACTTGAAAAGGAGTATTTTTTTACATAACTCTCTTGCTACTTTGACTAAAGGAAAGAGGAGGCTGAGGTGTGCAGACGGTGACTCACCGTCTTTCTCCAGAGGATGGCTCTGTACTGGGGAACCCGCTGGTTGTTCTGGTCCGACAGGACGACTGACAGGTAGAAAGGATTCTTCTCTGCGTCTGTACCCACATAGTTCTGGTGGACTGAGGGGAGGACAGATATGATATAAAAATACAATTGTGTTGATTGCTGTGAAGAAATATTAGACTCTCTGCTGAACGCTTCCATTTCAGGTGTGTCTCATACTTTGTTTTATGTTTGGATCTTGAAACATAAAATATAGGCAAGTTGAACGAATGCAAAGCAATTGTTAAGTGATAATTGTATTTATTAAGGCATTAAGATATTTAAAATTGTGTGTAATTTTGTTTCAATCTATGTATATATATATATATATATATATATATATATATATACATAAATACATACACACACACAATAATATAAGAAATGAGGGAGGGAATCCACTGCATTCAGTTGGGAGATCTTTTCTCATAATGATAACATCTCCTGCAACAAACAGAGCTATAGTCAACTCTCTTTATATAACTTTCTGCCTCGCCCTGTCACTCTCTTCATATCCACGTTTCATTATTTCCTGTTCTTCTTTCATTTAACCCACTGTCTCCAGTTTTCTGTGTGTGACATGTGCGCAGACAAAGATTTGGTGACAGCACATTCATGCCTCGGCTCCGGTGGTTGATAGGGTAACATCTTCAGAAATGCTGAACAGACCTCCAAACCTAATTAGACCCAGGATCTCTGCCTGCTTGGCTGTCCTTTCTTTGACCTCCTCTGATGCCGTCTTTCACCCAAATGTTTCCACCATGGTTATACAGTTACAACCACATTGTTGCACACCACAGTAGCAATGATCTTACAAGGTTGGGTTGTAAATATGTATTTATTAATTCAGATAACTTTTTCTACGTATGAGAATAAAGCATGACACACAGAATAATCAACAAACCTGAATGAAGGAAACAGCAAAACGGAAGACCAACCGTTTTCAACTCTTTACATAATCATGAATACATTTAAGACTCAGCCTGCCTCATGTTTTTATATTAAAATAATATGTCTAATGTACATAATGTGTTGTGTTATATCATGCTGTCAGACACAGATGGCTCAGCTGCAGTCCAAATACATCCGGCCAACTTTCTGGAGAGATGGTTCCTTCAAAACCACTCATGCCAGTGCATGATCAGACCTCCACTAGAGGAGTGAATGCACTTCTTCTCCTCCACTCACTGAATTCTTGCTGTCTAACTTTCCTTCACAATCATCTGCATTTATCGCTGGCTCTGTCCTCTCCTGACTTCACCATTCAGCCGAAGGTGCTCTTCCGATCGGAGACATTACAATGAACTTCCTGTGCCACCTTCACTGTGAGTGTGAAGAAAGGTGGGTTGTTAATAAGGACGGTGAGATGATGAGGGTCAGAAAGGTTAAGTAACAGGTTCCCAATCCTAATGTATTTCCTAATAATCTCTGAGACCGCTACTGCACGGCTCCTGCTGGTTTGTTCCAGAGACCAACGGTGATAAGTGTGCTTTCTCTCAGAGGCAAGCTGTTACTCTGTCTGGTTGGTGGGTAGACTGTATTTCCTGCACAGTCATCTTCCCTGTGTGGTGTAGAGTAATACTAATAACAATAATAATAATAATAATAATTTATTAATACACAAAATAGTGAAATAATTTCTCTGCATTAGACCCAACCCTGAGGGAGCAGTGGGGGGGCCCTTTGAAGCTCCCGGGGAGCATATTGGGCCCAGGTTCTTGCCCCAGGACCGTACCTCTGGCTCGAACAGAGCTACATTCATATGTGCCCACTCTACCCACTGAGCAAAAGCTGCCCCCATAGGATTGAATTGTGACTTAGATTGAGACAGGGGGTGTGATTGGACACTAACGAGCCTCGAATGAAAAGTGTTTTAGCATGAGGACTGGAACAGATAATAAGAAGCATCCTGTGGACAGTACATTTCTGCACCATCCATGAGTCAACGTAGCGGCTCATCCCCCTCTCTCTATCTCTGTTTCTATCACACACCATGTGTGTTTTTTAAATAGTGCAGCACTGACCTTTTCCCAGGAAGTATTTAAAGAACCATCTGGTGTGGTACTCTGGATTCTCCAGATGGACATCAGTTCTCCTCCAGGTTCCCGGAGTGAAGTCCGAAGTCTGTGAGTCACAAACACACACATTGTCGACGTGAGATTTTTTCATGGAAAACTTTCACTATTCAGAAGCAACATTTTACAATTCAGGGCAGGAAATCGGACCCAGCGAAAGCTTTGGCATAATGAGCTACCCTGGTTCTGCTGAGGCAAAGAATCCCAGAACATCAACACATTCTCAATTAAAAACTGGAGGTGGAAATTTTTGGAAGAGGACTTCTTGTCATTGAAATGAAGTCCTCCTTCATGGAAAAAACAAAGGAATAAATCACAGTTGAGACACAGTGAAGCTGCTGCTGACAGAAAAAAAGATGATGGGAATTATTAAAATTACCGTGAGTATGAAATAGTGAGAGACCAAACGTGTTTGGGAAGTAATGATATGTCTCTCAAATCCAAAGGGTGAGAGTATTTTAGTAACACTTGATTTTTGTGTGCAGGCGTGTCCTCTTATTTCTTTTTCATTATGATTGCAGTCATGATTTCTTCTATTTTCTGCATTTAATTTAGTAAGCCATGTTATTCCAAACCCATTTTATTTGTGCTCCCCTGAAGGAAAACAGAAGCATACAGCCCTAATTGCAGCATTATACTAATTCTTCCCTCAAAAGTGGCTCAAATGGATTCATTTGAATAATTCTAAGCAATAAAAAAAACCCGATTACGTTTTCAATAAGTAATAAGCAATGATGGGCTCACATAAATGTACAGAAGTGTAATACATACGCCGCTGCTCATTGGCATCAATAGGAGCATTTCCCCCCTTTTTTTGTCTAAATTAAAGAAACAATTATCTCCTTAATAGAAAAATCAAAAAAAGATTGACAAAACAGATATCTGTGTTTTTAGGAGTTTATGACTTGAATCACTGTGTAGTTAGCCCGATCCTATACTTGTGAAACATACCGCAACCTGCAAGTCCTCAGGTGTCGGTGTAGAGTCGACAAACTACCATCAAATACAGTCACAACTATCTATTTACTTAAAAAAAGGTAATAAGCCAAAAAAAATCTATGTTGAATTAAACTTTTACTATCTGTTTTTCGGAATCAATAATATAATTATCTTGAATTCATTTGGAAAAACAAGGGGAAAAAAAGTTTTTTCTCATGTGAATGTTTTATCCTTCAATACTAAAGTACAAAGCTAGCCTTCTTTAACATCCAATGAATCATCCTATGACTGCTGAGATATATAGAAGTGGATGATTTTTAAGAAAGATGTCCAATTTAAGAATCACTTTAGTCAGGATATGATAATGGCAGCTGAAAAAGCCAGTCAGGAAATAAGTTTGAAGTTATCCGTGCTGCTCTTTTGGATACATGCTAAATTAGAGTTAGAGAGTGAGACCCTGTTTTGCTTTATTATCGATCCCGTTGCTTTTCGACACCTGCCCTCCTCTGTTTCGGATTGTCTTGCAGTGATATCCTCAACTTCAACGATCCAATTGCTCACAACAAAACACGGGGCAGTTCAGAGATGAGGCATTTCCCTCGAGTCCTTTCCAGGTTGGGTCACATGGGGTTTGTTACTGCCCTGTCCCTTGGGGCAGCAGGTCCTGAATCTATTCATTTCAATATTCCAACACTCAAATTGAACATGAACACAGATTACGAATGATTTTTTTCTCTTCATTAAATTAAATTTTGGACCCACTTTTCCCCAGCCACAAATCTACTTACAAAATGTAATTTTTAAGACGGATCGGCTGAAAATAAATTAGGTTCAATACCCATCTCTACCTTGGCAACCAACTCATCGGAGATGTAGTTGGATTATTAAGCAATCAGAATAGAAAAAAGATCATAAAATGACACACACATTACATTTTTCACTGTATTTATTGTTGCACTGATTAGCGAGTTTCACTAATCTCAATGATGTGTTAAAAGGACCTTTAATGACGGGAGGGAGGGTCCAAGCCCATTTAGAGAAGAGAAAGGAAATGCTGAGCATCTCGTATTATACCCAGCTTGTCATGGTCGTCTTTTGCTTATTGCATCTTTGACAGCACCATCCCAGCCACAGTAGGGTGATTCCACAACATCGCCTAATGTCTGTGTCACCCTGAGAGTAACACTACCACCATGTAATTCCACATCCTTCACTGATTCTTTACTGGGTCTCTATAGAGCAGAGCCCTATCTCAGCTCACATTGGGCGGGAGACGGGAACACACTGGACATGTCGCAAGTTTATCACAGGGCCAGTGAGTGATACTTCAAAGCATATTTGTACAAAAGCAGGCTGGCCTGTCTTCATACGTACGTAAACCCCTTTATCTCCGGCCTCACATTTGGTAAACAGGGTCATGTGACTCTACCCATCCATCACCATGTTTAGGCACAACACAATGCGACTTACAGATGTACAAACATTAATAACCATCATTTCTGACAGTTTGTGAATGTATAAGAATAAGAAGCACATGCACAAAGATGTATTATATCGCATGTACCTCATCTGATGAGCCATTCTCTACCCTGAAGCGTCCTGCCCTCTGAATCGCCCCATCTGCATCACTGGAAATTAGCTATAAAGGAAGAGAGAGAGAAGGAAACATGTTTAAAATTAGACACCTGCCAAAACCATCACTTGTGTCAGACAGTAATAATCCGGTGACAAACACATTAGAGTCGGGTATCATCACGGACAAAAAGGGAACCGTTGGCAGAGTCGTCACCGTCATGTGATAACCGTTTCACCAGTCCGGCTACAGCTGGAGCAAACAGCTCTGTCCTCTGCAGGAGATGACTGTCTTCATATCCATACTTTTCACATGAACGCTTAAGCTTTTGTAATGAATCCTCTTAAAACTCGCTCCACTGTAAAAATCAGCTTTCATGAGTTATCTTTACGATGCTCTTGCTGGCTATTCTGCTTTACTGCAGAGATGAGGATGAGACAATATTAGAGTGAAACGGGACAGTTAATGATGGTGAAGAGGGAGGATGTGAGTCACCATGAAGGCAGGGCCGCAGAACAGGAGGCATCATTTACACTATATAACTTAAGAAAAGGTCCGACCTTTTGGGGGATACTGTATGGTGACTTCATGGACAGAGTTGAGTGATATCTAGTGGTCCAGTCTGTAACCTAAACGCTCCCTCCGTCAGTTTGTGATTTAATAATATAACACACCCAATGGTTTCTCCAAGAAAGGCTGTTAGGCAGAATGACTGGCATGTATCTTCTGACCATGCCAGCAGCCTGAGGCTGGCCTAACAAAGGCTCAACCAAAAACAGTGACTGTAAAGCACGTCAGACAAATCTAAAATGTTTATTATGCAGCAGCATAACAAAGTTTGGCGTATATGCTCCGGTTTTCATCATTCCCAGCTGATGTGTTTACAGAGATACTGGGGAGTGATGGAACAGAGCCTGTGTTGTCTGATCCCACAGAAGAGATGCTGGAACACAAATTGATGAAAAAGTTGATGCTGGCTCTGATAGAAAGATGTCAGAACACACAGTTCATTGCAAACCTGTTTACCCACTAGATACCCCACTAGATATCAGACAGGTGGTGTTATGATAGATACAACAACAAAAGTTTGGAGATACTTTTATTTTTTTAAATATTTTATTTTTTTATTTGACTGGCTCATTGATGCCATGTTTGTCGTCTGTCTTGTGTGGTGTTTGTGTGTCATGCGTTTGTGTGCATCAGTTGTGTGTGTGTGTGTGCGTGTGTGTGTGTGTGTGTGTGTTTGTGAGTTTAAGCCCTTCCCCGAGTCCAGGTTTACCTGCTGTTAGTCTCGTAACACTTGAGCCCATACAGATGTTCCTTATAGAAACTTGGGTGGATGGACGTACACTAAACAAAGCATACCTCTTTGTGTATATGAATATCTCATAAGTGATATATTAAATTGGGTATAAATACACCTAACTACCTGTGATACTGTAGTTCAGCGACATACATCAGAGTTTCGCCAGTAAGCTTTGATGCTCTGAACTGATAGAATAATAGGACACCTTCTTCTAGCCCTTGTGAAAAATCCCTTCAATCTCTTTCCTGTTCATGACTCTTTTACCTTTAACCACCCAGCCCCGCTGCACTCAAGGAGGTTTTGTTTCCAGGCAACAGACGGCAGATTCTCTTCCCCCTTGCTCGTCTACCTTCCTTCTTCTCTGCGTCTTCGCCCTCTGCTCTTTGACCCCCTTGATTATCATGTGCTACTCCCCCCCACCGATAGAGGTCTCTGCTCAGACAAAATGTAAATTAAGCAAAAAAAGTAATTAATCAGGATGGCCTTTAACGGCGGGTAAAAAGGAGAATGGAATGGAGAAAAAGGACTGAAGATGCAAAAGTGTGGACTGTACCAGATCAACAAAAACCACACACAACCATGAAACCATGGCTGCATTTAATATTACATTTTTGTCTGATCAATCTTCAGATTTGTTTAATTTAAACCAGTGAATACCAAACTGCAAACCTCGGTTGCGAGTAAAATTTGTATTCCAAATTCTCAGAGTCATGGGTGTGGCCTTTGAATGTTTCTACCATCTTTTCCAAACCTGATTCACTAAGAACAACTACTAGAGCTGGCTACATATTTTCTCATCTTCATTGATGTTCAAACAACATTTAAGCTTTTACCAACTAGTGTTTTTACATTGTGAAGTGTAAAAATATTATTCAGCTTTTACTTCAGAATTTACTTAGTCAGTAAATTCTGAAAATATGATGGAGGATAATGATAATGAACATTATCTTAGGAGGAGTGTCAGAGAAAGAGTATGTTTGTGTGTTTGTGTCTTTATTCATGCTCCTTTGTGGGGAAGCTCTCTCCTGTTTATGGGTGAAATGCTGAAAAAAACAGCAGAAGAAGGGAGTGATTAAGCACTCTAGGGAGCCTGTGTGTGTGTGTTTTCCCGCTCACACACATGCATGCAACACATGGTCGTGACTTTTAAATCATGCAACAGAAGAGTGGCTAAGGAGGAAAAAGCTGCACTCCAACTATTCCCTGAGGGCTGTGGGAGGTATAGAAGGAGGAAGCAGCGGACAAAAGGCGAGCCTGCTGAGTTGTACGCTTTGACAAACTACTCACAAAACACCTTCTCTCTGCCGGGGAGCAAAAGTGAAGAGAAAGAAACGAGAGAGGGGGGGAATCAAACATATATAGAGAGAATGAAGGAAGAGGTCACAGGGGACAGGAGGCAAAGAGCAATGTTTAATGCCAACGAAAGGACGAACGCAAAAAGAATAATAATAGTGTCCATGATTTGTGACACAATGAGAAAGGGCCAAGGCTTGTCAGCATTTAAGATGGAGCAAAGGTACACACAAACACACAAACACACAACACACACACACACACACACACACACACACACACACACACACACACATACACACACACACACACACGTGACCTGTCTCCCTTACACATACACATATAAAAATATGGGCATGTCTTAAGATTTCACAAACATAATTGAGCTCACAATGTAGTCAAAGAGCCTCATATTCCCCTAAGGCTCGCTGGACAAAAGACCACTGCACTGCAGAGAGACAGAAGTGTGTGTGTGTGTGCGTGTGTGTGTGTGTGTGTGTGTGTGTGTGTGTGTGTGTGTGTGTGTGTGTGTGTGTGTGTGTGAAAGAGTCTGACAGGGTATTAAATCAATAGTTTTGTGACTAGTGATAGATAATTGATCTCATCAGTGGGCCTGTTCATGCACACTCACATTCTGCAAGGAAGGCATGGAACGCAGAGACGCAGGCGGCAGAGCTGGAGAGGAAGTGGCGGCGGGTGAGCGGGAGAAGTCGCACAGATGGGGGTTAAGAGAGGCAGGTGCACAGACACAAAAAGATACAGTATAGTAATGGAAACGAAGCGCGATAAGAAAAATTAGGACAGAGATGAATAGAGGCACAAAGTGGGGCTGTGTGATTATGTCAAAAAGATAATCCTGTATATTTTGAGCTAGAGATCACGTCTACTTATCAGGATTATTGTTGGATTTAATGAAGGGTCAGTGATAGTGGCAGAGCAATCGATAATTGTGAGATTACGCTCAATTTTTCACAACATGTGCATGCAGTAATACCAATTGGGAAAAATAATTGCAGGAGATGATCACACGCTTTTGTCACCTGTGTCGACTGCTTTCCAGAGTGTCTCCCTCTCAGCTTCAGAGTTTATTTTGGCATCTATCTTTGGACAAATGGAGTGTGACTACTTGATTTACTACTACGTAATTTCAGTGGGTCTTTCTGAGCTGGATGGATATGGAGATCTGCTTTAGAGGGTTACTGGTATTGGCCTTCATGCAGCGTCATACCACAGGTTGCAGAAACACAACTCCTATGTCGATAATGCTCATTTAAATGTAGCACGCCGTTTGTGATCAAGACTGAAATTTGATGAATTGCGCAGCACTTACAAGAACAAGTCTACCACCAGAAATATTTCCTCAAATGTCATAGAAAGTTACAAAAATCATTACTAGTCTACAAGTCTACATCCGACATTAATCTACTTTATTTTTCTTTCCTGATAATCTGCCCCCAAGCCATTAATAACCCCCATCTGAATGCCCCATTTAAGTCTATCTGAAACAGATGGCCTGATATTTTACAATGATATATGGATATATCATTGATATGATTATGCATGATGAATCTGTCAAATGCAGTAAGCCTCACAGGTAGAGCAGCAGTTCAGGAGGGTAGAGCAGCAGTTACTGTGTGCTATGGGTGGGTATATGTGTGTGCGTATATTTTAAGGTTGCACTGTTAAAAGATGGAACAAAGAGTTCAAAGGGGTTATCATTTAAAGGTTGCACTGACATAAAAGAGAATATGTAAGTTGCGTGGACATTAATGTCTCCGTGTGTCACTAAGGTCATTCAATGACTCAGACAGTCTAGGAAAAAAAAAAATACTCCAGCTGCTGCGTTTCCAGAGGGAAGTGACATGTGGCGTCTGAAATCACCGACAGCAGCTATTTGCCCTTTCACCACGCCCTGTCTGTCTTTCCAAAAATGACTCCTTGATCGCACAGATGCATGCACACCCCAAAAAAAACTCCTATCTTCCCTCACTTGACGAAAGAGATGTTCCGTTTTATAATTTGGTCTGGTGCTGTCCTGTTTTTCATTGTCATACCAACACTGCCTGATTCCACTAACAAATATGGACTACTGCTTAGTCATAGCCTGATTCAGCTGTGCCACACACATCCATTGCGGGTTTAATAGGATTTTTCACAACTAAAGACTCTATGCTCTGTTGCACACAGGAACAAATAATTCAGACTTTAAGACTCGTCATAGAAGATTCCTTGGAAAGGGAACATGTCTTTGGCCAAATGGACTGTAATTGCATTGGTATTTTCTGCGTGTCTTCGTCAACTGGACGGATGAGGTGTTGTGTTTTATTGATGTTTGAGTTGATGTTGGAGTATTACCATTTACAGTTTTTTTTCAACCAACACATTAGGCTGGTCTGTTCCAAATTCGAGTTCTTCATCCTCTGCTCCTCCAGACAGTCAATTGTAATTTCAACCTTTTGCTGTTTGATGTATATAGATGATACTCTTTCAAAAATAAACATTAATTGGATTGGATGGCATACAGAAGGTTTTTGCACATGCAACATAAAACAGGCAATGGCGGTGGTTGGTCAGGTAGCGCTTTAGGGAGTGTTTGATTTGCTTTGCTGGTGATTGAGCTATTGGCAGAGTACGCGTGGTAAACGTCAATATTGCTCGCTCATGTTAATTTATTGTGGGCAATCAAAATCGTGAATAAGATTCAAAGTTTATTATCTGTGCAGTCCTACATCGAGGCGAGCTAAAGGAGGCTTAATATGTGTGTCATGGTTCCGTCCTGCTTTATTTTGTAGTTTGATTATCGCTGGGTCAGGGTTGTGTTTGCTCTTGTACAGGTTTAGTTTCTCTGTTCATCTTCTTCTCTCTGGTCTGTGTTCATGTGTGTTCGTGAATCCTGTTTCTCATGTTTCTTCTCCCTAATTGTTGAATTCTGTCACCTGTCCCATGCTCTCACCTGTTGCCCATCTGTGTCGTTAGTCTTCTGTATTTAAGTCGGTGTCATGCTCTCCCTCCTTGTCATATCGTCTGTGTTTCTTGGACGAGTTTCTTGCCCGTGTTGTTTGCCTGGTAAAGCAGCCAATGGTCTTGTCAATGTTTGCTCTCCATCTCCTGTCCTGCTCCCTTGTGCGTCCCTGCCTTCTCCTCTGTAAGTTTTTGTTTGCATCATTTAGTTTTTACTTTGTGATTGGATTATTATTTGCTAATTAATTGTTTTCATCTGTTATGTAAATCAGAGCTTTTTGTTTATTAAACTTTATTTCTGAACGTTTATTTTGTGTGTTTGTAACTGGGTCCGGTAAAACTAAACGTAACAATGTGAGCGTCACAAATTATAATATCATTTGGGAGCAGCATTTTAGGATGGGAATTAAAAAACTTATTTTCTTTAATATTTCTAAAATATTTAACCTCTGGCATAGAAGACTAAATATGACTAATAAACAGGAAAGATTCACGTCTGAAAAACCGCAACCGAGAATATAAACCATTTGGATTGATTATCAAAATTACACATTTAACTTAATTTAATGTCTTTTTTTCTCTTCCAGATTAAAAAAATAAATGTATTGCCAATCAAAAAATACAAAAGAATCTTGAATATATAAACAGTAGAACAAAAACAACAACAACAAACTATGATACAATGACAGTGGGCCCAACCCAGCGGGTCAGCCAGGAACGACCCACGCTGTGCTTAGGGTTGTTGTGTGCAGCTGTGAGGTCATTCTGTGGTGGTACGTGTTACTTGGATCGATGAAACCGGACCAGGGTACAACAAAACAATATTGCATACAACAACGTTTCCAGTCTTTGTTATCTTAGTTGTCATGGCAGCCATAATCAATAACACATATTCATCGACCGACCACAGCATCACATCAATTATTTCAAATTTTCTATCATGTATCAGAAGATTGTGACAATAAATGGGGTGGAATTGTTAAAAACAGCTAAAATAGTACTGTTAATATTGAAGTAGTGATTCACTTTTCAACAATAAGTGTAGAGTTCTAACCCAAAACTCCAATAATCCAAAATGATTTTTTTCATCTGTATCAACACATCACTATTCTCATGGTGTGGCTGCGGCTCAGGCGGTAGAGCGGTTGTACTCCAATTCCCCCTGCAGTCTACTGCTCATAGGTGCCTTAAGGGAGACCCGGAACCCCAATTTTCTGCCTGGGCACCTCACAGAGGCTGCCCACTGCTTCTCAGGGATGGGTCAAATGCAGAGAATTATAATTTAACATTTTGTAAGTGATAATAAGAAGTACTCTTCAATTCCTCAAATAGGGAATAGTAAAGTTTCTATCTATCTATGGTAATTTATATATTTGGTTCACATGCGAGTCCAGTACGTAAGATAAATGTGCTGTGCTTTTTTCTTCTTCATTTTTTAGAATAGAATTATCTACTTCCACGAATGAATCAACCTTTTTCAGCTCAAAACATACTCAAGAAACCAAATTACCATGAGAATAAGAATATAGGTTGTTAGTGCATAAAACATAATCACCCCCTCTCATCAAATGAAACTTCACTCAACACATTCACAATTTTGTATGATAAGGACTCAATGCTATGACATAACAAGCAGACTACGGTAACAAGACCATAATTACATTGCACTTAATTAGCACAAACAAATAAAAGCTAATGATCGTATCAGAAACATACAGACACACAGACACACATTTACAGTATACCATTGTCTTGTTATAGGCACTTGTGGCCGGTGTGGATGCCGCCCAGCAGTTGCATCGTGAATATAAACACAAACATACGCAGTTTCCCACAGTGCGAAGCTCAACCGCTGAGAGTGAGAATAAATTCACTGTGACAGTGCAGTCAAAGCCTCTGAGGAAGTGAAAGTAACACTGGTACGCTGGTGAGATCGGAGCAGTCTGTTCACCAGTCACCGTCCAAGACTGACAGCTAGCCCGACATACACACAAATACACTCACGGATGTGCACAACCATTCTAACTTTACTATCAGCCACATCCATTGAGGTGTAGCACAGCAAACAGCACAGAGCCAAAACAAATGTTCACACGCATGAAACTGTGTTGCTATGAAGAGTTTCTTTACAATCAATTTACAATTTACATCCCGCATCTTCTGTTATCCTGTTTGGTATAAAACAACTTTATTGACATTTCCATACACAGCAAAAAAAAAACATAATCCCCCTTGAACCTCTTTGCTACAATGAAACTGATTTTGACATGTAATATAGGCTGATAGCCAGTGTGGGTGGGTGGGTGGGTGTGTTTGTGGAGGGGTAGAGTAGCAACAGTGTATTGATTTCCCAGAGTCCTAATTATATTCAATGAATTCAACTTGCAACTTTATTGAAACAAGAGAGCCTTTAAATGACCTCAAACCATTGCCTCGATTCTGAAGAACTAATTCCTATTAAACAAAGTCCTATTCAGTATCTCAGAATAGTAGATCGGTGGGTGTGTGAATTTTCCACAAGATAGAATGTATGTTCAGTTGTGTCTTCATGGAGTGGGATGTAATCAAAATTCTCCAATATTTATTGTCCATTATTGCCATTTCCATGAGCTGCACTTTGTGTTTAGTGTAAATTGGGGCGACGGGGGCTCAGTTGGTAGAGCGGTCCACCAGTTATCTGAAGGTCTGTGGTACGATCCCAGGGCCACTGTAGTGCACGTGTTGATGTGTCTTTGAGCAAAATGCTGAACCCCAAGTTGGTCCCAATGACGGTCCCTTTGGTTTGTGAATGATGGCGTGAATGGTTACCGCTCCGGATGAGCATGCTCTGCCTTGTATGGCAGCGTCTGTCATCACCGTATGAATGTTTGTGTGAATGCTGGCTCACAATGTAAAGGGCTTTGATTGGTGGAGAAGACTACAAAAGTCCATTTACCATTTTAATTAGTGTATACAAGCTGCCAACATATGGAGTTATAACAGTGAACATTATCCCAGCTAGACATCAACATGTTGTAAGCATTATCACTGAGAAAATACGGTGCTGTGAAAAAGTGTTTGACCTCTAAGAACTAAATCCTAAGAGCTGCAACCTTTTATGTGTCACTAAATTGTGGGAAATCCTGAGACAAAAAATAATAATAATAAAGGAACGGTTAGAAAAGTAAGTCCAAATATATTAACCAAAATTCAATCAAATTTCGATTGTAAGATCACTTAAATAGACCATTTTCAGAGGCAGGAAGTTTTCTTGTTGGTCTCACCAGTAGCACACTCTGCCAATATCAAAAGAAATTCCAGAGGAGAGGAAGCACGTGACTGAAATGCAGTTAAGGGACCAGTTACGGGTTACAAGGCTTTTCTAAGGCTCTGGGACTCAACAGATGCCCAGCAGGAAACATTACCTACAATTGATGACGACTTGGAACAATATTGAGGCTACCCACAAGTAGTCGATCTCTGACAACACAGTTCACTGTGTTCTCATTTGGGGAACCATACAAGATCAAAAGAAAACATCTCTCCACTCAATAAACACAGCAATCCACAAAAAGAACACTGGGCCTTATTTACCAATATCCTAAGAAGTAGTTTCGTAAATTTGTTCTGAAGACGACTCCTAAGAGAAAACCTACATCAGATTCATGAAGCCTTCTTAAACCTGCAAATTATTCGCATCTTTGTTCTTAAGTTGGTGAATCCCATATTGAACGTAAGCTAGAAGTTCGTGCCTGAGGTCATAATTAGCATAGGTAAACGCCCCACCAATGCCCATAAAGGGCATAAGACTTCAGGTCCGTGTGCACGAGCACGACTGCTACAGAGATTGGGGGGGAAAAAATAAAGAAAATGCCAAAAAGAAAGTGTAAAGACAGTGGAGCACTGGACTCCAAATGTCATAATTTATGAAGTAGAGATTGCTGTAGGATGTAGACAGCAAACATATATAGTAGTGTCAGTAGTGGATATAAAAATACACAAAAAAAGATGCATGGGATGTCACAGTGAATGCTGTATATGGTGGGAGGTGCTCAACAGAAGAAGTGAAAAAACATGGTTTGATCACAAATCTGAGGCTAAAAGAACATCCTACGAATTACAGAAGAGATGCTGTCTACTGTCAGGCGACAGGCCTCCCCATAATTATCAAAGTTGGAACAGCGCATCAGGGGCAAAATTCTTTATAAACAAATAAAACATTGGTGAATACCAAATCTTTGGAAGACTCCCCATATTTTAGGGTAAGAAGAATTATGTTCTCTACCAGAAAATCTATGAGGAGATGCCAGTCATCAGTGACTGACATAACAAGTACCAGCTTATAGGGCGAGCTAATGATCCCAGAAAACTCACTCATTCATTCTTTCAAAAAGTTTTTGAGTGGTGGGGTCAGAGTTTAAACCTGAACCCCACTGGAATGCTTATTTTGTGTTTTTTTTTCTTCAGATTGCTTTTGTTTTATGTTATTTATGCTATTTAATATGTAATGCGCACCTGAAAAGAAGATACCAGGAGGGGATTTGAAAACATTTTCACAGCACTGTATATGATAGAATACTGTCATAAGAATTTAGATAACGGACTGTTATTGTACTGTGTCCTAAGAGCAGGTATAGTGAATATTTTCGACTCCTGTTGTTTTCGGAGGGATTGGGCAGATCAGTATGGCTGAATTTATCACAGCGTATCTCTGAACAAACACAAGGGCACAGATTTACCGACAGTAATCTTCTTGTCTGTAAAACAACAAAAGGAAAGAAATGTTATTTGTATTTCTGAAGTATCTCCCGATTCTTACACTTTCCGATATTCCTAATTAACACTGTTTGGGGGCTGCTACTATCAGCCACACCGCCAACCAGACCTGTTATCAGGTAATGTTTTTTGTTCTTTTCAATCAAGAAACATCACAAACGTTTGGATTCACATCGGCTACATTTTTTTGTTAGTTGACTGCAAACAATTAGGAATAATTAATAAGTACTTATTAAGGCAAATCTTTATAACAACTTTGCTGTAAGTGTCTGTTGGCCTCCGACCTCTCTATGGAAAGAGGCACTAATATCTTACTGACATAGGATCCGATAGGCATACAGGCCAAGAAAAATAGGTTAATACTGTCAACACGAGGACCTGTTTGTTGAATGAAAGGCATCAGGACTCCCCTGGAGACATACAGCCTTTAACAAGAGCACAAGAGTCCACAAAAATACATTTCCTTGTATGTTCGCCAGAGTTACTCTATTTTTCTTCCACCAGAGAAGCCAAATATCTATTTTCATAGAAATGTAAAGTAACAAGAACTTAAGACCGATGATAAAATGTAAGCATCCCATCATGTGCACCCTCCCTGATGCTAAATCTGAAGATCAACCAGGGTTTATCAAGCTCTGCCATTCTTTTTCCATTAAGTACTTCGTCGTCCATTAAACTAACAGACAACGTATTATCCCTCCAGGATTCTCTTTGTCTCTAAAATAGATTCAGGCTGGAAAGGATTTCCAAGGTTTTGTCATTTATTAGCACCTCTAATATTAACTGGTATTGGGATGCTGGTTAACATGAACTGCCAAGGGATCAAAAAAATCTTTGAATAGGAAAATTTCAGTGATCCGGGTTGAATACCACTCCATTTTACAATTATGTTGCTGCAACTTCATAATATTTCTTTTTCAAGAGATTAATGATGTCAACATTTAGAACTGGTGCAGCATGATTTAATGACATAATTAGTTTAGCTTGACCTCAGAGGCATTTTTTAAAAGCTAGTTTGACAAAAAAGAAACCTAGAAAATTTGTGTTAATGATGCAGAAGTCCCCGCTATTTATGTGGATAGAACAGAGCAGGTGAATGTGAGTAAAGCAAATAAAAAACACCTGAGAGAAATCAGATTGAAGAATTTGATTAAATCTGTCCAGAGCTTACTGAGGAGATGATGTGGATAGACTATTCCTTGTTAGGTACGGACAGACTGACAGATGGTCGATAGGTAGGGAAGGGTATCCCTAAATAACGCCTTTGGCGGGGGAACAAAAAGTAATAGCTTGGTTGGATCTTGCTTGACTTTATTGATGAGAGTTGAATGGGATGATTGATGGTGCTCTCAGCAGAGAGAGCGTTATCAATCTTCACCTCAAACCCTGTGCAAGAAAGCAACTGAGTGAAATCCTCCGCAGAAATATATTGAAATATTGGTTATGAGTTAAACTTGGTTAATTTCATTGATAATCTAACCAATGTGTGTGACAAATAAATAGAAAAAAAATATATGCAATGCAAAGCATCATGGACAATGTTGCCACTAATACCGAGCCAACAAATAGGTCCTAACCGCAGGAACTTATCCTTGGAACGTAGGCTGTGTATGTGTGTATGTGTAAGTGTGTATGTGTGCGGTATGCAGTACCAATTATTTGGGCGACAACAAACTAAAAGAATTTCCCCCTTAAAAAAAAAACTAATTGTATGAGTGACTACTGTTTTGCCATAAAAATGTTTGTCACAATAATTAATATGTAAAAATCTGTCAAACGGCATAAATATTACAGTTAATGTATTACTTGTTACTTGTAATTTCATATAATTGCATATTTATGACCTTTAGGCTCAGGACTGTGCATTTCTTATTTTCTAACATTAACCCATTCAAATTAATGGATCTGAGAAAGCTATAAAAAAAAAAGAACATGTAATTCGAAGCGTAGCAGGGTGGATGTAGATGAGAAGAAACCTCTGACCAGATCATGGTCTCACAATTTTTTGTCATCTGCACACTGAATATTGAAGCTATCAGTGACCTCATATTGACTCACCACTGTGTTTGGAGATTGCTCGCTCTTTCTCCTCGTATGTACACCCCCCACCAACAACAGCTTGGTGCATATTGTCAGTCTGTTAGTGTTGATAAGTAACATGTGGTTTTTCCTCAACACTAATCTATGAAACACGTGGCATCCTGCACAAACCACCAGTATGTCTTTAATAGGAAGTAGGATCGCGGTGCACAACCGTTGGACTTCCTGTCCCTGTGGACTATCGGGATATACAGACTTAACTCATAGCGGAGGGACATACAATAAAAACACACACTCCCCTCAAGCAATGACTCAACAGCTTAGTAATCAACCACAGAACACACATTGTGCTGCAGCTTTACACCAGCTGCATCTAAACAAAACAAATTAACTTGGGCTGCTGCAGACTTCTGCATCACAGAGAGAGAGGAACCCAGTGTGATCCATACTGGCAAAGCGCATCGCTGGACCACACCCAGTATGTCATGACTCATCAGTCCCCCTCTGTTGTCCAACCATGCCAACAGAAAAGAAGGGAAGAAAAATAACCGATGGCGAGCGAGGCAGAAAGGGAGGGGAGATCAAGAGGAGCGGAATCAAGAAGGATGAAGAGACAGGATAGACAAAGAGAGCAGTTCATTGTGGATGGGACTCACCAGCTCGACTGAACCATAGTGTTTCCTGCTGAAGTCTCCACGCCTGCAGCCCAAGTCCTCTGAGGCAGAGCTGCAACAAAAAGACATGGTCAGACACAGTCTGTCTGTCAAGAATCACACAACACAGACTTACATGAACTGTGACATAACTCATACAAGAGTGGCAGCTGAAGCATCTGTTTTTCTTCTTCTTTATTTTACTTTTGACTTCTTGATTATGCCTGCATCCTATGTTCTTTCAATTCTTTCACTCCCTCCTGTCTGGAGTCTTTGCTGGTTTGTCAGGACTGCTGGTGGCATGGTGACTTGCCAGGAGCAATGGCCAACCCAGTTCCGATTGAAGTCCTGATTGAATTAAGCCAGAGTGATATATTGCAACTGGCGGAGAGGGCAGACTGCTGGTCAAATAGTCAAACGCTGTAGATTAAATCATCGCTAATGCACACAAAGGGAAACGCATATATTAGATACAAGTAAGATGGTAACTCGTCTCTACTTATGTGCTGCCTTGTTAGTATGACTGAGCCTGTATTCATCCATTCACGCACACATTCACACGGTGGTGGCAGAGGCTATCATGAAAGGCAGCCGCTACTAATCAGCTCACCATCACAATCACCCACACGCTGATGGAACAGCCACTGGGAGAAAAAGCAGTATAAAGTATCCTGCATTCTTAAAATATCCTGTTTCCAAAAAGAATATTTTATATTGTAAAGAGTCCTACAATTGACAAAAAGGTTGCTGCTGATGTGCATCTGGGGACAGTCTGGATGAACCCTGATGGCTTAAATGTTGTCATGACTTTAGACTGCGTGTCCAAAAAATACTAACATTCGAATATGACAATCTGTTCCACAAAGGGTAAACACTTATTTTCTTATGCAACCGAAAATTAGGTGGGACTTTTGTGTTTTGTCTGACAGGCACTACGTAATGTACTGCATAGGTTATTAAACATCTGAGCAGAAAAAGATGAGATGTTGAGCACCCCAAGGCTCCGCTCTAGGCCCCTTCTGTTCAGCATCTACAGTCTGTGCTCCCACTAGCTCAGATCAGAGCATAGACTCAAGCAAAGTAAATGGACTGTGCTTATATAACGCTTTTCAAGTGTGCTCGACCACTCAAAGCACTTTACATTGTCAGCCAGCATTCACACAAACGATCGTGGTGATAGAGGCTGCCATGCAAGGCGCCACATGCCCATCAGGAGCAGTAACCATTCACTCCATTATTCACACACCAATGGAACAGCCATTGGGAGCAACTTGGGATTCAGTATCTTACTCAAGGACACTTCTACATGTGGACTGCAGTTGGGATCAAACCATTGACCTTCAGATAAAAGGACAACTACTCTACCAACTGAGTCACCGTTGCCGTAAGCTTTTGTAATTATGAAGATGGAACACACAGTGACAGCACAGCTTACATTAGCTGTCTGACCCCCAGCAGACTGTGCTATCCCCCTTCCTCTTCACCATCTACCCACCATACATGAAGTACAACTGTGAGCCGTCTCATCTGCAGAAACTCTCAAATGACACTGAGATTGGGCGGTGCATGTAGGAGGGACAGGAGATGGATTACAGGGGCTTTCTGGACCGGTTTGGGGGGTGGTGCAAGGAAAATCCTCTGCAGCTGAATGGGTAGAGGACAAAAGCGATTTCAGTAGATTTCAGGGAGAGGAAGACTCCACCATCTCCAGTCTAACCAGTGTGAGGGAAGTGGAGACCACTAAATCCTCCAAATACCTTAGTGTCCAGCTGGACGTGGAACTGGAGTGGTCCACCAATACTGTGGCCTTCTACAAGAAGGCCACAGAAGGTGGTGGGGATGGCTGTCATCGGAACCAAGGATGCCGACAGACTGAACAAACGGACAGAAAGGCTGTGCTTGGCTTTCAGCATGCTTACTGTGGAGGAGAAGGCTGAGGACAGGATTCGGCTAAAATCCTAACAATCCTCACCAAAGCCTTATACCGCCTCCACAGACTGATAGATCAACTCATGAACTCTTTCAGCAGCGGACTTCTCCAACCTAGCTGTACTAAGGAGCGCTACAGGAGGTCCCTCAAAACGATCAACATCAAACTTTATAATTCCTCTAATCATCCTCTGCCAGGCCTGAGGGCCCCGAGCTGGACTAATCTGGACCATTCCGGATCATTAACTTTGCATTCTGACCTCTGCACCTAAGGTCACTAACCGTTTACCTTTTGACCCTGAATGCACCGTGGTCCCCAAATGTGTATATTGCCATTGTTCTTTATTGTCAATACTGCTGTTAAATGCACCTGTGTGTTGGTGCCATGCTTGTATGTACCGACCGTGGTTGTGCCAGAATTACCCTGTTAAACAAAAAAATTATATATAATACATATATATATATTATAATAAAATTGAAGTCACTATTTTTGAAGACGAGAAAGAACCACTAAAAGCCAGAGCTCAGCTTGAGTTAATAACTTTGATAACAACCTATCAGGCCATGTGTAGGAGTCATGGAACCTTCTATCAAGTCAAGGATTAAAGGATGATGACTCAGCAGGGTTAGAAAAACATATCCATGCCTTACCTTTGACCTAATTGCTATGATGAGTTATCAGATCATTACAATGTCTTCCTGTCTGTTGAGAAGGTGGAGGAATTTCAAAATACAGCTTAAAAACAGTGAATTAATTAATTCTGACATTGCAGCATGCATTTAGCTCTTGCATTGCTCATTTATTGTATGTACCGTTTTTAATTTATAATTATATATAATTTTCCTTTTTATAAATGTTTTCTTATGCCTTTAATATTCTATGTAAAGCACTTTGAATAGATTTATTTTTAAAATGTATTCTACAAATAATATTGCCACGCTATGAACACGTTTTTTTTTTAATGCAACTCCATAAAAGACAATTAGTTCCAACAAAAAAAGAAGAAACACTTTTTGTATTGATTATGCCAATAAACTCCATCCAGTCTCCACCCCATTGTCTGAAACTTGATGTTATGGCTCCATTAATCTTTAAAAGATGGCGCTGGATAGTAAACTCTGTGGGTGAGGAGATTTGCTATACCTTTTATCTACATGTATCTGTCCGTTAGCCTTAATGGCTAAATGACCAGCATGCCTTTTGCATGCCTCATCTCGCTCTCTGGACCACATCCCCGACTCCAATCATTTCCCCTTATTTCTCCCTCTCTGCAGAGGAGAAGAAGGCAGAGTACGGCTGATAATACATATGTAACAGATGCATTTTAAAGTTTGCACATCAGGATCTAGAAGCACTGTCTTCTTCACCCACTCTGTGCCTGCTCCCTCTGTATACTAGCGGTCGGGTTGGGGTCGGGTGGAGCCTCATCACAACACTCCATCCTAGCTTTTACCTTTTCTTCTTCCCCTGTTTCTCCTCAGCACCCAGGTCACTGTCTTTCCTACCCTTCACCTTTGGACGGAGGGGGCTCGTGAAAAGGATTGTATATTGGAAAGGGCTTGATTAATTGATACCGTCCCACCTACTTTCCTGATGAATTAGTGATGCACTTTTACTTCTGTGAAGATTTGTGAATCAAGGCCTCTTATAGGCACTTTAAATTGTTCATTGACTAAATATATCTTCTTTATTTATATATTTTAGCACTAAAGAGATGCAGCCCGCATGAGCAAAGAGCTGTTTGTACACAAGGTGGCAGCTGTCAGAACAAAATGCTGTGCTGACACCTATTAAACAGGTGGAAAAGCAAGTAAAGAGTCTGAAATCGCTTGAGGAAGATACACCTGCCAGCAGAATTGTAGTTGCAAAGCAGAAGAGATTTGATATCCAGATTTCAAAAGTAAGAGGATTCAATGCAATAAAAAAGGGATCATCTACAATGTGATGAAACTTTTGTTCTAGGTGTTCATACCGAACCTGGGTGCAATAGAGTTATTTTGTTTGAGTTGTCTAAGTACTAAGTTTGTCTTGATAATATTTTTCATGAATGATGAGGGTGAGCTCGGAAAACCTAACGTCCTTGCAAAGAGCTCTAACAGCCAGTCACACAGCAGAAATGAAGGTAGCAGCAGCCAATCTGCTGCCTCTCTGCGTCTGCTCTATGCTGTGTTTCCATCTCTGTTGGAACGGGCTAGATCTCATGATCGCAGACAAAGCAGAGTCAACAGCAGACAATGAAAATGGACTTTGTAGTCATCAACAATCACCATGATCCATACCAGTAACTAAAAGCAGACAATTTGATCAGTTTGTTAAACATCAGTTAAACGAGCAGAAGACTAAATCACATAAATGTGTGTTAATCCACACAAGTTATCTTGTTTTATAACAGTTAGAATATAGATCGTGGACTCTCTTGAATCATCCACAGTGGGGGGGACATGTTGACAAAGGAGGTAACTAAAGTGATCAATCGGTGCCACTCATGAATGAAAAAGCATAAAATAATATGCTTAAATAATTCAAAGAGGTACCATCCCAGCGACCACTTCATAATTCAAAATATTTAGAAGGCAAGCTAACTTCTTGTGCTTTGTTAACACAGACCACTATTCTTAAATCAACCCTGCTCCCTCAATGATGGGTCAAATGCAGAGAAATAATTTCACTATGTTGTACTGTGTATGTGATCAATAAAGGAATTCTTCTTCTGGTTTACAGAGTTTAAATTGTGTTACTCTAGTTTTTATATGCCTATAAAGACTAAACTTTAATCTTTATAGGCATACTGTTCCAACTGTTCAAAGTGTATTATGATTAATATTGATATTGATTAGTATTTACTATACTGTCCAGGTTTAAAACTTAAACAACGGATATTACAAGGTCTGGCGTCCATATTAAATAATCTTTCTTTGGTTTTTCAGTCATGCTTGATGCATGTGTCAACGGTCGGCCAGTTGGTCAACGACTTCAGCCCAAACTGGAACATCTCCACAACAGCTATTAGAAGAATGCTGGGGAAAAAAAAAAATATATATATTTTATATTTAAAAAATTGTAGTAACTTTGGTTGATCCCTAAGCCAGTTCTTCCGGTTCCATCACCAGGTCTAAAGTTTAACGTGTAAGCTATATTACTTATTCATTTTTTATAACTGAATACCTTCAAAAAATCTATTGAATTCCCATTAGCTTCATTAGCATATTAAGATTTATAAGGTAAACCTGGTTATTATTAGACGTGATGATCACCAATTGTAACTGTGAGCTTCCTCCATTAGCATTTCGCTCATTGCTCCAAAATACAACCTCACAAAGCTCCTCAGCTGCAGACATAGTCTTTGAAAATGAAAGAGTGATGAATTGAAGGCCTGTCCAGTAACCTTACACTCCTCACATGGTCCTTAACATATATTTGAGACAAAGCACAGTTCAAGCCATTATCCTGCATTCAAAGCTGCACGTATGTTTGTACATAATAACTTGAACTCAGCACCACCACACTTCACTTTCCGGCAGCATAGTGGCTATTAGCCGAAGAAAAAATGACTTTGAAAGCTTGGACCAAAGAGAAATATCTGTGAAACAGAGAGAGGTAAAATGGATAGTCATTACTTAAATCCTGCCCCTCAGTAATGGAGGATGGGAAAGGTTACAAATTGCGGTTCATGTCACAAAACAACAGACAGTGACCACTGAAAGGCTCCAAACAGTACAATGAAACATGAAGTTTAGATCTAAAATCTGCAACCTGTCACACTAAACCTACTGCTAATGCTCACGAAAAAAGCCAGCGTTAAATACTGTACGACTTTTAGATGGAGTGTATCTTTTTTTCAATAGAAGTCAAGTACACAAAAATAAACTGATGTTTAGATGCAATGCCAAACACCAGACTGTTGTGACAGTAAAATACCACAATGTCCATTAGCCCATAGCTAGCTAGGGTTAAATATTAAGTAAATTATAAATTAAATGTATTATTATTATTATTATTAAATGTATTTCCTAGAGCAGGCCCACACAAATACTGCAGTTTCCCATGCCTGCACCAAAGCATTACTTGTAATCCAATTTGTGTTGAGAGTACCTAAGGTACAACATCCAACACACTCTAGTTTCATTCATGTTGTTTGTTGGATGGATGCTGGATGATGGGTCTTCATAATATTCACCTCATTTTATTCATTTTCATGAGATATACATAGATCTGAGTAAATCCGTTGTCTTTGGGGGCTTGGCATCTATGAGTCTGCACGACTGTTGTTGGATTTTGGATACTACTTGTTTGTACCAGCCCTTTGGAGTCTGAGGTAATTTCGGCATGAACCCAGCCCCAACACTAAGCAATATAATGTATATCAAATTACAACATGCTCAACACGCCAGTTTTTGGGACCTTTTTTTCAGCAAAACCTCCCCTCCATGACCTCACCATTATCTGTTCATATTTACGTCATTGTGCTTCACTTATAGAGATATAGAGGTAGAATTCTGGACACTAGAATGAAAAGAAGCTCCACCGCTGTGCCATCATGAGGATGACAAGGACAAAAATGATTCTCACACAATCATTGGCAGACAGAAGCCAATTCCTCCCTCAACAATCAGAGATAGGATAAGTCATCAGAGCAATTAATGAAAACAAGAAATTTAAATGAAAAATTCAGGATACGTTCTGCTCTTCTCTCTTCCGTCAGCGCATAAGTGCTGCAGCCTCTCCGCTATTGGCAGTACTGTGTGATATTGTGGTTTATATTAAGCCCACTATATAATAATTCTCCTTCGCTGTTGGATTGTCACTGCGGCCCCAGCTCTCTCTTGTTGCTACTGTAAAGAGCTGCAGTGGCGGCATTTTCAGATGCATCTGGCTGGAGATACTACTGAGCAGTATACGTATGTACATAAACTCAGCTGCAAACTTTGAGCCAAACATATATCTTATTCATTCACTGTCGTACAACCAGGGCTGCATGAACCTCCCCCTCTGCCTTCAACTGAAAAGCATGTCATGAATAATACATCATTTTTTCCATGAACGTACTGAAATGTCTCCTCAAACATGCATCCGGATATTCTGTTAGAAACAAGCTGCAGCTGGGGTTTAATTAAAGGCTGCAGAGTCCTCCGAGGGGCATCAATGCTTCCCAACAGGAGATTTGTGGATTCAGTTAGCCAGCCATCTCCAGATTAAAAGATCAATAAATCCTGCTTTTGATTTAAAAAAAAAAAACTAGACAAGTATGAAAAACTCCACCCAAACAGCCCAGTACTGCAAACAATTGGATACTAGTCCACCCAAGAGGGTAACAAGTAACGGGTTTAAGCAGGTGTCTTCAGTGCTGCTGCAGGGATATGACAGAGGACGATACCGAGGTATGCGTTCAGCAGCTGACAGGCGGCATGCACACACACAGGCGAGAGTTGATGTTCATTTTACCGCTGATTGAAAGTCAACAGTTTGTTAGAGGCTGGATCCACACTGTTCATGTCCCCATGCGATGTCAGTCCAACAGACAAGACGACAACAACAACAAAAAAAAACCCGGCGTATCTCTCCGTATGTGTTTCTGTCTTTACAGGCGCAGGAACATCCCTCCGGTAACTCCGCACAAAGCTGGCCGGGAGGCGATCTCTCCGCGGACTGTCGTCGCTCCTCTTCCTGCGCGCAACTGGTCACCGCGTGATGATGATGATGATGATGATGGAGCGGAGCGGAGCGGCTCCGCCACAGGAGATGAGTATTTACTGTGTGATCTCTCCCTCTCTCACCCTCCTCCCTCCCTCTCCTCCCTCCCTCACCGCAATGGCACCTTTCATTCTACCTGCCCTGCAGGGCTAAGGACAGGTTTATTTATTTTAATTTATTTATATTCTATTAATGTATTAATTATTTTTCACGTAGTCGTATCTGTTTTTGTATGCCTACTAGTGTTATTGCTATATTGTTATTCCACGATGAAGAGGGAGGCAGGGGTCTGCCTGCGTGAACACTAAGAAAAAATGTGAAGATAATTAAGAACCGCGCCAATAAGAGTTGGATTCTGTTGGGTGTTTGTTTACGTTTTTTTCCCCTGAGATATTTCAAAAATCTGTCCATGCAGCTGATATTTCTGTCTAAGGGTGGAACATTATCCAAGACAGACTTGGTCGAATTTTAAGGGTTGATCTGAAGAAAAATGAAGATTCTCCATCACTTTTTCACTTTCTTCAACACTACTTTACTGTTTCACTGTATGAACCGGGACTGTTTCTCTGTATGAACCTGGACTGTTTCTCTGTATGAACCTGGACTGTTTCTCTGTATGAACCTGGACTGTTTCACTGTATGACCCTGGACTGTCTGTGTTCTCTTGCTGCCTAAAATATCCCTTCCACCCGTGGTGGTTAGAATATTATGGCTGATCAGTGTACATCTGCCTGCTCTCAAAGAGATTCAGTTTAGAGCAGAAAAAGTCAGCTCTCAAATCACCTGTTCATCCTGTAATGTTTAATTATTTATTCAATTATTTTTATTGTGAAATAGATTCAATTGCCATTTATAATTATAAGTAGTAATTAATGTCCTTATTCTGATTACCAAACAATTCATAAAACAGTTATAACCATTAATAAGGACATCTTGTAGCACTTTGAGATTTGATCCAAATGTAAAGTGCATTATAAATTAAATGTATTATTATTATTATTATTATCTTTTGGGCTTGCCTGGTGGTAAAAAAAAGAATCTTTTTGCATGTGAAAAACCTTTCTTAATAGGCCTAAGCTTGGTCATTTATTAAACACTTCTGAGTTTCCTGCTTCAGAATCAGATATCACCTCTGAAACTCTGGTTTAACCCATTAAGCATGCAGATTTAAATGTCAGTAGTTTGATGAAAAATTGATTTTGCAATCATGAGCACCCCCAACCATTAAAAGAATTATGTCAAAACCTTTATTAACCTTTATACTGTGAAATTAGTGATGCTTTCTTATCACATTACCTCTTGCAAAATATACTACTCTCATGTTCTCTGTGATCTACCCAAAATGCCGCTCCACAGCGGGCACTGAATGCCACATTCATCAGGACGCATTCTCCTCCCTTCATCTCAACCCACTTGTTCAGTTTTGGGGGTTATGTTCATTGTTCAGCTATATCTCAACTCAAACTGAATCTTCTCCCTGGGTACTTTATTATTACTTTCATGTAAACTTATTAGCAAACCACTGCTTTACAATACCTAATAATAATAATCAATGATAATTGATCTTAAATCCTGTCTCTGGCAACCTGTTGAATCCAACTCCAAAATTCATATTTTTCATCAAATTACTTTTAACTTGTCATAGTGTTTTCATACTGTCATCTTAGACATTGTATATAACTATTTTTAAGTCGTCCTTCTTGACAGCCCCATCATTTTGCTTCTACCTAGTTTTTGGAGTAGTTTTTACTTTGCATAATCCTAGATTTAACCATAAACATTTATTTATGTCAAAAACAAAAGTTGTGGTATGCGCATATAACTCCCCCATGTGGACATAGTTGGTATTTTACAGCTAAAATCCCTCTCTGGGGTCAAAAACTGTGAATAACATGAAATTTGTGGTACTTCTATGAAATCGGATGCAAACTAATTGATTATTTGTTTCATGGAAACAAGGAGTGTTACTGTAATATTATGATGTTATAGCCAATTAGGCTATATATAATAATAATATATTATATAATAATAATATATATATATATATATAATATCTATAGTCTTGTCCATAGACACCAAGGTAATGACAAAAAACACCTTATGTATTGTTGTTGTGGAGCTGTTTTAGGTTAATTTCGGGTATGCAATTCAGGCAAGGCATAAAATAACCTTTGAGCAGAAGAGGTTAAGTATAAAAAAAAGTTGAAACAATGTTAAGTGTATTTTGCTTAAGATATTGGAAATGGAGCTGGAGTCTTCAGAAAGTAAATCAAACTCATGACTTTTGCTCTCTTCTGCAAAATTATGTAGAATCGATAAGAATCGATGGTTTTGCAACTTGGCAACCTACATTTTTAGAGGCATTTCTTTTACACACCTGTTGAGACAGGGTGATGTACCACGGCTCTGGGCAGGACACTGAAGTGCATCATGATCGACATGATCTTTTCCCTCGCATGTCTGCTGCTCTGCTTCCTTATGACTTAAGAGATAATTGCTTCTGTAGCTACCCTTAGTTAGCTCTGTTAGATACGGGCCTTTCAACCGTGTTAGCGAGCTTTCCATGCTATTCTACTCCCAATCATTTCTCATCAGGTCTCCTCATGCAGGCCTGACCTCCCTCTTCTCAGGAGTATATACCTCCTGCAAGTGATGGAAAGACCCATAGCTACCCTGGTGTCCTCCAGCTCCTCGTCCGGGTTGTCCGCAAATTTCAAATGAGGAATTCTAGTGTTTCTGTTCAATTAACATTGATGCCCAGATCCCCAGCGACATCAAATTTAATAACAGCCACATACTGTTATTTTCCAAGTTATGGCAACCGTCACAGTTTGCAGTGTATGAAAAACAGTATTTGAATAGTGATAACACTGAGCTAGCATCTTAGTAGGTGTGGTGTGACATAGTGCTGTAAAACAAGGCTGACCTCTCATGTGAGACTGTGGCCGTTAATTCTAGTTTCATAGTGCAAGACCAGGCTGCTGGTGGTACACTCTCCTCACTGTCAGCGGACCATCACAACGATTTAATGTATTATGGGGAGGGAACACAAAGAAGAAGAAAAAACACAAAGAGAGAAACCTGTGACAACAGATCTGGTTTCTCTCTCTCTCGCTCTCTCTCTCTCTCTCTCTCTCTCTCTCCCTCTCTGACACACTGCAGGGTGAAAACTGAGCTGAGGTAAATCTGATACCTCTACAATAGCTCAGCTGCAGACGGTGTTTCCAGCTCACACACACACACACACACACAAACACGAACACACAACTAGGAGTGCAGGAATGCTCGTCTCAGGCTACACCGCACTCAGCTGCTCATCAATTTTTAATCAGCAGAAAGCCCCCTCTGTGGCACGCCACACCACAGGAAAATACCTAAAACTACCAACGAACATGACATTTGCTCTCTCCCACTCTGAACGTACACCTTTAACAATAGCTGAAGCTGAATTATGCAGCTGAAATCCACAACAGCCTGGAGAAAGAGGAAGCCTTTTTTCGAGAGGCCACAGAAAATAACGCCTTCAGATTCTCACGGCAAGATCCGGTTACAAACAATAAACCTAAGATGCCTGAACACACCCACCTCTCTTCAGAGCCCAGAGGCCAGTCGCTCTGGCAAACAGCATAGACAGATAGAAACATTCATACATGTTGCGTGAGCATCACCCTCCCGTTACAACCCTGTGACACGTATCGCTCACATGGACTTAGCATTAGGGCTGCTGGCTTCAACGGTTGCCTGCGACGGGCGTGTAGAAAGTTAAGACTTCCTGCCCACTGCATTCATGAGGCCTTGGAGGCAGCACACTGACTATGAGAGGAATGAAAGAAACAAGTGGTCTAGCATGACCGAGGCATACAATAAAAGTATGTGTCCCTCCTGTTGTCTTCATTCATCCCAACCAAACCCACCGTTTGATTATCTAGTGATGCAGCAAACACGAGTTCCATTACGGATTCCTTGTTTAACTCTCAAAATGTCAGGCTACTGCGATTTCCTTTCACCATAAGGTCTTTTCTTTTCATTCAACCAATGTAGAGATAACTTTGTTTCCCAAAACATTCACCTCACACGGCACTTTAGATTATCAAGATCATGAGATTAAGATCAAGAGGAACTTTATTGTCATTCCGGCGATCCACCGGGCAGATAGAGAGCAGAGAAAAATAACGTTGCATCAGCCTCCATAAACATAAACATCAACGAAAAAAGTAAGGGGTAATAATACTAATTATTATTATAATAATAATATTAATTTGAATGCTTATAATAATAATAATAATAATAATAATAGTGAGCAGATAGTTGTAGATAAGTGAATTTGAACACTGCACACTGTAGCAGGATAATGGCAAGTGGCTGACCCACATAAATAGAACTATAATATAATTCCAAATAAAACAGTTGTATAATTGTACATGTTAGGATAAAGCACACAAGGAAAATAAGAAATTCCCATAGAAATATGAATATTTCCATAGAAGTATAAAAGATTATGCTGTAATGTGGGATAACCCGGACATAAATCAAATCAGTGCAATCATAAACAAACCTAAAGGATGCACACACACACACAACCTCAAAAGAAACTTTCTTTGATGGATCTCTCCTGGGCCTTGTCTGTGGATCTACCGGGAGCTTCAGCATTAGCCGGAAAGTGAAATATAAACCATAACTCTCCATTCCCAATTTGTGTGAGCTCATGTGGGACCCAGCAGAGATGGACTATCCCAGGCTTTGTGTTCCCCAGACAAATACAACTTCAAAGATCAGAGTCTAAATGTAGGTGTAAGCATTATAGTGTGTGGGCTGGATCCATGCCTCCATGCAAGGGAAGGCTGTAATGCACAGATATGCAAAATGTGAGTGTGTATGCACAGGCACTCCCATGTTAGCCTCAGCAGTTGAGGCCCATGAAGCTGCACGATGCGGATCAGGAACTCTTGACTCAATGCTGTGCTAATCCCTCAGAGCTACACAGCCTCGTCTCTGGACAGCTGCCACTCCGGCCCTTTCGTCTCGCTAAGTAAGCCTCGTCTGACCACGGCACCTTTCCCACGCATAGCATAAACAAGGCCTCTGTTATTATGTGTGTGTGGGTGTATTGGGTGTGTGAGTGAGTGAGTGAGTGTGAGAGAGAGAGAGAGAGACACAGACAGAATACAATTAGATCTGCTAGATATATTGAGATTGAATCCTACTGGAGCCAGTGTAAATCATAAAAATGTATATTGTAAACTTCAGCAAGCATCATCAAAGTGGGGTTCTTATCTGGCACACGCATCCAAAAATATGCAAATCCCAGACATACATAAATACATCTGACATACCATGATTATCATGTTTCATTAATGAGACTTTGTCCTGCATCTGTAGGATCGCAGCTGCATCGCAGTGGGACAGCGAAGGCTGTTGGAATGGTTGGTGGCATTCAGGAATGCCTCTGGAGTTGAAGCAGTGCTGGAGAGTACTTAATGCATTTATTTATGTGTACCTTCAAAGTACATTTCTTTCTACTACATACATAGACGTATCATTTTGGCGTCTTTATTTGTAAACTTTATGTATAAGGTTCATAAGATTAAATGTAAGAATAAAACTTCAGATTCGTTTTTTTAAGCTTTTCCATCACTGAGTTATTTCCCTTTAAAATCAAAACCAAAACCCAAAGAGGCCACAAGCCCTAGCTGGGTAAAGACGGGACGAAACTGCATGAAAGCTGTTAAAACTAGCAAATGTTACTCTAAAATGTTACTAAACAATAAGAAACATTGGTGATAGAAGAGTCACAAATCGTTTGGATAAAAATGGGGCCCCCTAAACAGCTTTATCCAATATATTTAACTCTCAGAGACCCTAACTGCAGATTCTCCACTTGTTTTCATTTCTTTCTGTTTGGTCCAAAATCTAAGTTAAAATCCATTTCACAATTATCTTTGAACAGCATATTACACATTATACTTACTATTATAATCTTTTTTATAGATATTGTGGAATTTCAAAGAAAAAAAAAGAAAAAACAAATTCAAGCTGATTCATTTTCGAAGAGGCAAAACTACATCCAGTAGTAACATGTCGTTTCTTTAACATAACAAATCTCTGACAAGAGGCAGTATTTAAAAAATAATTTCTGAAAGAAGTTGCATTTGGAGTATTTTATATTCCTGGTCTGGGTTGACGTGTTTTTTTTTTTCCTTCTTCATGTCTTTGTTATTTGAGTTAAGTAGAGGTTTGAAGAGACAGGAGAGACAGAGAAGAAATCTAAGTTGTTTTAATTTGTTACTTTTCAAACAAAATTCTAATTCTTCACCATTTACAACATGATAAAAGTAACGATTAGACTCTCTGTCATATCCAAGAGTAAAGTGAAAAGCTTTGGGTTTTGACTGCTGATCTACTTCTTTATTTTTATATTAACTTTTAGGGTGCAGAGTTTGTACATTGAGGATGTTCTCACTCCTTCCATCAGAGGTTTAAGCTTGTAAAGTTGGACGTACTGTCTGGTTTACACACTTGCAAACACACACACATACGCACATGGACATGATTTGGAGTCAGAGATTTGGCTGGTTTGTTCTTCATGCTTCCCAAATGCCAACGGGTCACCCTGTGGCCTCAGTAGAATGTCACTGTGTCAGGCTGCAACGATTGATGATGGCATTCTCATTAAACGTGATCAGATGAATTAACCTTTGTCTCTAATGATCAGACAGACTCTGGACAACACTCTGCCCTAAGCCCTTTGGCCGCACGTGTTTTTGTGTTTGTGTGTGTGTGTAAATTCGTACATTTGTTTTGGCCACGTAAAAATTTACATTAGCTCTAGACTAGTAGTAGAGTTCTCAGGTATCTTTCGTTATATTCCTCAGAAGTCAGTGATATTATGGAATAATCGGCGCCGCTGCAGATTGGTGGAGTTAAAGCAATGACTCAAAAACTATTCTACGGATCTTTTTTATGCCCATGTAGACCTCAGTAGGAGGATAAAATAGACTAATTCCTCAGTAGGAGGATAAAATAGACTAATTTGGGGAAATGTCCGTTGCCTACTTCCAAAACAATGGGGATCTTCACCTCCAAACGTTTTCGGGCAATAATTTCTCCACTGTTGGTCCAATTGAGTCCAAATTTGGTGCATATGAATAGGCTCGAGGAAATCCATCTGGTATGTATCGTGTTTTACTCTAATAGTTTAGGTTTTACTCACTAGGGGAAGCTTTTTCATTAAAATCACATTTTCTTCGGGATATAACTTTTTTATTTTAGGAGTTCAATCAGCGGTATTGCTCGTACAACACAGGGGATTGGGTGATTTTCGGGACAAAACCTTGCTGTCAGGGACGACAGCGTACGCCTTGTTTACTTTAGTATTTATTTTACAGAAAACTTCTTACTTTTCTCCCTACATTTTACTTCAAATATATGAACTCTGTATTACCTATATCTTCAAATTATTTAATTTTGATTTGCTTATTTTTCCAACAATCTTGACCTACAGTGTAGCTGCTTCATGTGAAGAATCAAAAAAAGTATCTACCTTTTAAATCTTACCTTTTCATTCATTTTTTACTTAAATAAACTTTTGTATCATCGCACCCTTTCCCATCATCAAGACCGTCTATTGAGGGAAACACTAACACAGAGAGAGGAGGATCGGTGGTGGTCCATCAGCGTGTATCGGGTACGACGGACAAAACAGGATTAGAGACATAACCCATGTAAAAAGTGGAAAGAGAGGAGAAAACATCTCCAAGAACCTCAAGGCAAAGGCAAAGAAAAGGTGCTATGTGAGTGTTTTTTTTCTACAGATTTTGTCTTTTTCCTACATTATGATCAGTCATGTTGAATATATGCTTGACCTGTGAATGACAGTAGTATATAGTTGGAGAAAGAAATAACACTTTATTGATCCCAACGGATATTTAGAGAAGAAGCCTCTCATACACAGACACACAATCTAAATAATAGAAACGAGAAGATAGCAGCAAGAGATAGATACCAACGTAAAACACAACACGGGTATGAATAGGTTAAGAACTGAACTCAAATATTAATAGAAGTTGAAATTAAGTTCATTATCCCTTAAAATAATATTGTGTTGTTCATCTCAAGGTTAAGTACGCACAAAAAAATTAAAAAAATAATTTTTAAAAATCCTTAAAGGGAAACATTTTATTTTTATATCTTTAATTATATTTCAAACACTCTAGTTATTCACTTCTATTTAATCTCTGACACCTTCATATTTTATCAGAGCACTTAAATTGAATCAATACTTGGGCCAACTGTTTTTGCAGTTTTAAGTAACTGCACTTCTACATGAGAAAAAAAAAAGATTAACTATTAATTGAATGAGAGGTTTTGCCACCTCTGAAAGAGATGCATGTTGATTATTGGCATCAGCGCTATTAACATCATTATAAAACCGTAAGTGATTTGGATGCACCACCGCTCCACATAAATGTCAGTAATTGTGGTCTTAATGTGGGCTCTTAATGCAAATGTACCTCCAAGTAGAAACTATGAATGACCAATACGTTTTTAAAAACATCTCACTATATGTTCATTCCATGTACTCAGGTTTCTCTGTAAAAAGAACCAGATCTCAACAAACCCTGTCGAAATAAAGGGCAAGAATAAACTTAAAATTCTTCTCCAACTGATCAACTAAATATTTCAGAGCTATTCCATGTCGGAAATCTAAACATGTGAAATTAAAACACCTAGATGGTTTAAATTGTATTTTATTTTGTACAATAACTGGCGTTCAACCATAACATCCCATTTTTGATGAGGATATTCTGCCCTCTAGTGGTTGGAATTTCTATTACAATTACATGGAAATAAAACAACATGTGCATCAGAAATTTACATAATGACACAGGTTTTACTCATTTTTCGAATATACTGTGTTCATAACACCAAAGAGACAATCAAGTATACTGACTGTATAGGAAAACATCCTTTACAGACATGTTTTACCTACATAATATGCCCTCTCGTTGGCGGAGAACATTGTTAATAATTGTGTGATTTGTAACATATTTTTGTTTTTTTTTATGTATGGAAGAACATAGAAAATGACAAATAAAGGAGATCTGAATCGGTAACTTAACCCCTTCATCATAAAAAATATAACAAAAATTCTTTCATAATATCAAAAATGGCAAAAAAATGATTCAAAAAAATCAAAAATGATTAATCTTGTCACGCCTCTGGGCTCTGTCACGCCTCTGTGTTCCTTTCTCCCTCGGTCTCTTTCTCCCTCTGTGTCTGTCTGTGATTGGTGATCATGCTCACCTGTGTTCCTCTCCAGCTGTGTCTCATTGTCTCGTTATCTGTGTATAAAGGCTGTCCTTCCCTTCCCTCCTGTGCCAGTTCGTTGCATGATGTCCTTGTGTCGTCACGTGTTCCAACCCCTCCCAGTGTACGGTAAAGTTACCTCCAGTTATTTCTGTTCCTGTAATTTCCTCGTGTCTTGGAGAGAAATAAATATATTTGATACCAGCCATACATTCCATGCGTCTGCATTTGGGTCCTGGAAAAACCCCACAGAAGTGTGTTTAACAGACTTCTGTGGGGTTTTTCCAGGACCCAAATGCAGACGCATGGAATGTATGGCTGGTATCAAATATATTTATTTCTCTCCAAGACACGAGGAAATTACAGGAACAGAAATAACTGGAGGTAACTTTACCGTACACTGGGAGGGGTTGGAACACGTGACGACACAAGGACATCATGCAACGAACTGGCACAGGAGGGAAGGGAAGGACAGCCTTTATACACAGATAACGAGACAATGAGACACAGCTGGAGAGGAACACAGGTGAGCATGATCACCAATCACAGACAGACACAGAGGGAGAAAGAGACCGAGGGAGAAAGGAACACAGAGGCGTGACAGAGCCCAGAGGCGTGACAAATCTTGGTTCCATGTGCATCTTAACCTCACGAGCCAAGAACACTTCATGAATGAGAACCTCAGCCATACATGGTTACTGTGCGATGGGCTGCAACTCATAAAACCTACTCAACTGTTTCCAAATAATGAATACAATCTGCAGGTTCCTGCTGTCTTTACTATAAGAAGGATTAGTCATTAACCACTTAGTAAGGTGGCCCTAGGGATCATTGCATTTTTTTTCCCTGCTGCTCTTTATAGATTCTTGTTCATAGCTGTATTCTTTTCAATCCAGACTACTGGAAATCCCAGTTATTCTTTCAATATCCGGAAGCATTTATCCTGTTCAGGGTATTGAAACAAACAAAAATCGACTAGGGAAACATAACTGCTGCCCGGATTAGGTTTGGATCTTCAGTTTATTTCACTGTGTCACAGGTGAGTGTGAATGACGAGGGTAGACATTTCTGGTTCCTACACTAACAAGGCGTTTCTGTTACAGGTTAGTGAAAGATCATGTTATTATGAATAAAAATTTAAAAAAGATGTTCTGTATCACCATGTCTGGAATTTTCCATTAATGTTAATTAACAAACCATCCATCCATCCATTTTATATTCTGCTTCTTACTGCAGGGTTAAAGGGGATGAAATCTTTTCCAGCTGACATTGGGGTGAACGGTGGGGTATACAATGGATAAGACTTCAGTTCATCTCAGGGCCAACAAAGAGAGACAAACAAACAATTCAGAGTCACCTATTCACCCGTGTTGCCTGTTTTTGGACGGTGGCAGGAGGCTGTACCCAGAGGAAACCCATGCAGGAGAACACACAGGGGTCGATTTCAGCACTGCACCTTCTTGCTGGGAGGAAACTGTGCGACCCATGACTCCACCCTGCTGCCCTTTATTATGTTAATACAACAGGTATTTAATTTCCTTTTGGTTTGGTTCACTCTGAAAAATCAATGAATATTGGATGATTTATATGAACTTTAAGAAAGACATTCAAAACCTACTTGCTTCTTCTAACATCTTGACTTTTGCTGCAGCTCCATCGTGAGACTGAAATGCCTTTAGATTGAGAACATACAGATATGTGTTCACCCCAGAGGATGAATTGTAATAACCTTGCTGGGCACTTTCTTTTAGCACCATCATCAGGTTCAAGGTATAATTCAGGCTACTTTGGGGACCAAACACCTGACACACTGATAACATTCTCATCAGGCTCAACAACACTCCATATTTGACTAACATTTGAGAATGTGGACAAACTAGAAATGGTGAATTTGTAGCTGATAATGCTAATATTAGCATGTTGACATTATAATTGATTCACGGTGCCCTGTTATCTACAATCAAGATAAAAATAGTCTCCCACATGTGTTTATATTTCAATACAAAATACCATATAGAAATTTTAAAGAGCTATTTGTTTTATTTTACAGAGATGAGTTATCATGAGATATTCTAATATGTAATAATTAGAATGTGTATAAAAGAGTTTTGGTGCCTCAGAGGGACGATAGTTCCGTAGTGGATATGTAAAGCCGTTTACTTCTGTGTTTTTGGCAGATGCACCTAAGTTGTACCAAAAATGGAAATTAAATGCAAATGATGTTCTTTCAGAGGGGCTCAGATGGAACAACATGCTCCATAATCCACATTACAGCTACAGGAAGCCCACAGCCGGGGGAACTCCGTCGTTAAAAAATGTCCACACTTTAACAACTTAAAATGAGCCACATCTTTACGACCTCTGCTAAAAATATACACTGCCTGTTTCTCCCATTTCATCCCTTTCATTTTTTCACCCTGCTATCCGCTATGAGAGGAGAGGAATTGGCCAGCCTCTTTCAAAGCCGCAGGGTGAAACTGTACAGTAACCCTTCATAGGCTTGGCTCTGTTTCTCTCCCCGTCTCTCCTGGATCTCTCTCTCTGGGTTATGATGGGGGCAGTGGGCTGGCGTGAAGCGACTCAGTGTACTCACAGACTGTAACCATACTGTGCAGACTCACTTTGATCTTCCATGCTTTCATACTCTCCACTGTTCGCTGGCACTTCTACACACGCTCATTTTGCATCATCACTGACATAGACTATGACCAAAAAGGGAAGTTTATACAGCTTTAAGAAAAAAGTAAACACCACCCAGATTATGGCTCTTGTGTGCGAGTGGCTTGCGGTTTGTGCTGGAGCTGGCCGCAACTCTCAAGACACTGCTTTAAGTAAAAGTCACTCGCTGCTAGGGCTTCTTCCAGCAAATAGCAAAAAAAGGGGAAATGTTTTTTCCAGGCTTCGAGCTTTCCCGAAGCTCTGCACAGTCTAATGTAACATGTAGGCATGCGCCTTAAATCCTTAAATGGAAGCAGATGTTTTAGTGGAAGAGTTAAAGTTTACATTGGGATGTAATCAAGTGAGGCTGTGTTTTCTTCTTTTTTCCCGTATTTTCTTTCTCTTAGTAATTTGAATCTCTTTTTCTGTCTAAATGAGCCTGCTACACTCTGCATTGTACTGAACTGAACTGCGCCGCTTTGTGCTGAGCTATGCAGCCACATATGGGAGTGATTACAGTCCAGTGTTTATCAGACCTCACTAAGGGACTGATTGTACGGCTGAGCATAGCAGACTCAGCCCTGCACACGATTTCAATTTCCTAGCAACATTCTTCCATGGAAATCAGACGAGGGATACAATATTGTATCAGCAGCATGTGCAATATTAATTCTTTTAACAGCAAATTCCTATCTGAGCTGAAACAGCTAATTGATTGATGTGCACATACCTTGGTAATAGATTACTCATGCAGTACACACATCAGCGTCTTTTCACAGTCAGTATCTGTTTCTTTTAACCCTAATGACGAAAATCTCAGAAGTTGGGCTTCGTGAGATTGGATAAACCCGCCATGGAGGCCCAGACTTTGAAGGCCTCTGTCTACAGTGAGCGACTGAAGTTTCAGCCGGGAGATAATTAAACTTTTTACACAACGATCACAGGGCAGTGCCACATTGACACCCTTGTTTGTTTTAAGTAACGTCATGCAACAGTTTCTGAATTTAAATAGCGAGCCGGCAAACAAAACGGGCGTATCACCAATAAAGCAAACTGGATAGCGTCCAGTTTTGGGCATTTTACACGCGAACAACAGCCCTTAGTAAACAATTCAATAATAAAGCAAGAACAATTATTCCTATTCCCTGTTATGTGGCAGTGGACCTGTCCGACCTGTCGACCTCTGCACACGGCTCAGCTCTGTCACATCACCTGCCCTCCCTAGTTTTCAGTTCATTTATCAATTTTTTTGTGCTAGCTGCTAACTGCTACTAGCGGCTGTTAGCGCGTTCAGTTCCAACATGATATGTCATGAAAACATCAGACCCTATCCTGTCTGCCTGTCACATGTTTGCACAGACATCTGATTTGGTTCCGTCACACCCTCTGCTGCCGCCATAGATGCAGAACATCACTCCGCGCTTTCTCCATCTTTGTGTTCATATACAAATGCAGGCAAATCCGTCCCGCCTTAGACAAGCTGTGTGAGAGGGTGAATGTGTGATTAGCGGTTTCATGACATTTACTATGCATGAATGCATTTAGCAAGCATTTTATAGCCTAATAAAAACTTGCAGCAGAGAGGGGCCTTCGCTTCCGGGTTACGGGTCCGCACAATCCGGTGTACTTACGCCGTTAATCGCACGCATAGATAAATGAGAAGACAGGCCTTACAAAGCATTCCCAAAAAAAGAAATGACATACAACAACAGAAACCCAATAGTAGTCACAAAAACCCTCAATGTGAAACCAGGAGTCACTCTTTAGCTCTAGATGTGTGGTTTGTGTTGAGCACTGTGCTCGTGGCTCGGCTGAGAGGGTCTAGCTGCTGGTGTGACACTGGGTTAACTGCTGACGATGCAATGCCATTCACCTTGAGCGTCTGTCAACTTTCCAATCTAAAAGTAACTTCAACCCAATTTTGTCGTGTCCCATACGATGTTAAGGATTGATTTCAGTCCGCCCACAGCCAAGGAAACAAGGTCTTGTTTTTTTTCACAGGAATTTTTTTGCCAAATTTATTGATTGCCTTTTAAAAAAAACATTAGCAGCCCTCACTTACATACTTTAAACCTAACAACAGCTGTGCTTTCTTTACCCTGACAGAGTGGGGGTTTTTTGCCAAACTTTAGCTTAATGAGGTCACAACACAGTTAAAATAAAAGAAATGTAGCTTTTAATATGTAGGACTTAACTTAATTGAGAACATAAACGAATATATTGAAAAAACGCTGCAGGCTTTTTATACATCAAGTTAAAAGTCTAATCTGTTTTTTTTTCGTTTTGTCTTATCAAATTCAAGCACACCTACAAGCACTAAAGCAAAAAAAAAAAAAATCTGTGTCTAATGCATGTGTGTTAGCTGAATACAGTATGCAAAGTGGAGGACTGCCTTAAGTCAGCAAAAATGTCAGTTAGCCCATCAATCCTGCCCCCCCCTGGGAGCCTTATGACTGTAACACAGAGTGAGATGCCAGCAGCACATCTTATCTCCAACGCTTTCACTGGGTCTCATATATAAGAGCTTATTAATTTGATCCAGTCCATATGCTTCCTACAAAAACGCAGAAATATATCTGACATTCAAAACACTTCTTTGTCCAAACATGGTTGAAAAGATTCATCATGAGACCTAGTACATATCTGAGTTCCAAACAATGTCTACAAAGTGATATATTATTTTAAAACAGTGATATTCTTTCTTAAAACCCATACATTTCAATATTTATAAACTTGATCAAAATTGCTCTCCTTACAGAGATACATTAAATGAAAAGTCAATGTTAAATCTAAATGAAAAGGAACTGTTAAATACTGAAGTTAAATGTTAAACCTCTCATCTAAACATAATACCCATCACTTCTGTGGAGATAGTGGGCGGGACATCAGATTCCGCCTTCCTCATAAATGCATGTGGCATGTGAATATGCAACGTTAACCAGCATGTTTGCCCCTCCAATATTTCCAGCTAACATTGACACTCTGGATGTGTTAACAGGAAACGGCTTTTCATTTGTTAACTCTGCTGACCAGCAGTGTAGACTAGAATGTTAGCTAAATATTTAGATTCAACATTTAGATTTAACATTTTACCCCTTAATGTCCTGCTCCACTCTTCAGTTGAGCACATTCTGAGTAATTATTTCTAAGTGAAAAATGTGTGCGACCTGACTGAACGTGTTTATAACACGACCAAGTGGTAGCACGTAAATGCTAAAGATTATAGAGCCGAGGTTTGAGTCCTGGCGCACACCACAGGTCACAGGGGTCACCAAAGAAGAGGCATTTACCATGGCTATGAAAAAGTCCTATTCAATAAGTAGGATTTTTTTTGCCATATTAAAGCATGTGAGGACTTACTAAACAGAGTTATGTAACGTGATACTACAAAAAAAGTCTAATAAAAGTTTTCTACAAACATGCTTTATCGCAATTTCAGTTAATCTAATTAAAACGGTCTTTCCATTAAATACAAAGTTTCATCATGAAATAGTATTTCTGTTTGAAAACTTGCTTGACCATACACTTTGTCATTGTGGTAAATTAAAATGTCTAAGATAATAAATTAATAAATGCCCTTAGGAAATAAAATATGAAAAGAAATAATTTTCCCATAGAATACTATTATGGTACAATAATAAAATACTGTCTATCTATCGTCAATTTAACTTGTTATTGCGGCCAATAGAATTTAACCATGGAATTTAACCATGTATGGCCTTAAATAAAATAAATAAATAAATAAACCAGTGAATTGTTTACTGTACAGAATATTTTTAGAGTTTTTGTCGAGCTAAATGTTGCAGAATGTTGCTGTTCAGTACATGCTCTTTCACAAGCAGTGCCCCGTACGTATTTCTGTCTTCTTTTCCTCTTTATAAATGTACATTTGCTCAGAAAAGCCTCTAAAACATTCCATTACAACGCATGTGAACGCAGCGCAGTGCATTCAGCTTCATCTGGCTCAAGCTGCTGGCAAAACCCGTGGCAACGCCAGTCACAAAACATTGTGGGTTTAGCAGTGTGTTAATAAGGTTAATGAAATACCGACAGCATTTCAAAGCAAGTTCAAGCACTCCCTGCATTTTCAAAGCACTCAAATTAGCTCTGAAGAAAGAAGATTAGGGGGGGGAGTATATGAAAGCGTGAGTCAGTGAAAGTCGGTCAGAATTTTTGTTGCTGCTGTCTACAGAGGAGCTATTTTCGGTCCGTTGTTGTGCCCAAAGTTGTAAAGTTATTGCACTTTGCTCTGGGAAGTTTTTTGTTTAGAGGTTAAATGGAGGTCGGAATGGACAGTAAAAGCAAGGAGGGGCTTTATTGATTAATGAAAAGTAGCAGCTAATCTAAGCTGTCATCCCTATTCTTGCTTTCCTACATTGTTTGCAGGCTCATTAGGAATACATATTTGTTAGAAAATGAAAGCATAGGAACATGTTCTAATCGCACGTTGCCCTGCATTGAATGATAAATGCTCTTCTCTTCCCTCATTGTCCAGTAATGTACTCAGACTGTTCCCTGCCAGCGCATGCCTTTCCTTAAATGAACTACAAATGTTCTGTAAGGGATTGACAACCAGTGAGGTTAGTTTCCATTGCTTCAGAATCTGCTGATGTTACCAGGGAATTGATAGAAAGCACACCGCTGATGTTTTATGATTTTTAACACTGTCTTCAGCAGAGAAAAAAAGGTTTAATTGTGTTTGCTGGTCCATAATACTCATAACTCCCTCATTAATGTCCTTTCCAAATTTTTTTGTTTCGGGGCTCAATTTGACTAGATACTGTTGAAAGCAAGCGGTTTGGGAATTCTCTGAAAAGCAAATTGTCAAGACACTGGAAACTAGACAGTGAATATGTTAGATGTTGTTGTTCCTGTTGGATCAGATATCCAGACTCAAGCTCAAGGTTTGAGACCAAAGACCTTGCTCAGAGTTCTGTAGGTTAGCTTGTGCACTGGCATCATATCCTCACATTTATTAAAAGGTACACATTAACATTTTGAACCACGTTGTTCAGTTATGATTTTTTTCCCTATAAAATGTTGTTTACATGAGAGTTCTAATCAATAATTAAAGTGTCCTCAGTCATCTGCCCGGCTGTTTCTTTTAAAATAACCAACATGCAGCGCACACTAATATGTTTTTGTATGAGTCATGTGCCTCACCAGGAACAAAAAACATAGTTGTGAGTTAAGTCTTGGTATTCAAACTGAAATGGATACACTAGCAGCAAATGTTGCATGAAATTTGGCTCTGTAGGTCAGTAAACACTTCATCAGCTGTTTGTGAGCAGACAGATGACACCGGCTAATGATAACGATGCTCAATTACAAGTGTGCGTGCGGTACAGTAAGCCAAATAAATTACCATCCAACCCCTCATATTCACGTTGCGTGAGCAGAAATTGGACACATATCCGATGTATTGTCACATTCGCAAAAATCCGATCAGAAAAATTCAGATTTGTGTCTGTGGAAAAGAACTTTGGTTCAATCAGTAGAAGTAGAAAGATAGTGGGAGTGTCTCAGGGTACGGTGCCAGGGAGAGAGAGTCTACTTAGCATGTTTTCACCTGATCGCTTTCTCCCACTCATCTGAAGGGATGCGCTGGACCCGCAGGGAGGTTGACTGTGACTAACGGAAGATCGTGAGTCAAAAGGTTAGCTGCCACTGAATGAAAGTCATAAAGACTGTTACTTGTGAACATCTGTCTAGCCTGTGACTGTAGAGGTAGTAAAACTAGTGCTTTAGAGTTATTCACTGTATGGGCAAAAACGTAAACGTAATTGATTCCACTAGTGCATCCAACTTTTGCTCTTTCACCTGCACCTCTGCAGCTACCTGCTGTCCGAGACACTATCGTCCAGCTGGCAGTTTGCTGACTGTTTTAAGACTTTAGTTACAATACAGCAGTGTCAAAAACACAGCCAGAAATATTTATGTGATGTGATGTATTTATCACAAATCACATTACATTAGGATATTACAACTTTATGCTATAAGATGATTCTGAAACGGACTAAAAAAAGCTATTTTCTAATATGTTATATATATTATGATTATCTTAATTGAATGGGGGGGGGGGGGGGGGGGGGGGGGACTTGGAGGGCAGAGGTGGATTTGTACCTGCACCTTGCTGTGTGGCAACTTTGCGACCATGCTGCCACAAACCGACGAACATGTTTTAATGAGTATTGTCACAGAACCTGCTGTTAGGGGGGGGAAAGGAAGGCATTCTTCAATCCGTTGAGCCCTCCTGCAGAGACACTTCATTTAAGCATCCAAGTGCTCCTGCCACTGCTCTCCGACACTGAGCTATTCCCTGTTGCATTTAGCAGAAGGAGAGGGTAGAGCAGAGATCAATCTAGATAATGACACACATTCTCAGGCAGAAACATGGAAACATTCAGAGTATGCCATGCATATCAACAGGTCTGTGACAGACTGAGTCTTCATCAAGCCGTTTACATGCTTTTCCTCCCTTTGGTCATGGAACTCTGAATTATACATGGACTACTTGAGTGTCTTTCAAATTCCTTCATTGTAGCTGAGGACCTATTTCTCCGTACCACAGCACCTCAGGCTCTGTCTGAATGATTGTCTGGTTATGGCTTGTGTCTGAGAGACAGCCTGCCGAGAAGCTTTATAATGTGACTCTGGGTCCACGGCGTACATAGGGGAACTGCACCACAACACCACACAGCGTGAATCAGGTGCTTTCAAACTGCTGAGAAACTGCTTTGCAAACTGAGATTTGCAAAGGTTGTCAAATCCCCACCCTTGCATGTTCCCTGAATAAAGTCCATTCCTGTCTTTAGAAATGTTGAATCTTGAATCCTGCATGGTGACATCTTAAAATACAGCAGTCTTATCTTCATCCTTATCTTGCACACAAACACACACTCATTCTGAGACCAGATCATTTACCAGCTACAAGAACAATGAAGCAAGATCCATGAGTAAATTTACACTTCAGCCCACCTCCGCAGACTTTCTGAAATAGCAGGAAGTCGTAGTGGAGGTGGGAGGAGGGCGAAGTGAATGCAACCGGAACAATAACCTCTTGTCAATATAAATCAAGATAACGGGAAGTGGATATGTAGAGATTTGCTGAATAGCGTTTGGAGAAAATGCCAAACATTTTCAGAGTTTCAAGTTATCAGGTGTAATAGTCTAGTTTCATTCAAATATGTTGAACATCTGGAGCAGTATGACCGTAGATCAAACCACAGATTCAATGCAATTTACTAAAAACCAATTGGTTACTCTGACCCAGTGACAGAAACAGCCACCTGGATTGAAAGAGATTTATCCCTGGATCAAACTATTAAATTAGAGCATTATTGTCCATTTCATTGATAACAAAAATAGCCCTGATGACCTCTGACACTGTTGAGTGCATATTATGCTCTATATGACTCACTTTCTATCACAACTTCGTTCAAAAGAAACGCCCAGCTATGAAGGCTTCCTTCTCGTGAATGATTGTGCAAGGAGAAAGACTTAAAATCCATTAATGCTCAGTACTAAAGATGTATATTTATGGAGAACTTGTGGATACGGATGAGACAGAGATAATGGAGCAGTTCCTCTGGACATAGTTGGGGGCTGTTAGACATAATTCAAGCAAGTCCCCGCAATTGTCCAAAGACGTGAGTAAAAAGAACAACAACTCTCTGTCCACATATCACAATATATTACTCTTTGCTTCGCAGACCATCGTCAAGTGCTCTGTGTTGATTAAACTTTCGAACACTTCAAATTTAATCACTCCGAGGAACACAGCAAGTTCCAGAAGGTAACGATGGCAGAGTGGCTAAAGCTAGCGACAGCACAAAGCCCGCCATTAGCCATGATGTCTCTGAGCAAAGCCAACATATAACATATAATGGACTGAAAAAGGCTTACAAAGTTCTATTTTGGCTCCAAAATGTCATACAATTGGAAAGAAACAATGAGGAGAACGGAGCGCATATTAATTTCAACAAACAGAACAAATACACAATGTCTACCAGCCTTACTTCCACTGTAGTCATTCTAAATAAGAGCACTTAAAGTACACTAATCCTTATGGTTTTAAGACTTTAAATGAAAAAGAAATCGGATAGAAAAAATCAGTATAGGCCGGTCAGATATTATAAAAATTGGTGATCGGCCAAAAAATGATACTCGGTGGACGTCTAAAGAACGTTTGGGGCCCATTGGCTCAGAACATGAACAAAAAAGGCCCAAAGGTTAGCACATTCAAAGAGCTTGGTCGAAGCAGGTTGTCCTCTGGAGAGGCCACAGCTCTCAGAAAACTCCAGTGGGTTCCCCGAACATACGTTGAGTAGTCATATCAACAGCTCATTATGTGGTCCACCTGTCAACGCCCCCCAACCTTCAATAGTATGTGCCCTCAGGATGATGCTAAACTCACAGGTACCCAGCTGTGTCTTTCTAAGATTTAACAACAGAAGGTCACTCTTTCCCTCAGATCCTCTCCTGTAGAGTTTTTATTACAAACCTGAACATCATCAACCCTCTATAATGTACAAACAGGACACTACACTCAAAAAGTTAGCTCTCTGAGTTGTTTGATTCAATAAATATACTTAAACATAATTTAATACATGTAGGTGATGGTTTTTTTAGTGACTTATTTTCAAACCACTTTAGCAGATGTAACTTGTTAGAGCCTCAAAATATAATTGATTTTGACAAAACGTTACCCTTTTGGGTGAATCACACAATCAAAAGAGTACATTAAGATAGTCCTGTAATCAGTTTGTGTAGAACAGACTAACAAGTTAACGTTTAGTTAGCTGGACACTCCTAATCCATGTTTCAGAAGAATTAGCCATTGTAGTCATGATAGTTGCACATTGGCCGGTTTATTTTTTATCTTGATAATTTTACTATATTTTACCAAACATATCTAATTTTTATTTGTACAGTAAAACAGTCCAGGTTATAACAGCGATACAGTCCAGGTTCATATGGTAAAACAGTCCAGGTTATAACAGCGATACAGTCCAGGTTCATATGGTAAAACAGTCCAGGTTATAACAGCGATACAGTCCAGGTTCATATGGTAAAACAGTCCAGGTTATAACAGCGATACAGTCCAGGTTCATATGGTAAAACAGTCCAGGTTATAACAGCGATACAGTCCAGGTTCATACGGTAAAACAGTCCAGGTTCATACAGAGAAACAGTCCAGGTTCATATGGTAAAACAGTCCAGGTTCATACAGAGAAACAGTCCAGGTTCATACGGACAAACAGTCCAGGTTCATACAGTGAAACAGTCCAGGTTCATACGGTAAAACAGTCCAGGTTCATACAGTAAAACAGTCCAGGTTCATATGGTAAAACAGTCCAGGTTATAACAGCTATACAGTCCAGGTTATAACAGCTATACAGTCCAGGTTATAACAGCTATACAGTCCAGGTTATAACAGCGATACAGTCCAGGTTCATACAGTGAAACCATCCAGGTTCATACAGTGAAACAGTCAAGGTTCATACTGAGAAACAGTCCAGGTTCATACAGAGAAACAGTCCAGGTTCATACAGTGAAACAGTCCAGGTTCATACGGAAAAACAGTCCAGGTTATAACAGCGATACAGTCCAGGTTCATACAGTGAAACCATCCAGGTTCATACAGTGAAACAGTCCAGGTTCATACAGTGAAACAGTCCAGGTTCATACGGTAAAACAGTCCAGGTTCATACAGTGAAACAGTCCAGGTTCATATGGTAAAACAGTCCAGGTTATAACAGCGATACAGTCCAGGTTCATACAGTGAAACCATCCAGGTTCATACAGTGAAACAGTCCAGGTTCATACAGAGAAACAGTCCAGGTTCATACAGTGAAACAGTCCAGGTTCATACGGAAAAACAGTCCAGGTTATAACAGCGATACAGTCCAGGTTCATACAGTGAAACCATCCAGGTTCATACAGTGAAACAGTCCAGGTTCATACAGTGAAACAGTCCAGGTTCATACGGTAAAACAGTCCAGGTTCATACAGTGAAACAGTCCAGGTTCATATGGTAAAACAGTCCAGGTTATAACAGCGATACAGTCCAGGTTCATACAGAGAAACAGTCCAGGTTCATACAGAGAAACAGTCCAGGTTCATACAGAGAAACAGTCCAGGTTCATACAGAGAAACAGTCCAGGTTCATACAGAGAAACAGTCCAGGTTCATACAGAGAAACAGACCCTAAGTATTGCTATTAGAGTATAATTAAGAAGATCAATATTGTATGTGTCTGCTGGACTGAACTACCTGCTCCGGGTTTGGGTTGGAGGGGCTTTGTCCCCCTGACTCAGTCAGGTGCAGACTGATGTATCCGTGCGTAACGCTTCTAATCTTACAATCCGAGTGGAATTGTAGACGCACGGCGTCTGGATCCCAAATAACGTAATGAAGACAGAACTGCGTGAAGATCTCAGGGGCTTCCATGAATACACTCTTCTATAAACAGACTGTATGTTTTGGAAATCCTTTCCCCTAATGTAAGTAAGATCCTGCAAATGCCCAAAGCTACAATGTGAAAGGCGCACATCAGAAACTCATCCTCTGGCCTTACGTAAAGTGACACTTCTTTGCATGAGATAGTTTCTGTCGGACATCCTATAATAGAAGAAGAGGACCCACCTGGTGATCTCGAAGCTGCAACCTTTCCGCAGGAGCAGGGCTCTCTTCCGCATGATGCCTTTGTCTCTGCCGAGGTTGGCATTTTTATCTGAATTCATGGGTGCTGAGCGAACAGGCACTCCAGAGGAAACAGCAGCGATCTCTTTACAAGGAAAAAAAAAAAGTCCCGCAAAATGGAGCAGTGGAGTGGGAGAGGTGGAAGGACAAAGAGAAGCCGTGTTTCTGGAAAAGAAGTGGAGGAAAAAAAATCCTTCAGCGGAGCAGCCAAAGTGGTCTGCAGACTTTTCTCCCCCTCAGGCTACACAACAGACGGCGTGCATGGTGTCGGGGCTGGTCCTGTCTCCATGCGGGCTCACTGGAGCAGACTGGATCGGGGCTGGTGCAGTAAACCTGAGCAGAGTGTACTGATGAGTCCCCGCGGATCCTCTGATCCTGTGATCCTCAAGTGAAGAGCCCACAGCGCTCCTGCAGCCTCAGCCCGGCACTGTGTGGCTGCCTGGCAATGACTTCATGACACTGATGGAGAGAGAGAGAGAGAGAGCGCGAGAGAGGGAGAGAGAGAGAGAGAGAGCGCGAGAGAGGGAGAGAGAGAGAGAGAGAGAGAGAGAGAGAGAGAGCGAGAGAGAGAGAGAGCGAGAGTACAATTCTCAAATCTGCATCGCTGAAAAGGGATGGATTTGATGAGCTCTGAAAACCACCTTAAGAACTCAAAATTCCTTCCACACGAACAAGACAAATTCAAATTCTACTATTTTGCAAATTCACACAACAGGCTTCAAAACTAACATCGCTCTTCCCTGAAGCACCGTTCTGTTTGCTTCGTCTTATTATAATTGTTATTTTAACTATTTTTTTTGTTCCTTACCATTGTTTCCTTTGGTATCCAGGCTCAGTTTTGAAGGCACAGACATTTGTACGTACACATCAGAAGATGCGCTTTCATCAGGAGTGGGGGGCTCTCCCTCTTAGTTTCAATTCACAGAAGGAAATTGTTTTGTAGAAACAGCAACAAATTACAATAGAGATCTCATAAAAAAAACAATGGGAAATAGAAATGCTCAAAGTGAAATGTGTTCTGTGCTGTCCACAGCAACATGGCAATGCTACTACGATGACTTTTACAAATAATTCCACTTCTACTACTTTTCCCACAGGGGGAACAGTCATAGTTCCATCATGTTTCATGTCAGAGAAATCAAAGCCTTCTGGATTTATCTCGCAAACACATCGCCACATATTCTACTCAGAAACACATCTCGGAGGAAAGAAGATAAGGAGACTTGTGGATACTGGTGGAATGAGGAGGTTCAGGAGAATATATGCCGCAGAAATTTGCTAAAGAAGAAATGGGATAGCTTGAGAAATGGAGAGAGTTGTCCGGAATAAAAAGAGGTTTAACGTAATTCAGAGAGGGGAATGGCAAAGGCTAAACGGGAGGCCTTTGACCAACTGTATGAGATGTTGGACACTGAAGAAGAACCGATTGGCGGATGGAAAGGCGGTTGGTCCTGATGACATGCTGGTGGATGTATGGAGGTGTCCGGGGTAGAGGGGGCAGTGGAGTATTTAACTACATGTTTCAACATGATCTTGGAGAATGAGAGGCTTTGTGAGGAATAGAAGAAACGTGTGATGTGAAGGGTGATGTGATGTGAACCGGTCTACACGTCAAAGTGACCTTGAGCAAGATGCTGTACCCCTAAGTTGCTCCCATTGGCTGTTCTGTTGGTATGGGAATGATGGCGTGAATGCTTCATGTTCCTGATGAGCAGGTGGAGCCTCCCATAGCAACTTGTCAAACCAAATGATCCAGTATACCTTAAAGCTGATGAGCCACACAATGACAGTACGAGTAAGAGTAGTGGAAGGTAGGTTAAGAAAAGAAGCGACCATTTGTGAGCAGCAGTATGGTTTCATGCGAGGTGAGAGCAGTAGTAAGACAGCGTGCCGGGAGAGGAATTGTGATTTTGCATGAGGAAGTATGGAGCCATAGTAAGTATGTTAGAGTGGTAGAGGATATTTATGACAGTTAGGTGGTATGCAGTAGGAGTGACAGATGGAACGCAAGCTGGAAACTCAAACCAAAAACAAACTTGAGCATCATTAAAGGCAATGTTGTCTTAATTCAAGTGAGACGAGACAAATGTCTCTGGGCATGACAATGAAGAACATTCCTTTGTTTTTTTAAAACTGCATCCACATATGTATTCAATGGTCCAAAGGGACACGGATAATTACATTGCTGCCTGCACTGTTTTGGTACGTTGTTAAAACCTCCTCAGATCTCACAATTTTTGCTGTTACGTAAACTTTTGATTTTTCACACATGGACGTATCGGTTGAAACTCGATCGGAAGTACCGAGTTTACATTTTACATTTTACAAACAGCATTTATAAAAATGTTGTTGTTTTTTGTCTCTGAATGTATGTGTTCCCCTTTAAACATCTCAAACTTAGTTATTAATTAGGGAAATAGTTTCTCCCTACATCACATCTCAAACTTTATCTTGAATTAATGCTCCAATCTTATAGGATAGTCCACAGTTCTGTCCGTTCGTAGAGACCAGAAACATAGCCAAAAGAGACTGTTGACTTCATATTTACTTAAAATGGCCGAAAGCTCTACCCCAAATGAGTGACAATGTCTCTTCATGACATTTGAATACGTGCACAGCACCTGTTTGCCATATCAACATAAAAGGTAAAAGGTCAGTGTTGTGCTAGAACTTGTTTATGCTGCCCCCAATAGGAGGTCTCACCAGCAGAACCTACAGACAAAGACTGTGTGATCAACACTTCTTCCAATAAGTGACAGTATCCTTTGCCCTTTTGTGTTCATGGGTCATAATTACTTTTGAAAAACAATGTGACAACAAAGTAAGCTTCAATCTCTGTGTATAGCTCCAGAAATCCTTCCTCAGATTGGGTGCCCGATCTGAGATTCAAAGATTAATCAAGAGGAAAACAAAAACGGAAGAGCAGATCTTCTGTGTAGTTGTTGTCGCTAGTTTGTTCTGTGTACGTTTCACCTTTTTCTTCCAATCAAAGGAGAAGTAAGCTGATTACTCCTACATACTCCACACATTTATATACACACAGAGAAAGAGACTCTCTCCCTGTCTACTTTGTCAGCCCGCTGTTTAGAGGAGGAATTCTCTCAACATGACTCACGGCTGCATTCAAAACGAGGACCATCATGTTTTTGTGATTGGAGCGTCTTCAGTTTCGTTGCTGAATCTTTTGGACTCACTGAGGTTCGGCAGCATTGCATTACGCTACATCCTCCTATGGTTATTGCCTTTAAATAGCCGCCCTCTTATGATTTGTTCCCTTCATCATACAGCCGGTATGTGAGCAGCAGAATGAAGTGAGACAAGATTTTAAATTTTACAGGTGATTGGGAGACACACCGTTTACTGTAAATGATTTTTGAGAGGGAATCTGACCTGCATTTATAGGAGCAATGTTGTTGTGTTTTTATCTCTAACATTAACAATAAATGCTTTCTAAATGAATGCTGTATATTTCAGTGTCAGTAAACTCCTGTTTGCAGATCATTCCTGTGTTCATTTAACAAGCCTGGAAGACACTGAACGATTAACCTCTGGGCACCTTCAGTATTTATATTCTAACCCTCAGAAAACCCTCCTACCGCTTTTGATTACAAGGAGGCAGAGTACGTTAACTGAAGTGTTTTCTAACAAATCTCGTCTCTCTGTTAGACGAGATTTGAAGGGTTCATGGACTCATTTATATTTATATCCCCGAAAAGTCGGGGATATAATGAAATAGCCTTCGTCGCCGATGTGTCTGCTGCAGATCCTTCTTGTTAGCGAGATAATTCCAAAACTGTTATGTGGATCCTTTCCAATTGTTATACTATGAAAGGTTTAAAGTGGGAAGAAGAGCTTGGTTGATTTTGGGAAAGGTTGGTTGTATATTTCCAACGCTAGGGTGAGCTTCATCTCTAAAAGTGTCTGGGACATAATTTTGAAACCATTGGTCCGATGATTTAACCTCGAAGAGTTGAGTCAGTGGAGTTGCCTGTAGAACGTATGGAATTGGGGGCTTTTTCGGGGATGTATCCATGCCGTTAGGTTTGACAGCGTAGGTCTAGTTTAACAAAGTTTTTTATGGATATATTAGGTGGACTGTAGCTCGACTGTAGTAGGTAGAGTGGTCCTCCCCCCCTCAGAAGATCATCAGGTCCATCCCAGTCCTTGCAGTGTGCATGTCATGGGATCCTTGAGCAAGACCCTGAACCCCACTTTGCCCCCCAGACACTGCGCAGTGGCTTCCCACTCCTCTTCGGGGATGGGTCAAATGTGGATAGTTAATTTCCTCTTGTTGTCCTGTATGTACTGTGAGTGACAGACTGATAATAAACCGTAAGGATTATTATTATTAGTTTCAGAAACTAATCAAAGAAAAAATCCATTTGGACCGCTTAAGGGCAGCAGAAACAATCATAAAAACAATCACATTTACTGATCATCATTATATACCTGTAAGAAAAAAACTGGCAAAAAAGTTTTATAAAAAAGGGGTTAATTTAGAGATTGGGCAGATCCAGAACAATTAGTGTTAATTTAAAGATTGTTCATGTCCTCACCTTATTTTTGTTAATGTTAAATACTAATGTTTGCCAGGTAGTTTCTAACGCTTCCTGTCTGGGGTTGAGTAGCTGGATTTGTATTTGGAAATGATACTGATGTTAGCAGCTCGAGTCAAAGCCAAACTGAAGAAAAAAAAGATTCCACTGGTTTACACTAAAATAATCTGTAATGCTAAGGGGAGCTGCAGAGCAATAAATTGTCTGCCACTACAAGTAAAAGCTCTCACATTACACATAATCATTTGATCCACTTTAAGCAGAACATATTGATTGGATCAGCTTGAAGTTCTTTATTTTGCAGGGGCATCAGTTCTACAACCTTTAGCTTGTGCTTAACGTATTGTATTTGTGCAACAGAACCCACCCGGACTTTAGTTGAACGAATCCGACCGTATCAATGAATGCTACATGGTACCCCTGGTAGTTCTGTTTAACACAGCGGTTTAATAGCACAGCTTACATTTTTAAAATCCACGTGGCAAGGGGAGTATGGAGTGCATGCTGTTGCCCACCTCCTGCTCTGATCATGGCTCATTCTAAATCACCCTGACCACTGACCTCTAGATGTGCATTCCAGTCAGACATAACTATAATGGCCTGTTTGCAGCCCCCATTAGTCAGAAAACAACAGTTTGTGTCAGCGGTGTGTAGAGGAGAGGACAAGAGTGACACACACAAGTAAAAAGGAAGCCATGTGATCAGTTTGAACAGGCAGGTTAATACAATTGGGGATGGTTAATGAAGGTCATGTTGGTGGGATACGTCATCTGTAGGTCAAAGAGCTGTGTTTGGACCGGTGTCTGGTCTATGAAAGTGTCCTTTATTTGACATCTCTGTGGAAACAAGACATTGTCAGACCAAAAATATGGGGTGTCTAGACATCCAAAAGACGTCCATGGTTAAGCCAGAATAAACGTATTTCATACATTATTTTTGATGACATCATTTTTGATGAAGTATCAAACTGACTTCAACAAATTCTGTTTGTCAGTGGACATTCAGAAGTTGGCTCAATGCCATTTATCCACTATTTCTCCTTGTCAGTCAACATCTAAATTAGAACCGGTCCGAACATCAATTTCCAACTAACTCCAGTTGTCACTGCAAGGCCAGAGAATAGCCTTTCAGAAGGTACTTTTCCAACTAATTCTTATTTTCAACAGATATCTATATTAATATAGCCTTACAAAGTGTCTGTTCTCAACATATTCTGGTCACAAGTGGATGTTCAGATCATAGGCTTTCAGAAAATCTATTCTCAATGAATTACTGCTGTGAATGGATATCTGGAATAAAGCATTTGTATGAACATTCTCAACAAAAACGATAAATAAGAGTAAACTCAAATGGCTGCATTCATCACAGCCACAAGTAGACAGCCATGCCTTGAAAAGACGGACAACTGCTGAACTAGTATTATGCATTCCAAAATAAAAGATGAGGTACAAACTGAAGGAAAAAGCAGGAGATTTTGATATAATCTGTAATGTTTAAAAAAAAAAAATTTCTAAAGACAGAATCCAGGACAAAGAACTCCTTCACAAATATAGAATAGGTGTGTGTGTGTGTGCGCGTGTGTGTGTGTGTTTTAAATACTCTAAAGGTTTTTTATGTAGTTTTTGAATTTAGAACAGGTAGGATTTAATATATGGTCTGTGGTAGTTACATGTGGAACCTGCGAGTGGGTGGGTGGAGTTGGGTGGGGTTGTAGCGGGAGGGAAGGTGGATGGGATGAGCATTTATGTACTTAAATTCTTGTTTTCTCCTGTCCTATTTCACACATGGGTTGTTTTTATAAATGAAATTTAAAAAAACAATAAAAAAATAATGTTGAAAATAGAAATCTCACCAAAGTCCAGTAAGCATTAAGGATTCTCAAACTATCATTGTCAACCAGCCCTGGTTATAAACTGATGTCCACATTATAGCCTATTATAACATCTGTGCTCAACTAGTTCAGGGCATCAGAGCATCTTTTCTCCCCTAATCGTTGTCCAGATTTTGATCTATGGCGACCACGGGACGTCATAGAAACCTGTGTGCTATTTCCAAAAACATCTCCTCCATGGTGGGCTGATTGGTTCCCTGAGGTAGTCAGCTTTTATGATGTATTTATGATAGGCAGGCAGAGGGGCATACATCTGGAAACAAATTCAGGTGTTAACTCCCCCACATCAATATTTGAAAGCTCTGCTCGGACTGATGTGATTAGATCTGTACCCTCGTCTCCGTCCGGCTATGATGGCGATGGAGTAGGAATAAAATTAGCTTAGCATAAAGACTATAAATAACGGAACCGCTAGGCCTGTTCTGTTCAAAAATAAAGCCACACCTCAACACAACTAGAGCCGTTGCATTTGAACTGTTTTGTTTAATCTACACAAAAGCATGTGCAAAATTCTTATTTGGACTTTAACAGGAGTTTTCTTTAAAATTCCTCCTTAAACCCAGACAAGATAAACATTCATTTATTTTATTACTCACTAGTACTCTGCAGATGAAATATATTTATGGATAATTAGTGACGTTTGGAGGTGTTGGTAAAACCAGACTATTCCCTCTGTTTCCAGTCTTTATGATAAGCGACGTACAAGCGGACCATCTGCTGGATGCAGCTTCACCGGAGAGACAACAAACTATTACTTTAGCTATTAGGAAATAGCTATATTCAGCTTTATCTGGCTCAGACTCCAGGGAGGGTACAAAAAGAGAAACGTATGGAGCACTTGTTATTAATTGACTTTTTGAACAACCCCCCAGGCAGCAATAACTGAGTCTGTTGCCGGATGCATTTTAGTGCTGAGTAGAGGTCAGTATATCCCAGCTCGTCCGATTAACTTGGTTAAATAAAAGGGTTCTGTCAGGCCCCATGAATGCGTTTGTGAATTCATACATATATATATATATATATATATATATATATATATATATATATATATATATATATATATATATATATGAACTATATAGGGATATAACTAATCCCATCTAGCCTGTGGTTGATGTAGATGGTGATAGTGAGGACAAAGTACAGGATGAAAGTATTAATATGAAGTCTTGTCGGGTTCTGTCTGAGTTGTCTGCAAATGCCCTGACTCATTGTTGTCCTGCTGACCTGATCAATAAATAAAGATCAAGGAGGAGAGCGGGGATAAAAGATGATACTGAATGAAAGCTTATGTTAGTCTGAGAATGACACTGTGTCAGATGTCAGTCATCCACAGTGACCCAGATCTCAAAAAATATGTGGTATTTTTAAAACGATGCCAACACTGGCACATCTCTTCAAGTTATGAGGTTTGATTTGGGAGGCTCAATGTGTAAGGAGGGTGCAGACTGGATAAAAACAAACAAAGTTAATATGTGGAACTCATGTTTTTAATTGTAATGAAAAAAAAAAAAAAACTATTATTTAGCAATGAGTCCCACATAGATTTCTTTTTCTTCTTCTGAAACCTGTAGCGAAGAATTTTAGTGTGGATTAAAGCAGTTTTTCTAAACTATTTTCACTTTGGCCAATTATATTAAATCAATAAAATATTAATGACCCATTTTAATAGGAATTATGCTAGAACACATTAGTCTCATAAGAAAGAAATTACAGCAACTGATTCAGCTCCTGAATGATTTCCATCTTTAGTCCCTAGGCAGGTGAATTTGTGTCTTGAGTACATATTTTATGAATAAATGATTGTAATTGTGACAGTTTTTGCTTAATATATGGAAAGAAAACTGCATGACTTGATAAACCATATTTTGATTAACCATAATTTTGACAATCGTTACATTGATCTATATATCAGTGTGTGTGCTTTAAGAAGAATTAGCACTCTACAAAGTTTAAAAACTCATTGTTAGGCTTCCTGCCTACCACTTTGCTGCTCTGGTTCACTTTCACATCTCTCGAGGTTTAATTTTTGACCTGTCACCTGCCTGAATATTTTTTTTGCATCAGCAAATACATTTAAAAAGGAAACACAATCTAACCTGGATTAAAGAGAAAACAGTCAATTATCTTAACTAAACACTGAATTTATGTGCAGTGCTGGATTGAGAGGAAAGTGGTTTGGTAGGACATCATGGGCGGACAGAGACAGAACTCTGGCCCAATATGCCGTGATTGCCAGGCTTCAGTTGGTGTTTTGGTTTAGGAAAGAAATGTACTTTGGTCAAAATGTTAATTACTCACATGATTATTGTTGTTGTTGGTAATCGAGACACTTGTAACGACCTAAACCCCTTACGACTCTCAATCTATCAAACATCAAACACCTTACGGAAGTTAAATACTTGACCCAACGCCAGTCAGCAGGAACCAAGGGAGCCCCCGGGAGGAGAGGTTAAACATCCATATTTTAAAAAGAAGTCCACCTGCTTCTGATTCAATATTGAAAAATAAATAAAATACATCTCTCTTTTAAACGGTTAAAGGAAACGTTCAAGAAAATATTCATATTATTAAAAACAAAGACAATGTGATTGTCCCTCTACTTATTTATAGTGCTGAAATTGTTGCTATTCAAAAGAGATATTGTTGACAGCTCTATTCACACGAGGGTCTCAGTTAAAGAGCGAATGCGTGTGTGTGTGTGTGTGTGTGTGTGTGCGTGTGTGTGTGTGTGTGTGTGTGCGTGTGCACGGGCTGTGAATGAATGAGTGTGGCGGTTTCAGTGGACATTGATGGCATACATTGATAAAAAAGACTTTAAGGACAGTGAAGGACAATCTTTTGTTCAACTCACTTTAAACTCAGTGGCGCTTAGAGACGTACACTTTACTCGTTCCTTCCCAATCTCTCGCATGATTGAAAGATAATACAATCAGAGAAGTTAGTGAAATCATGATCACAAAGAAATCTGAAGAGGAAGGAACGTTTCATAGAGACACTTTGGTTGAAGGATGTTGTCTCTGTCCTCCGGTGATGACACTGGAAATAGATTAATGTGTGGGCTCTGGTGCATTTTTGCTTTTTCGGCCACAAGTGATCGCAGCGATAAACACATAACATCTGAAATGAGAGCAATCATCCAGACAGGCGTGATAAAATATGCGATGTACTGCAGTGATTCGCCCTCAAATAGCTGCTGGAAACAATTACACCGTACCTCAGTGGAGTTGCTGTCAGGTCTGTTTGGACCCTTTGAAGCTATTATCAGCTAAACATAGGACAGTGTAAAAATTAAAATGTCAGAATCTCATTTAATCTGTCAACTGAAGAGAGAAGACTTTGTATTTTTCCCAATTTTCCCTCAGTTTGCCTCACACCGGTTCTTCATCCAGCAGTCTCCAGGGTGAACGATTATAAAACAACTATCAATGATTGGCAATGCCGATTAAACATCATGAAACACCATTTAGAGCAATCCTGTCATGTTTATGGATTACCTTATGTTGTGAAGATGAATCCAAGGTTCGTGTCTGCTTATGAATCGTAATGTCCTCGTCCATTGGGATCACATGACTCTCCATTCCCACTCTTTTCAGTATTTTGATTCCTCTTCCATCACACCTCTGTCAGCCGCCCTGAATTAAGCTATCTTATTTTAAAGCAGAATATTAAAGCAGGAAAACCTGTATAAACTTGGAAATTTTTGTGACAATGATTTTTTTAGATATAAAAAAATAAAATAACGTCAACTCATTATAATTGGACAAATTCTTCACCACTCCACAGTTAGTTTTTTCTGTGTTCTAGCACCATAATATCACTACTGTTTCACTTAGAAGTAGAAGGCAGGCAAATGCATCCAAACAGTATACAGAAAGTAGCGACAGACATTGTTTTTAGTGTATGTATACACTTTTTTGACTCTTGACTTGACTTTTCCATGTTATTCTAATTCATACCTTTAACATACTACAATTGTCTGTCAGCTGCTGCATCAGCTTTGAATAATTATATAGCTTCAAGTGAAAATGTCTTATTGAATTATCCCAATAACTTCAAGTAGCTAAACATAATCAATTTAGATTCAGTATTTCCATCAAATTAAAATCTACTTTCATTCTTAGAAATTTGGTATATATATAAATAATGTTTCTGAAGAAACAGAAAATAAACAGCCGAACTTAATGCAAATGAGTAAACACAAATTATATTATTAAGCAACCCCAAGAAACTATCAATATGTTTTAACTGGCTGATGATACTGTGCACTCCAGCTGAAATAACCTGACTAACGGATACACAAGAAAACATATTTTACAGGAAGCACATGGGCCACATATACATCCACTAAGTGAAAGTCAATCATGGTCAGGTTCTTTTTCCATTATTGACAGAAATGATGAAAAAGTAATGTCTAAAAAAACGGGAAAAAAATCTTGGATCTGCATCTTTTTCCTGATCAGCTCAAATTTTATGCAATAAAAGGGACAAACTGACCACAAACTGTGTTTCAATGAACAAGTCAATATTCATTTTTTGGATACGTTTTCTTCTAAAGAAACTAACACCATTGGTCCATGTGATTGAATGGAAAGGATAATCAAACTCAAAGAGAACCCCATTATATAGGGATACTTTCCATTATTTAATGATACTGTTAAATTCGTGGAAGTCCTATGTGATTTGGTCACATTTATTTTGCATATATGAAATTATTCAAAAAAATCTAAAGTCACGTCTTCTGCTTTGGACGAGGCTACGCAGGTGTTCATGACTTTGGATTTATCGCCCCTTGAAGCCGCATGAGGGAAGTTTAAAGCCGGAGCCCTCATCAGCAGCCGGATGGAGAATGGGACACAGCAAATTACAGTCTGTTGGTCTGTGATCACAGATGTCAACTTCATGACCGTGCTGGAGTGTGAATCATTCTATCATGCATCTGCTGTACATCTGTGGCAGTTTGTCCAACTAAAAAATCATGGCCTATCAATAGCAAATCTTATTTTCACTCTGGTTTTTTGTTGGTCACTTGTGATTTCCAGTGTTGTAATGACCCGAAAGTAGAAGTAAAAGTAGTGTTGGAAGAAGGCAAGAAGCAAATGTCTCTCTAAGGGTTTTGCAGTAGAATCTAAAGAATGAGGAGCTCTTACTGACTCAATGGAGATTTTAAGTTCTCTCTGCAGGTCTGTATATGCCTGGATAGACTCCATCCTCCTTCCACTCATCATGGTGTGACTCATATTTAATCACAGCTGTATGAAACCTTTTAAGTAGACACTCCTAAGTACACACACATAGACATCTCACATAGTTACCAATAAATTATCTCCAAATCTCAGCTCATCAACTTTTACCCAGCTGGTTCAGGGCAGGACTGTGGCACAATAATTCCACCGACGTTGATCTTTATAAATGTTACAAAGGCTCACAATGAGGGGTCTGTGTCGATACGCCTCTGTGATGGCAGAAGACGTAATAACGAGCCCAATTGGACATCTGCATACTCCCATAAGTTGCGAGGCAGTATGACAGAATTGAAATGTGACATTTTGAAACCTTGAAGTAGAAACTCAGGTGATTTTTTTTATTTTTGTGGGCCACATTGAGAAGATTTAAAGCTGCTTACTCACTGGAGAAGAACTTAAAATGTTGTATTTGGGGAGACAGTGATGAAGTCCAAGAGCCCCTAAAATCCCCACCTGATGACATGATTAACCAGCATTAAACAAGGAACATTAAAAATAGATTTTTGCTACTCGATGTTTATGTAAAATATCACACTGGATGCTGCTTTGCTATACGTATTAGCCTCTTTTACATTTACAGAATGTCGGTAGGATATTTATGCTGTGCTTTTGCAGGTTTTTGTGGGTGATATCTCCTGTCTTGTTTAGAGATGTATACATTTTGGTGAGATTCATCGTTACAGCAGGAAGATGTGATTTTTTAAAAGTTATTTCCAATACTCCTGATTCTAACCTAACACTATTATCAAATGTTAGCATGCCGACAAAATAAGTGATATGATTTGAACATGATAAGCTCTATATCTGCCAAACATCTGCATATTCATATTTTGATTGTTTGCTTGCTCGATTAATTAAGTTTAACATTAGTTCAAAGCACCGCTCTGCTTATTGCCTCACAGCGGTGTTGGTTCTCAGGCACGGACACTGTTTATAAATGTTATTCAAATATATATTGGGGGACTTTTTTCAATTATAATTGTAGGCATTGAATTTATTTATCATGTTGACCAGCACAAAAAATATTACTGTCTGTACTGAGAGGATACTGAGAGGATCATCCTGGTATTTGTTGCAAATGATAAACGTACAGAAATGATCGTGAGAGGATCTCACCAGCAAATACATTTAAATTGAACTAACAGATGGAGTCCTACGCCTTGTGCATATACTGTATGTTAAACGAGGTGCAGTGTTTCTGCACAGGATATCCCTCAGATGGAGACGTGGCAGACTAACCGGACTGACTGGATAGATAAATGCATCCAGGTATCGTGTGTCTTCCAGCCTTCAGTTTGCCTACATTAACTTGTCAATATCTTCATGGCTCACTGCTGCCTCTCCTCTGATTTTCAATAATAAGCTTGATACACTATGAACACACACTTGAAAGTTATGTATGATTGTGATTTGACATAATCAATTTAAAATATGGAACAAGTCATTGAGCAGCAACCATGCAAATCGGTGCCTTTCCGGTCTCTCTGGCTGTTCATGGCTTCTTGTGGCTGTGGGAGGATGACAGGACCAGATGTCACTTATCCATGAAGTGACATTGGCTCTCAGAGATGAGATTAAGATTGTCTGATGCGTCTATGTAATGACCCCATATTTCCTCCTCAATGTCATTTGACCCTTTGGATGTCCTGAAATGAAAAAACAAAACAAAAAGCAAAATTTAAAGCAGTTAAGTTTACTAAAAATACAAAATAGAAATATGGAGTTATGATACCTAAAAAAAATAACTTATTTCATAGTTCAATTTGAGAATTCCATCTCTCTTTGCTAAAATGGGTTGTACAGAACATCCACAGTAAATGTAGTGTAGGTTTTATGATTAGACCTGAGTCATACATGTCAACCCCATAGGATGCATAATTACAAGACTTACGTATAACATTTAATAATATTTACCATTAACATCAAGACAAAGAAAAACAATGTGCAACAGTTGCTATTAAAACCCAGAAGTAGCCAAATAAATCATTAAATAAATAAGAGGCATTAGCAAGAATCAAATCCTCTTTCTCAAATCATCAAATCACTTTTATTGCTGCCAGCAGTCATAAACCACTAGACCATCCATTGTGACGCACTTGCTTTGATGAGAAGATATATTTCGATTTCTTATTTCCATAAGAAATATTTTGAGACTTTGAAATCAAGAGAACATTAGAGGTTTAGGAACGTTCTGTAAAAATGTACATATATATATGCTCAGCACGTAAGGTTTGGTCACGTTTGAATGATTTTGGGGAGTAATCTTGATCCCCGGAGACAGATTCTAGAGACAGATTGTTATTGAACCACCCGCCTTATTTAACTTACCTCTATAAAAAGGCATGGTACTAAAATAACATCAGGAATGTCAGTACCGGGGCAACATGATCTGACATGTTGGAGGTGCTGCAGTCGCCAGGCGGTGAATTCATGCCATTAAATAGTAGAGCATGCCTGCCAGCATTATTTAGCCACAAGAAAAATGATGGAACCTGGTTGATCATTTGCAAGGGCCCAGAATCCGGACTGACATGACTGCTGATCATCCTGATATCAGATATTGAGATGTAATTCTGCTGTTCTTCCCAACCTCCATGTCGCCAGTCCAGTATCAGAATTCCTGTCCACATGTGAGCCATGTGCCCAGATGTAGGAGGAGAATGATATGGCTAGCAAGAGCCATGGACCTAAACCCTCTAGAAAAACCTTTGGGGTTGGTTGAATGAGTGAGGGTGAGAGTGTGACCATCCCCGGCAGCCTGAGCTCTGACTGAAGAGTATTCTTCAATCGTTCCGGATTACATCAAGAGCTAGTGCCAGTCCCTAAAGAGAAGGATTACTGCTCTAATCCTAATTACTCATATTTAGCCTCTCCTTTTCTCGATAATGATTTAGTTAAGATAATCATTAGGATTAACAAGCAACAAAATGGGATTTTTTATTTTCATATGTTCTACCCAAGCAAATTTTCAAATAAACACAACAGTACCTTTTTAAATCCCCTTAGTGTATGTTAATGAGTATATTAAGTGCCTGAGAGCGGACACTTGAACTCAATTTATTCCTGCTAAAATGTGGAATAAATTGTCTGTCATCTTTGCATAACATTTTACTGAATTAACTTTCAATCATTTGTGCAGACTTATGTGGGAGAAGAGCGGCATAAAGGCTGGCCACCTTTGCTATTAATGTGCTGAACAGACACGTAGAGCTGTTGTTCATCAACAAACAGCAGCTTCATCAATGCTCAAGCATGTTAGCATGAATTAATTAGCATTCATAAGAGATATGTGTTGTAGCTTGCTAACATAAGAGGTTACCTATTTGCAGCCGTATAAGATGTATGTATTGTGGATTTCTCTGTTGTTATATGATTGATAAGACCCCCTGAACATTTGACTGTGTTCTCATAGAGAGAGAGAGAGAGAAACTGGGTGAAAGCAGTTACTCATGCTGTACCAGTCAAGGCTGCAGGCTTGTCCTTGCCACCAACAATTATGGTCTGACAACCATATCCGGCCTCACACACTGGATGTGTGGTGATTGCTCTTCATTATTCTGCAACTCATTACCAAAGAAAATTCCGTCCTTGAACATAGTAAAGCATGTTCGCTCTCATGTGCAGTCACACAGTCACACATACAAAAACAATATCCACCAACAGAAATACTCACAGCGTTCTGACCAATGGGCCATTAATAGCCTTGAACACCTCACCCTACATTCTGAATGAGCACAACCTGGGAGATGGTTGCAGAGGTAGTAACAGAAGTGAGTCAGACACCTGACTCATGCAACAATACTGCAATAAAGGTCCTTCTCCAAGATGCCTTTGTTTTATCATCTTTAAATAGCTCCGCAATCAAAATAGATTTCAACAATTGATTGGCTTTGATGTCTTACACATGCAGTGCTTTCTAAAAAAATGATTAGCGTGGAGAAAAAAAACACTTAATTCTATCCACGAAAAGTTGGAGATCTTACGTAATCGCCATCTGCGCCCCCGTGCCCACCGCATATCCTTTGTGTAAACACGATAACTCAAAAACAATTCCAGGAATCATTTTCATATTTTATTCCGACATAGACCTTGATCGGAGGAATAACTGGATTAATTTAGGGAAAGTTCCGTTGATTATTTCCAACACTGGGAGGAGCTTTATCTCCTTAAGATTTCAGGCAATACCGTATACTTCTAATAAGTCATATTTGAATCACAATAGGTAACTTTTTTTTACGGAAGACACTGTTTCCGGACATAACTCAAAACGATTTCATCGATCATTTTTAAATTTGTTTTGCAGGAAATATCTTAGTTTGAGGAAGAACAGGCTTGATCTAGGGAAAGGTGGCTTGTATGTTTATGACAGAAGGAGGAGGTTTATTAGCTATTGTTGACTTTGGTTCAAATTTAATATTCATATTCACTAGGAGGACCTTTTTTATTTTATTATTATTATTATTTTTAATGTTTTTTAGACATAACTTCTTAACCATTTCTTTATTCAGAATGTGTTGCATATGAATCAAATCAAAGAGATCTATGTATATATACAATGGGGTACCCTGTATAGTCCTTTAATCGTTCCATGGTGCTATGGACTATATAGCAAACCGACATTGTGGCATCTGAAGAATGTTATGTGAAAAATGAATTGGTTCCTGATGATCGCCAAAAACCACATTAGAGTGACAGAAAAAAATTGAAATCATGATCTTAGACTACTAACCACTATCTAGTTAGATCATATCAAACTCATTTCGTGGAGCTTCTTTTTTAAATACTGTGGACATAATTTCCCATTTCATTTGATGAGTTCAGTCAGGGAGATTGCTTGTACAATGCTGGGGATTGGGGACTTTAAAAAAAGTGATGAGGAGGTGTTGAGCATCTGTTATTTACACAATGGCAAAGATTTGAGTGTTTTTCTACAACCATATGAATAACCATGTTCGTCTAAGTAACCTGAAAACAATAAATATTAATATTTTACACTCTTATTTACATTAGTTTGCCCACTGCTTTGTCCAACAGGATGAAGGTGTTTGTATTTTCAATTTGATAACACCCATGTACTATTTTTCTACAAGCCCGACACTAAGTGTTTCATGTTTCAGTGTCGGTCTTTGACAATAATGACTTCAGCGCTCACACTTATTAATGGCAATGATTTGTATTGCTAGTGCGATGCTTTATATTTCTTACACTACCTCACAGGGGCCTGGAACCTCTGGATGCTCACGTTGCTCAGTTGGTCCACCACTTTGGTTCAGACCTGAATACCTTAACAACTAGGAGATGGAATAACATAAAATGTTGTTCCTCAAATCATGCTCACCTAAAGTTGAATCAAAAGTTCTTTGAGAATGTCTTGCTTTTTCACCAAAATGTATCATCAGGTCTTATGTCTGAGCTTTTCAAGTTAATATTAAGTTGATTCATATTTTCCATGTTCCATGGGTGGCTTTTACCTCATGCTCCACACAGTTCCAATTAATACGAAGCATTTTTTCAAAATCAAAAATATACTAGAAAAAGCACTCAGAGAGCGCAAAGCTCCACAGAGGCACAACAACAAACCTCAGGTTTAGGAAAAATTAATGTCGATGTCTTCATTAATGTTCGAGTTGCCAGCCTCTAAATCTACCAACAACTCCAACAGAGGCTCTGTTGCAAAACCTGCTTCTGGGTAAAATTTCATGCAAATCTGTCTTGTAGTTTTTCTATAATCAGCTCACAAACAAACAAACAAAAACAGACAAACACTTTCCAGAGAAACATAATCTCCTTCCTTTACGGAAGTAATTGCAGCCCCATTTACACATTTTATTCAATTCCTGGGGTGCAGTGGAAGTGGTAACAGAAATGAATTGGACAACTCTACAATCACGCGGTGGAAAGGCAGGATGGGGTCTGACTTTTTGATGATGTAATATGTGTGCGGCCCACAACTTGAAAACTTGAAATCAGCTAGTACCAGTTAGCAACAATTAATGGTTAGCAGCTAACTCAGAGAAGGAGAAAATCCAAGAAAAATGTTTTCAAACTCGAGAGGCTGTCAGAGCTCATTACACTCCAGGCAGGGCGGGATCAACCCCCGTCTAACAGAGGAGTTAGATTATTGTTTTCTTTCTTACAAAGGCTTTGTTTAGAAAGCACTGTTCAATGCATATGTAATAACACTAACTGCTGACGCTGCTGTACAATATGTCACATTCTTCTACTAGTGGAATTGCGTCTCCGGCACAGCACTGCCCTGCCATCGTTTGTTCAGTGTAAACAAACAAAGGCGTCTTAGAGAAAGAACTTCATCACGACACCATTGTGTGATCGGTGCATAAAAAAGGTCTTAGCTGCGTCGTGTGGATGCCATGAGCAAAGGAAGGAATATATTTTTGTCAGAATTTATATGTGAAGTGGTCAAAGCACAACTAAATGAGAGGTTAATTTGACGTAGGGTGGATAAGACCACAATTATGTTTCCACATTGTTGTGCTGCAAAACAAACATCGCACACGGCTGATAAGGAGTGGGGCGTTGCACATTTGCGTACGTGGGCAATCCTGGCAGCTGCACCTCTGAGTGGGATGGCTCTGTCAGTTGATTACTGTAAACAGATTAAGCCTTCATGTTCTGCCTTTCAGGTTACATCTGCCTCCATCAATTAGAGCATATTCTAACCAAGACATCCCCGGTGGGACCTCGCAAACAGGTGTCTGAGAGAGGCTTTAAAGACACAAGGACAGAAGAATATGTAATCGTTAGGAAAAGAATTACAAAGATGTGGAGGAACAGGAGATATCAGAAGAGAAAGGGGTACATAGAGGAAGTGTAGAGACATTAAAAATGATCTATGGGGCATGAATTAAAGGTGGACCAGTCAAATGACGCACCAAGACCGTGCATTGTCATTTGATAGGTCTGCAGGGTCGGACTCTTTCAACAACATGAGAACAACTTGCATCAGCTGAACTGGAAATTTATTTCGAAATGGTTTTTGAAATAGGCTTCCAGTGCCTTCCGGTTCCTTCAATGATACACTCCCCATATAAAAACAGGAGAAATTAAAACTCCTAAATCAGTGTCAGATAAATACATAAATCAAAGGTGCTTAGGTCTCTTTTCATGACTAGTGTGTGTGTGTGTGTGTGTGTGCGTGCGTGTGTGTGTGTGTGTTTGTGTGTGTGTGTGTGTGTGTCTGTTTGTAAGAAGTGTGAGATTGAATACTGACAATGAGGAGGGATGATTTCCTGCCGTGTCCTCCAGAGATGGATGCACATGCTTTTTCAGCATCACTCCAATCAATTTGTCACTTTAGTCTGATGATCGGATTTTTTTTATATTAAAAAAAATAAATAATAAATAATTATTATAAGTGAACAAAACAAAAACAGCTGGATTATATACATTTTTATATTCATATATTTTATAGGTTGAATTTAGTATTTCTGATACTGTTATTTAATTACTCCCCCAATCCCCTGACCTGTATAAGAAACACACCAGACTGAGCTAAAATTAAATGTGAAGTTATGGCTTGAACATAATGTTCTTCATAAAGAAATCTTCTCGTAAAATATCAACTTTTAGAGTAAAATATCATATTTAAGACACAGTAGATTTCTTTGAGTCAATTCATATGCACCAAAGTTAGTCCACTAGTTAACCCACTAGTGTCAAAACTATACAACCGACCTTTCCCAAAATCCACCCAGTTCTTCCTGGTAATACAGTCTATGTAGGTATAGAGGTATAATTTGACAATGATGTATGAAACATTTTTTGAGTTATGTCTGGAAAACTCTTTTTTAAAGATTCTTTTTAAGCTCCCCCTAGTGAGTGAAATATGAACTACTAGAATAAAATACGATATTGGATAGCTAGGTCTCCTTGAGTCGATTCATATGCACTAGATTTGGAATAAATAGAACTAATTCCTAGGACGTTATTTCCAAAATACTGTGTTTTCCATACAAAGCTGCCCGTAGTGAGTAAAATAAGAACTATTAAAGTAAATCACAACGTATACAAGATAGATCTCCTCAAGTTCAATCATATGCACCACATTTGGACTGAATTGGACCAATGGTTGAGGAATAATGGCATGACAATTTTGGGGATAAAGTTCTGCCTAGTGTCGAAAATATGCAACCAAACATTCCCAAAATCAATCCAGTTCTTCCCCGCACTATAGTCTATGGGGGTTTAAAATTAAATGATCCATGATATAGTTTTTGAGTTATCCCGTTAAAACAAAATATGTAATAAATGTAAGAATTGTGGAAGAATTCTTATCTTTAAAAGTGAAAACTGCTTACAATGTTAATTTAGGTGAAAATGCAATTTGTTGTAATTTATGATTTTCCAGATATGCTCAAGGAAACAAAAAACAAATCTTCTAACTCACACTTAAAATAATGTTTCCATGAAAATGTCTTCTCATTTATCCTGGTCATGGAAATCCTCGAAGGTTGAATCCGAAGACACTGGACTTCTCTTTGGACATGGAGACGTATCACCTCTCATCCAAGAGGCTTCTTCAGTTAGAACTGAAAAATAAAAACATTAACAGAAATTAGGAATTCAATAGGGCACAACTTATTATTTTGGTACTAATTTGAGTAACGTTTGGTAAAGGTAATCCCAAGGTTCCAAGATATGCCTTGGGAAAATGGGATAATGTAAGATTAAAGATGCACAACCAACGCCACTATCCTGCCCATGTCATTTTTACAATCAAGAAAGGTCGAAGAGGTATAGGTAATTTATGATTAATGATAATATTAGTAATGATAAAAAATAATGATTTACATATTATGATTGTTGTTGTCATCTGCAAATCCACAAAGAATATGCATATCACTATTTTATTAACCCGTACCAAATGCTGTGTATTTAAAAGGTGATAGCTATTTTTATCTAATTAGACAAAACTGGCATAATAATTACACTGACACACTCTCAACCCTTTGCCTGGACTTTGACTCAACAGTTTTTCTATGAGTATGGGCATCAGGTCAGTTTTGAAAGCAGTTATTTTACTGCAATGTTGATATAATGTGATGAGGGCTTCCCTTAAAGATTTCACAGGACAACTAGAATAGGTATTAATAATCTTGTGCATGAACCAATCATGTTTATCTACTGTTCATTATATTCAGGCAGTATTTTCAGCTTACTGAGTAAGCAGAGACTGAGAGAATAAGATAGAGGGTATTCTTGTCTTGTTGTTGCAATTCTTTTCCAAAGATGCCCTTTGTGCCACAGTCACATCAGATCTCTCTTCAGGATGTGGGAAATAAATTGAGTGTGAAAACGCATCAGATTTGTAGGGAGCTAAAGCAGCAGCTGAATGAGCTTCTACTGAATGACTCACTGCTCTGTCATTGATATTATGACTGCCTCTCTCTCTCTCTCTCTCTCTCTCTCTCTCTCTCACAAACATACACAGACACACACGCACACACACTGACTGGGATTGACAAGAAGTGGCAGGTATCCGATTTAATGAAAGCTGAAGCGGAGGGGCCAGGAGAAACACATTCAAATGCTGACTTGTGTTTCAGTATAATGAAGCTGGCACTGACCTGCAGCCATTGAACGTGTTCATTGTTGACTCACGTCAGTTTTGGAACCTGAAGATGTATGTGACTCATATAACCGGCTCTGATTCAACGCAAGCTAATCTGTAACTTTAAAGTAAATATTTATAGAGTTGAAGTTATGAAATAATTTCCTTATATAGTTTCAAAAAGTACCAGTAAAACTAAAACCCATTCTCCAGTTGAATTAATGCAATATAAGTCCTGTTTAAATAAAATGACAAACTAATTATAAGAAAACAAATTGCTACAGTGCAGGGAAGCAATTTGTTCTTGCTTGCTTGTTTAGTTTGAGCACTTTTGGCAGTTTACTGAATATAGGGATTCTCCCAAAGATCACCAGATAGATTAAAAGGGTCTTCAGACGATCAGTGTGTGAGGAAATCTTTCAATCTTTGCATGTATGTGACCTATTGGATATTTTTACTTATTTGGCACCAGAACAAACTGTTAAAATTAATATTAAAAATGTTTTATGTTGATTCAATTCTTTGACAGTGTCTTTTTATATAATGACTTCGTCCAAGGAGGACGAGTTTTTTTGTGTTGGGTCGTTGGTTTGTCAACAGGCTCAGGGAAAAACTGTTTAAATGCAGCAGGTCATAGAAAGAATGGATCTCAATTATTGCACAGATGGACAAATTATTTTTCACTTTGGTTCAGTGGGATTAAGTGGGGCGCGGCGGTGGACGACAGAGGTAGTCTGTGAATAACGGGAATGAGTTATGTGTGTGCAGCAAACTAAATAACTAAATAAATTTCCTGATGGTTTAATACATGTATTTTCTCCTGCTCAAAAAACCACGAGCACATCTCTGTTCAGCCCCGCAAGAAAGTTCTAAATTGTTCAAATTTGTGAAATCAGACCAAATACATGCAAAACACAAATACACCTTCCCTGCTTTCTACATAGATGAGACTGATGCAGAAAAGATTGAGCCTGTGGTGTGGCCTGATCTCAAGAACATTTCTGTTCATTTCCCCAAGTGTCACTTTACAATCATTTGCATTTTTTAAATTTTTTTAGCTGATGTCAGCCACACCACAACCCAATGGCAAATAGGATTTCTCATGGGTCATATTGGGAGGTGATGCTGATGCTTCCGTTGCAAACAGCCAAACAGTAAACTGACATCATTCTAATAGTTTTTAAATGCATTCACAGTGGTTGTACTTTCAGATTTGAATAAAGTAGAAAAATGGACTATTGGCCTTGGTGGAGGTTCATCAGCTTTCAGTGTAGTTCCTGTATATTTCTGTAATGTAGGACTAGCTAATACACTATTGGTCCATCATGGGGATCATTGTAAGCCCACTGGATGAATGAACATGGTTTTAGAGTTTACCATCAGCAGGTTTTGCAAAGCATACAGGCTAGCATGTCTCCTGTCCTCTGTCTACTACATCAACAATCAAGACCTCTATAATCACTAGACTTGCTGCTTGTGCAAATCATATCATTTCTCAATCAAATAATTGCAAAACAACGTTATTTTTCCAGATACATTTGGGATCAATGGTTGAGGAACCAAAATAGAAAAAGAAAAGAAAACGAATATAGTAGTGAAAGGGCAAGTAGATGAACTGATAAAACATCCATTGTGCCTAAAATCTGGGCTGGATTATTTAACTTAGACTTTATCATTATATGAGTAGTACTAACATGACAAAAGTTTGTTGGTAAATATTGCTGATATACCATTATAATGAACCTGATATGTTGTCGAGTCTGAACTCTGGGACAAGGACAATACAAAGAGGAAGTAAAGTTACAGAGAATAGGGTCTCCAGTGTCTTTCAGATTATATCTTCTAAATAAGATGTTCTCCACCTTTTTGCTTCTACCTTCACTCTTATTGTCACCCTGGGATCTTCTCTTCACCTCCAGAACACATAGACCTCCTTCAGGATCACCCCTCGCCCATTTCCCCTTCCATCCACACTATGATCAAACATTGCAAGGTCCTCCAATGTTTCTTGCCTTGCTGCCTTTCCACCTGGTCTCTTGGACAAACGGTATATCTACCTTTATTCTTTCCATCATATCAACTAGCTTGGTACCTTTACCTGTCATTATGCCAACATATAAAGTTTCGACTCTCACCCCGACACTACAGGCTTTCCTCATCTATGTCTCTCTCCAGGAATATTTCCCTCAATCTTCTTTTTCTTCAACCAACAGTAGCTGCGTTTCCACAGGCACCTTTCCGGTTAACAATGCTAGTCCGGTCTGGAAATCAGTTTTGGGTTCCGCATATTGATTTGGAATAGATTGTACATCAGATGCCTAACACAACCCAACCCATTTATCCGGGCTTGGGACCGGCACTAAAAGTATACTGGCCTGTGACCCATTTTCTGGTTACAGGATGGTACTTATAAACCAAAAGGTGAAAATGGCTTCAAGAAAGAAAAGAAAATGTTTAGCAGCCTTGTTAGTATATGTATGAGAAGATTGGAGAAATGTAAAAATAGGGGAGGTTTGTCCACAAAATGATAATAAAAAGATAAGAAATGAATTCCCATTTAGGCTGAAGTTAACATTGTGTAACAGTCTAACAAATTCAACCCAACAACCTCCCATTTTTTTCACTTGAGAACAGTTTCTGACATTTTATTAGCTCAACTTCATCCTCTCTGGAACCTACCACCTGCTCCTGTGAGCACAAGGTCGAGATGACAGTTGAAAGCATTCAACATTTACAAAGCAAAGCACAAGACTGATTTAAGATGTACAATTAAGAGTTACATCTAAATATGCTGTGAACACAAAGACGCCTCACACGTACTCAAACACAGGAGGAATATGATGTAATGCAGGACGCTGTCGTCCCTGTTTCCTCGAGTGACAATGTCCAGTCTCCCGCTGCAAGAACGCAACAATACATGCCTGTTTTCAATCATCCCATTTAAACGGACAATAATCCTGTAGAATACAGACAAAATCTAATTATTTTAACCTCTCTTCCGTCAATTGTTTAATTTGACGGACATATTAAGTAAATAAACCAAACTAAAATCCATGATTTATTACAATGGAGGAGATGGCCTCGTGAAAATAAATGGAGAGTAAAAAGCTGCTTTTGTTTTGCTCGTTAAAGGTTGTCTTTGTGGAATAATAGAAGAGAAAAGGATGTAGCGATGGACCAAATAGAGCCTGTATTCATTTAGCTTTATCTTAAGTAATAGCTTGAATATTACATAGAAGAATATGTTTTACTAATACTGAGTAGGCTGGGAAATATTTCTTTAATTTAGGAAAAATAAAACTGGTGGCTATGGTATCACCATCACAAATATGGAGGCAGCAGAAGACATTACAGTTTGCTTTTTGGCAACTCTAGTGTCAGTCAGAGGACTGCTGTTTGTTTGCATTAAATGACTTTAAAAAGAGATTTATTATGAACTTGTTAAAAACCTTAAGGCACAGAAGCTGCTTCGGTTAAGGTTCAGTACAGATTTCTGATGTTTTGCATCACACAGATCAGGAATCCAGGTGTCATGGTGGATGTGGAGGCCATTCCTCTCCACCTCAGTGGGCAGTATTGGATGAGAGGTTAAAGTGACTACAGAGCCGCCAGATTAATCCTCCAGACTCAAAGGATAAATCATCCCCACCACTGCGGTGCCCTTGAGGGAGGAGAGAACAGATGTTGAACTGAACAGCATTTAGACATGAAATAAAACTTCACTGAATAAACAAGAGACATCTGAAGGGGGTGAAGATATCCCCGCAAAAAACAACAGAAGTAACAAATGCATCAGCATATCACACATTGTTCATTCCTTTAGTGAGCCGAGACAAGTCCCTTCAGAATGATCATTACTTGCAAAAAATGCTGAAGCTAGTATGCATTGTTGTGAGATATGCTCCAAACACACAGGAGTTATGGATGTCATTTTGCAGAACGGTCCAAATATAGGAATACTGGGGGTGGGGGGGAAAAACGATTCATGCAGGTTCAAATCCCCTGCATGTTAATAAAGACACCAGGAAGTCTTAGGCAAGGAAACAACAGCAAATTGGCAGCAGTAAAATGACATGGACATCAACAAAGAACTGGCACACGAGGAAAGAGGAGCACGGACTAGATGCAGCAACTGGCAGGGGAACACAGGTGAACAACACAAACGAGGATAATTAAAAGCAAAGGACACAAGAAACACAGAAAGATTAACAAATATGGAAACGAGATTCGTCGACTACATTGGGAGAGGGAAAGTACCGGAGCCTAGAACACAGGGGACAAAACAGAAAGCAACAGATCACAGAGACGATTGCAGTAAGTGTGAAGCTTACTGAACAACATGCTTGGAAAACACTTTCAAATGAAACAGGAAACAGCTAAACATAAAGCACATAACAAAAAAACAACAACTAAGAACTATCTAAACATCCACAGAGTCATGAGAGGACAGACAGATGGACACACTGACGACAACATTCCCTCTGTGATGTCGGGTTCGGAGATCTTCCCCTTTTGTCACCCGGCTCCTCTTGTCGTTCACTATGGCTCTCAGCTGCTCGTCTTCATCCAACAGTACCAGCCTCACTCCTAATGCAAAGCAGTCCCCAGTCATTTAAAGCTTCCTGCTTTAAAATGGTGTCTTCTCTCCCCCTCCAGCTCTCTCATGCCTCCATCACTCACCCCACCTGGCAGATCCATAGGTTCCTCACCCATCTTGCTCCAAATCTTGGAGGACGTCTACCGCCCTCAGTGTCCAGACCAGGGGGCTACACTGCAGCTGCTCAGACTAGATTGCTCTCTTGACCCAAATCTCCCGCCGAGCTCGAGCACCAAGGACTTAACGTTCTTCACCAATTCCTCTCATTGTTCAAACAAACACCATTTGCTCCAGGAGTCACTAGTCTCTCCTCATTAAAATGCAATAATAACGCTAATGATGTGCTAAAACTATTTGACCTTTTAATCAGATCCATTTATGACACAAAGTCATGACAAAGGTGGAGAAGGTGACTAAAGAAAAAGTGGAGTTAGAAAGTTTTTGATTTTGGAAATGATGATGTAAGTTGTGAGCAACAACTCTTCTATTTCTCTCCTTTCTATTTTGTGTTTTCAATGAAGCTTGTGTATGTGTTTTGAATTGTTGAACGTACTAAACAGCAGGCAGGGAGGACTGTTTACCTGCCACGCTTAATATTTATCAAAGGACAAAGTCAAGGATATAGGTCATGTGACCATTTACAGATTGATAAGCACAAGTTTGCTTTTGGTGTTATCACATATGGACTGTAGGAATATTATGAATGCTTTGTGGCGGGGTTATCATTTATTGGCTGTTTTTTTTCTTTTAACCTACTTTGAGCATGTATATGTTCTGAATGGATTCATAGAAGTCTTGAAGTTTCCATCTTTCATAATGGACTCGCTCCATTGAAAAGATAAAAGGTTGTGAACCCTCAGGAAATATAAACTGCCTTTTGGGACGTTCAATCTCCGCCTGGCACCTCAAGGATAACACAACATTTTTATTCTGCGCCGAACTTCCTCCATGCGCACACAGACCAGAGGGTGTCAAACCTCCAACCTCGTGTTAACTCCTCCCTCTGTCCTCTGAGCCACAGTCTCATTTCAAACATCAGTGATATTTCATATCAGACTCCTGGATGTTGTGTTTCAGAAAGACAAACATTCTCTAAGTCCAGTAATTATCTGACATTTCTATCGGCAGATTTTATTATCTCTGACTTACACTTGGTCATTTGATGACTAGGAGTTACTCTATTTTATTATTGATAATGTTTCCAATATAATGCTGTGTGTGGTGGTTTAGTTTACCTACTGTGACTGAAGATATTGATTAAAAACATTTTATCTGGTTATTTGTTTTAATCTGATCTATACATTATATCTGATTTGTTTATTTAATTTGTAAACAAACCACATTTAAAATACAAGGTAAAGTGTTAAAAATGGCAGTTTAACAGGATTATGTTTATATTTCAAATTAATTAATTTGAATTAAAGTGGCATGCATCTTCCCATTTAACTTTCCCCATCAAAGTTAACATCACCTCAAGCAAGAATTGCCTGATTTATAAACATTTAGGCCAATATTACACTGTAAAAAGCAAAGGAAGCAAAAAACTATCAAATGGCAACAGTGATAGACCAAAAAAAAGCAGATTGACTGAATGCTCCTAATTCAAGAGACAATACATAACATTATTTATTTCTGTAATACAATGTAACACTAGCACGTATTTCCCACCAAAGTTACTGTTCGTACTGCAATCTGTCTGAAGTACAGAGTTTCCTGATACGTATATTAAAATTTACAGAATAAAACCTTTCACAATTCAGAAGAATATACCCTAATTTCCACAGAAACAAAATCTTAAAATTATGGTATTTATTTGTTAAATGTTGTAAATTTCAAAGATAAAAATATACATTCATTATTTGTCATTTTATGTGGTGTCCTTGATGGTGGAATATAACACTTAATGTTCCATATGCAATGCAAAACATAACTAGTTTTCAGGTACGTGTTAAGGTATTACTGTGAACAGGTTTACAATATTTTTACTTTTATAGTTATCAACTGTAAAGGCTAGGCCTACACTGTTGTTCCCTATAACAAGTGTATATTGTCAAAATGTTCCCAGTCCCCGGTACTGAACAAACAATACCCAAATTGGAGTCTTCAAAAATAAAAGTGAAGTTATGTAAAAAAAAAGAAGCATTTTTCATAAAAAACCTTCCCTTAGTGCGTAAAATATGAACTCCAAGAGTAAAATATCACATATACAAAAATATCTCCTTGAATTGATCATATGCAACAAAATCAGACTAAATCGGACTAATGGTTAGAAAAAAAACACAACAAAAACAGTGTTTTTGTAAAAAAGAAAAAGAAGCTGCCCCTAGTGAATAAAATATGAACTATTAGAATAAAATATTCCATGTATAAGACAGATCTACCCTGGTCGATACAACACACCTTTCCCAGAATCAATCAATTTTTTTCTCACGCCATAGTCTACGGGGGTATAACATTTGTAAATGATCCAGAAAATAGCTTTGAGTTATCATTTTACAGCGATGGCGATTCAGTGATATCCCCCGAGTTTTCTGGGATATAATTAATGCCAAAACAGGATACCACATTTCCTTCCACCAGTGAAGTTCTTGAAACCAGAGCAGCAGTATTTTTGGGTATATTTCCTTTTTTTTTTTATTTCAACATTTTTCTTCCATCGTACAGCTAACGTTGCTCCTTCTTCTTACTTTCTAACTTGGGCTGAGCTTAAAAGCCAAATGTTGGACCATCCAAGCAGCAGCTCAGATTATCTTTGGAGGATCTCTGGCAAACTGAGCAGACACTGATATGCCATAACTTTAAAACCCACCAACCTTATATTAGGGTCCACGTTTTGCCACCAAAACAGTTCTGCAATGAACTCTGTGTTTGTCACACTTTTGTCAGAATCAGCATTAACTTTTTCTGCCGTTTGTGCTACAGTGGCTCTTCTGTGGAATCAGATGATGCCTCACGCATCAATGAGCCGTCGTTGATTCCACAGTTGTCCTTCCTTAAATCAACTTGGCTGGTACTACCGCAGACAAGGCACATAGAACCTGCAGCTCTGGCAATGATCTGACCTAGTTATCTAGCGGTCACAATATGCTCTTATCAAAGTCACAAGGTTCCTTCTGCTTGCTCATTTTTTCTGCTTCAGACAAATAAACTTCAGAAATACTTTGAATTTTTTTTCTCTTGCTCCCTAAAATATCCCACTGGCTGACAGCCAATACTGTAATGAGTTAATGTTGATTAGTTGTGTCATCTGTCATTGGTTATAATGTTATGGCTCATGTACTGGGTAAGCGCTCTGTTAGCCAAGTTAAAATGAAAAGAATACTACGTCGTTCTTGTCATCACAAACATTTTTTTAGCTTTTAAAAAGGACCAGCTTGTACTAAATCTCTTGCAGGAAGAGCTTCTTGGCGTACAGACGGTGTCTGACCTTTGCCAGCAGGCTGTAAAAGAAGTGGGTATGTACGGTATTTCCTTCCCTTTGCTTGACGGTAGAAGAGCGTACTTGTGTGGAAAGAAAATGGTTTGAACCATGGGGCTGTTGTGTCTCCTCCAGGGCCAGACATCCCTTACCTTAAACCTCCCTTCACTCAGAGGTTCCTCACAGGCTACTGAAAAACACTCAAAACAAACTCCAGGGATTGAGCTTCAAGCTAGTAAGAAAAAAAAACAGAGAAGAATAAAATTGTGTGTTTGATTTAGGGTGAGATATCACAAAAACTGGACAAAATGAATCCTTGCCATCCCACGATGAAATGAAACAGGATAAATGTCAACTAAATCCAAAGGTCACGCCGCAGATTTAAGAGCCTCTTTGAAAGGTAAAGAGAAAGTCATAGACGAATTAGGACTTTCATGTGTTTGCTGCTCGCTGCATATCTCCACACTCCCGCCACTGTTTCCTCCCATTCTCCGCTCCATCAGTCTGCCTGACACCAATGTTTACATGTCTGAGGTGACTGTATCCCAATAAAGGCTCGGCATAGAGACAGAGCTCCGGCCGGGCAGCACCAGAGAGGGCTGCTTTATTATGTCTAAAGCCTTTCTGTCGGGTTTCATTCATAGAGATTATTATTTTTGGCCAATTTCTGACATGTCATATGATCAAATGCTCCCACTTTTGGATTAATCTGGAATAAGAATGTAGGGAAGAGCTTGAAAATCCAACATTCAAAGTGTCTGAATGAGAGAGATTACTGAGGGGCACCAGAGTTATAGAGATGGATCCAAAATCCTCTCTCCTTAATCTCTGCCCGCTTGGTCTGTGGTTTCCTACGCAGCCGTCAGAAGTGATTCATTCTGTAGGCAGCTGCTTACTGTATCTTGTCATTTATGTGCTGAGATGTTGTGCTTGGAGTGCAGAAGAAAAGAAAACGTGTTGTCCGAACCAGAATTATTTTGTTGAAATTGAAGATGCAAAAACGCATAAAGGTCGTCTAATACTAACTAAGAGAAAGTATCTGTTGCCCAGAAACTGAATCCAACAAATAACCACACTGCATTTAACTAATTAAATGTACAAAATAAATCTCCTCCAATTGATTCATATGCACCAAATTTGGACTAAATGGACAACTATTGAGAAATTATGGCCTGAAAACATTTGGAGATAAAGCCCCTCTTTGAGTCAGAAATATACAACTGGCCTTTCCCCAAATCTTGAAATAGATTTTGAGTTATGTCCAAGACATAGTGTTTTTCCTAAGATAGATCCTCCTAGTGAGGAAAATATGAACTTATAGACAAATAAAAGATTCATATATTCAAGTTTATTCATATGCACCAAATTTGGACTAAATCAGATCAATGGTTGAGAAATGATGGCCTGAAAACTTTTGGAGATAAAGCTCCCCCTAGTGTCGGAAACATGCAACTGGCTTTTCCCAAAATCAATCCAGTACTTCCTGTATTGTTACACAGCATTCTGCAAAAAGGACATTTTACGTACGTCTAAACATGGAGGTGGTAGATTTGCATCTTCATGGACAACTTGCCTTAATTGAGGGAAATGAGATTTCTCCTTTCTGTTAGAAAATTTGAAAAGATAATGTTTGGTCATCAGTCTGTCAGTTTAAGTTCAAGTGCAAAATGTCTCTAAGCCAAAGAGTAAGGGTCAAAAACAGAGAAATAGTTTTACTATGTTGTACAATGCAGAAATGAATGTGATTAATAAAGGTTATAAAATTACCCAGAAGAGTGGGTGGGTTTTTTCAAGGAACTGTAACCCAGCCCTAAAAAGCCAAAACACACAATCACATCAAATGTTGTGGCAAAAAACAACTTTTAACCATAACCTTACTTTACAAAAATATTTAACATTTCTGTTAAATAGTTTTTAAGATGAAAATATAGCAAATTAAACATTTCTGATATTCAATTACAATCTTAATGCGAGAATCAAATAGCATAAAAGCTACATGAAGGGTAAGATAATATAAACAGACTATTAAAGTAAAACACAATGTAAACAAGATAAATCTCCTCGACTTGATTATTATGCACCAAGTTTCCCCTAAATCGGTTGAGAACTTATGTCCCGGAAGCTTTTGGTCATAAAGCTCCCCTAGTGTTGGAAATATACAACAAACCTTTCCCAAAATCAACCCAGTTCTTCCTCACAGACTGTCTATGTGCCTATACAATTTGAAAATGATCCATGAAATGGTTTTTAAGTTATCGCATTCACATGAAGGCTCTTTGATGGATGTGGTGGCGGCGGGGATGACGATTAAAGAAAAGCTACTCTACTCTTGTCTAATCTTCATCACTGCTGACAGACCCATCCAGAAAGACTGATGACTTTTCAGTACATGAAAGACGACGGCCAAAGCCGGCTTAAAGCTGTGGGCTGACTCTTGAGTTAGGTTGGATTGATCACAAATCAGATGTAGTCTGGTATCGAACCGATTTAGATGGAGGCAACCTCTCTGGAGAGAGAAGGATATAGAAAAGGGAGTAGCTCCTGCTATCTTCAGCTGCAAAGACATCTTGCATTATTGATTAGACGGTTGGGGAATTCAAGGGTTAAAGCAGAGGAGGAGGCACACGGGAAGAAATCCTCTGCCACACACCAGACACTTCATCAATTCTTTTTGTTTAGTCTGCAGCAGAGGTTGTGTTTGTACTCCTGAGAGCAGACACTCAAACACTTCGGAGATGAAGTCTAATCAAATTTGCTTTTGTAGGAGTGCCAAATTACAACCATAGTTCTCTGATGACACACCATTTGGAGCAGCTCTGGATCACACTGTTCCTTTTACAGAGACAGTGCCGGGGTGAGCAAGCACTTGCTGGGAACGGCAAGTAGTAACGGCCAAATAACTCTAGTTGCACCACCATCTGCAAGAAGATCAGAAGAAACATCCTGTCGTGAAAAGTCCTTCAGATGCAGAAGCGCCTTTAGAAAATGCAATAAGCCGTAAAAATGTTCTGTGTTGGGGGGAGGAGTTTTATTGGCTTGGGAGGGTTACTTTTTTAAATTAATCTGTTACATTTACGAGTTACTACGGTGGCACAGTTGGTAGAACAGTTGTCCACTTATCTGAAGGTCGGTGGTTCGATCCCTGGCCACTGCGTTCCACATGTCGGGGTGTCCTTGAGCAAGATACTGAACCCGATGTTTGTCCTAATGGCTGTTCCATCGGTGGAAAATGATGGCATGTGGTGCCTTTATCATCACTGTATGAATGTTTGTGTGAATGGCTGAATGCTGACTCATGCTGTAAAAGTGTTTTCAGTGCTTGAGCAGACTAGAAAAGCGCTCTATAAGTACATTCAATTTACCATTTACTTGTTAAAAAATTGTAATCAGTAACAGAATCCAATTATCACAAAATAAAAGTGATGTAACTTGACTACTTTCAGTTACAATTGGATTACTACAGTACCAAACATGCAAATAAAGACGCATAAAAGATGATAAAGAGCATAAAAGATGTGTCTTCTGCTTAGTGCAGAAAACTAACAGTTGTGATGAGTGTTATTATCATTATTATACATATAGAAGTTGTACAAATTGAGTGGTGTATCGAGTTTGTGCCCCAGTTACCTACACATCACTTCCCTGCACTGATGCCAGACATCAAGGATGTATGAGCTGATTTTAATAAATGCTCGTGCTACAAAAACTGATCGCCCTCCACTTATATTTAAACCGGTAAAAAGGACCAGATTTGGTAATATTCCTGTGGACAGCGCCGGTTAAATGATGCAGTCATAAAGTGTTAGTAGCAGCAGGGATGTAGGTGCTGACAGATTAGGTCACTGTCTAACGTTAACGTTTGTTTACTTGATGTCTGTGCAGCAACTGTTAACGGTTGTTCTTACCTGTAAATCTTTCTTAAAACTGGATATCGAGTCCTTGGATAATGACAGAACTGGTACAGCTGGAAGGCAGAACTAGCACTGCACTGTGAAGGCACTTTTTTCACCAGAGGCCATGGCGACGGATGAACTGGCGAGTGAACTGTATTGAAACAGTAGCTGTGTGTCTTGTTGTGGCCTCTGTTGTGTCGTGAAATGTTTGTGTGTGCATGTGTATGATGTATCCTAGTATATCATTCCCTATTTTTTTTTAAAATTGTTATCCTGCTTGTAATCCACAGTTTTCCTGAATATAACTGCAATCTGATTACGTTTTTTTGGGAACTTTAACGGAATAGTAACCATTTTTGTATCTTAATTACGTCATTTTGTTACATGTATTCAGTTACTCCCCTAGCCTTGGCAATAATAAAGCCAAAAATCGAAATATACGGCTAAACAGAATGAAGGGAACACTTAAATCACAGTTCGGATCTCGAAGAAAGAAACATTCAAGTTGAAAATCTTTATTGATATACATTGCGTAATTTGTTTGGAACAAATTTATTCAAGATCGATCAATGGAAATCAAAATCATTAAAACATTAAGGGCTGGATTCTAAATTATACCATAAATTAAAGTGAGAAACTGAAATCACAGACTGATCCAACTCCAGTGAATTTCATCACAACAACTAATAATGTGACCCAGGAGTGTGTTTGAGCCCAACATGGACAGATGGACCATCCTAAAATGTCTGGGCATGCTCCTGATGAGATGGAGGTTGGTGTCCTGGGGATCCCTTCCCAGACCTGGATCAGGGCTCCAGGACCCCAGACCTGGATCAGGGCTCCTGGACAGTCTGTGGTCAGTGCTTGTGGTGTCTGATGCAGCGATACATAGCGTCTCAGAGGCTCTCAGATGGATTCAGGTTCAGGGAACAGGAGGACCAGTCAATGGCATCAATACCTTTGATCCTCCAGGAACTGCCTACACACACTGACCTCATGATGCCCTGCATTGTCCTGGACCAAGAGGATACCAGGATCCACTGGACCAGTGTAAGGTCTGATAGTGAGTCTGAGTTTCCTCCTGGTACTGCCTCTTGTCACAAGTAGTGTCAAAAACACCAGCAGAACACCGAGCTAGAGAAAAGTCACTCAGGAAAGATAGATAGAGAGAAATGTATTGTGGCCACGGCCTACAGATCCATTCCCTTTTGGGGGGTTGTCTTGCTTTTGCCTCCCCATTGCATCTCTTGACACTTTCATTTGAACCAATACAGCTGAAACTGATTCACAATCATTTGTTCTTTCTAAATGGACCGATGGATATCCCCGAAGTTTAACTGGTTTGGTGTCATACTGCAATGATGAATGTTCCCTTCATTTTGGACAAGAACCATTTTTGCCGTGTGGAGTAAACATTATCCTTCTGAAACCTTTCTATCAGAAACAGCATGAAACTATTCAGCAGTTTGTGCTCCAGTAGATCTTCAAGAGGATCAGACAACAAAGGGTAGCCTTCGCTCCCCACAGCCATCAATGAGCCTTGGACTCATTTCCTTCTCACCGGGTGTCATTTCTTTGGTAGGTAGTAACCAATCCGGACTCGGACCATGGACTGCTGGTGATAACACAGAGGTGGTAACACAGAGGTAATGATCTAATCCAGTAGTCTAGCTATCACAATTTGCCCTAATTTATGTCGCTCATATCCTCATGGTTGCCCATTTTCCTCCTTTTAACATGTCAGTCAGGACAAAATGTTCTCCTTCTGCCTAAAGTATCCCACCTACTGACAGGTGCAGTTGTGATGAGCTAATAAATGTTATTCAGGCCTCCTGTCATTGGTTATGATGTTATTGCGTTATAGTTCATATTGAATCCTAACATATGAAGCAAGTGTTTTGTTTTTATTGGCCGATGGTTGCTCTGGTACTTTATGTTCTAAATCCAGTTTACCATTTCCTCGCCCTCATCTGAATATTATATGTGAATGTCAGTTTAAAACCTGATCCACCAAATCAGGTTTTCAAGGCATAAAATCATGTTTACAGTGATGGGATTTTTCATCAAAACACATATCAACATTTTGCAGAGATGGGTGGATTAAGCTTTGAGGTGAGCATAGGTTCCTTTGAATGCATCCTCACAAAACCATTTTACTTACATTCATAATGTTGTGTTCAGGGTCACAGTAGCAAGTGTCTGATCTTTCAGTTTTGTGAGGGGAAAGAAAACACACAGGTAAGCACTGAGATTTTTCAGCTAATCGTCTTTATTGTTTTTTTCTTCCATGTATTATTGGTCTCCCAGCTCGCTGTAACATGTGTTGTTGAGAAGAGCCTTATTTCCCAGTGATAAGAGCTGCCTGTGAGCATTTTACACCTTTACGTTCACACCACCACTACCGTCTCGTATCATCTGCTTTTCCTCTGGTTTTCACTTCACATTCTATATACAACCTTTCAAGTCAAGTTACACCACACTTCATGAACAGAACCTTATTGACTAGAGCTGCAATGCAGCAAAGCACATACCAACCTACATCTGTCTAGCTTGACTACCTCATGGGCCACCTGTCCACAAGTTTAATGGAAATGTTTTCACTGTTTTTATGTTATTATGAAAAATGTAAAAAACAAAACAAAAACATCCACACCATGTTCTACGAAAAAAAAAAGAAAGAATCCTGCCTCAGCTCCTTTATCCAGATCAGCTCAAATACTTAATTGTTTTTTTTCGGGCCCATGCACCATCATTCTACCGGGTGCGCACACTGCCGTTGAGCAGAAATGATAATTTATTATTATTATATAAACATTTCATGATAGATTTCATTTTCGATTAATATTCCTCAAATTTCTTTAAGATCTCTCTCCTCACTCACCAGTATATCCATGGTAACTCACCCCCCTACCTAAAAGAACTACTCACCCCACTGACCTCGACACGATCCCTCCGTTCTACCCACTCATACCGCCTCCTCCTTCCCCGGACTAAGTTCAGCACCATGGGTGATCGGCCTTCTGTTCTGCTGCCCCTCGTCTGTGGAATGCCCTCCCTGACAATCTGAGGGATCCACAGACGACTGACACATTTAAAAAAGGACTTAAAACTTTCCTTTTCAGCAGAACCTATAACTTTAATTAACATTGCTGCTTTTTGGTCAGGCTTTTATATAGTTATTATTTTATTTTTTATTGATGCTTTTATCTGCTTTTACTTTGAGATTTGATCCAAATGTAAAGTGCGATATAAATTAAATGTATTATTAATAAATTTGGACTAAATCCGATCAATGGTTGAGAAATTATTGTGCAAAAATGTTTGGAGATGAAGCGCCCTTAAATCATTGTAGTTCTTCCTCACACTGAGGTCTATGTGAATCTAAAATGTGAAAATCATCCATGAAGTAGTTTCTTAGTTATTAGCTAACACAAAGGACCTGTGGCGGACGCGCGATGACGATTCCATAATATCCACGACTTTTCCGAGATATAATTAGATAAATATTTTAAATTGATTTTCTGTTGATTTACCTGGTGTTTCATTATTGCAGCCAAGTAAAAATAGAGACAAAGGAAGGTAAAAAACAATTTGGCAAATATTTAGGTTGAGATAAAAACAAATAAAAACATATGAACCATACCAGTGTAATGTATCCTTAAAGCTCTGATATGAACAGATTTTTTGGTTATTCAGGATTTCACACTTTGAGAAATCGCATAGAGGAAAGCCATCTGCCAAGTTGTATGTCTTCAGAGCTTTTGTGATAACACGATTATCTTCCCATTGAGAGTTCAATTTATAACAGACCGGTTGGTCCGACGGAACCTTAATCTGATGTGGAAATCCTTTAAACCCAACTATGGAATCAACAAAATCAATACAGCACTGAGTAAAGAATCCATTCACAACTCCAGAAATATTCTCAGTCTGAAAAAACCCAAAACACAAGTAGCATAAAACATTCTAAAACCCTCATCACTAAAAAAACACTCCACACAATCACAAATGGACGTCCATGAAACACTATAATACCTAAATCCCCTCATTTCTACACTCCCCTTATCTGACTTTCATGTTCTTTTCTTTCCATCCATCACCCAGTCAGTTATTTCACAGGCAGCAAGGCTCTTCCCAACACCAATAGCATTTGCAGGATTATCATGATCCAAATTGTCATTAAATATTTCCCACATTGAAACCTCACACAAAACAATCTTTCAACCTTGACTACTATGTTATGCTAAAAATAAAATGTGTTTCCTCGATGCCTTCGAATCCTACGGTTGGTTACCTGTGACTTTAAGAGTGCAACAATGCTACATGTATTCTACTCAACATTCTAGTCTCTACACAGTAAATTAAATCATTAATTTCATTACAAAAATACTAAATCTGTCAATTGTCTAATAATTTACACTACAGCTTATCTTTCAGTGAATAGTTGTGATGCACGGGTCCAGCTATGAAGTTGCGGCTCAGGCAGTTTTGGATTAAATAATATCAGTCAACCTTCAACTCTATACTCCCTTCAGAGGAAGAAAAACAAAGAGTGATACAGAGTTCACTCTTTCTTTGCTTTTTTAGCAGTGGTGGAAAAAAATTGGGATGTATATTTAGATATGGAATCTACCCCTGCAGTTGAAGAAAGGCTAATTTTAGCCGTCGCTCCTCATAATTATGTGTATGTAATAAATAAAAAGAATTTAATAATCATGAAATATTAGCTAACATTTACATGTAATAAATGTAATTGTTGCGATCAACCTTTAAATTCTTGTGTTCTTTCAATTTCATTCCATTGTAGTATAAGTGTAATAACAGAGTAATATCGCACCTTATACATAGTAATACATTCTATGCAGGAGAGGACCCTTTATTGGCAAGGAAATTCCCTGTTTATATTTAGACGTGAAAGTTCCCTAATGGACCATTCATGTGAATACTATAAAAATATTAGATTTTTTGGAATTGGATTTCAAAGAATTTGTTTGACTTTTGGTATAAGCAGTTTCCACTGCAATGTTTTTGCTAAAAGTCTGACAAATGGCCTTTTCCTAGATGCCAGGCTCTCCTTCATCTTTTGACTTGAAACCAAAATCTACCAACTACAGTGTTGTAGTGTTTGTTTCTGTGACTTTATGATCCATGATGTTCATGTTTATAGAGAAGTTTTAGCTCCTCGGGAGATTAACAGTGGGAGGCATGAAAGGCTATTTTAATTCTCCACTAATGAAACAATAAGACAAAGCAGATGATATGATTGATGAGCGCCAGTCAAACATCAAATGCTGGAAATGAAGTGGAAATAGGAATTTAAAACAAATATGGTATTTGTGTTTCATGCAGTTGCATGGAGTCAATTCTAACGATTATGAAAAATAATTCTTATTAGCTCTAATAAGCATATGAGACGACTTTATACTTACTGTGCTAGGGCTACTAATTTGATTTAAACTGGTACTGTAAGGTAGGTGAGTCTTAAAATTTTGACCCGTGCATCACTGGCCAGTATGTTCTATGTTTGAACTGTGTGGAATGATTAAAAGTCTTGAAATGGAGCTCAGTGCAAACATAGAAGGGTTTGACATTAGGTATTGCATTTAAATCTGAGTGTGCCACCGGTTCCTTCTCCTAACTCCGCTGTGGGACGTTCGGTTCTTCATGGTTGCTCTCAAGCAGCTCATCCTCGGAGAAACTGATGTGAAGGCAGGTGTCATCCATAGGAGAGGAGAGTGGCAGCATGTGCTCATCATGGGTGTCCGAATGTGAGACAAGGGTGGGGTGCCCAGCAGTATACGATTCAGAGGGAGAGAAGGCGGCTGCGCATCTCCCCTTCAGGGGGCTGTCACAGCCACTGGAGGCTGTTAAAAATGTCACGCAGTCTCCAAAGGGGTTGCCGTCGTCGTGCCATGGCGATAGTAGAGACTTGGTTTCGGACCGGACCCCCGAGTCCTCGCTGGAGCTACTCTCGCCATTGCTGAGAGAGTGAAAATCAGAGGATGACAACGAGCTAGGGGTGATGTCTGGGAAGGACAGGCTGCTGCTGTGGCTTGAGGCTGCATTGACAGCGTTGACCTCTCCTGGCGCTGACGCAGCTGTGAAGTCTGACCCCGGAGACAAGATCCTGCTGGCCCGTTTGCGGTTCAAAGAGGGTGGGGGGGGGTCAAGTTTGGGGATCATCTGTTTACATCTGCCAAGGAGAGAACAGAAGGGCTGGTTAGTGACATCATTCAAAATTGGTTAAAAGTTGTGCTTTAGATACAAAAGGAGATCGTCATTGTCTAAATGTTACTGGTTCAGACTCATAATCACTATTTCTCTTTGCCAAGCAGGTGTACGAGTATAGCCGTAAGCCAAGTTCCCTCTCCGTCCGTCACATCACACCCCATTAACCAGAGAGCGCTGTGACGCAAGCTGTTACTAGACAAGACAGGATCTCTCCCTCTTTCCCCCTCGCTTCCTGTTGATTCCACTGTCTGTGGACTTATCTACATCCCACAGCTCCCCTGCTGAGAAAATGAACGGACGGAGAAAGAAAGGGATTCAAATAAAAGAGAGCAGGGGGGGTGAAGCAAGAAATGAGCTGCAGGCTCTCCCCATGCTCTTGATACACACACCAAAAATAGCTCCTTTACAGTCCGCAGAAATGCCTTCACAAGCACAAGACACAGCACCACACACGCAGTCACTCTCCCGGAAAATGAGCCCTGACACACACACACACACACATACACGCACACACATCTCACTTCCATTCTCACTCCTCCCATCTACATTATAGTCGATGGATGCTATATTTATTCCCCTGTCAAATCCAGAATGTGGTTAAATTCCGGTATCAATAATGAACTTGTGTGACTTGTTCATGTATTTACAAGCTGTCCGTTGGTACGAAGCTGTTGTTGAGGGCTCCGGCAAGTACAGACTCATGGTAATGCTGCAGGGAAAGCCTTCTCCAGAGAAATGTCTGTACGGTTTCCCATACTAAAGGACGTTTAAGTACAGAGGCTTGGCTCTAAATGGCCATTTATGCTCAAAGTTAAAGACATGAAGGAATATGAACATGGATGAAAGGCTCCAACCCCATTCTGTGTTCATTCTGTAACTATCTGTGCAGGTTTTTGGAAAGCTTCTAGACAAAAAAGAGCAGTACCAGTAGAAAGCGTTTGGTGCAGTGCAGTCTTTGTTTGGCCAAGTTGCAATAAATGTGTACAAGCATAACATAGAAGAAATTAAGGTGAAAACGTTTTGTTCTTTAAATCTCCATATACATGTTGCACTGCATGCATTGACAAGTAGACCTTCCTTCATTTATGATCCTTTAATTTACTAGGTACATCATCACATCCTCCACCACAGCTACCATTCCTGCTGATGTCGATACTTTTGAATCATCACTGCCCTCCTGTGGTTAAATAGATCGAGGAAGACTGTATGGAATAGATATATTGTTCGAAACAGATGTATTTTTTTTTTTTACATAGATGGAAAGTAAATTGCCTTAATGAGGTTGATGTGGTCAACACTTTGGCCCAGACTGTCATATTACCACGCATGCTCGCACAAACAACCATCGTTTCCACAGGATGAAGCCTACTCATTTTGGTAATAACTACGACCCTTCCTCAAGTGACGCCATGAGGTTGATGACATGCGTCAGTGATGGTCAAAGCATTCATGACTTTCATAATTCCCCTGATGTTTTAGATTGCATATAATTATGAGATACAAACATTCAGGGACCGTAGAAGGCATGTCTGAAAATCCATTGAATTATATATGACATTTTTTTTTGAGGAGTGTTGGATAGACTATTCCTCATGACATGTGTATCTACCTAAGTCAGGATGAGCTATATGGCTCCATGGACAGACGGCTGTTATTAATATTAAGTCAAGCTTACATAAGAATCAAATATAATTTATATAGATTTAAACACAATTATATTTCCCATTAACCATTTGGTGGCTGGCTTGCCGCTGACCATTATTAAATTGTGTTAAAGATACGCCTTTATTTTGAAACAACTACGGGTGCACGCCTATAATGTTTCCATCACACAGACTCACTTCCTTATCAGCACACAGACCTGCGGACCAATGGGAACAGCCAGAGGCTGCAGTTGAATTTTTTCCTGCTAATTAGCTCTACCTGAACGTTAGCATTCACTTTGGTGATTGTCAGCTCTTCAAAAGCTTAGATAAAGGCTTCCAGGTGAAGTCTGAATGTTTACTTCCTCACAACAATGTGGAGAAATAATTAGCACTCTGTCCGTTAGCTTAATGCTAACATATAATGGGGATTGCCGTTTCATGCTAATGTAGTTAGCGTTGACGGCGTGACCATAACCAAACAATAAACGAGTATGTACAAATAAACTATTTCACTAAATATATATTTGTCAGTTAAACTTAAAAAACTGTTTGTAATGAGACGCTGAGTTCTAATATAACACAAATTAGTCAAAGCAAAAAATATATTGTTCAGAAGAAATGAGTTGAGTGGCTTTGTAGAGAAACCTCAGCTTTTTGTTGATGTTTAATTCTGAAGGATGTAAAACATTCAGATTTTAATATCTCCAAACCACTGAACAAAACACCTATCAGAACCATTTAAATACATTTCCTGAAGCATTAATGTAGACAGTTATGCTCATAATTTAAAAGTAATCCAGGATCCTCAATGTTAACTGATAAGAAAGAATAACTTTTGTATATAAACATGAAAATTGTGTCACTTTACAGTGAAACACAGGTCATTTAATGATTTCTTTTTCTGTTATCATTATTATTGCTGTAGATATTTTAAAATATCAGCAATACAATTGTCATTTCAACATTTCAAAATTGCTTCATTATAATTTTTTCTTAAGGTTAAATGCAACCAATGTTGTTAAACAGGTACATAATATCGTCTGAAATCGATGGCAGGACCCTGAATCGAATAAAGTCGTAATCGTATCATGGCAGAATTTGTGTTATTGTCAAATATGGTATCAGTGTCCAAAGAATCGTGTCGTATCGTGATGGGATGGTTATTTACACCTCTAATTAATAATAATAATAATAATAATACATTTAATTTATAATACACTTTACATTTGGATCAAATCTCAAAGTGCTAGAATAGGGTTACAACAAGTGATAGGGTGGTTCATAGTGCACCTTAAGACAAATCCTTAGAAACTTTGAATGCTAAGTTATGATTGCTACTCTTGGGTTATAGACCTGTCTTACAAACAGTTCCGTTTCATTCTGGTGTGGTCGCTTGCTCTGTTATATTTGAGTGTGAACTTTTGTTGAGATGAAGGTGCAGCTTTGGAGGAAGAAGCCTCTGTGGTCACATTATCATAACTCTTAAGTCAGCAATCCTCTTCTCTGTCACCGTATCCCCCTCCTGTCTTTTCTGTCCATTCTTCAACCTCTGCTTTTATCTCTCCTTCAGCCATGTGTCTGAGCTAATGTTGTATTTAATGATATTTGCCCTCCCCCCCACAGCTTTATAACAAAGATGTGTAGATGAATGGGCAGAATTGTTGATTCCATCCCTTTCATGTAATTACTCATTAATTACACCTTAAGTAATTACTGAAATCAGTAATAACATTTCTAAATGTGTAAAATCCTTCTTATACAAATATGCTGTCCATAGAGATGTCTTTTGGACCTATCAGCCTGAATTAATTTGTTTATCATAACTACAGATGGCTGATATGTGGTCATTTATTTGGGGGCGGCTGTGGCTCAGTGGGTAGAGCGGCCGACTCCCGATCGGAAGGTAGCCGGTTCGAATCCCACCAGGGTCTACTTGTCGTAGGGTCCTTGAGCAAGACCCTGAATCCTTAGCTCCCCAGGCGCTCCACGAGGGGCTGCCCACTGCTCCCTCAGGGATGGGTCAAATGCAGAGAAGTAATTTCACTATGTTGTACTTTGTATGACTCTATGTGACTAATAAAGGATTGTTTCTTCTTTCTTTCTTTCTTTATTCCACAATGAATTCATCAGCACAGTTATCCTTTCTCGCTGTGTGTTGATGCATTTAATGAAAAGAAAAGGAACTAGAGCCTGGGCTTTGTGATATGATCCACACTTACATCTCCCTAGGCTCATTATATCCTAATGAAGGACAGAATTCAATTCAAAATAAAGATCTATGAGGAAATTGGACTTTGGACAGAATTTTCCAGTTAGCCTTTTTAACGAAGCTCAAGAGGAGAGCGCATCGCTCCTGTTTCCAGCAAACTACACTTGCTCCCTATTTCTTTTTGAATTCATTTTAAAGTCCTTTCAATTACCCACAAAGTTCTTAATGGTAGTGTCACTTATACATCTCTGATCTTTCAATACATTATCAACCATTAGAGGCCCTAAGGCCCTTTTACACTGTTCTTTTAATCGTACCCAAACTCTCCCATGAAGTGGTGAATCCGGTTTTCATGAATTATGGCCCAAAAGTTTCTTGAGTATGGTTGGTTAGAGTGTCTGATCCCATCACTTCTTCCTTCTTATTCCCCCCGCTCTAATCCTTTACCCACAATCCACTCCAAAGGACCTTCAGATGAGCCAGTAAGTCAAGACCATTCCAAATGGTCTTGACTTACTGTTCCCAGGAAAATTTGAAGGCTTTGCATGAAAAAGCAGAAAATGCTGGAGCAGGCATAGCCAAGCCCACAAAACGAAAGAAAACTGCATTCTGGATGTGTTCATGACTAGCTGCTTTCAGTGACAGTAATACAAATGTAATAATAAAGTAATGCCAGTTTATAGTTAGCTAGTTTATAGCAAAGTAGTTCCCTAGGATAACAAATAAAATAAGGATAAAGATTAAACATAATTGGCTATGGGGTACATACGGGGAAATTTCAGCCGCTGAATCCTGCCTGGATAGGGTGACTTAAAACTGTGTTATATTAAATAAAGTAATCCCGAATTTCCCTCTGGTTAAATCAAGTATCTATTTTTCTCTCGCTTTCTAAAAATAATTATAAAGACGAGGATGATGGTGGTGATTATTCTCAAAGGAGCTCGTCAAAGTCAGACCAAAACCCACCTATGCTTCACATTCCTTATTTCTTCTTCTGTACAGTTCAGGCAGCAGCTGGTTTCACTTCATTTCAGTGTGTAGGGAAAATTAACTCAAAGAGCCTTGAAATTAACTTTGAATAGCCCCTAATTAATTTAGGTTCTCTTATTTTAAGATAAGACTATCTTCTTCATGGCAATGGAGCAGCAAGCTTCCATCCATCCATTTTCTGTAACTGTGTATCCATATTAAGGTTGCAGGGGAGGCGAGGATACGTGCCTGGACACGTCGAGCCGAAGGCGGGTTTAGATGTTTTCTAACAAAGGACTCTGACATCATTGAACAAGGAGGCAACATTAACACGTAGAAAATTAGAGAATTATTGTCCTTACTTGCTTTTTTGTTTTCTCGGTTTATCAAATAGACTTCTGTTTGAATGTAGGACTATTTCTTTATTTTCAAAAATAGACAAAGACTTTAGAACAGTGCACAGTACCATTTCTATGGTTTGCTCGATACCGGTTTTTCAATTAGTTGACTTGGATGCTGGGAGATCAGTCTATGTTTCAACTGATTTATGCCTTTTGACAAAAACTGATGATTCATTTATGCTATATTGTCCTGGATGCTCCTTTAAAGGAGATCTTGGTATCTCTTCACAGTAAGATCTCATGAAGCGTTTCTGAATTGTTTATTGCTACTTTATTAAGTAAGTTATCATCATTACCATGAGATAAAAAAAAAAAAGTGACAGTGATTCCAGTGTTCATTGTCAAATAGGGAACCTTTATCTTTATATTATACATTTCTACCATGTATTATAATGGCATGTTGTAACATAACATGTTTTTGCCTCAGAACCAAGGTGTCAGTACTCTCCAGCTGCACGCAGGTGAAACCGGTATGCAAGATCCCACATCCCCTCTGCATTAAGAGTTTTAAATAAACCGACATAGTAGTAGAATCTCCAATCTACTTTGGTGACTTAATTCTCCATAATCCAATGAATTTATTACACCATACTCTTCTACTGGCAGCTGGTAGAAACAGTACCGTACACGAGGATTCTGGTGCCGTTTGCCTGCCTCTGGGCTTATAGCATTCTCCTACCTGGAAGGCTGACTTGGTAACATACACCTTACAAAAACCACAATCACACACACATAAATCCAGAAAATAAAGAGTGATACAGCAAGAGTATGTCAGGTGCATCAAGAAGGGTTTCCCCACGGCTCTGACAGCTTTACTGTTCATATAGAACCTCTACTGACATTATTATAGCACATTTTGACAAGAACATCTTGGCAGAAGTATTTGAGACAAAGCGCTGAAATAAGGTGGATGAAAGAAAAAAACGTGCTACCATGCATAATCATTCAGAACTCACTCATTACCTCAATGCTAATGTGGTTATGGATCTGCAGATTCACATTTGCGTGTAAATGGAAGTTATTATTATTATGCAGTCATTAGCGGAGAAATCACAGTTGTGATCTACACACATGGAAACACCCACATAACAACATGCCCACTCCCATGCTTGTGACATACACTGTGGTTCTACATGCTGCCTGTCTCTATGTGTAATACTCACATAGAGGGAAGAGAAGGGGCAGAGAGGAGAAGAGGAGGAGGATGAAGACAGGAAGGGAGCTTAGGCAGTGGCAGAGACCTCCCTAGGCTCCCGGGGGGAGGCAAACTGGTAGAGAAAAAATGATGAGAAAGACAGAGATGGGACGATGGGAGGCGTGAACTCATGGGTGTTAATCTGTGGTTCGGTTTTGATCGTTTGATGGGAAATGAGGGATGGTTAGATGAAGAAGAGGAAAAGCAGGAGCGGGTCCACGAACCTGTACCAAAAAGAAGCAACAGTTAGACTCCAGAGGATTAGGAGTGAACGTGGCTGGTTCTGAGCAGCCACCAGCTATAGCCGCTCTGCTGAGTTTATCTTAACTTGCTATGCTGGGGGTGATTCTTTTTGAAGTATGTGATTAATTTTGTTGTGCCGAACTCTTTCGGGATTGAAGAGATGCCTTATTTTGTCCTTACTGGTGATAAATTGCAAGCGTTGTGTTTTCTCATTTACTTGTGAGATGTTTGGAGGTGTGGTAGGTCATGCTTGGTGGCGTGTACTCCACATGTCTGCAACTGGCCTCAGAGGATGACCACCGATCTCATTAAAGTAGGCCTCCTGGCGCCGGCCGATCGATCGGTCGATGCACCTCTAGTTCGGACATTCACTGATGGAAACACCAAGACATTGTTTTGTTTTTTGTCTTATCGTCCATTAAGTTTAAAATGATGTCGGAAAGCAAGCAAATAGGAATCTAAGGTAACGAGTCTCTTCTGAAAATGTAAGGAGTAAGAAGTTCAAATATTTGTGCTATAATGTAGGGAATGAAAACTAAGAAAACTATTTGAAAAATAAATACTAAAATAAAGTAAGGATACGTTCTGATTCTTACTTCCAATCCCTGGTTTCCACCTATGTATTTAATACATACCATAGATTGATCACATTAGAAAAGTTGAAGGAAATCTAGAAATGTAAAAAAAAAAACAATCTTTTATTCATATTTTTTTCTTATGTAAGGTGGAAACAAAGAAGTCTGACATGGCAAACATTAAACCACATGTGGCTAACAGAAGAACTGTTTGTCAGCGTCTTCCTGGATATCCCCATAAATTACACATCTCTAAATTGAATCCATACTCTCTCATGGCGAATGTTTTTTTTCTTTCTTTTTCTTTGAGGTTTACTGACAGTTGGCAAAAAAACTGTTTTGTTTCCGATCTGCAGCCTCTTCTCTACTATTGGAGCCATGGACGATTTATCCAATACCCCAAACTCCTGATGAAACCGCACTTAGTGTCGCCCCGTTATCCGCTCCAAATCAATTGATGGAAACTTGTCAAATCTGCATGTTTGTATCACTGAGAAAGCTAGGATATTATGGAATAGTCAACGCTGCAGCAAATTCTAACATGATAGCTTAAAAACTATTCCATGGATCATTTTCAGATGATATCTCTAGATAAACCTTAGTACAAGGAAGAACTGTATTGAATTTGGGAAAGGTCGGTTTGGGGGTTTCGGAAATAGACAACCAACCAGCTTTATCGCAAAGGCCGTTTGTTCCACATTAATTGACTCAACGATGTTTAGCTTGAAAATATCTTACTTCGTTCTAATAGTTCATATTTTACTTTTTACGGAATATGCTGTTCTTCAGATATAACTTCCTACCCGCTGGTTCGATTTAGTCTAAATTTGGTGCATATGAATCACCTTGAGCAGATCAGTCTTATAAATATCCTATCATACTCTAACACTTCATATTCGGATCAAGATGGGGATAGTTCATGTACAATGCAGGGGATAAGGGACTTTTAAGGAATATACTCTTTCACTAGGGCACATCCCAGGGTGAGTCACTGAATGTCTATTGAGAGACTTAACAGGACTGTCACTTTGAAACAGAAGGAACCCAAACAGCTCGAACACAGGGGCACAGAGATGAAGGAAAACTCTCCTCTCCCTTTGAGGAATCACAAGCTAGGCATATTTCCTTAATCAGGTGCAAAGCAGGCAATCAAGAGACTGGCATGAATTTAAAAGAAGACCCAGGGGGAGTTATGGAGATCAGCAGGTGGAGGCAAGTAAAAGTAAAGCATGTCAATCATCCTTTCTAGTCTGCAGAATCTTTTACGCTCCTGCCGTTGAGACAGAAAAAAAACAACACAAATGAAAGAACAAGCAGACGGTTCAAACACAGAGGGATCCCCAGCATCTTGCTTTTGTAATGAAGCTCACCACCAAGCTTGAGTGTGCTGTCTGCGTGGGATGTTTAAGCATGTAGGTGGGTGCACATGAGTCTGCAAGAGTCGGACAGAACCGACAAGTGATTTCAAAAATAAACTAGAAAAATATGTGTCCATGGACACACATTCCCTTACTTCTGGAAAAAAACAGACAAATAGATGGATCCAGACCATAACCGAAACACAGTATTAGTACACAGTAGAGTCACATATTTAGGGTCCATATGAAAGGTGCATGTGAAATTCTTATTTCAGCTGAACTGTTTTTGAGTAGATGAGGAAAGTGGATAACAGTAACTCTATATGCACCCTAAATCAAAGACCACTGTCATGTCAACGTGACTCTCCTGACATCACATCCAGAATTCATGAACACTGCAGTAAACCTCTCAATTACGAACAGAACAATGTCGTTAGAACCAGCTGCACCCAAACATTTGAAAAATATCGTCCATTACACTCCGATCCCATCTCTAAAATTACATTAGTGGCCAACGAGGCAAAAGCGGAAAAAGATAGATGGAAGTTGACCAGATCAAAGTAGGAAATGTGATTATGCAACATACAATACGGTCAGAACCAACTGGGAGGGAAAGGGCAGTCTATACGGTTCCGGCGGAAAACATGACTCACTTGTGAATAATATATAGCGTAGAGTTCATGTAAGCTGGCTGCCATATGTGTCTGTTTTTAGTCAGTGTGGGCAGCATGCACTTTTTATCAGCATGGCTCTGGGGATGTTTTTGTTGTTTGTTGTCTACACTCAGATATCTGAACAACAACTGCATAGATTGATATCAGATTTCAGTGCAGGTAATCATGTTACGTGCACTTTGTGGATCATCCGACTCTTTCCTCTATCACCAGCATGATGTTTACAAGGGCAATTCTTTTTCAAGTAAATGTACCATTAAGATTAAGATTTTAAAGGTAAATGCACGTTTTCAGGTTTCACTACTTCAAATGAATGATGAATGAATGGATGAATGTACGTAGACATTTTGAGCTTTGCGTTAACGTTTGGCTCTTTCAGCTTCACTGCAAATCGATTAAAACGCTTTATGCCGCACCAGCTTCAAGTTCAGCCTGTCCATCCCACAATACAAGGGGCAGAACTAGACTCTCAGAGCATTATCCATGGGGCCAGCTTTAAATAATGTCATATAACTGATGGTTCCAGTCCTATCTATACATTAAAATTCTCCCTGAGCCACACAGCCTTAGCCCGGGTTTATCTGTGCATTTTCTCATCACTCATGAAAAAAACCCCAAGATACTAAGACTCCTTTGCTTTAGGCAGACACTTAACCCTCACTCAGGGGGGAGCCATCCACCATCATCCAGCAAGAGAGCAAAAGATTGTGTGCTCTGAAAATCGCGGACTGATAAAGCCATCAGTACCATATCAACCGCAAACAGCAGAGACGCAATTCCGAGCTCCCCAACCCGGACACTCCTCTCATCTGCACCTTGAGATCCTGTGCATAAAAATCTCAAACAGGAAACACAAGGGGAGGGCCCGAGCCCCCACCTATAATATGAGCTAAAAATGAAATAAGCATCCTTCGGAAAGTTGCTCTGAGGTCAGACATCTGCAAAGAACTTGGAGCAGAGCCGCTAATCCTTTGCATTGAAAGGAGCCCATTGAGGTGGTTCAAGCATCTGATAATGGAACCTCAAGGGCGCCTCCCTTTAGAGGTTTTCCATATAGATTTAAGTGAAAGGAGATGCCAGTGTAAACCGAATACTTGTTGGATGGATTACATCTCTTCTGCCCTGGGAACGCCTCAGGATCGCCTGGAACGACCTGAAGAAAGTGGCTGGGGAGAGGAATGCCTGGAATATCCTTCTTAGCCACTTAATCCCAACCACGGATAACCGAAGAAAAGAGATGGAGGGACTTATACATTTTTGTTGTTGCTAATTTTGTACCAGAGAAGGCTGGTCCCTAGAGGCAGAGGAGGATGGTCCTCCTGTTTTTGAAAGGCAAGAGGGAGATCAAAGGTAAACCATTACCAGATCTCTGTATCATTTATAAAATGACAGACAGATTTCGCTTTCCTCCTCTAAAAGGTGGGATCTTCTACTACTTCTTCTTTCATGAGTATGAAGGAGCTTCTTGTTTCTCATGCTGAATCAACTATTGACAAACATATGGGAATGATGCTCAAAGAGAAGACGAGCTCCAGAACCAGAATACAATATTGACATTCGGTTGGTCAAGTGAGAATTGCCACATTTCCTCTTTTTTCTACCACTGAGGGACGCTTGAGCGTGACATACTGGTGGTAAAGTGGAGATTGATTCATTGTGAAGTGCTTTCAAAAGAAAAGCTTCAAGCAGTTAGCTAAAAGCCTTGAACCAGCGAAGATGGGTTTGGAACAGTTTTTTTCTAATTTATTCATTTACGTGTGTGTGTGTGTGTGTGTGCATGTAGTCGAGGCTTTATGATGCATGCTTTTACTTTAAAAATAATAAAAATGGCAGCTGATGTAGCTTAACATGAGAAAACTGCTCGTACTAATTTTCTCATCAAAGCAGAACACTCAAGATACATTAGCCAACTCAACTTGCGCCCTACTCTTTCAAGGTAAGAGCACTTAACATTAACTGCAAAACTACTTGGTAACCGCAGACATAAAATCCCTTTGTGCATTTATTGCCAACCATAAAAGTTATATAACTTAATGTGTAACATAAATGTGTTTCTCAAGTTACAGCTGACAAGAATTTTTAACATTTGTTTTAAAAACATCTATTTGATCATAAATATCAGGAATTAATGCCTAGTATAGTTTAAAAAAAAAGGTTTTCTGTCCGTCCCTCTGAACTCTTAAAACTCAGCAGCCACCTCTGTAATGTACCCACAAAATTGACGAAATTCAATTAGCCTTAGCTGCACTCAGCATGATTATTGCTGATTAGCATATGTAGCATGCTAGCTCACATATTGAACAGAGTAAACATTGGACCTGCTGCTGTTGTTTAGTACATTTAGTTAGAAGCCCTACTAAGGGTGAACATAATTAACATTACCATCTATGCTGTGATCCCCAACAGCGAAGGTTATCCCCGAAAAGCCCCAAATCCCCTTTGTTGTATAAACAATCCCCCTGATTGACCCCTCAAAATAAATGTAAAGTCTTTTCCATAGAATTTTTAATAAAAAAAATAAGAAAAGCTTGAAATGATTAGAACTAGTAGATTAAAATATTGATAAAATACGATGAAAACAAGATCAATCTCGTAGAGTAGATTAAACTAAATTGAACTAAATTGGACAAGCAATAGGAAGTTACGTCCAAAAAACAGCTTTTATAAAAAAACAACAACAAACGAGCAACCCAGCGCCCAAAGACAGTAAAATATAAACCATTAGAGAAAAATTATTATGTTTACTCTCTAGATCTCCTCAAGTCGATTCATAATTACCAAATTTGGACTAAATCGGATCTATGGGTGAGAAATTATAGCCGAAAACATTTGGAGAGAAAGCTTCCACTAGTCATCCAACATCCAAACAATCTTTTCCAGAATCCAGTCTGTCCTATAAACAGAGATTTTTATTTTTATTTGTTATTCTGGCCCAGACCAGAGTGGTGTGTATCTGCAGCCTCACAGAACCGTATGCATGGTTAGCTTGTTTTCGTGTCTGTAAGACACAGAGGTTGATGACGAAGAAGGTTGCAGATGACACATTTAAATGTTATACCCACAATGTATAGTTAAAGAGTAGTATTACTTCCTGTTTGGATCCTTCTCTGATTTCGCCCTTTGTTGTGTGAAGTGGGAGTTATTACATGGTTATGTATAATGTCGGTATAGTGTTCCAACATGTGTAAGGATCATGCTGTACCGGGATCAGTTGGCCAGCTGGAGGGCACACGTGGTTTTAGTCCCGGTTGGGCGATAACGCCTATGTCTTTCAAAGCTAGAGTGTGGTAGTAGCACAAGGTGAACGCCTTCCATCACTCTGGATGAAAAGCAGCGGTGAGAATGAGAGGAGAATGGAGGGGAGATGGTAGACCTGTCTGCTAGTTCACAGAACATAAAGGTATGCCACTCAAGCAGTCCACATCGATTCAGTGGGCAAAATCAAGAAAACAAAAGCAAATGGAAGCGTTATAATTTGCTGTGTGGTGGGTTAGGTTGGCCACAGAAGGACTGTACCAAAGGTAAAATATAAGGGGTTTGTCATGAAGGAGGAATTTCCAATTTTTCCCTCAAAATTCACAAGACATATAAACTGCTCATCGTCACCAATTCATACAAACTAGGGTCATATTTACATCCTTTCTTTGTAATAATGACTGATTCATTTTTCTATGCAGAATAAAAACGAATCGCTGCTGTTTTTTTCTCTGCACAGAAAGAAGCTCACTTTCATTATGTTACATGAACGTTTGGATCAACCCAGCAAAAAAAATACATGATTGCCACATGTAAAAACACATGATGCAAGGAAAACAAGGCAGACGCATGTCAATAGAAAATGGAAAGACAAGCACAAACAATGTTTGGTTGATGTATTTCTGCTACATCTTTTTTTAAACCTTTAAGACAAAAAATATAAAAATTCAGATGCAAAAGAGGCACACAGAAATAGATGCTAGCTGTTACATCACTGCAAACAGAGGGAAATTGGAGGTTTCAGTTTGGTCCAAAATACACAGTTCCGATGGAAACAGCAATATGTCACTCATTGGAAAGGATATGAAGTTTCCCTTTTTCTTTCATTGGATTTTCTCATCACATGCAAATGAAAAAAGAAACATGACATATGCCATGGATAGATTTTCAGGTTGTGGAGGAAAGGAAGGTGCTATTGGCTGGGAGACTGTGCAGGAAACCACACGATTGGAGTCTGGCTGTAGGGAGCTAAGCTCAGGCAAACACAAGCACACACTCACACACACACACTCTAGACACGTGTATACACACTCTAAAAATGAAGCCGACATCCAAAATTCCAATCTCTGAAAGTATGCTGAAAATACAAGCTACACAACGAGTTTATTCCAATTCCTTATTTTTATCCTTTTCTGTTTTGAAGTGGACTTTAACACTCTTCTATGGGATTTCACCGTGGACTGGAGAGAGCTGGAGAAATGGGAACACCAAGAAGCGAGGCAAATAAAGTCAGAGGATAAGAGGGGGAAGGAGAGGAATAAAACAAGCCTATCCAGCTTTATCTTTTATTTTAAATGTTTTTTTGTCCTGTAGCTGGGCTTTATGATGTCCTTAGGGAGAATAAAAGCTCATCATGAAACTCATTAAGAACTAATTACATGGTGCAGCTCCATGTGCATGCTGAAGGTAAGGGCTGCTGGTGTGTTCCTCAGCTGTGTGCCTTTAGCACTGAGACATGAAGGCCACATTCACTTCACAAGACACTTTGTTCACTTTCAGTTTGATCTCTGATCAAACTGGTTATCCTGATGGTCCACATTCATTCTTACAGAGGACAGTACCTCACTTCAATGTGGACCAATCTGTCCCTAAAACTGCATGTACACATTAAGTCATCTGCAGGAAAAATAAAAGCAACAACAACAAAGAGCAACAACAACCCAGCAACATATTTGTGGGATGAGCCACGGTACTTAAACCTAACTGGACGCACTAGTGGCGAATGTTTGCATGATATTTTGCTGCGGAGGATGACTAACACTTTGTCAGCTGGTCACGATTTGCTTGTGAACGGCAGGCAATCTGTGTTTTGTTTCCTAATGCTTCTGGTGTTAGCTGATCATGCCAGTATTTCAGTCCATGTGTATATGCAAAACTACATACATTTGATCTGATGCTCACAGTCATGTCACATGGCCATTGATTGGATGAGAAATACAATTTTTTTAAATACTTCTCTCATATTAAGGCGCCTGAATAGACAGAAAGCAAGAGAGAAAAATACAACTTGAAACATTCCTGCAAAAACATTCATTTTATTCCATGTAAGACTTAACTCTCTCGAATGTGCTCTCATGGCTTCTCAGTGCGAGTTATTTCATGACATAGAAACACGGGGGTGGAGTTAAAGCTGAAGCAGTTTTTGTTTTACCCTTAAATCTCACCCTCTGTCACAGGCGTCTCTGATTCCCTCGCTCTTTCCCTCTCTTTGTTCCATAATCCAATGAAAATAGTCGCAATTTAATTAGCTGGAGGCTGTTTCTGCTGAGTCGAGCTGTTCTCCACTATTAAAACTAAAAGCTAAAAGAAATAGCCTGGATACTTCAAACATAAACCGACTGCTACAACATAGAAATTAAAAGTGGTAGTTTGGGATGTTCTGAGAGGTAGAAGAGAAGTCTGATTTCGCTTTCATGTATCATTAAATGTAAGGCTGCAGCCTGCAGGTACTTAGCTTAGCACAAATATTGGAGTCAGGTGGACACAGATAGTCTGATACAATCCAAAGGTAACAAAAATCTGCCCATCCGAACCGTTAAAGCTTTTCTTTCACTGTAAAAACACACGGGGAATGGCTTTTAAATGGACTCTCATTTTCCAGACAACTGCTGCAGTCTCCACTGGTAGCAGCTCAAAGGTAAGAACGAGTTTGGCAGACACGGTCTTTCCGGGGTAAACAAGACATCACAGGTTATTTTCATCAAAAATAGGCAAGCCACCTGTTCCCAGGCTTTTTACTTTACTTTTAAAACGCGAAGTAGCAGTGGCAGTAGCAGTGGCAGTAGCAGTGGCAGTAGCAGTGGCAGTAGCAGTGGCAGTAGTAGTGGCAGTAGTAGTTCCTCCCCAGGAGGGTGCAGGCCAATGCAAAGGAAAAACTAGGAAAGCTTCCCATTTGACCCACTGTTTTATCTTTGCTTACCAATGATCAGATTGAAGATCTACAGCAGAGACAAGTGAATTACATGAAAAGACTTTCATGTCAGAAGAACTAGCCTCAACGTTTAGCCAATAGCTACCTCAGTTATTTTACAATAACGTGATATTTCTGGTTTAAATTAAAGAAAAGCATCCTTTGCATTTTTGTAGTTCCAAAACCAGTTGCAGGATTGTCACCCAGATCATTTTAAAAAGGAGTTACAAAATTCATTAATATTAACTTTTACCTATTGCTAGTGCGGCCACAAAGCCCTCCTCACCTGAACAGGTGAAGAATGGGGGTGGGGGCTCCAGAAAGAGTATTTAAACTGTTGAACATATTGATCCCATTAATCCTGATTGTCATCCACATAAGAGGCGGTAAGACGATTTTAAAGTTTTTTATCACTTTCACAGTTATACGAAATAGTCTGACGATAATCTGCAGTGGTAAGATTGGGAATTACAGTCCATTTTCCCAGAGTTCTCAGAACAGTGAGGACACAAACTAGGATCCATCATCAAAGAAGATGTAGTCCGGTTCAATGCTGAATAAAGCTTTGATTTGTGCGGTAGTTGTTTGAAATCTGGAAAACTGAAGACAGTGGGTAAATTAATCCACTTCTACAAACAAGCATTGGTTTGTTTCTGAACATGCCGGTATCGTATTATGTTGACAGTCAAAATGTGTCATCAATGTGCTTCTTGTACCCCTGGAACAGTGACTTGTGATTTGTTCTACTCATTAACAGACACATATGTTCCCTATATTAAAAGAATATGTTGATAAACAGGTCAAAAGAGAGACATGAGAGCAGGAACTCTCTGCCAGAAATCAAATGTGTGCATCTCTGTTATCGGTGAATTCATGATTTTATTTCTCTCTCTCTGTAATAAAGACTTGTCTTACTTTTCATCCATGCTGGCGGAGTTCCTGAAGGTGTAGGGGACGATCTCATTGCACGCGCTCTCCTCGACATCTGCCGTGCCGTTGACCGTGATGAAGGCATCCAGGTGCCCGTTGAGCGATGCGCTCGGTTTGCCTCGGCTCTCCAGATTGAGCAGGTTCAGGTAGGACTCAGCGCAGTCCACTTTGTTGGGAGAGAGGGTGGAGTTTTGGAGGGGCCACGCAGGTGTGTAGGTAATGAGTTCCTTCAGAGTCTGGCTGTAGTGGTTCTTCAGATTCAGAGAGAGAGATTTTGCCGAAGTGGAACCTGAGCTGCCTAAGGATTCTGGAGCATCTGCGGTAGGCAAGAAGAACAGAGGACAAACCAACCAGTGGTGTTTGAAGGGATCCCAAACAATTTAATATTAGAAGATAAGCCCCACATCCCCTGCATTGTACAAGCGAACCCCTAGATTAAACTCCTTAAATTACTTGTGACTCATTAAAAATCTCAGACAGTCCATATTGACCTAACCTAACAATTTCTATGAAGTCATGAAGTCATGTTATGGTAAGATCCTGCAGGGAGTCAATAATGAAGATCGATACAGATCAATATTTTTTCTGAGCGCAGTAATAAAACAAGAAAGATCTCCTTGTGTAAATTCATATGAGCCATTTTGGACATAATATGACGTATAGTTGAAAAGTAATTGCTAAAAAAAGGAATCCCAGTGAGTAAAATATGAACTGAACTACTAGAGTAAAAACACAATATCCACAAATAAACCTCTAAATGCACCAGTTTAGAGATAAATCTCCACCTAGTGGTGGAACTATGTAGCTGACCTTTCCCAAAAATCCATCCAGTTCTTCCTCGCTATTCCTTCCTATACTCTGGGATATAAATACTATTTTACTGAAAGACTCATTATAAGATAGGAAAATTCTATCAAAGGAATTAGCATGATAAACATAAGCATGAAACGTTTTGCTTAATTTCCAAAATACTGAAACTGCATTATGAACTCACGACAATGCAACTTTTTCTTGAGCGAGAGAGAGAGATAATTTTAGTATTCATTATTATTTAAAGTGTTATTGCTAAAAACTTCTTCCAAAAATCCTACTTATGTGGTAACGTGTGGGAATGATATAATGCTGATTAATTGTTTTTTAATAGGTTGTGATTATATAATCTGCTCATAGTTAAGTTAGGAAATATTGCTGTTTAGACAGACAGTCAGGGTGGTGTAAATCCGTGAATATCATTACAATGTTTTATTGTAAAACTGGGACTGGGCAGGCTAGGCTGTCAGCACTTGTGCAGTGATGGGCTGCGGAAAATGAGCAACCCATCACTGCTGCAACCTAATGAATACCCTGATTTTGTTGCTGTTTAAAATGCTTTGTCAATCTTTATATTTTTCAGCAGTCTTCATTAACGCAAGTTTCTCACTGGAAACGAGCAGACAATATATCCAGTATTAACTGCTGCCTCGGCCTGACCTGGAATGGACTACCCTATCACCAACTAACCTCGCTAACCTCGTGTTCCATACCCTTCCTAAATCTCTGTTCAGGAAGATAAACCATAATATGAAACTATAAAGCTATGTCCGTCACAAGTATAATATAATCAGCTGATGGAAGTTATTTGGCTTGACTGCTGCTGGCTTTGATAAATCTCTATAAAAACAGCTGGATGAAACAAAAAAGGTTGCATTTCTGTCCCTATTTTCACCTTTTTTTTTACATGTAATACGTAATATTTGACTGCCAGTCGTTGAGAAATTGTCTGGTTGCACTTATTCTGCAGTGGAGAACATAATTGGCTTTTACCCGACTGACAGTTTATCTCTTAAGGAGCTTAGCATTCTGATGAGCATCTATAGACGTGAACAAAACGGATCATTTACTGCTAAAGTCAAACTGCTCAGCATCGCTGTGGCCACATTTTTCAAAACATCTTGGAGGGGACAGTTTCTTCAATTTGGAAGATAAGGAGATGGTAAAAAATCTCTAACACGGTAAATAAAAAAATAAAAAAACATGGCTCCACCACCACATCCAGTCCACCGAACCTGGACAGACAGCTGCGACTGCCAGTCCAAGTTCATCCAGGTAATTGCTGAAGCATCTTAATAAGAAATTTGAACACGGAATGAGAAAGCAGCAATAAATGCGGCTCTTTTATCATATGGTGTAAAAAAATGTTATTAATTAGACACTGAAATGAGAGGATTCAATAAACAAAATAAGGGAATGATTATGAATCTTCTGTTAAAATTGAAAGATGGTAAACTGTAATTTCATAGATGTTCTTTTAAAATGAGTTTGTGCCACGCTGTGGACTTGTTCCCTTTCCTCTTCTCGTTCCCTTTCCTCCTCTCGTTCCCTTTCCTCCTCTCTTTTTATCATTAAAACTGCTCCTGCATTATTTCTCATTCTCCGTGACTTAAGAGTCTCCTTTCATTCAATGATTGAGATAAACTAGAAATCAAGAGAAGCGTTTTTTTCTCCTCAGCTGAGATAATAGTGTAAATCCTTTCTCACAGGATACCCGGTCAGAGCAAAGAGAAAAGCACTAGTGATGGGGTTCAATCCCCGACATCAGGGCTTCTGCCTCATCAAACCTACCAGACAATGTTTCCAGGCAGGAGGCCAAAGAGACACCATGGCGTGTGTCACGAATGACTGGACCATCCCCTTGCCAACAGGGGAGTGTGCAATGACACGATCGGCAGCACATGGGAAACCTGACCTGACATCTAAAACGATTACACCGCGCCCACGTGTCACTGCTCCTGTCACTTACTGCGCCCATTAGCTCGAGGCTCCTGTTGTGGCTGTTCTGTTTGTTTTGGTTTTGGGCAGCTGGCCTCCATCTCCTTCAGCTGCTGCACCAGCAGCGTCAGGTGCTGCAGCAAGTCCCTGTTTTGCAGCAGCAGCTGGTGGACACGGGCCTGAGCCTCCATGCGAGCGGCGGTCTCCGCCGCCATCTGATCCTTCAGCAGCTGCACCTGGAGGGGAAAAAATGGGCGAGGCGTTTTGGTTTGTGCGCGTGTTATCATTTCTGACTCGATTCGTTGCTGCATAAAAGTCTTTATCTGTATTTTTATTTCCTCTTGCCTCCAAAGTAATGATGGGGTGGTTGTTTAGGTGAATCATTAACTGGCAGGGCGATTTTTGCCCTGACAGCAGAATCAAACACAGCTGACTTGACTTACTTAAGCAAATATGTATTTGTGTTGCAGTTTCTCTGATGATTTCAGATGCTTTGCTAAAATGCGGCTTACTTCAGCACATGTTTGTATTAAATCATGCAGCACTGAGTGTCTCTCTGTTACTGAGTTGGTGCTGCCTCCTAGTGGGGGAGCATCAGTCATAAGCCGGAATGGGAATAACAGCTTTTGGTGGAGAAATGATCGACTAAATGAAGATAATCGCTTCCAACAACTTAAGTTACACTCAATTGGGCTAGAGGATTTTTCCAAAAAATTCTTCTTGGATGCGTGATAGGGTTATAATTGGGTGCAGTAAAACTAGTTTAAAGTAAAAATAGAGAAGAATAAACTCAAGTTCCACTCAAGAACTTGAGTGGAACTCAAGAAGAGTCTGCTGCTCTTTCTCATACACTCTTTAAAGTTAACATTTTAAAATGTAATACTTTAGTTCTGACAGAAATAGACGTCTGAACACATCATTTTGGGTTTCTGGAAGTACTGAAACGCATTTATTGACAGTTTACAGACAAAGGGAATAATCAATAATCCTAAAAATTCCAAAAAAAAAGATTCCTCCTCTAAATTAATATAAATCTGGGTTTGAAGAGTAGATGTAACAGAGTAGATGTAACAGAGTAGATGTAACAGAGTAGAGTATTAACTCCTTGTTCTGGCGTTCTGGATGGTCATGCTCAACTCTTCCTTTATATTTATTACCTTTTTTTTTCAGAATAGATACTGTACTCACTGAATAAACATTCTGCCCTTGATATTCAGAATGAATGAAATAATTGTCTTGTTGATTTAGAAAAACCTTGAACAATCCCATAAAGGATCAAAGACACAAGTAATGGACTTAAATATGACAAATTAAAAAAACAACAACAGTGTCACAGATGGAAGAATATAAAGTTTAAGAAGAATATTACTTCCTGTGGATTTAATCAGATTTTTTATAACCTTTATTTTGCCAGGACACTCCTTATTGAGATTAAAAAATCTCTTCCAAGGGTGATGAAAACACTTGTAGCACATTAGGATGAAGGTGCAGAGCCACAAGCAGCGTTTTCTCACCTGTGCAACAGCGACCTGTGTGTGCTGTTGTTGCTGCTGCAACTGCTGCTGAAGAAGCTGCAGGAAGTGCTGTGATGCCAGCGGAGTGCGAGACTGAGAGCAAGGGCTGCTGGGAGTCACCCCCTGGGATGTGACAGTGAAGAGCGACCTTCTGTCGAGGTCCTGACCGCCAACAAACACACAGAGAAAAACATGTTATAGATGGAAGATAATGGTATAAACGGTACTGGTGAAATGTTGAGTGTAATTCTTCTGACAATAGTTTTTGTAACATATGACCCACAAGACCCTTGGGTGCTACCTGTTTATCATCCTGGCAACATAAGAGAAGCTATTTTTAGATACTGCCCACCAGATGAATGCAATTAGTAAAACTAGGATCTGAGAGTGGGATTATGACCCTTGGATGACTTTTAGATCATCTCTGGAAGAAAAAAACGTTCCTTTTTAGAAATTGGAATAATTTTTTTACTAAACTCCATCCTCTCCTAGAACTATGGGATGTCATCAGTGATAAATTCACATAGACCTGTAAAACAACCCACTCCTGTCTGCTGTAGCTCTTAGATTGTGCCACTAGACGGCGTAATAACACACCATATGACATATTCAGCTTCTCACTCAATATATCATCACAACATTTAATTGGCACTATATAATTCTATTTTTGATCAACTGCTCCAACTAATCAACACAAGATGATATTTTTTTATATATATATATTTGATTACAACTGGCAACAATCCACTGATTTTCATTTAACTTTGACTTAAATGTTTTTTAAGCTAAAAGTTTCAAGTTAGAACAAAGACAGGTTTCATTCATGTTTAAGTACGACTTTCTTAAAGTGTACAAACTCTGAGTCTGATGAAGTTCCCGCTTCAGGTTCACAATAAAAACCAAAAATCTTCAATTGCTAATTAACACACTTGATAGAAGCAGCATTACAAATGTGTCCTCAACTGTCTTTTGTTCTCATCTCTCACTATTCATTCTTTACTCACTTTCAGTCCCTCTCTCGCTTCTTGCTTATCTCCATAGAGCAGATGCCCATGAACCCCCCCAACCGGATTATGGTGATGCTTCTCAGAAATCAAAGGGAACAGACTGGGGTTTTGGGATTAGGTGTCCCCTTTATACAGCAAGCAGGGATATTCAGGTTCCCCGCTCTGTCACGTTTTTAGCAGCATGAGAACAGCAGCATTTACTTCTCTCACCCTGGTAACAAATCCAAAGATCGACAGAGCAAATCAAGACACAGCGAAACCTGGAGGTTTGCGTCTAAATTTCCCTGCACAGATCATTGAGGATGAATCTAAGTTCCTAACTTCAGAAGGTCCTAAACTCTTCCACTTATCGATCCTACACTGCTAATCCAGCTTGTGCTTTAATTAAGAAACTTTTGCATGTTTTTTCTCCCTAATTGTCTCCACTGATACCTCCTCTAGTTGTTCCTCCTGTGCTCTGTTAACCCCGCCTCCCATTGTCTCCCCCTACCTTCATGTGCCCATTTATAATGATCCTTGTTGATTGTTAAGACCCGTACCTCCAGAGTTTCTGAGCTTGATTCCAAAAGTTTGACATTATAGAATAATTAATATTGGGTATGTGCTATACTATTCCGGATTAGTGGCTGTTCAGACTGACCTAAGGACAGTGCTCGTCCTTTTCAGTCAGGATCCTTATTTTAACAGAGCAAGAACAGTGTGTCCAGTTGTGCATTTGGTTCTTGTCTCTACTGCTCCATATTCAACATGGAGTAAAAAAGATGACCCATGTAAGACCCACACCGGTGTCAGTTTGGAGAGATGCTGATGACACAGCACTACCTTGTGCTTCCTGGGTTCATTGAACCATTTAGCAGCGCCATGCCAAGATAATGGCATAAGAAACAGGACTAAAGCCGAAGCAACGACTCCGAGCAGAGCCTGCGTCTACAGAGCATGGAGGAGTATGGACAGGATAAAAAGAGATATAATCATTAAGTGTGTTGCTGCTACTTCACCAGTTGGTAATAAAGGGGAACATTTATTGTTTCACTTGTCACTGACCCTGACAAGAAATATAACAACGGGGAAAGCTGGAGTATTGGACACAGAGACTTTGAAACCCTTAAGGATGATCTGAAAGAATCCTTTAATCTGCTGTGTCGTTGGATGATGAAAATTGTTATTTAAAAAAATAAGAAATGAGGCAGGGATCTTATCACCTAAATGAGTGTGCTGGGAATTTTTGGTATTTGTCTGAAAATGCTGGTCCAGTAGATCTGAAGGGGCCCAGTATATTACATAAATGTCACCATTTGCCTCTGAATTAAGCAACATCCATGACCCACTTAGAAACTTTTTTTAATGTTTCATATCCAGTAATTTCCTTTCAAAGGCCTTCACCCTTCTGGCTGAAACACATTCTTTGATATTTTTAAATAAACACTGAATTCACTCATGCGCGAACAGTGAGTCACATGTTCATCCATTTTTTTGTAACTGCTTATCCTGCAGAATGAGCTGGAGCCCAGCCCAGCTGACACGGAGGGAGAAGTCGGACACAGGGCTGACGCACAAAGCCAGACCTTAAATGCTACTGCAGGCAATTAGAGACACAAATTCACCGATATTACATGTTTCTGTTCTGTAGGAGGCTGGAATGACTTGTGGGAACCCACGCATACATGAGGAGGACATGAAAAGACAAATCAAAAAGGCCCCAGACAGGCCTCTCTGGTCTGAGGGGGAGATCAGCCGAGGATGTTCTTGCTGTGAGGCCACAGTCCTAACCACCACTCCACCACCCAGCGTCTATAAAGTCAAGTCAGCTTTATGTAGCGCCAAATCACAACAAAAGTTATCTCAGAGCACTTTCCAAAAACAGCAGTTGAAGATCATACCTCTTTAATAGACCCAACAATTCCCATGAGTGGGAACATGCTGAGGGTGGTGAGTAAAACTGCCTTTGAAGCATAAACCTCCAGCAGACCCCAAATCAGGTATGTGGTCCTCTGGCTTAAACGTTGGGTTGAAGGACAAATCATTTCCTGTTTGTCTGAAGACTTTGTCAAGGACGTGATTTTTTCCAAAAGGGATATGAACCCAAACTCTACCATTTTGACCAATGTCCAATTCAATTTTAGATGCATCAATAAAAACTTGAACTTAAACATGAGAAGAATCAATTTTTTGATTTGACTATTAAGCATCTTTGTTATTTATTGCAAATAAATCCTGTTTTGACATGTAGACCAGGAATTTTGAAAATTCTAAAACCTTTAGTACAACAAAGTCTACTTATTACTTAATGCAAATAAATACTACAGTAGTGAGCGTGTGTGTGTGTGTGGGTGTGTGAGTGTGTGAGTGTCCTTCGGAATCTTACGATGATGGTCTGTCCTGCTTTGACAACGTTCAGATCAGCCAGGCTCTGCAGAATTTCACCAACTGCCTTTTCACTCATTGCAGCGAGATATGAAGGATCTTCTTCTCCTTGTCGTCCTAGATGTTTGCTGTCCTCCTCTTCCTCCCCTTGCTCTGCCCCTGTCAGTTTACGACCTGTGAGGAAAATCAATACTATTACCTTTAGAATTTTTTTTTGAATGTCAGCTTTTGCATTTAAAGGATGCCATATTCAGAGTCTTACAGTAACTTAAAGACACTGGTGTGTCCACATTCAGTATTTTTACTCTCGTTAAACTCACCAAATCAATGTCTGTAGTCATGAAGACAAAAGAGCAGTATCAGTCTTCTCTCAAACAAACATTAATGTCAACTCCTATGGTTTGCTGCATTCCCATAAATGTATTTGCTGCAAGTACATTTTATTTGTTAGGCCCAAAATCACAAATGACCTCGATGGGCTTTACAATCTGTACCTGATGCAACATCCTCTATCCTTAGACCCTTAGACCCTTAGACCCTCGGTACCGGTAAGGAACAACTCCCCAAAAAACCCTTTTAACAGGGAGAAAAGGTTAGAAACCTCAGGAAGAGACCCGGAGGAGGGGTCCCTCTTCCAGGACGGACACACTTGCGATAGATGTTGAGTGTCTATAGCAGATCAACAAAAAATAAAAACCTGTACACAGTTCTAAAAGTTCTTACCAGAACTAAGAACTATGAACTTCTTACAGAATTTCACATAATTAATTATTGTAAAATAATCTAGGGACAATAAATCCAGTACGCAATGGAGGTTGATGTGTATGGTTAACCTTGAAAAAATAGAAGTGGAAAAGCATGATTAGAAACATTTCCAATTATTTATTTAAATTAAAAAGTAAGGTTCTTATACAATGAAAATAATATTGTGCTTAAAGATATGATACACATGGCTACCTCCATTTAAATACATCCAACATTCCATGCTAAAATAAGCAGACACAGTATTTTACCCCTCTTACTGTTACATAATTATAGCTCAGTGTTCATTCACCATAAAACTTACACTCATTACTGGTTCCACCGGAAATACCACACTTGTGAAGCTCGACGATAGTTGTAATGAAAAGATTCTTTCCCATTATTACCCTCCATCCCACATGAAAAATAAACGCACCATGAAGCCTCAGATAACACTGGATTCAGGTTTGGCTGCACAAATATGTTTCATTAGAGTGTAAGACCACATGTACTGTGTGTACTGTACTGTTCATTAATGAGCTAGTGAGGCTTGAAGGTTCCAGTTAAGCCGTAAGGAGGCGTGTAATCAAACTAAACGAGGCAGATGTCAAGTCTGAGGAGGAAAAAGATGGCCGTTATGTGACAAAAATGACTAATAAAGACTCTTATTAGATCAATTAATGCAATTTTTTTTTTCTTCAGAAATATCTCTTTTACTCTACTAACCGGGAGATGGTTTAATATTAAAGTTGTCATTCAAATAAACGATAATCAAATTAATGACAGTAAATTAAGTTTGAGACATCTATGTTGACTTATATTAAATTTTAGGAGGTGTTAGGTCAAATTAATGTGTAGTGTTGGAAGTAAAAGAATACATGGCAAATAGATTGAGAGGATCAAATTATTAGAATAACATCTCAGCATAGTTTTGATGATTTCGTAATTAGAGTGTTGGATACTCTTCACCAAGTGACTATTATTATATCCCCAACATTTTGGGGATATAATCCGCAGATCCTCTGCAGATCCTTCGTGTTAACGCTATTATTAAAAAAGCAGTGTCATGGATAATTTTCAAAGGGAGCTTTATCTCCATAAATTTTTCGAGTCATAATTTCTCAAACCTGCATCCACTTTAGTCCAAATTTGATTTATATGAATTGTATTTTGTCTATATCATATATTACCTCAATATTTCCTATTTTACGCACTTGTGGGAGCTTTTTATGAAAAAAACACTGTTTTTCAGACACAACTCAAAAACAATTTCATGGATCATTTTCATATCTTATACCTATGTAGATCCCAGTGTTAGGAAGAACTGGATTCATTTGGGAAAGGTTGACTCTATTTGGCTGACACTAGAGGAAGCTTCATCTCCAAAAATCCTCGAGCCATTATTTCCCCTTTTCCTGACTTTTTTATGGCATTCGGCTAAAGCAACATCAGACTTGCTCACACAGAGTCACTGTAATTACCCTCTGTATGATGTCAGCTGTACACGGCATCTCTTCCACTCGTCCACTCCCTGAGGCCGTGGTCGTATTGGTTGCACTATCGAAGTAGACTCTGAGGAAAGGCAGCACGTCACTGCAACATGTGCAAACAACTTTGCTTTTATCTAAACCTTCATCGAGAGTCTTCACAAAGTGAAACTTGCTGCTGCACACACTGGGGGATTTTCCATAGTCAATGTGTTGAAATGCCCGGGTGAAAATGTAAGCTGCAATTACTGGGTCATAATTGGTGATGTCAGATGGGCACATTATTCCAGATTATTGGTGAGTATTAGTGTGTTGACAGATTTATTTAAAACTAAATCTTAATAATGTGCTCCTCTAGCTGAAGCATAATCCTCTCTCTCTCTGTGGTGACCATTCCTTGTTCTCACCCCGTATCACAGCCACAACTCTAACTGATTGGTTCGAAGACAGATAGCTCAATTCCACCCCTGAGTCTCACCACTAAGTTTTTAGTTTTTAAATGCATATTATGGTAATGATTTGTCCAACGGTCTCCTAATAATGACGTATCAGGACTGAGGGAGACATTTTGGTCAGTCTCTTCGTCTTGTATTTGAACGTATCCTGCAAAGGCAACACTGTGCATAACAGATAACAGTAAATCCTGTCAGGTAAGCCTCACCGTGACTGCTTGGCTCCTCCATGGACTTGTCACTCTCTCCATCCGCCTCACCGTCTGCATCCTGCTCAGCGTGCTGCAGACTGAGCTTATGGCACACTTCAAAGGCCTGACCTACGGTTCTCACAATGCGCATGGCCTGCGTCTGACGGGGACGGACAGAACGGGAGACTTAGAGAGAATGGCAGGGACAGTTTCAGCTGCAAAGTCGATGTTTAGAGGGGAAACATGCAACAATAAAGGAATCATATGAGACTTTTCACTACATAGTCTTTGCTGGATTTTAAACATGCCGTGGTGCTTTAATTGCAAGCGCTTCAGAACCAGAAGCTAATAATATCCCTACTGTGGGACGATGCTCATTACAGTCGATTGATGATAACAAGAGACAACAGACTGAGGAGAGGAAGAGAGAAGCCTTTCTTAAATATGTTGCTGTCTGTTGTTGAGTGCATCTATTCTGTATTCACTGCTGAGCTACGCCGCCGGATATTAACTGAGCCAGCAGTAATTTAATTTAAGATAACACTTCAAACTAAAATTAATTAACTGATCAGACATAATTAAGAAAGTAAAATGTCAAAGAACAAAAAAACAATAATTGGGTAACAGGTGGCGTGAGATGTAGCGCTTCCAAAAGAGACTTCATGTCTGCATTCAATCATGTCCTACAGTCCTCACTCCTCCTGACCTCAGCTGAACAGAGCTGAGGTCAGCAGTCCCAAAGAAGGGATATTAAGATAGCTAATAAATATATATATATATATATATATATATATATATATATATATATATATATATATATATATATATATATATATATATATATATATATATATATATATATATATATATATATATGTATATTGTCTATCATGTTTTGCATAAGAAAGTATTCTAATTTTGAGATAAGAATATAGAAATACATCTAACTGTGTCTAAATAAGATATTCCGGCATTATAGATTCTTAGAATCAGCTCAACCAGAGACTGAAACTCTATTATTTAAGTTAGTCTGTCTCAAATAATAAGAATAAGAGTTTTCACTGCTTGTAATGACGACAACTTGATTAAATGTTCGTATATTTGGGCTAATTTTAAATTACTGTAATTCTAGTTATAAATTTCTTCTAGTCAAGCAAAACTGGTTTACCCCTCTAAATACAGTTTCCCTGTTAACATAAGAACATTTGATTATATTTAAGACTTTTTGGCTTCTTCGGCTGTTTTTGGAACATGATGACCTGTTCAGACATGACAGTTTATGACAGTTAATTGGCTGTTCAGAGGAAAAAGTCCACAGGAAAATGGAAAATTTTTATCTCTTCTTCCTCTTTGTTGGATGAACCTTGATCACCTACAGTTACTGACAGTTTAATTAACTTCTTGGGTTGAGGAACTGTAAAGAAGTAGCATTTCTGTGCACGAAGCCTATTCCCCAGAAAAAGTTATCCAACGATGAATCCTTAATTTTGGTTGAACATTTCAGGCAATATGTTCATTCAAGTTGTCATATGACAGTACAGGAGGACAGGAAGCAGGAGCTGGCTCAGACATATAGGGTCAATTTAATTGGTGAGGGAGATCAGGGAGACATTTTCAAAAGTCCCTGAGTGGATTCCTGCTGCGGCTGTACATCAAATATGCCGGGGAGGAAGTGTCTCATCAGGAAGCAATGAGCTTCACCGGTGGTAGGATGTTTTTTATATCTTGGCCACTCGTTCTTTAAGTTACTGGAACCTTAATGTGTACAAAAGTGTTCAGCCGACCTAAAAGCTGTTTAACATCTGTATAAACACAAAAAGGAAAGGCAGGACAAGGGTGTGGCACTATGACGAAATATTTTGCGTGACCCACAACATCGAAGAGCAGCTAGTTAGTAGCTAACACAAGAAGAGGAAAATCAACCGTGAATGCCTTCAAATTGAGGAGACAGCACTATGTCCAGAAGCTACTTAACCTTCAAGAAGAAGACTTTTAGCATTTCCCAAAATAATTAACCACCACTCTACTTCTCACAGTGTGGATGTGTAATCTGCTGCACGTCCTGTATCTACAGTCAGGAGGGTTGTGTCTGGACCTTTAATGTACCTTTTTCTTCGACTTGAAGACATTACATCTGAAGGAATTATTGGAACCATCTCTTGCAATGTAGCTGAAGATCTTTAAGTCCTGGGAATCATGTGACACATAGAAAATCCTGGAAAACATGATGAAAAAATAATTTTATTTAACACAATCCACCCTTCAGGTAAATGCATTTCTTATGAAATGACATGCCATGAACCTTCATTTTAAAATCTGATGGCTGGGATCGTGATCATCACTTGAAAAAGGATTATTGACAGCATAAATCCTTGCATATAATGTGCCCACTCACTGTTACATACTCCTTTTCTCTTATTGCGTGTCGTTGTCAGATGAGATCCTCCCACAGATATATACATAATTCACAAACACACGCTGGAGTTATAATGGGAGTCAAACAGTCAGAAACTCGAAAAAATGCGTTTTCAAAGAACCACATGCCCTCAAAAACTCAGTGTGTGCTAATGTGTATAACAATAACCTATAACATAAATGACTGTGGTCAAAATGAGATGAAAATCGACTAAGTTCAAATGAAGACCTTTAGGGGTTCCACAAAACACTTGAGGAATTTCATGAAATTATGTCAAGCGGTTTCAGAGGAGGAGAATATACCATTTAAGACCAGACCCCCTGAATATTACAAAATGAATCACCTAAATTCAAACGTGAAAATAACTAAATTGATTATGTCAACTGGTAGACTATTCCTCGTGACTTATGGACGGACGGACGGATGACATAGAGGTTACTGAGAAGGGTAAGTCTATACAACCCTTTGGCATGACTATATAAAGAAAAATAAGGAAGCCAAAAAACAAATGGACCAATAAATCCTCACATTTAATAGTTCTGATTCATTCCAAGCATCTGTGAATCCTTGCTTGCCTCTCTTCTCTAAACCTTCCCTCTGCTCTGAGCCCCTCGCATTTAGAATTGACCCGACACTTTACAGTTAGATCAGGTTTATCCGAGTGACAGACCTGTTGGTGATGGACAGGTTCCATCAATGCAGGAGGCTGAGGCTCAACTCCAATGCATTTTTTTCTGGCATAAAAACTTTGTGCCCTAATCAAATGTTGGCAAATACATAAGTACCATGAGTAGAATCTGAGAGTAGGAGTTCATCCTGTGGAAGTATTACATACTTTAATATATACAAACACATGCTCTAGCGACTCGTACATGTAGAAGCTATAGATTATTCATCATGCTGTCTTAGGAGGGTAACTGCATTTGGCATATGCACTACAGGACATTAAAGCGCATTAGTCCTGCAGGATGAAATACATGCGCTGGCCTACAAAGAAAACCTCAGCTATCCCCGCTGAGGCTGAGTCGGATATAATTTCCACTCAGAGGAATCCAGAATGTGCTATCTTCAATATCCTGACTGTGATCACCTCGACTGAAGCTAAGAAGAACATGCTGAGTGTTTATAGGGCACAGGCTGGACATCAGACAGCTTCATCCCCTGCTGGTCAAGGCAAGTGGCAAAGAAAGTGAGGTTGAAGCCAAAATCAAGAATATTTTGAGGAGTGAGATATCGGGAGGTGTGACTGACCTGTATATAGGATCTTGCATGATCATCATCTTGCTCTCGTCCCATGCCCATTCTTTTCTCTGCACACGAGACAAACGGAAACGATCAAGCTCTGATAAATAATGTAATGTTCTATAAATTATCTATTTATTCCTACTAATTTTCTGAAGCTCAACATCTTTAAATAATAATGAATTTACTTTATTGATCACATAGTCACACAAATGCAAAAACATTGAGAAATGCAATTTCTTTCCTGACTAGGAGGCAGCAGTGGGCAGCCCCAGGGGAACGGATCCTAATCTCCCGATTGAGGGAGGACCTCTCCACCCACTGAGTTAAAGCAGCCCCATATGAGATTCGTAGCACAACGCTGTGCCAAGCTTTGATGAGATTTGAACCTGGCACATCGTTTTGCATGGTCAGCATTACAGATTCTGCTTTGAAGCTTATGATTGTAAAGGAGAGTGATACCTTCTGTTTCTTCCTCAGTGCCACCTTGACACCGTCCACAGACACCGCAATGCTGACCTTCTTCTTCTTGATATTCTTGGCCTTGAATTCATACTAGGAAAACAGAAAAAAAAAAATAGTAGGTGAGAATAATAGCAGTACAGAGTATTATCATACTACATAGTAGTATCTCATACGGGTAGGAATCACTCAAGGCTTCAGGTTACGACATCATCACAATACTTGAGTCACGGGAGTCTTTGAAAACATCGGTTTTATCCAATATGAAAAAGTTCTTAGTCTATTCAACGTACTTTGGTCTAATTTATAGGTGCAACTGATTATTGAGCAGACAGACTGGCAAAAAAGCCACTGTTGATATATAGTTGTTAACTGTTTCAGTGTTTACCCTTTTCATTTTGGTTCTCTTGTCCAAACGTCTATGCATACCTACACCTCTGGTCACTGATTCCACACACACACACCATAAAATGATCTCCTGCATTCCTGTCCTCACTGCAGCTGACGAGCATGTAGTGCTCATCAGTAACATTTACAGAGTGTTTGCCAACGAGCTCATCAATAACGTACCATGCATAAAAATACTGAATCTAAAAAAGAAAAATTAAAAGCAGTCACAAAAGTAATCTTTGGCAGCTGTTAGATTCAGCAGTGACACAGAGAGAGAGAGGGGAAATGAGCACACAGATCCATAAAAAGTGAATTATTATGTGGCAGGTGTTGTTGGTGTCGTGGAAGGGGTAATTAAAAAAACAAGAGAATGGGAAACACCGCTGCACCTTTAATAAGATCATTTTCAGATAAGTATTGAGTACTAGTAAACAAGCCCAATGCATTAAAATCTCTAAAATTGATGCAAAGAAGAGAAGGAGGTTAAATCGACAAAGGTTGCGTAGTTTCACCATGACTCTAAAGAGAATCATCAAAATATACAGTAGAATATATGAATCCTGAATGATCAGATGGGAAGAGGAGTGAAAATGTTCTTATGGATGTATATCTAAAAGTAATTTCTGCTTCTCAGGGCCCCATAACTACAGCAGCTAAATTAAACAGTTTTATTTAAGTAAGAAAGCCCAGGATTTGTCTCCACTTGGTTTGAGTGGTTCACACCAGCTGTGTCTGCACTGAGTGGCAATAACATATTTTCACCTTGTCAGCTGGTCGAGCTTTCTGCTCAAGAACTTAGCAAGTCTGGCCTGCCAACGCAAATCAGTGTCAAATTAAAACATGAAGCAGGTGGGACTGCCAGGCTTAAGGCTTCTACTATATTGCCGAATGCAAGTGTTTGACTTTTTTTTTGGCCATAAAGCTTGCTGCAAAATGTGGCACATACAAGATTAAAGAGGAAGCACTTTGAGATGCAAATCAGCTGCAGTGAAAAGAACTGCATTCTTGCTTGCTTGTTTCAGATAAATGTAAAAGAATAACCTTATATCAGCTCATTTACATGCAAGCTGGGATTTTTCTTAAAGATTGACAACAAGAAATGTTCTAAATTATATATAGGCATGGAGCAAAGCACTCCTTAGCCCCTTAACTTAGCATAATGACAGTAAATCAATGCCCTAACATCTGAGATCTGAATCCAAAGACATGAATGTTAATGATGAACTGATGTGGTTTGAATGTCTATGAAAACTGGCTAAGATGCAAAATGTGTTTCAGACTGCTAGTCCTGATGTCTAAATGTATAAAGCATTGTCTGCAACTTTAAAGCTCAGCTTATTATTAAAGCTTTATATGAGAGGGATGCTCATGTGCATATGAACACAGTTACAAACTTCTATCTGTCTATTTGGTGCCATGTCAAGAAGTGTCAACTTGGTTGTTATAGGATTCTGCTGAAATTTTCCCACATTCAACAGCAGAAAACGCTGATATAAAAGTGATTATCAGAGATTTATAGCAGTAAAGTTGCAGCAGGACGGCTGGGCGATATGCTTAAATAAAAGCTATGTAGGTCATGATCATCTGTAAGCTCAGCACTATGATTGATAGTTTTCATATCGCTACACCGTTCTTGTCATTTGATATATATTTATTGAAATATAAATCATATTTAAATTCAGAATGTTTCATAAGATATACACCGATCAGCAATAACAATATTTCTTTTGCCACCAAAACAGCTGGAGACGTGTCTGATATGAATGTGGTTTTCTGGTCCTTTTCAAAGTCTCTCAGATCTTTACAATTGCCCAATTTTCCTTGCCACCATATCACCTCAAGTCTCAGAATATATAACAAAATATCGATGCCATAATGTTATGGCTGTCTGGTGTTTTTTGCACTAGAAATATTAGATAAAAAGTCAAAATGTGGACATTTTTGCTTTTTTTTCTCTCTTCTAAATCTAATGTTACAAAATAGGCAAAACAATTCCGACCAGAGCTGCCAGTTTTCCAGATAACAGCGATTAAAAGGTCTTCTGCTTGCCACAATCTGCCAAGAGGCAACATATTATGTACTGCAAAAGTTAATAGTTTCCATCCAGATGGATAAATAAAGGGTAAAAAGCAGAGAAGGTGTTAATCTAATGGAGTAGTTAAGTGTGGAGACAAGACGAGTGTAGGAAAACAAGCACACAAACATGGATGAAGAGGAGGAGTGGTGAGTAGATAGCAAAGACAGCAGTTGTTATGTAAAGACCTCCTGCAAACTGTGACCTTTTCAAACATCTGCACAAATGATTCTGTTGCAGAATTACCTGAGCATGATGAGTCATGACCGATACCTGTGGGGTACCTGAACATTTTGTACCTCTTCTGTAGTTTGCTCTCTCTAGCTGTAAAGGGTATGTCTGGAAATATGTTCTAACATCAGCACTGCTGCAAAATAAGATGCTGTTCAGAGACCTGAGAGCAACTGAAGACACTGAGTTTATTTTGACATTGGATTAAAATAAAGAAACTGAGGGAATATTAATACAAAATAAACAGTATGAGCTGTAAAAAAGTACAGGTACTGTTTGAAATCAAACAGTAAGGGGATGCAATGTGCCAATGCACAGTAGTCTGATTTATCCAGGGGAGAAACACGGCCATCAGCTCTTGCATACTGCAGTACTTACACATACTATCCAATTCATACTTTACTAAATAGGATGGTGATGAATAATTTCTGATGCAGCCACTATCTTCACACAGATACCCTGAGAACAGCTATTTCTTTTTAAATTACATTTAGTTTGTTTGTGCGGATTCTCATTCATCCAGGTCGTGGTAGTCCTTCATGGTTGAATGAGGCGCACTGGACTTCTTTTTTAGCGAGATGATTTTGGAAGATGATTTACCTCCCATCCAAGAGGCTTCCCCAGTTCTGACCAGTGACCGCTGCTTAGTTCATTAACTTTCTAGAGAAGGTTTTAAAATTCTTTGAAGTACACTATGCATATTTCATGATAGCCATGATCAAACACGATTGTTGTTTTTTAAATGTCCACAAACTGTCACCTGTAACCTAGCAAACACTTGTAATCAATTTGTATGTTCTTTTTTTTAACAGACAGTTTTGCAGTTTGTTGAGTAAGGTTATTCTGTAGGAGTAGAGCAGTTCTCTAGGTCAATGTGTTGGGAGTTTACTGCTTTGATAAGGAAAATAAAATAAGAGCGGTCCTCCTAGTGTTACACTAAATCCCCTGTGTGTTTTATAATTTGGTAGTATAAATGTGTCTTAAACTTTCACGACAACAGACACAGGTCGGTGTTTTGCAACGGGCGTTTAATTCTTTGCATACCAGGTCCCAATCATATTCCTTGTCGCCTTGAACACACCGGATCACGTCATATAATACCCTTCAACGCCATGAGAACTATATTGTGTGAATGAACACAGTGAAATAAATCAGCTTATGACGTCAAAAGGTAATAAATACAAATGGCTCACAGCGCAAACGTTGCAACGAAGAATAGGTTTGTATAAAAATTAAAGTTACCTCGTTGTCTGCGTGTCATGAAAAGAGGCTTTTAGACTTTTAAATGTTGTTTGTCTATGAACTTAACCTTCAGCGGTTGAATCTTAAGTCTGGAAGAGAAGACTGGGGTCTCATGATGCTTTACAACACTTTACCTCGGCTGGCCGGTAGACTGACCAAAGAGAGTCTCCGTCAAACTAAAGTGTCCCCTTACAACGTGAATAGAAGTTTGTTCAATCATTCATTTTAACTTTGACAAACAGCATATCATATTTTAAATGTAAACAATACATCAAATTATTTATATATTTATTACTGAAAGAATGAACTTCATGATTAAAGATTGATTTATTATGAAGCAATTATTTCTTGAAGAAGTGTCGAGAGTTTGTGTGACGGCAATTACTAGAAGTATAATGTAACACAGTGAAAACTAGAAGACAAACAAGACATTCTCACACACAAAGCACAAAATCAATTACTCTGTCTCTAACAAGCATAAAGCTCATTTAAACAAGGCGAGAAATAGTCTGTCTGTCTGTCTGTCTGTCTGCCTTTTCTCCCCTGCCCTCCACTTGTTACAGACTGCCTTTGCCTGGCCCTTAGATGCTGTTGTTGAAATTTGGTTATGGTTTATTTCAACCAATTTCTCTTAATATTTTGATCTCCCTCTTGCCTCTTAAGAAACAGGGGAGGACCATTCACCTCCTCCTTGGGTTCTATCTGGTGGTTGATCCACCCCCCAAAACGTTACTGAATGGCCGCTGGTCAGGTAGAACTGAGGAGGCCCTTAGGTGGGAGGTGAAACGTCTTCAACTTTTAAAAAGTCCATTTGCTGCCGTGTCTCACCGGGTCTGCAGACCAATTAAGGATTGATGAGGATTAATCAGAGTCCTGGGAAACATCTGGGCCCGGTGTGGGCCATGCATGTAAACTGGAGCAGTAGCCGTTTAAATAAATGTCCTCACACACAATTGTCTTTTGAATTGTGGGTGCTTTTGACAGCAACACCCAAACAGCATATTCCCTCTCATCCACTCTCTACACTACTGACATTACTGATTCTTCCCAGATACAAAAGTTGTTTTGCTTTATTTGTGGAATTTGGGTTAATAGATATCGTTGTTGTTCAGTTTAGTTTAACTGATGTGTCACCCAGTTTTGTTTTAATCATAAGAGCCGGCTGTAACACCTTGTACTCAACCTTCAAGGATCACTTAAAGTTTATTCATTCATGGAGGATTCCACTAGACAAATGCAACACTGGCATATTGTCAAACTTTTACATCAACTCTGTGTTTGACCAGGATTCCCCCTCAGGACACAAATCTTACTATAGTCCTACTATATTGACATTCATGAAAGATATTACAGCGAATGATGTCTAAGTTTTTAAAAAGCACAATTACAGAGGCAATGGCGTCTCTCTCCTTCTATCCACAGGTACCCACTCACCCAGATGCGTTCTCTGGTGCCAAAGATTGGGCAGATTGATTTATTGTGAGTCAGGGGTCAGTTGCTCTGGTGTGACTCAGCTGGTACCCTTAGAAGTACCCAGTATCAAACCATTGTCATGCACTATTATGTTCTGTTCTTTGGGCTGTGTATCACAAACCCATTGTGTTTTTCAACACAGACTTCCCTCTCTCTCCCTTTAAACTGAGTTAGGGGGCTCGACCATCTATCTGTTTTAAACCATGAGGGGCTGAGAATCAAAGACTTGTCTTTATTCTTTGGTAATATAAAGGTTATTTGTAAACATCGCAACTTAAATTATACAATGTTATCCCGTTTGGTTGGATGCATCCATTCCTACCATCATGGTAATCTTCTGCTGGTGTCTTCAACTGTCCTGATCTCCATGTCCTGGATATTAGGTGATTTTAGTTTCAGTCTCAAATTGTTCAGAAGTGAGTCCTGAGAGTTTATTCAATGAAGAATGGTTTTAAAGAGTGAGAGAACTATGACAGAGACAGAGAGGTTGTAGCTGGGGTTTAAAGTAGAGGAACGCCTTATGGAAAGGAAACTATTCAAGCGTTTCACCTAAAACATCCATCTGTCTCTATTGCAGAATGCTCGTGAAACGTGTGCAAAATCTACAAACATCGACGATCTGCTCTGCAGAAAATCACGACCTGAGGCAATTAAAAGAGAGGTGAGTAAGAATAATAATAATTTTCAGGCTTCATAATGAATGTTTCATTAACTAACGAGTTTAATAATAACATTGGACTGCAGGAACAAAAACAAAGCTTTTCCTTTTGCCCTTTCAACTCTGCAAAACTTTATTTGACCCTGCATGTTTTCTTGAGTGGTGCATGCTCTTAGATATTGATCTGTAGGATCATTCTGAACGTGCCGTCAAAAGACTCTCCAGACTAAATCAAGGAGTTCCGTCCAGGGATTCTTGCCCACACCTGGACCTGCCCTGCAAAATCTTGTGCCCTCTTTTGATCTTCCCCTGCGGATCACCTGCCTTTCCAGCATCACAGATTCATCTCTCAGCTGTCACCAACTCATTCCTATAGACTGGATGGTGACTGGTTGAGAAGCCCCCTCCTGATGCCCCTCTCCTCCAGCTACTGTAGGATAATGTAATATCACTATATTACATATTCTCCAGATGCAATGAAACATGCTTGTCTGCTACAGAACCAGGAAAAAGGCACATTATCATCAAAAGTAAATTTGTAAGTGACCTTCCCCACTAAAACTGTGACTCACACTACAACTACAACATCTGTCACAATAAATGCAACAATGTTTATTTGCATAAAGTTAAACTCTTCTTTTTAGACAGTTAACATTATCATGAAACTTTGGAAGGTTAGAAAACTCTCAGGGAGTCTGCGGTTATGAAACTTTCTTTTGTTAGATAAATCTAAGAGAGCAGACTTAAGTAATAGTATATGAGTTCTAATGTATAACTAATAAGTGGATTAAACAGTTTTGATGATGTAAGAAGAAAGATTTTCCTCCACACGTTGCGCCTGCGCCTTACATGCCGACCGTGTTGCAGTGCTGCAGCAAAGTTTGGGTTCAAGGAAAACAGAATGAAAGCACTATTTCAAAACTATCTCTCTCTATCTCTCTCTCACTGTCAGGCTGTGTGCATTTCAACCAACGGACTCATCAGTCTTCCCAGACAGCGTAACAAATTTCAGCCGGCGTTCCTCTCTCTGTACTCTATTATGAGGGTGTCAGACGGAACAGAGATGGCTGTTGGCTCTCTGCACAAAATTAGAAAGGGAAAACACTCTGAGAATTTTAGAACCCAGTTCAATATGTTTAGCTGCTTTAAACCCGACATCCAAGATATACCAAGAACAAACCAGACAAGAGGTCACTCGTCTTCTTTTTATTAACATCTGAGCAAGACAAGACCACAGAATTTGGTGGGACCGGATCAGGATGCTCTGTTTTGTGGTTTGAATAATAAACTATGACCAAAGTCAAACTATAGGCACCATTTACTTTCCCATTGTCATTGAGGGCTGAGAGCGACTTCTTACATTTAGGCTGAAGTGTCTTCTTGTGCTTTTCTCAACATTGATTTCTACGAAAAACTGTAATAGCTGTAAAATAAGACAGTTATGCTGGAAAATGGTGCATGTCTATTTTTAGATGCATGACTAAAAGCAGAGCAAAGTTAAATGGTCAACCAATATTGGTTGGTTCATAAAACAATGTAACCATACATCATTCCCAGGGGATGTATATCTTTGAAGCTTTGGTGAGAGTTTCTTCTTCTGTTATAGTCAGGTTGACTGTTGTGGTTTTGAGAACAATGTGTCAACAACAGTTGGATGGATTAACAAGAAATTCAACCATAGCTCAATGTTTCACTCATTCATAATCCCCAGAGGATGAATCTTAAAACATAAAACATTCATTCTGGTACCACGGTCCGGTTTGAACATTGGGGTTTTGACTAAAACATCGCAACATCTGTAGGATGAATGAACGAGAAATGCAACCATTCATAATCTCCAGTGTAGACTTTGGTGATTATTTCCTGTAACGCCACAACCAGGACGACTGTGTTGGTTTTACATAAAATATCTCAAAACCAACAGGGATTTAGTTCACACATTCTCAATATTCTCAAGATCGATTGTCATAATCTAGTAAACACTATCTCCACATTTAGTGGCATCACTATGTCAACATTTGATGTGCTACATACTGCTGTGACTGTTTGTAGCTTTATGGCCTTATTAACATTGCACGCAAACTTTGTTTTTAATTTGCCTGTTGTGGAAGAAAGACGTCCACGTGTATGTTTGTTCATACCATTTAAAATAAAAATAAAAACTTATATCAAACCGCACAAGAAAGGTAAAGTCTTGTCTCTGTCAAAAAAATCTGATAATCAATCAATTTATCACAGAGTACGTAATTAATTAGAGATTTTTCAATTGCTTGACATTCCTAATGCTTTTATTATTTTTTTTAAAGGCAAAAATGATTTAGGATTTGCCACTGCTATGTTGCCATGTTGACAGAATAAGAGAGATGGAAAGGAAATGTTCAGATGTTTAGAACCTGCAATTCAACATATCTGTTGATGTGCCTTCTTCTTGTTGTTTCAAGAGGGCATCCGCTGAGTCTGCAGTCCAGGACATTTTAACGTTTCCACTGCAACATGCAGCCTAGACCACCTCCCAATGTGCTCTGAGTGATCAGATCTCAAAGATGTCCTCAATTCCAAAAGGCAATTATTTCACATCTGTACTTCGAGCTGTCCATTAACAGGGCTACTAACTTCCCCTTTCTTAGAGGAACTTCCGATCTACAAACAGTGATGCCAGTTATCAAATGAAAGAAATTGTACATACAAGTAGATAAGCCTTCTCGTTACAAAATGGACCCATCATCAAGCTCGAAATGAAAGGCCTCTAGGTTTTTCAGCTGCTGTTATATGCTTCATGTTTGAAAGTCTCACTTAAGAGGAATTTTGAAGGACAAATTTGTGGGGTGGGGGTGGGGTGGGGGGTGGTGGCGGCGGCTCCCAGCTGCATGGGGTTGGGGTGGCTGTAGCTCATTGAGTAGAGCAATCATCTCCTAATTGGAAGATTGGCAGGCCGGCAATTCACGCCCCAGCAGACTTCATGTCGAAGGGTTCTTGAGCATGATCCTGTATTCTTCACCCCAATCTGTTCCCTGAGCGCTGCAGATAGCTGCCCCAATGCTCCTCATGGACGGTGTTAAATGCAGAGAACCAATTTCAGTACGTTGTACAACTTGTATGAGTATTTAACAATATATACTTCTTCTCCTTCTTTACATGGATATTTTTAAAGTGAATAAATAAGAAGGATTTAGGTTTTCCCAACCAAATCAAGGAATAACAAAATGTGGGCAACCCCCCACTCCCCTTTGTCGATCCTGAAAAGTAGAGGAATGCAGAGTGCATTGTGGGTCACTGATGCTCCCTGTAGTACCATACAGGAGTGCATAATAGGCTCTATAGATTGCAACCTAGCAACCCCTTCATTACAATTCTCGGGATTTGGGCAGTTCCAAAGAATTTCACTGCTTTTTTTCCACCATTCGGCACACAAAGAAGTGACTGTTGGGAGCAGAACTACGCTGAGAAACACATCAGCTGTACAAGCAGCCTGGCATTTACTTTGAAGACAGACTTCTTGTAAATCAATGTAGCAGTAACAATATTTTCAATCAGATGGTTATTTCTTAAAAAGTCTATTTTATATCAAAAGGTATCACAGCGTTCATCATGCTTCTGATCCGGTATCTCACCCTGTTAATGGCATATTCAGACACAAAATTTAGAAAGGTCGGTGAGACTCCCATGACGCAGGAGAAGCCCAAACCTCCGGAGTGAACTGGCAAGCCTTATTATTAGTCAGCAGCAGTGTAATAAGGGAGCAATTACCTCAGATGAAGACCTTGGCCTCCATCTGAGAGGGACAAGAGTGGGTGTCTGTGCTTAAGTGTTACGTATAGAAAAAGAAATATAAAAAAATTTGCTCGCAAACTCTTTTGTAAGATGCTTGGTTGGTGCCTTTGTCTGCCTACGTGTGTTGTTTCCGCATGAGTGCAGTTATTATGGATTGGAGTCCTGGGCTCCAGTCTGTTGTCAGACTCCAGTGAGCAGTAACTGTCTGGTGGATGCAAACAGAAAACAGCCGACTTACAGGGCCGATAAACCCGGGACTCAGCATGACAGCCAGGTTACACTCTTGACTGGGAGTTTTGTGCAAGGTTGAAGCTTTTACTGTGAAATAAAAAGAAATCTTCAGGTGAAGTTTGGGGCAGTTTTGATTGACGGACTTTAATTCTGCTGTTTTCATTTTCTTTTATCAACGTGTTTGTTCTTGTCTTACTGATAAAATCCTGAAAGACAAATAAGCAACCACAGCAGATATCTGTGGACTCCAGCCCTGTCTTCTACAGAGAATGACTTTCATTACTAACATGTTTTAGTAATGTGTGTTTATAGAGGTTGACAGACAAAATCGATCATTCTTTGCTCGTGTTAATATATCTGAACCGAAGCAGGGATGGAACCACAGCCCACTGACTCTGTGTAGCACATCACAACAGGCCATGTGCTACGCTTAGTTGGTCATCATTAAATCCATCCAACTTAAATTAACTGGCGAGGTCGGGAACGGACGCTGTCATAGACGAAAACTCTGATGTGAGGATGATGTGGGATGAGTCAGTCGGTTCTGTAGAAGAAGAGTAAACTACACTTGAAACAGGCTTGTAAGATCCAACAGCTAAGTACTCCGGGAGTGTCGGCGCCCTGTGCAGCGAGAATGGACCCACGCCTGAGTGACTCGCTGACAGAAATGGTGAAACGACAGCAAACGCCGACGGTGGCCACTCAGGGTGAGTCACATGGGACATAGAGGAAATACAATGGAAATACATAGCATGCAAAACACTTACTCTCCATTACATACAGGTGGAGGGTGCACAAGGATACACACTCAATATGTACATCTGTATGTGCATAAAGGACAACACCAGCATTAAGAAGTTTACTCTCCCAGAATGTTCATTCAGTTAAAAGTTCATTATTAGGAGTGAGGGAAGAAAATCCATACGTATAATAATTGAATATTTAGTAGTGTAGCATTATATTGATACACAGACTCCAAATATAAATACTTCATTATATGAATAGCAAGTTGTACTTTTTGGTAGTGGTATAATGAAATCAAGTACTTTTGAAGACCACTAGATTGTGCTATGAACTATTATCTTCTGGTGAGATAAGCGAAGACGCAGCATGCTAAAGGAAGTTGATAAAAGAACAATGGATTCATCTGATAAAGCATTATGATCAACCATGTAAATCTATATTGAAAATGTTGTCAAGAAAGGGACGAGAGTGATGCATGTAGTTCAGGAGAGATTGAGTGCAACAGAATAGATTGCATCAACTTCAGTGCAGCTCGAGTTGTTTTTCGGAACTAGCTCACTGGCTGTAACTGTGTTGGGCAAATGATTTAATTCATCCTCGATGTATCCTTGACATAAATGCCAGAACTTTCTAGAGCTTTTAAAACCTACATATCATTTATGAAAATCTGCCCTGCGTTAAAGAGCAAGGTCGTCTCAGTATCACTCAGACTTATCCAGCCTGAACAATTAACGATTATTTTTTAACTCAGTTCATGTAACTGGTCCATTTTTTTCACATATCGATCAAAACCGAAATCACATGGCTATTTTTATTAACATGAGCTGGATGGTTAATGGAGAATCCTCAGGCCGCGATGTTAGGATAGGACCACAGTGATGCAAGGATGCTGACCTTGACTCTGTCCCATCCAGCAGTCAGAGCCACGGGATTATTAAAGAGGTCGCTGTCGAATCACAGGCACTGAAATCCCTTTAAACAGTGCAAACAACACAAACTCATATGACAGTAATTAAATCCAACGATTACTAACTATTTTATCACTATATAAGTTAACGAGATCCCTGATCACCAGATGACAGGTTTTGGTATCTTTCATATGCAAGAACAGATGGATTGCCAGATATGCCTGAAAATATACCCTTCTTCTTTTCATTATGTGGGGATGAAAATAGTATATACTGTATAAAAACCGGAGATATGTAAATTTACAATTTTTCTATTATTTTTGTCAACAGGATCACTGGTGCATTTGGCAGCAGGTTCTATACGTGTGCAGATTGTCGTTAGTGTGTTTGAGGGCTTGTTTGAACACTTGTTAAAGAAAAAAAAAAGACATATATATCCCTATATATATAGACACCCGTGAAAAGCTGCACAATAAATGCATTAGGGTTTAAAAACAGAGCCTCCACTGCTTCGGTGAACCTTTGGATATATGCTTTTGAGAAAATAGACAACAATCAGATTCTCATTTTCATGTAAGCAACAATAAATAACAATTCAATAAAGTTCAAAATAACCAAATTTACAATTTATGACGCTTAATCCAGGTGTAAAATCTAGTGAAGCTATTATGTATAGCTTATGAGATGTGCTCTGGACAATAAATTATCCCCCATGGGCAGATGGATAGACGGAGAGGCAGATGAATGAAAGGTCAGACACACGGCTGTACCCTCGTCATTTTTGTGTTATGGGGATAATAATTCTAACATTACTGGAGAAGAATTAGCTGCATGAATAGTCCATTTGCCAAAAAATTTACCAGCAGCTTTCGTTAAATCTTTTAATGGTTTCAGTTATTTTGAGAGAAAAATCTCTGACTATTCATCTGTTGCTAACTAGTTGCTCCACATGTCTGCCATCACAAAGAGAGAGCACTAATTTGAACGGACAGGACACTGGGGAGCCTACAGTTGGTGTAAAAGAGGCTCATGACAGAAGGAAACCAGGGACAACCAGAAAGTAGGTGATGAACCATTTAATAAAAAAAATGTCAGGTTTGGGGCCTAATGCATCTGCCTGATTAACCCTGTTTTTGGGGGGGATTAAACATGGCTGTGAATCAGGGGCACCATATGTGACTCACATGTAAGCATGTCCCAAAAAGCCCCTTAGAGGGGGCTTTAAGGGGGTATGACACCGTTCATAAAGGTCAGTCATTACAAATTTAAATCCTTGTCTGAGTAGAAGAGGGTTCCTACATCTACAAATCGCTCCTTGCAAAACATTTATTTAAGTTTCTTGCCAAATACTACATTTTACGAAAATGTATTTGAACATATCTTAATGACGATGCAGCTACAATTCTGGTTCGCACAAAACTGGTTGTTACTGAATAGACATTGAATGCAGCATGCAGTATAGCCCAATGAAATGTGTTACTGATAGCTACATTAGCGAGCTCACCTGCCGATATCAACAGTTAACATTTGTTTGATTTGACTTTTTTGTTCACACTTAAGCATTATCAGAGTTTCAAGCTGCTTTTTAGGAATGAAATCCATAAGAATTTAGTGGGAGACACTGAATGTATTGTATATTTGCATCTGGATGGTCGCCACTTGCGACTGGTAGGAAAGAAACAGGTCACAAAATTAAAAAGTGAGTCGCATTTGCGTCGGTTTTAGTTTCCACCTGGAGCCCAATGTCTCAAGGCAAATATGAATCCATACCCAAGACAAGACTTCAAATCATAAAATTTTCTTTTTCAAATTTTGTGACCAAGGGATACTGCCACTGCTGGAAAAAGTCAGTGTGTGTTGATATGGATAGACCATAACCTTTATCATTGTTGCATGAGAGCAAAACTCTAACCTCAAAGCCAACCAGGCTCACAGAACTATTTAGAGAAGTCAAAACATTACCCCCTATGAACTGTTTGCTCTCCAGTCAACTTTTGTGCTCTGATGAAGATCCACTGGACGGAAACTTTAGCACGCATGTCGGCATGACAAGGCCAAAATAAATTGATGTTACTGAGTTTAGTCAACTTGCATTACGAATTTTGTTTTAGCTCACTTTTTGGTTCCTCATCTCTTGACAGTGTGTAATGTTTCTCTTTGAAGTGTTTAATCACTGAACAGACAAGCAGTAACCAAGGTAACAACTGGGTGAAAACATAAAAACTCAGTGCCTCAGTTAGTGTTAACTTTATCGGACTTGGGTTTGGCTAAAAAATAAAAACAGAAGGTCTGCCGGGATCCGGCCAGGTTGCTTCACTAGTCTCTCAGAATTAGTCATGCTCGGACAGAATAATGCCACAAGTCATGATCCAATGTGCAGTAAATCTGTCAAGAAGTTAACCATTTAGTGCCTTTATACATCTATCTGTGCTGGTACGAACAGCGCATTGCGCTTTTTAATTTCTCATGTTCGAAACAAAGTGCTATATGACGTAAACTGAATAGTAAAATCGTGGACAGAACTGTCATCTCCATTCTATGGAGAAAAAAAATTGGTGATTCTCATCTAGTCAGAATCGTCAAGTCCTATAACTGAGGTTACCATGCAAGGCGGCACCTGTTCACCGGGAGTGTTAAACATCCACACAATCACTCACACAATAATGGAGCAGCCATCAGGAGCCACTTGGCTTTTAGTACCTTGCTCAAGACATTTAGACTGCAGTGGCCGGAGATTAAAACGCAGACCTTCCGATAAGTGGAAGAATGTTGTAATGATGTAACACATTCAGAGCTTCTTCAACACAGGTGTGACATTTCAATGGATTCCGTCCAGGGGTTTTTGAGGCTCGTCCTATTACGCACATATGGATGTACTGGACAGACTGACAAAGATAACTCAGTATGCCCCCTCTAGCAAGGGCATAAAAACCACAGCAAAGTTAGTGTTCTCATGTGGAAGTCCTCTTGTGCCAAGTCTCTTGTTCACGATCTGTTATGTTCTACAGCAGTTTAGAGAGAAATAGATCAATGGCACTCAATGTCTTTATTAGTGGAGTACTTAATAGAAATAAGTAGTGTTCGGTATGCAGTGGGAAAACAAAAACGATAAAATACATCAAAAGTACTGTCATCACTATCCTAATTAGTTTGCAGCAAGGACGATGAAGGGTCGACATTCAAGCCGGCAGCTCTTTAAAGCTGTACATTATGACATAATAATTGTAGTACCCACATAATTTACATTCCATTCCATTGGAAACGTTGAGTTCTCCCTATTCCACGTTCAGGGAATGTCAGTTGATGGAACATCCCTTGAAAAAAATGTCTCCATGTAGAACATCAGGCAATGTCACCAACATCCCTACCTCCATGCATTCTCTCAGAAATGGAAAGACCTCAGATAGCTGTTGAATCAAATGCAAGTCTAAATTTATCCATCTTGATTGGGACTTTCAGGTGCAAAAGCATCTTTGGTTTCACATCTACTATGACGGAGACCAAGGATTGTTAGAGAAGCTCAGTTCACCAATATATTAGTATAGTTAAATGGAGCTTGGGCAATTTGAGATCGTCACTCTGTACTCTGTTTGTAGGTGATGAGAGGAGGAGCCTGAGGATCGGACAGAAAGGTAAAAGAGCAATCAGAAGAGCACAATCTGCAACAAAACCCACAAAAACACACACTGTGAAAGACGAGCCCAGTGAAAGGCAACAATTACAATTCAATTGGGATTAAATTATTCAAAGGAAGCACAATAAAAAAGAACAGTTTGGTAAAATTGAGATTGTGTTCCAGAAATATTTGAATGCCTACAGTGCATATGACTAAATGCCTTGAGAACTCCTTATTATCCCTTCAATTCTTTTTGGGTTGATGCACTTGGAGATAACTATAGTTTATGTCCTTGGTGTTGGATCAATAATTGAAAATACAGCTGTGATTTAATGGTGTCAATTAAGAACCTATGATTCCTCGGTGAAGCACTCTAATGAGTAGCTGCAGTTGGACATGGCTGACATGGTTGACATGGTCCTCTTGGGTACTGAATTATTGCTAATCTAATTGACAGTTTGATTAAACTTCTTTACTCAGCAGCCACTTAAACCCCGTCATACAGGGATGCATGCAGTAAAAGATATTGAACCTGTGTTCCAAAGACAAGTTGATCACATATGCAGAGACTCCTGGTTGTGCTTCTGTAGTTCAACGCATTTCACAAAAAACATTGCATCACAAAGATTTACAATATATGATCACCAACAACTTCAAAACCTAAGAATACTCATTTTCAGTCACCCTCTCTTCACATAGTTATTTATCCATCTTTTGAAGAAATGTTTGTAGTCATGGTAGCTCATGCTTGGTGTAAGTGTACGCCACATGTGTGTAACCTGCAAGAAAACCTGCCCAGCGATCATATCAAACTAGGCCTACCGGCACCAATCCCATCAATCAGTGCACCTCTAGATAGGACATGTGGCAAGGACGAACCGTGGATACTATTTACTGAAAATGTATGAAAAGTAATCATTAAAATCCTTGGATGGTTTATTCTTGCTCAGGTGAGTTATTTTGATTTATACTTTCTTCAATGCATGTGTTCATGAACTGTACAAAGCAAAGTTCCCTCAAGGTCAAACTCCTCCCTGTCCAACGGAAAATATATTGCACTGAAGGTGCCTGTAAAGCAACATAGATAACACAAGCACATGGACTGAGTCAACAAATCGTTCTAAAAAACAATAGCTTATAAGGACTTTTCTGACCGTTTTATCAATTAAGCAGACACAGTTTGACGGATTGCAATTGAAAGTGGAAAGGTGCATTATGTACCAATAAAAAAAAATCATCACATTCTTTATTGGGTCCAAATTGAGGGTCAGATCTGTGATATTTTTCACTTCCTGTCACATACAAAGACAGACTTCTTGACTGTTTTATCAGTTATGTGAGTCTCACTACTAGTGCTGTATTTTCATGAAAAATTGGTGAAGGATAACAAAGAAAGAACCACTGAAGTATGGAGTAGATCTCAATAAAGAAGGAAGGTTCTAGGATAAATATTGTATTCTATTTTAATTAAGGTTTATCTTAACTACAATTATATTGCAGCTGCGACTCCCTACATTACACAGAATCAATGCAGCTCTGTGTGGGAGCCCCCAGTGAATGAAGCTGCAGCGAGAGAGAGATGAGAGAGATGAGGGCAAGAGAATCAGAGTCAGAGAATGCAACCTTGAGACTTTATATCGAACGCAAGCGAAGTGAGATGAACATGCACGCGGCCATAATAAACAGCCACACACACACACACACACACACACACACACACACACACACACAATTCCACACAACATTTAGAAGTAAGCAGCATATCTGTGAGTTTGATCGCCTTCAGCACACTTCTCAATCACTATCAAACAAATGACACCATAATAGAATCCATCTTGTTATCTGCCCACTCAAGCCCGGAAAAACGGCTTTCGCAAACCTGACTCAAGAGATTCTTGAAAATAGACTTTGTAAAATAATTGTGTAAATATGAATATAAATCCTTTAACGTTGTGCTTTTTGAAATTGAGTTCCAAAAAGTTATGGGAGATCAACATGCTCTTGTTGGAACACCTGGAATCTGTCCAGTCACAAATAAGCATGGGGTATTTTTATACGGTTCCAATATGGCCAGTTAGATTTCCTTTATAGGTACATTAACGATTGGAGAGCATTTATATTTTACCATGACTGGGTGAACAGTCTCAAGATGTTAAACAACATACCAGATTTAGGTATGCGCCACAAAGTGAACTACAGTGGCAACAAACATGTATTTCATCAACAGCATGGAACTTCTTATTCCCTGTGAATGAAGAAAAAAACAAAATCCCAATTTGTAAAATCTGTAAGTCCAACCCCCGTAAGAAAATCCAAAAAACATGCAAAACTACAAACTCCAGCAGACCCTTAACCCCCGAGAACCGAACCAAGCTTCATGAAGATAACATTAGCAGAGCAGCTGATGCCTGCGAGAGAGCGGAAACCACCACAAGCTTTCATGAGCAAAGAAAAGGCCAAAGAGATAAGAAAAATCATGGAATTCATGTACATGGATGACAAGCCGTAAGCTACACTCTCGCAAGCAGGCAGCATTTTGCAGATGTCACATTACCAGAATTGTATAATCTTGTGACAAGCCACACGCACAGCAGGATACGAGTCAATACCAAAGCAGCTATATCCTGTTTTGTCTTCCTGTTACCTCTTACACAACAAACAAATACTGATATTTGGTTATGTTGGTGGTTTGCAAAAAGGGTTAACCTGTAACCGGTTGCACTTTCATTTTTAGTCTGTAAAAAGTTTAAAAGGTCACGTAGTTAGGGTTAGTAATCTGGTGCATTTTTAAAGGTTTTTATTAGATAGATTTCTAACATGTAGAGTAAGTGGAATATTCCACACTGCAGACTCCAAATATTTCGCAAATAAACCAAAAATACAAACCTCGCAAATTCTAACACTAGTATGGACAAAATAAGCTTACGGAGGAACAACCCCGAAAACGTTCGGCACATCAAACTTAACTACGCACTTCAAATTGAATTACTGTAAGGAACATAGCAAGTTTCAAAATGCTAACATTAGCAGAGCGGCTAAAGCTAATGGGAGCCTGGAGCCAGCCACGAAGCCGCTGAATGTATGTGTCGTCATTTATGGTTTTTATATTTAAGGACAAAAGAAGCTGCAGCGGAACAACCCTGAAAACGTTCGGCACAACAATTAATTAATTACACAATTCAAAATGAATGCCCCCGAGGGACATGACAAGTTTCAAGAATATAATATTGGTAGAGCGGCTAAAGCTATCGACAGCACAGAGCTAGCCACGATTCCTGAAGGGCCTAAACAAAATCAACGTATAAAGAAATATGGAATGAAGAGGCTTAAAAGTTTTATTTTCACTTGAAAATTTCATACAATTGGTTTAAGAAACACACCGTGAGGGTATATTAAATTCAATCAAATCAAATCAGAACACACACACACAATGCAATCAGCCTTACTCTAATCCACTCTACTGTAATCCTTCAAAATAATAGCACCTAAAATGCATTACTTATTATAATTTTAAAACTTTTAGAGGAAAAACAACCTTATTGTCCAAAATCAGTCTCGGCCGCCTGGAATTTAATATCAAGGAATCCACACAAATACAATGAGAATCAATATTTTTGAAGCTATAAATAGAAATAAGGGCCGGGGACTCATACTAGCAGCCAGTCCAGTTCATGAGGTATGGAAACATGTCTACAAGTACTGGGACAGTTATCAAACAATGAATAGGACAGATTAATCTCATTCATATTTTAAAAACATCCGCTGGAAGAAAAGAAGGGTGTCCCACCTCCTTTGGCAGGGAGAGCTTCTGATAAAATATAACAATGCAAATCCTCACTTTTGGGGATTCTTGTCAAAAGATTTGTAAACATTTTTTAAGGATTTGTTCCACTCAATAAAAGCCTCTCTTATATTGTGATAGATTTGACTCTTTCACTATTTTAAGAGGAATTTATAGCCACAATAGTGTAGGTGAACTTTTGAGTTGTTGATGTAAGCTATATTTTAGTCGTCTTACAGAACTGGTATGTGTTAAAACCATCCATTCAATCTACAATGCGACCTGTACACATTTCATGAAACCTCTTGTCTCATAAACAGACAAAAAGTATCACGCTGATATATTCACAAAGAATCGAGCAGCGTTAGTTACTTCATCTGTACCAGTCCAGTCTCGGTCCATACCAAACTCTCAGAGGAGTTGAGAGAGACATGTTCAGGTGGCAAAGACGAGCAGCCTGACTTTTACGGTTAGTTTTAACATACAGAACAAAATCAGCAGGAAGTGAGGGCTCAAAGGATCATTCATCAAAAGACAATAAGGATGACAGACTCAGCTGAATTTGTAAATATATATAATGATTACGACCAAATACAGACACAGTGACCGATAAAAGGAGAGAGGATGAGACAATGCGGACAGTCGCTGCTCCTCATCTGAAGCACTGACTCCTCATGTGAAGCACTGACTCCTTATGTGAAGCAGTGACTCCTCATGACAAGCACTGACTCCTCATGTGAAGCACGGACTTCATTCAGATGCAAACCTCCATTAGAGAAATGAATTACAAATCAAAATGATCTTCATCGATCAAATAACAGTTTTAATGCATATGTCTGTGGACCATACAGTATATTTTTAATTTTATTTATTAAGTCAAAACTAGTCATTAATAAATAATATTTTATACATATTCTGTTAATGTTTAGAAGAATAAAGAAAGTTTGTCATCTAAAATATTTTTCAAAAACAAACATGAGTAAACATGTACATGTACTTTATATTCAAGACTTTTGAACAGCCTAATGCAAAGGCTGTCATGTCATTGTTTTCACTGGGCCATAAGAACTCTGAATTGCACTAACAAATAAATATATTATATTAACAACATTTTAAGTGCAATATTAATCTTGTTCCATAACTATTAGCCAACTCTTTGACTATGATAAAGATTATTTATCATAGTCTTATACTTATCGGTTGTGTCTTTTTGTCTGTTTTATTGCAACCCCAAATTCAATTTTCTATTTTTTGTACAATAAATGCTTTAATCTCAAATATCTTACCTAAATAACTTTTTTGGTCGATGCAATTCTCATGCAGTGTCCAGTGCAAACTATTACTATGTGCACAACTGAGCAGGCAAGCATACACAATATGTTCACATACGTCCAGTTCCTGGTCTGTTGACATGAGTCATGTCTGTATTGGAGTTAAGATTAGCTACAGACGGCTTTGCGGCAGCCAGCAAAAGTAGCATCAAGCAACTTTTGAGCTGTACGCATGAGTTCTGGCTGATTTCCAGAGGGACTTTTTCCCTGTAATGTAACCATACCCTTGGTGTGGCTGACATATTGCTATACTCCCAGACACAGTATAAATAACAGCCGTTGTACAACAGACATTGTTGAAAATGCTGTCCCCTATTAATTTGTTTGCTGCTCCTATAGGAAATCTTTGTCAAATAAGTCATAAATCTACTAGCTTCAGTGTTGTGTTATTTTTAAAAACTAATGATTTTCAAGTTTGAGAATGAAATGAAAAACATAACCAAGGCATAAAGGAGGTAGGCATAAAGGAGGTAGGCGTAAAGGAGGTAGGCGTAAAGGAGGTAGGCGTAAAGGAGGTAGGCGTAAAGGAGGTAGGCGTAAAGGAGGTAGGCGTAAAGGAGGTAGGCGTAAAGGAGGTAGGCGTAAAGGAGGTAGGCATAAAGGAGGTAGGCATAAAGGAGGTAGGCATAAAGGAGGTAGGCATAAAGGAGGTAGGCATAAAGGAGGTAGGCATAAAGGAGGTAGGCATAAAGGAGGTAGGCATAAAGGAGGTAGGCATAAAGGAGGTAGGCATGGGGTTAATGCATGTACTGAAGCTGCAGAGAGCAACGTTAGGTCAGGGAATGCCTGTAAAGAAAATGTGCCTGCAGGCTCTTCACCAGGATTGAGTTCACGGTTTTGGAAACATATTCTCCTCCTTAGAATGGGGCTTGTTTTGGGTAGATAAGAGTATATAAGACTAGTACTGAAAGACATGGTGTAGCCTCAGGGCCAATGTTGAAAGCTTGTGTGTTTATTGGTTCTTGCGACAGTATGCTGCTCATGGAGGCAGGGACCACGCACCACCTGTCTGTCCACCCATGTGAGCAAAGACCTGCTGTCCCTTCACTGTAATTTACCCTGCCACACACACACACACACAAAGAACCCCCAACCCCCACACACATACACAAAACAACCCCCCCACACACACATACACAAAACAACCCCCCCACACACACAGACACACACGCACTTATATTCATAGACAGACACAAAAAAAGGATAATAAAAAAGCAAAAATATTAAATAAAAATTTCCAGCCCAACATGAGGAGGAATTATTTGAATTATTGTCACTGTGGTGATGTTTCTCTGACTCAGTGGTCTGACGTTGGGTTTTACAGCAAACTTTGAACTGACGACTTGAATACACCTGCACAACACTAATAGCAAAATTTCTTCAGATCACTGGTTCCCATACTGGTGGGTACGCCTTCTGAGGGGGGCTGGGGTTATGACAGTGGGGTTCCAGGCGAGGCTTAAAATAAAAGTTACATTAATCTGCAACGCTAGCTAAGTATGGCTATATTTGCAACAGGAGTGCCAGATCACAGATCATAGATCTGTTAGTGCCAGATCACAGATCTGGCACTAACAGATCTATTTTTCTCCACCTCTGATTCATCAATGAGTTTACTGATTAAGTCCAAGACTTTGACTGCATTTTGGACTGGAGTAGAAAAAGGACAACCCACTATTAGGCAGGAGAGCGGTGGCCACACTCCTTTAGCCACGTTCTATCCGTGTGACTTTTTTCCCCAGTTACCTCAATTAAGACCAAATACAGATCAATGCTGAACGTTGGAAGATGAGCTAAGACTGGCAGCCTCACGGCTCCCTCCGCAGTTTGAGAAGATCAGCAGCATGAAACAAGCCCATAGCAATTACTGAAAATGGTGAAGAGTTGTAATTAGTGTTGAAAGAATGTTCAGGTTTTTGTCTATTTTTAGTTGGTAAACATGCCATTTTTGCAGAGGCAAATTTGGGAATATGCCCTGAATGCGATAAATGTTGTTACACAGAAAGCAATTTTGGAGATGCATTCAGCAGTTTTTCTTTTCTAAACATTGTCCTGGTTCTTATTTAGATGTTCAGCAATATGTCCCACACTCATGTTCTATAATAGATAGAATTTTTCTACACAATTCCATTAGATTTTGCAAGCAAAGAAAGTATGAGAATGTGTTATAATGCGCGGATATGCAAGAATGTGTGTCTGCTGGTACACCTCACAAAAAAATAAAGTGAACACATAAATCACACATCCCAGATCTGGATGACTGAAATATTCCGGTTGAAAATCTTTACTGCTTACATATAGTAATTTGTTGAGATAAAAATAACTTAAGATCGATCAATGGAAACCGAAATCATGAATTCATTGAGGACTGAATTTAGAATCATACTCAAAATCAAAGTGGAAAAATAAGATCCCAGGATGATCCAACGGACCCCCAGGTGTTGGGGGATCTCCCCCAACACCTGGATCAGGGCATCAGGGCATCAGTCAGCTCCTGGACAGTCTGTGGTGCAACTTGGTGGCGGTTGATGCATGATGTCCCAGAGGTGCTCGATTTGATTCAGGTCTGGGGATCAGGCGGGCCAGTCAATAGCATCAATACCTTTCCGTCATCCAGGAACCACTGACACTCCAGCCACATGTGGCCGGGCATTGTCGTGCACCAGAAGGAACCCAGGGCCCACTGCACCAGCATACGGTCTGACCATAGGTTTGAGGATCTCATCCCAGTGCCTAACAGCAGTCAGGGTATCCCTGGCTAGCATGTGGAGGTCTGTGCATCCCCCCAATGATATGACTACCCAGATCATCACTGACCAAGCGCCAAACCGGTCATGCTCGAGGATGTTGCAGACAGCCGAACGTTCTCCACAGCGTCCAGACTCTCTAGAGACCTGTCACATGGGTTCAGTGGGAAACCGTTCTCCTCTGTGAAGGGAACAGGGTGCCAATGGCAGATCTGCAAATTCTGTTGTTTTCTGGCAAGTGCCAATCGGGCTACATGGTGCCTGGCTGTGAGCGTGGGCTTCACTTGTGGACATCAGGCCCTGATGTCACCCACATGGAGTCTGTTTCTGACAGTTTGGACAGAAATATGCAAACGAGTGGCCTGCTGGGGATCTCCATCTGTAAAACCATTCCTTAATAGGGGCTGTTATCCTAATTGCCTCTCCTCTTCCACCTGTTGTCTGTCCCATTTGCACAACAGCAGGTGAAATTGATTCACAATCATTATTGTGTGACTGACTTGGAGCTACACTCTGGTGATTATGTGTTCCCATTATTTTTTGAGTAGTTTATATTGGTAGGGCTAGAGAATGTTTTTTTCTTCTTCTGAGGAACGGAGGCCCAGCAGAAACATTTTGGGAACCACTGCTGAAGACATCTGTTCATTTGTTCATTGGCTTGCATGGAAAAAGTTAATGTCCAAGGCTTTGGCTGTGGACACAAGCTTCTCCCCATTTTCTGCCAATGTGGCATTGGATTGCCGGTCCAGAGGAGATCCAAGCCCAAGAGAAATAAGGCTCCACTTAGAGGCGGTGGCTGAGATCTAGCGTAGCTCTTGTAAAGCAACCACAGACCGTTTGGGCTCTTGAACCAAGTCTCAGCTCCCTGTTATTAACATTGCGGCCTTGAGGCTTTCTGCATCAGCCTCCAGGGGATCATCTCCCTTAGCAAAGATCCCTCCGCCAATGACAGACATGTGGCCCACCCCATGGCAAAGAAAAGAGAGAATGTTTTTCGTGCTGAAAACAGTGTTTTTGTTCTCAGTATTATTGATAATTCTTTTTACTGGGAATCCAATGAGACCACTGGCAATCCTTAGAAAACCACTTACTGCTTGTGTTTCTGACAAAGATCCTTTATTGGTCTATACAGTATCTGACACAACTGGATTTGTAAAGCACTAAAATGAACGTGAGTTTTAGTGCTTAAATTACCCACTTATACAAATGGTGCCTATCTCAAACAAATAGGCAGGACATATTTGCAAATCCATGTACTCTGAATATAAATATATTTTTAAAAAAATTGTACAAATAGAATTTAATTTTCATAAAAACATGACTTTCAATAATTTTTAATATTGAATGAATGAAAAAACTATTGTAGTACTAAACCATAAACTATTGTAATAATTTTTTTCCAGCTTCATGGCCCGGTACTACCTGTATGTGGACCCATCATTCATACTCACGCTGCAAAACCAGTTCTGAGCAATAACAGAATGTAATTTAAATGTTAATTTAAAATGCATATAAAAACAGGTAGACTGAAACTCACGTTGGTTCATAAATATTCTAGAACAGGGGTTCTCAAACTATGGTGCGTGTACCAACAGTGGTACGATTATTTATGAGTATGTGTACAGCAGGGCAAAGGGGTCTGAAATAAAGGCTGCAGCAGTTTACTGTATGTGTGTGTACTGTATGTGTGTGCACTGTATCTGTGTGTGCTGTATGTGTGTGTACTGTATGTGTGTGTACTGTATGTGTGTGAACTGTATGTGTTTGTACTGTATGTGTGTGCACTGTATCTGTGTGTGCTGTATGTGTGTGTGCTGTATGTGTGTGTACTGTATGTGTGTGTACTGTATGTGTGTGAACTGTATGTGTTTGTACTGTATGTGTTTGCACTGTATCTGTGTGTGCTGTATGTGTGTGTGCTGTATGTGTGTGTACTGTATGTGTGTGTACTGTATGTGTGTTTACTGTATGTGTGTGCACTGTATCTGTGTGTGCTGTATGTGTGTGTACTGTATGTGTGTGCACTGTATCTGTGTGTGCTGTATGTGTGTGTACTGTATGTGTGTGCACTGTATGTGTGTGAACTGTATGTGTGTGTACTGTATGTGTGTGTACTGTATGTGTGTGAACTGTATGTGTTTGTACTGTATGTGTGTGCACTGTATCTGTGTGTGCTGTATGTGTGTGTGCTGTATGTGTGTGTACTGTATGTGTGTGTACTGTATGTGTGTGAACTGTATGTGTGTGTGTTGTATGTGTGTGCACTGTATCTGTGTGTGCTGTATGTGTGTGTGCTGTATGTGTGTGTACTGTATGTGTGTGTACTGTATGTGTGTGTGCTGTATGTGTGTGTGCTGTATGTGTGTGTACTGTATGTGTGTGCACTGTATATGTGTACTGTATGTGTGTGTGTTGTATGTGTGGGAGGGGCTGCCCCTTGCATTATAATTATGTGAGTTTAAGTACCGGTTCTAGAGCTAGCCCTTCACACTTTGTGCGTAGTGGTTGACTAGTGAACAATAAATAATATTCTTATTAGGAATATATTTTCCTCCTGTCTGAACTACGTTTACCTGACTAGGGTTACCTACTTCTATAAATGTTTTTTTACATGGGTCATTATGGTGGTACTTGGAGAGCTGGATATATTACGGGGTAGTACAAGGTTTAAAAAGTTTGAGAATCACTTTTCTACAACTCCTAGAAAGCTTCTCAAGCCACATTTTTGCAAAGTTGCCCAGATGAATTCTATTGTATCACTTTCTGATTGAACTCGGCCTCTCTAGAGCGAATGTTGTAACACTAGAAAAATGAGACGTCTTATCTACCATGTTGAATAGACAAAGGGTGACTTCACCCTTTCACAGCTGACACAACGCTAATCCAGCACACATATAGGTCACCTACTAGGCTCTTACAACTGCCATTAAGCCACACAGTGAAAACAATGCCCCCCAATATGTGTCATGTCTCCCTAAAAGCAGCATGATTCCATAATAACCCCACCCCCACTTTGTTTTAGATCAGCAACCCCCCTGGAGTCAAGCTGTGCTCTCTTTTCTCTCCTGTTTTCTGGGACATGCAGGGTGTGAGCTTGTTATGCAAAAATACAATTCAGTTAAAATTAAGATTTGTTTTGTGGGTACCGACTTCTTGTATCGGAGAGTTATCCGTTTCTAACTTTGGATTCTACTGTGGGTTAAGAGTCCCTCAATTGTGCATTTCACACTCATACACAGTCATACGTGATGCTAACGTAGATCCACGTGTTTTGCATTTAACCTTCAGGGATGGGTAAATATTTGTTATCAACGTCTGCCAGGATAGACCGATAAAGAATGAACTAATCAAGGGAGAGAGATGATAGCAAGGAGATAGAAATATGACCAGTCTTTTTCTCTGTAAATTATTTTGATGGTTTGAGAATGTGACATGGTGTCACTAGAGTATAGAGACTAAAAACAAGGTTAATAAAAGGTTACATTTAAAACTCTGCTTTGTTTTAGCAGTTTAAAAAAAAAATATTTTGACAGAATCCACAATATGCAGATGTGATTCTATTATATGTATCTATTTTTTACTTGTTCACTTAGTGTTGGGAAAAAAAATTAATGGCACACAAAATTATTTTCCATGTATTGATATAAAGACGTCAGGAATCGATTTATCATAGAATGCATCGATTGAAATTAATTGGCCGACCACTGATCACCGATGTTTATAAACATTCACCGGCTGGTACCAACTTCTGTCGATTTTTTTTTAAAGTTTAAAAATAATAATGAGTAATGTATGTGCCCTATTTTTGAAAGAATAGAGTGGAAGTGACCATGCTGGTTGGCCATGTGTAACGTGCATGTATTTTGACCTGTTGAAATTAATGTACCCTCCCTTCTCCCCGCCTTGCGTTCCTTTACCCAATTGTATGACATTTCGAAGTGAAAATAAAACTTTGTCCGTTCAGTCCATTATATGTTGGCTTTGTTCAAGGACTTCGGGGCTTGTGGCTTGGGGTGAGCTCTCGCTAGCTTTAGCCGCTCTACTAATGTTAGCTTCTCAACTTGCTGTTCCTCGGTTTGATTTGAAGTTTGTGATTAAGTTCATTGTGCTGATCTTTAAATCATAGTTGACAACATAAATACATACATACAGCGCAATTGTGGCTGGCCCTGAGCTCCCACTATCTATAGCCCCTCTGCAAAAGCTGCTGTTAGTTTTAGCTACTAGCTAAAACTGTATTTCGTAAAAAATCCCCCATTGAGTAAAATATAAGTAATTAGAGTCAAAAATAAAGCCAAATTTGAATTAAATTGGACAACGATTACGAAGTTATATTTGAAAGACAGTTTTCTTTGTAAAAGAAAAAAAGAAAAAAAGAAGAACCCTCCCCCTTGTCAGTAAAAATAGGAACTTTAAAGTAAGTACAATATTATCATATATATAAGATATATTTCTGCAAATCCATTCATATGCACCACAGTTGGACTAAATCAGACAAACGGTTGAAAAGTGATGGCCAATAAACTTTCAGAGATAAAGTTCCCCGTAGTGTTGAGATGTAAAAACATACCTTTCCTTGAAATATAATTGAGAGGTCCACAAAAAAACAATGTTTTTCATGAAACTCCCCATAGTGAGTAAAATATGTTTATAGAGTAAATCACGATGTTAACAAGATAGATCTCCTTGAGTCGAACCATGTGCACCAACTTTGAGCAAAATCGGACGAACCATTGAGAAATTATGGTCATATGACAATTCTAGAAATAGAGCTCCTTTTAGCCGTGTTTACCACAGGATTTAGAGAAACTGAACTTAAGGCCTTCTTTGGGGTGCAGAGGAATGCTCCCCTGGAAGAAGATTATGTAACTTTTAAAGGTAGATGCTTCAATCTTGTGCACTTTGAAAGCAAAATGAAGGGGCTAAAGCTATGATGAACTTTGTGCTCTTTATACGTATTTTTTACTCTCTTAAACAATCTAATCTAATCACAAACACATTGGTTGTATTGATAGGAATAGTGAAATGACAAAGAGTCACACTTACAAGGCATGGTAAACTATGGCTCCCATAAGGCTCCCATAAGATGTTTTTTTGCGGACGTGATTGTCTACAAGTAAAAAAAGTTTTAAGTGTGACTGCAACATTACCTCATCTCATCGAACTGGCAATCGCTGTTTCATGTTCAATTAACTAGAAGATGCTCTGATTCAGTCCAGCGTTTTCCACTTCAATTTGTACAGCCACAGACCCAAAATGAACTAAACATGTTTTCAAACTTCAATATCAAAGATGGTTAATGATGTGTTATTGCATAGCACTGCTCTTTCAATCTACCTTCACCCCAAGTCAAACCCCCCCCCCCCCCCCGCCCCCCCCCCCCCCCCCCCGTGTACACGCGTACAATTTCCAGCCTCTCATAATAAACTACTAGATAGCTCATCTGAACGAGGTATAGTAAGGTGGCCACCCGTACGGACTTTAGGCCAGAGAGTCTGGATTTGAAACACTGTGTCCCTCCGCTGGCGTAGCCTTGTTCCGGACGTTCATTTATCCTCCTTTGAGATTATGAGGTGAGGCGGGTTATTTATTCTAATTTTATTCCTAAAAGCGACTATCAACAATGATAACGCTCAAGTGTGAAAAAAAAATCAAATCAAATAAATGTTAAGTATTGTAATCCACCGGAGAACTCGCTAGCATAGCTGTCAGCAGCACATTGTATTGGGATATACTATATGATGCGTTCAATGTCTATTCAGTAACAACAAGATTCCTGAGAGGCAGAACTGTAACGTCATCGTCATCAACATGTGTCCAAAGGTAATCTTGTCAAATGCAGTATTTGGCGAGAAACTTGAGTAAAAGTTTTTTGAAGAAGCAATCTGTAGATGGTTTCATGACAATATTGAATAAATATTAGAGGAGGAATTGTGAAAACCAGTTATGCTTAAAGACATTTTCCTTCTTGATGTCCTCTCGACACTGAAATTAGATTTTTCTGCCCCTGTCCACTGGGAACTAGGTGTTATAGGATTAAATAGATGTGGGGACATAATTTTGCACAATATGTAATATATCACGCATGCTATTGTAATCAATGGCATTTGCAAAATGTTTGAAATTACAATAAAATCACATTGAGACTTAAGTATAAGGATAATATCACGTTGTGGGCCCCACTGTTGGATTCCCACTTCCATTACTTAAAATCGTGAAACTATTCAGGGTTTCACTAAAGGTTCAACTATGTTGAAACTAAAGGACACAAAGGACACAAAGTTAAACATTTCTGCCGCATTGCCTGACAGGTTTTCCCACTACATCCATGTGACGGAGTCATGTAAACTCAGTTTTTCTCAAAATGCAAAACATACTCAACACACCCATACTGACATGAAGGAACGAAAAACAAACAGACCAAGGTTTATTTTTCTTGCATAGCACACTGAAGCTCTCCCAAGAGAAAGAGGTTCAAACCGACATGGGGACAAATGCAGAAGGAAGGAAGTCCAGGTGAAGGAGGCTTACAATCCCATTAGAGCCAACCAAAATTCAAAGGGATGCAGTCATAGCCTGCCCTCACCCTAAAATCTATTCCTGTCAACACTGAGTAGATGGCAGAGATGGGCTAAATTGAGACTTCTATTTTGGCTTTAAGGGAGAGTGAGGGGATGAAATGAAAACAGCAGTGGAGGGAGGGGGTGAATAAGAGAGAGGGGGGAGTTCTTTAGCTTTTGGAGAGACCGACAGCGGCCTCCTTTAAATAGTGCCTGTTTGTTTCCTGAGGAAGTACCACCAACACAGGTCCCTTTCTGAGGCAGGGAATTGTGGACGACTACAACAGAACCATCAATTTGGGATGCTGCGGCGCCAGTCTTTGTCATTCCTTGTTAATCAATTTCGGAAGCTGTTAGAATGCAAGGGCTGTTCTATTTTGGAGCTCTCACACATACACACAAAACATTCATACACACAAACACATGCACGAAAGCATTGCACACCATTACGGTTTGTTTCGGTGCCACAGGTCAAAATGAATAAAACTAATAAAGAAACACAGTCGGACCACTCAACCATGATGGAGGAAGGTTTCACAAAACTCATTTATGAAAGGATCCACAGGACACAAAATGATGTCTTTTCACTCTCTGGCAGTGGGAATGGCAGGTGTTTGTGTGTTTGTCTAACGGCTGAGGCCTTGACTGAACTAGTACAGCTCCCAGACTCAGTGTTTGTTCAGAGATGATAGGTCTGTGTTGATCATTCTTCTCATGTATGGCTTTCCCCTCTCTGACCACCACTGAAGAAATAAGCCAGGGAGATAAGACGACTATAGCTCTGGCTACATGCACCCCCTTGTATCCAGAACTTTCTCTCAACTGTTTCCTGCTCTACCGTCAGTTAATTTCTCACTATGCTAAATGAAATCCAGGGAGTCTAACAGCCGTTGGTCAGCTAAAGGGTGGCACTTTCACAATTACAGTCTGACTTTGACCCACCAAAAAGACGTGTTCCAGTCCAGATTGAACTGGACCACAGCGCTGTTCATTTAGAGTGTGAAAGAACTTTTTGTTGATTACAGCAGACCACTGTCTCTTACAAAAACAACAGAAGAAAAACAGACAAATAAGAAGTAAAAAGTTAAATTGATACATAGGAGCACATGGACACTGATTGGGACGTGGTATTTAACAATCGTATGGTCCAACAAAGAATTCCGAGTCCAACTTGGAGAACAGAATAAAACACTGAAACTCTTTAGTATTTATCTCTATGAAAGAGAGTTTACGTGAGGAGGAGAGGACTGACATCAGTTGCACGCCAGTCTATAAATCGCGTCTTAAATACACCGGATGTAGATCCCGGGACATTAACATTATTTAAGTAATCATGCTCATCTGGACATTTTTCTAAAACTGATGCAGCTGACTCAAAACTCCCTAATCTCAACTGGCAGTTATGTGTTCTACCAGGTCTAGCCAAATCATGGGATTAAAGATCCCCTCCTACAAATATGTACATATTGTGTTCCAGCAGATCTGGATTATTTTGTGCATATGTGCCACACCGATTTCAGGTTTTTAGATCATACTGATAAAACAACTCACAGATATGGAGAAGAACAAAAATTATTTGGAAGAGGTAAGGAAGAAAAAGAATCTTCCCATTTTTCCAAGTGCAAATTCAAAATTGATTGGGTTCTCCATTCATCCCTCCACATGTCAAACACTCCCACCACGTTTCAAGAAAATCCATTGGAAAGATTTGGTGTAATCCTGTTTACAGCCAGACCAAACATTAACGTAAAATACACCAGTAAATACATCACCTCTCTTTTAGGCGACAAAAGCTTTATTATTTTCCATAGGGTTGGTTGTCAGACTAATTTTCAATGGTGTTTGCAATGGTGTTATGTTTGCAAATTTCCTAGCTGTAATAATAATAAACCAGGGTGTAGCTTCAGTTTCAACCGACTTAACACTCAGCAAAAAAGGACAATAAGCAGATTCCTTAAAATGTTGAAGCAGCCATTTAAGTAGAGGTGCACCAATTGTGTTTTCCTTGGCCGATCACAGATTTCTATAAAGTCTGACCGGCAGTCATTAAAGCTTTTTAAAATCATAATGAGTAATGTATTGTTAAGTGCTCTTCTTTTGAAGGATTAGAGTGGAAGTAAGGCTGGTCGCGATTGTGTATGTGTTCTGTCCTGCATATATTATTGAACCCTCCGTGCGTTTCTTAAACCAATTGTATGACATTTCAAAGTCAGATTGAACTTTGTACGCCTTTGTTCAGTCCTTTATGTTATATGTTGGCTTTGTTCCGGGACTTGAGGGATCGTGGCTGGCTATGCGCTCCCGCTAGCTTTAAGCCGCTCCACTAATGTTAGCCGTTCTGCTAACGTTAGCTTCTTAAATATTACTGTGTTCCTCGGGCATGATTACATTTGAAGTGTGTGATTAAGTTCTATGTGCTTTTTTTTATTTTCTGGTTTACTTGCGAGAAGTTTGAAGCTCATGCTTCTGCTTTAAAGTACAGTTGATTACATTGAACCCCTATTGATGTCAGAGCAGCTCTAGATCCATATTGCTTTAAAGCTTTCAATTCAGATAGCATTACACTGTAAAACTCTAGAGTCATCCACTGTTCATAGTCTATAAGTATTAACGTTGCTCTAATAACTGTCAGCAGATATTACATTGGACTCCCATGACTAATCAACAAATGAGAGGTTGTTTTTTATAGATTGGTCTTTCCCCTCCACCAGCCTCTTCTACTTCACATTCTCCGAGGATCCGCCTAATTCATTATTTATTTATAGAAAGATATTCTAAACAAGAGGACGAGTGTTAAAACAAAAATACATTCATTCATTCATTATTCATTATTCATTCGAGGCATCGAGGGATATCAATATACAAATATACTTTAACCCAACATAAATGCATCCACAACTGAGAACACACTTAAAGCATTGACAGCAAGTAGCATCAGATAAATAGATGCTATTAGACAGATTTCAATCTGATCTAAGAACAACTACCAGTCTACCATACTTTTTGAGAGATCTTCTCCGCCTTGTAGCAATCAAAAGCACAAATCCTGGCTGTATGAACTTGTCATACTAGGTTCTGCCTCAGCCTGCAGTGTGTCGGCCCTATGATCATATTAAGTTTAAAGCCTTAATCATTTATTAGTTTCTGAATGACAGGAAATAGCAGGAACCATCTTCACACTCAGATATGGTTGTATCTATTTCCCATAGATCTATATTTGTAGACTGGTTTAATACTCTTTCACACTTCACGACATTGCAGATGAGAAGGTTCTGTCAAAATTGTGTTATTTTAGTGACACAGTGTGCTCAATGTGGAAAATTAGACATTAACCACATTGCCACAAGTACTGTTCTCACAATTAATTACACTTACAATGATGATTAAGCTTTTTACTGAGGTTAATACGACGTAAGTGTGACTTGTGACTCATTTTAAGGGAGCTGTCGTGTGTTTACTACCAGTTCCACCTGGGCGGCTTGAGCTCAGTAGATAGAGCGTTACAACAACTAAAAGATTGGAGACTTGATCCCAGCCCTTGACGCTACATGTTGTGGGGTCCTTGAGCAAGAACCTGGAACCACAATTGCTCCCTGGGCGATTCCCAGGGGCAGCCTGCTGCTCCTCAGGGATGGGTCAAATGTAGAGAATGAATTTGAAAATGCTGTTTTGGTTAGACTTTGTGATTAATAAAGTCTACGTTACTATTTCTATTATTCGGACACACTGTCTATGTTTCCATGTGTTAAACTCAGCTTTGTATTAGATTAGTCCCATCTGAATCAGGTCATTGCTCTCACATGCCCGATCTCTTTGTAGCGCGGAGTCCATTTACCGATGCAGTAAACGCACAGAAGCTGACCAGGGTGGTCTTTCTCACACTTCAGGAGAGGAAACACACCACCCTCTTTTTGAAAGTAGATGGTGGATTCCATAAAATGGTAAGAAAAAACCTCCCACAGTTGAACGCATTCACTCAACACTCATAAATGTTTCTGAGGATACAACCACATTATGGCTTTTAGTAGTTGTTAGTAAATCATGCATTTCCCTTCCTCACATCCACTTGGCCTGACTTAAGAGGATTGTCATGTCTGAAGTGAAATCAGTCACACTTGAATAAGACTGCGTTATCTTACCAGAAAAATTCTGGCCTAACGGGACAATGAAAGGGAAAATGATCACATGATCACCATAGTAACACTAGTGATATCTTAAACCAAATGATATGATGAGAGTGTGACAGAAGAGTGAATTCAGGGTGAGAGAGAAAACAAATGAAGCTCTCCTTTACATAAATATTGAAATTCAACACAGCCTTGGTTTGACTTTTATTCAAGGCAGCGATAAAACACACACACACACACACACACACACACACTCACACACACACACACACACTGTGTCCTTCAGCTCTCAAACGTACCTGGAAAAGGGCAATGCAACACTCCCCAAAGAAAGTCACATAATCCACCTATTTCTTGTGCCTTTCTTCAAAATCCATCCCTGCATTCCTTTCAAAGAAGTCCAGCCAGAGCATGAGTCACTGCGTCCTCAATACAAATTCCATGTGACAGCCGTGCACTCTTTGCATTGTGTGTGCAATTACTGTGTGATTGTAAAGATGCGTTTCTGTCCTCCACCGTGGAAGAATCAGCACAGGACTGAAGAGGAGTGTGATACTGATCAAATAACTCATGACATAATTGTTCCTTCTTACCCTGATTCTCCTCATGGCCGCCACTATCTCCATCCGACTGTTGGGCCGGGGCACATCAAGACTCCCCACATACTGTAGGGAACAATAAGAGTCAGATATATTATCCCACACACAGTTCATAGCAGTTTGTGCTCAAAAGAGCTATTCTCTCTGAGTGCTCTGAATGATTACAGGAAGAGAGTGCAGCTTATTCAACTGCCTAAGTGTTCAGGGTCGGTTATGGGATTTATCTGTTTTACTTTTATACTTTTATATCTGACTACTTCACAGCCCAGTGGAGATCACTCCACAGACTACACCAACGGAACTCTCACACTGCTGGAAAAGATTTTTCAGTATATCGTTAACCAATTATTTTTATTGAAATGTGACCCTTAGTTCTTCTCTATCTAATATAAAAATATGTTTCTTGTATAAGAAACTAGTTCTGCCATCATAATAAACTGTTCAACACTTGCATATACAGTAAAATCATAAAGGAAGAAGATTATTTTATAGTTATGTCATATTAAACTGTGTAGGAGCCTCAAACATGATTTAGCACTAAACAAATGTAATATAATATAATTTTAAAGGATAGTTTTGGTTGAATAAGCTATTAAAAGGTTATCTAATACCAAAATCACCAGCATGGAAATTGACCTCGGCCAAAATAGCTAGCTGAGTCACCTTAAGTAGTAATAACCACAATCAATCATAGCTGGACATCTTAATAAAAACTCTGGCCCACTCTTCTTTCCAAAATTGCAGTGAAGTAATTTTGTTGGGTTTGTGAGTCTGAACTGCTCTGATCAGATCCAACCACAGCATCTCAATGGACTTCACGCCCCTACTGTGACTATGACTCCCCAAATGATGTATTTTATTACTTTTGAGCTTGGTATCATTATCTTGCTGCGGAACACAGTGGTAATTGAGCTCCGACTCACTGACCGATGACCAGACATTCTCCTTCAGAATTTTGCGGTAGAGAGCAGAATTCATGAATCCATGAATCCATGACTTGCCAAAAAAAATGTCAGGTTGTCCTTCGTGAAGCAGCAAAGAATCTGAATAAAATGACTCTGTGTTTGTCCGTATGATGTTCTTTTTACTGTAACGGAACTCTCTCCCAAACATTTCCGTGTCTATTGCCATGCCACCCTCCCACTGAGGCCAGTTTTGCCTGTGTCTCATGAATAGTAATGAAACTTAAACGAGGTGAGAAAAGTTCTTTGCCCACTTTTGGGAGAGTTCTCTATTGTCCACGTCTCCATTTGGAGACTAACTGTGGAACCTATGGAATCCAAGAACCTTAGAAATAGCTTTGAAATCCTTCTCAGAATGATAGATTTCAACCTTCTTCTTCATCCCTTCTGTAATTCCATTTGAATTGGGGATAGTGTGGTAATGGTGACATCTTTGACTGACTAACCAGTTATTAATGCAGTTTGGTTGTTTGAACTTACTTTCTAAGGAGGAAAACACTTTTTACACAGGCTCAGTTGGTATTAGATAATATTTTAACCGACCTTCACTACCCGACCACCTGCCACCAACTTTCCTTAACTTTTTTTAAATAACCCAATTAATGGTTTGTTCCATCAATATTTGTTTATGATCACCAGATCCAGAATATGTCCTTGGTCCATATTATACTTGTCTTATTGTTGTAATTGTCCCAATTCTGCAATGGTAAAGAATCAATTAAAAACAGTCTGGATCCAGATTATGATCCATATCACCACAGGAATGAAATTAATCCTTCCTTGGGACGTAACACAGGCCCTCAAAACACATTTAGCAAAAATGAGGTAAGGTAATAATCAGTAGTAGACAGTCTTGTGATTGAACGTCTGACTAATGAGATATCTCTATCCTATCAAACAATATGAATATGGATTAAGAGTTAAAATCTGTGTCCAGAGTAAGTAAAGTTGAAGTCACACATTGGTTTGAGTGTGTGTTTGTGTGTGTGGAACCACTAAAAGCTAAAAACAACAACGATAACCTGAACATACAAGTCAGATCATTGTTAAGCTCAGAAATGAGGCCATAAATGATAACATCGTGTAACTTTATGCAGGTAAGCCTGTCATGTAGTGTAGATGAGTGTTCCCACCACACGTTCATGTTAGAGTTAGGGGCAAATGTGTGTAGTCGGCCATGTGTTTAAACTTCACAGTGGACCGAGGCTCGTGCGCCTGCCACCGCGCTCCAACACAAGACACTATAATAACATTATAGAGTGTTTGTCAGAATAAGGAGTTGAACCAGGGTAACTTCACCTTTGCCTGGAAATGAATCCCATGCTGGTAAGCCTCCTCGTTATGGAGCGGCACTCTCGAGTCCGCCAAATCGTCCACCAGGTTGTACCTGTTCCTCGCCGGCATCACGCCGCGGTAAAGACCCGTTAACGGCCGAACGGGCGGGAGTCAGTCCCGTCAGATGTCACCGCACCAAACCCGGGCACAGATCCCGGTGGGAACAGAGTCCATTGTTGGGTATTGAGCTTCAAAAGGTCCCGTCCTTAAGAGGGGCAGATTTGGGCGACCCCCTCTCCCGTGACACCGAAAGAGTCTCCAGGATCTCGTTCCTGATCCACGTAAGAAAAAAACACACACACGCAGAGCAGCAGCGCGGAGGATGGATCCCAACCCAGAGGGGAATCCGTGTTTCTAGCCGCAGGTGCTGTTCCTGGGATTTTTGTATACAGTTCTGTTGGTGGCAACGCTGCACCCACCTTTCTCTCTCTCTCTCCCTCTCTTTTTCTCTCTCTCTCTCTGCCTCTCTCTCTCTCTCTCTCTCTCTCAGGGCAGAGCCGTCATTGGAGCAAAGTTCCCCGGCGTGACGCAAGACTGGACAGACAGGAGACAACTCAGTCCCTCCACCTCCACCTCCACCTCCACCATCAACCCACCACCTTCATCCCTAGGCGGGAAACATTTGATACACTCACTCCTGAGAGACCACGGCTGGGTTCTATAGTGGAGGATAATGACTACTTTTTTGTAAACCCTTTTTTTCTTCAAATTCTCTGAGATCTGGCCTTTTTCTCTGACTTCTGACTTTAATCTTTAAAGTCATTACTATGTCCATATTCTCAGGGTTCTGTCAAGTAGAAGCTAAGTGAAACTGTAAAAACAGGCAGTACTGCTTGTATTCTAAACCATCAATAATAACAATCATATGATAATATAATACCAACTTTATTACAGTATAAGTACATTCCGTAAATACATCTGTTTCTTCATTCCGATACGTTCTGAATTTAAAAGTGCTCATAATTGGGCATTTATGTATTGTGATATTTCTGCTAGACATGTGGATAAATAGTTTATTGATCCTTAAAGCTACTTAGGGAATTAATTGTTCATTATTAATAAATATTAAGATGAATATTTGGTTTTTACATTTTTTTTTCCACTCCAATTTCCGGATCAGGCTAGACTGTCTTATTACTTCTTGTTAAGCTTTCCTGGCCAATAGGGAATAAATTATTTAAATTGTATTTCGTTCCCAACAACTGCATTATATTATCCTTTATGCTATTATACTTTTTTTGTAGTTTTTTTTTTTGTAGTATGCATGAGTCATGACATGAAGGTTCCACCTCTTATAAAGTTGTTGACATTCTACTAGTAATAGTGATGCTGGGACTGACAATTAACCTGCCACGCATTTCCAGCTTTCATGTAGACCATCCCAGGTTTGATCCCCAAGAATGCCATCACTATGTAGAAGAAGAGGTCTTATTTATTACATGAAATGTTAAATACTACCCGACATAATTCACTTAAATAACTTAGACACTACTGAAATAAGGGAATGGCGCCCCCTGTCGATTACTCACCTTTTGTTCGTGATTCATTCACCCTTTTGGCATCTATAAAATTAATTATTTATTATAATGCTAATGTCTAGCTTTTATTTATTAACTTCTAATAGCTGATAATTGCATTAATTATTATTATTATAATCATTATGCATTATTACATAATGTAGAAAAACAGAGAAAACAATATTATACAACACAGAATTATAGTAAATTTAAATGTAATGTAGAAAGTCAGCTATTGATAACATTATTATACTATATTTTAACATACCATAGAAAATTGCAGTAACCAATAGAATGGGTCTATGGTGAAAATTATACTAAATTAAGAAATACTCTAGAAAATCACAGTATCCAATAACATAGGCCTACTGTTGAAAATTACGGTAAATCATAACACATTTTAGAAAATCACAGTATCCAATAACATTGGCTTACTCTTGAAAATCACAGTATCCAATTACATTGGCCTACTGTTGAAAATGAGAGTAAATGATAACATACTCTACTTCTTGTCAATAGCTCCCAGCTTTTACAGCATAGTAACGCTGCTCAAGAATGAACATAAAAGACATTAATGTCTGTATGAAAGCTGCAAACTGTGTGAAAAACAAAAGATGTTGGCATCATGCCAGATCAGGCTGATTCAATAATCTTATAATCCCTTTAAGAATGAGCCTCCCTTCACAAACAATGCTCTAACGTCCAATCACAAAAGGCTTCAGTGCAGAACACAAAGCAAACATGGAACACGGTAAATTGCCGTGCACCTGGATTACTGTGATGATTCTGACATGAGGAATTCTGCAGCACTCACAGCCTGAGATACTCTCTCAGACGCTATTTGATCATTCCCAAAAGAAAACAATCAAAGAAAATTCATGACACGCCAATATATCAAACTTTAAGGAGATTGAGTGAATAATACTCAGATATTTACACTTGCTTTAAATCCTATTTCTGGATGTTGTTCCAATAAAACTTAAATTAAATTCTTCTTTTTGGGGCTGAATCTTCAATAAAAAAATAAGCTTAATAACGAAATGTACCACAGAGATCTGTACATAAGTACAGCCTTTACAGGAAACACATTATTAGGTGCAATAATTCATATTTAATTAGTGTAGTAGGGATATCTTAAGTTCCAAGTCTTTTCTTGTTGTGTCAGTCCTAAATGCACTTAGCAGGATTTATATTCTATTAAGGAAAGTACTAAGGCTGAAGCAAAACACACACCGAAAAAAACACTACTACTTTTGATCTACTAATCAAATACTATTTGAATTTGCTTCAGCAGTGATCCACTCCCAGTTCGCACTGACCTGGTTTCAAGAGCCCCTAGTGGCAAAAACAACTGTTTCATATACAGGGAAACACACAATAATAATAGTGTGTCATTAGTGGAAGTAGCTTCATCACAATTACAAACACTTTATGTTTAATACCAATGAGTGTTATTCATGGTGTGTAACATGGATCTGTCACTTTCACATGCATATTTTTGAAGAAGCATGAGAAGACTTATCTCCAAATTAAATCACAGGTGCATCAGTTAAAAAAATAAAATAAAATAAAGAAGGGTCCCCGCTCTACTTAAGAGTTAATGTGCAGAATTATGCATCAAGGATTTTGGTAAAGCAGGAGACATAATCTGTCCAGTATTACGGACACGGTATTTTTGAGTTTTTGTAAAGCTATTGAAATAGGTTTTAATAATATAGTCTTTAAAATTTCAGGGAAAACTTTATCAATAAAACTATTCTAAAATATATCATTTTTAACATCATGCTCAGAAATGTTTTTTATTTTTCTCTTTAAATAATAGTTGTAATTTGTTATTTTCTAATATGTAAATATAAAAACAGACCACAAAATAAAGGCCGACATTGTTATAGTAGCAAGTCTTTAATTCACTAACTGTAACAGGATCAGGATTCACATCACAACACACACACACACACACACACACACACACACGCATATCTCTTACAGTAATGCACTCTACAACCTGCAGCTGTTAAAAAAGAATCAAACTGTTCATGGGAGTATTGGTTGCACTGCAATAAAATAGTGAAGATGGATGGCTGTGAAAGCTGTATCCTGTGGCTAAGGTGAGTAGTGTAACAGTAGTGTGTGTTTAGTCGCACACTGCTGTGTGTAGGTGGTGTTTAGCCCCCCATGAATGCTGGTTGTGCAGGTTTTAAATAATGTCACGAAGGCAGGAATCATCCTGTCACTACTGTATACTAGTGTCTGTATTTCTGTAGCTTTGATTCTTTTTATACACTGACTTACTCCGTATGCTGTGTTTTTGTAAAGTAGGGTTGGGCAGGTGTTAATATTTTCAAAGGAGTTTGACATTAAGTCAAGCACCAATGCCGACCATTGTGTTGAATTCTACCACGAGTTTCAACAACACTTGACCCAAAAGGGATTCCTGTTGAGTCCATGACCGGGAGTGTAGTTGAACCACAATTCATCAGATCAACTGTGAGAAATGTCGTTTTTATTTCTCCCAACAATTATTCCACTTAAGTTTTTTTTCTCTAAACCTAATATAAAAATATGACTTTAGCCACAAAAATATAAATATGACTTTAGCCACAATTTAAAGTCTCTGGGGAACTTAAAAAAAAAAGAAAAATCCCTGACGAGACAAGCTGTGCTACGAAATGAAAGGTACACTTAAACGCTAAAAGCTTTTCAATTTGAAACAGACACAGAAAGAGTTGAGGGTTTACTAACACTGCATTACAGTAACTTTAATTGGGCAAACCAAAGCAGAACATTTTTATAGAGTGTATCATAATCTTTTAGAGAGCATAGCCTGCACCAACTCGCAAGAAAGGGAATTAGTTTTGCATGAAACCGGCATAAGGTTGACTGGGAGAGGCTGGAAGTGACCCAACCCTACTGTCGAGTACGATACCTGAGGGCGGGTGGTGTTGTGCAATCATTCAACTCAGCCACTGAGCCTCCGATTAAAGATGTAAAATACAAACCGTTGCAATAGGGATTTGTAAACACTTGTTACCAAAGCATCCTTATTACACTAAAGAGGCAAGGCAACCAATCAACACCAACGCAAGCCGTACATCACGGACGACTGTATCCCTCACTTGAACAACAGAAGGCAAACCCCGGCTCAGGTAGGAATACAGACCGCTTGTTCCCTGAATCAAGACAATTTCCCTTATTGAGTTTAAAAAGGATTTTGGTATAATAATTAAGGATCAGAATAAATACAACAAAACAAAATGGTCCACATTTTAGAATGTGAGGAGACATTCCAGTTTTACATTTCATCAAAATCAGACGCTGCAGCTCAGCTACTAGCTGCAGCTCAGCTACTAGCTGCAGCTCAGCTACTAGCTGCAGCTCAGCTACTAGCTGCAGCTCAGCTACTAGCTGCAGCTCAGCTACTAGCTGCAGCTCAGCTACTAGCTGCAGCTCAGCCACTAGCTGCAGCTCAGCCACTAGCTGCAGCTCAGCCACTAGCTGCAGCTCAGCCACTAGCTGCAGCTCAGCCACTAGCTGCAGCTCAGCTACTAGCTGCTTGACCATAAGGAACTGCGTGTACACAAGCTGTCCCATGCACTGAAAGCTTTTAAGAAAATTCCCTCTGTACCAGATATTTTTGTTGTGCAGGAATGCCACAAAAGAGCTTAAACAGCTGAATACGAAAATATGAGAGTATTAAAAATAAATGTCTTCTTTACATTGTGTTTCCCCAGTCACATATCCAGTGTTAAACTGTTTCTTCTGTAAAAAGGCATTCAGGCTGCAATTAAGAGATGTGTGAGCACAGCGGATGGCAATATTGCAGAAAAATTCATCCAATCCAATGATCCATTGCATCATCATTTGATGGATTCTGATGCAAAAATGAACAGATTTATTGTTCTATGTAAGGGTTCATCGGGGCCCCATCGCTCTAAGGTCGTCACTACAAAACAGGTGATACCAATGTTCGAGTAATCATGTCATCCTAACAGGATAACATGTGCAACCAAGTTGAAATCCCCATCCATCATTTGACAATCAAGCAACTCTGCATCACAGCCTCCAAGTCACATTAGATAATCCTAACTGAAATATGCACAATTTGTAATCACATTAACTATGATTAGGATTTCCTAAAAGGTTTCTGGGTTTCAAAGATGAGCGTTACATTTGTCCTTACAGAAAACACGGTTAAGACCGCAACGGACAACAATGGAATAAAAAATAAACAAATATGACCCTTATTAAAATGTTAAAACGTGAAATCATAACCCAAAATTGAAGGTGCCGCGTCACAAAAAGGTATCCCCATTAAACACCAGTTACCACATACTATGAGGGTACAAATGCAGCAGCTTAGGTAATTAAAAAGGCCCAGTACCACTGTTGGTTATGTTGTGATAGGAATGGGAGCGATGTAGGTAGCATGGAGAGGTAGGATGGGCAGATAGAGGACAGGGAGTAAAAATCTATTTGTGCGAACTGAAGAGAAGAGTGGAAGACGGCTGTGGACCGGTGGATTCCTCACTCTGGACCCCCGTTTGTCGTTTCTGTCATCCTCTCTTCATCGCCCTGCTTCTGGTGCTGCAGTCGGGCGTAAGTTACCGCATCTCCCCTGATAGAGTGAAAAAAGAAGGAAAGGGTGCAAGAAAAAAAAGGGCAGCAAAATGTTATGATGGGGAGAAAAGGGAGCTGACAGCAGATGAGTGCTATGTTAATTAAAGCGTGTTTGCACATTTTTAGTCTGGCTCGTCCAAGTTGTTAGAACCGCAAATCATAAAATAAGTGTTATTAACGGATTATAATGTGGGATATTTTATTTAATATGACAGCCTGCTTTATTACAACATTTTAGAAAAGTAGTTTCATTAGTGACACAAGAGATATGAGCAATTATAAAGTGGTCCACATAGTGCAGTTTAATTGAATGTACAATATAAAGAGCTTAGAATAACTGATATAACTTCATCACGTTATCAACGACTGGCAGATGTCTTACTTTTTGCCCAGAGATGCAAGGCCGTACAAAACTCCTGTAGCAAAGGCGATCGCATTTCCAAACAAGGTTGTAATGGAGAAACTCAAAAATATGGGAAACAGAGACATCCTGAATTAGCAAGTGAGGGGAGAACCAAGAAGAGAAAAAAAATGTCAGTAAATCATATAATGTACATACTATAGATAAAGAAACTCATTCACCCAATGCGTGTCCCAGGGTTTACATAATGTTAATGGAATAAGAAATCCACATTTCAGACATTACATTTTCATACAGTGAAGTACAAGTGGGATACATCGTTATTCTCACCCACAGTAGAAGAGGGATTTCTGCCACGGCTTGAATTTGTCTGCACGGGCTGCTACTGCATTAGCAAACTCTACGAACTGACAACAGAATGGTACTTCACACAGGAAGAGCACAAAGGCCGTCAACCTTGAGACAGGGGGAGGAGACACAAACAGAGCAGTGAATCTTCCCAAATGCTAAAATAATGGAAGCTGCAGGAACTGTAGCTCAAAGCAGCTGAGAGAGAGAAACCATTAAGCCAACAGAGTCATCGTTCCTGATATACAAACTGCATAAGAGCACGCAAAGTATTACTGACACAGAAACAGCAACAGAGTAATCTATGTCGAGGTTGTGGAATACGGGCTAATCATTTCAATATTTCTTTAATTGATCATAACAATTTCCATGTGAGGTTTTGTCCAATTGACGGTCTGGAACTCAAATATATTCAGTTTTATCCTTCATGTAATACAAAGAAAAGCAGCAGATGTTCAGAAAGGAGAAAATGGCATTGATCGATAACTAGCTTTTATGCTACATAATCAATAAGGAATCTTTATCTTATGAGTGTATTTGTCAGGGACAATACTGGAAGGGACTGTTACATTCTGAAAAAATCAATCTGATGGAGTGTATTTAAGTTATCTAGCCTTAACCTATTAAAATTCTTTGGTTTGGTCTTTGCTGTGTAAGAACCGACAATAATTCAGGATTTTAAAACACATGACACAGCACTTTAAAATTACACTCTTAAACATATGATACGACATCATAGAATCCTAATACAAGTAAAGAAACAAGCACCGTACAAAGACAAAACGACAGTAGTTAAAACACTTAGGTCAGCTATAGATAAGAGTGAAGAGCAGTGACTGATGAGGAAGGTTTGTGTATTCCTTCACTAGAGCTCCCATTGCAAACATTCACATCTCATTGTTCACTGAGCTGCTGTCCTTTAAGCCACAGTTTTGTTTTGTGGCTTATTTTTACTTTTTATTTTGGAAAAGTCTTAAGATTGTGAAACGTTTTGATTTCTGATTGAGGGGGGTCCAAATACGTGGGCCTTTTAGAGGAAAAAGGCTGACTGAGCGAATGTTGTTGATCGCTTTTGCGGCTTTACTGCTCCCTTCGTAGTGGCTACTTTACCGTTGTATTTTAAGCTTAGTAGTATTATAAATAAGCTGATTATCTGGTGAATTTCCTGTTTAATGACAGATGGATTTCAGAACTAACTAGCATGGCATCAGTTTGGCTGAGAGTCAGGACTAAGTCTGTTCTGCAAACTATTTTTATTTTTTTGATATAAAAACCATATTCAGATTTAGAGGTATGGACAGCGGCTGCTTATATAAAAGACTCAAATAAATAGAGACTACAGATTTATCATGACTTTATTTTTCCTGTTTGTTTCTGAGGATCGTTCTTTAGGGATAACATATTTTCATGATGGAAGTGTTGATGGTCTCCATTAAAATATACCCCAAATCTTAAGCTAACTTTCATACATGAGGAAAACCAGTAGCGAAGTAGCAAATCCTCAAATTCCAGAAGCTGTAAATAGTCCTTTTCCAAGATTTTTGCCAGAAAATCACTGCTCAATTACAAAGACACAAATGTATGAATGCATGGATCCCTTTAATCAATCGTTATTTCTAACAAACACTGTGGCTCATCAATGCATACACTTTTTTACCCAGAAAGACAAGCAAACCATGGTCCACTTTCCTACATTTGATTCTGGGTTCAAACTCAAACCAGCGAAGTATTCATCATATATTGTTCGTGACTAGAATTCTCACTACACCTCCAACCACCAGTAGGTGACGTCTCACAAGTTCATGAAACTGCTGCCAACTATACAGGACATACGATACTGAAGGAATGTAAATTAACAAGTTTACAAATCTGCCATTAAAGATCGGATTAAGTTAAGCTCTACTTGAAACCAGCTCAGACGTGTTAAGCCTCATTCAGACCAAACCGTCAGCGGCCATTCGATCGTTCAAAAGAAAATAACACATATGCACTCCATAAAAACTACACATGCAGAACACCCATAACTCGCACGGATTTTATGCTTACTCCTAAGTTTCAGTGTTTCAACAAGAAAAATCCAAGTCCTTTGAAAGAAAAATACATACTAAATTGGAGACCTGTTTCACATCCCTAACAACTAAAAACTAAGACAAGTATGAGAGAACATCAAAATCCTAAGCTTTTAGATGATCATATTTGTATTTTTGAAGGACCTGCAGTGTCCCTGATTTTAGTCTAGTAATCAGGTCACATAGGCTGCTCTATCCGTTTAAGGTCAGCTTGAGTTTGATACTTATCAACTATTTCTTTGCACAACTTTGCACATATTTTTGTTAGTGTGACTATTTTTCTTTCTTATTATGTTCATAACATGTTTTGGTTGAGCACAACAAACTAACAAACGAGGGAAGACGTATCCACTTCTATCAAACATTTTTTTTTCTTTGAAATTTGTTTCACAAATTTGGATACTGTTTGGAACTTTTCTGGCAATATTATTATATGCCCAGAAAGTCTGGGATAGAATGGAATCATCATTGGCGCCGCCGCGTCCCCCGCAGATCCTTCGTGTTAAGGCAATAACCAAAAAATTATTTTGTGGAACATCAAATCAATTTTACATCCGTAGTAGCAGGAGGAAGAATCGGAGTGACTTTGGGAAAGGTTGGTTGAATATTTCTGACCCTAGGAGGGGCTATATCTCCAAAAGTCTTCGAGCCATAATCTCTCTACCCTTTGTCCAGATTGGCGTATATGAATCAACTCGAGGAGATCTATCGATTATACGTTGTTTTACTCTAATAGTACATATTTTACTCACTAAGAGGAGCTTTTTCACAAAAACACTGTTTTGTGGACATAATGTCCTTACAGTTGGTCCGACTAACTCCAGATTTGGTGAATATGAATCAACACGAGGATATCTCTCTCTTATATTTTATATTTCTCTAGTAGTTCATATTTTACAAAGAAAACTGTGGATATAACTTTACATTTATTTGAAGAGTTTATCCAGGGGGAAAAAGGTTATTTGGGACTTTTCGGGGGTTTACACTTACTGTCGGTGACGACATCAAAAGTCCAGTTTTTTCTTAAGGATGAGGGGAAAATCTTGAGGGCTTTTAACAAAAGTCTCACAGGTAAGAACTGTTGTCAGGCAACTGGAACTGGGCATGTAAGAATATTTTAATGTTATTTTTAAATTTACTTGTATATATACTTACAGCAATTAAAAATGTCTCAGCTCACAGTAGAAGAACAAGTCTATTTATACAAGCTAAATTAAATAAGCGACATGGTAAAAGACTTACACCATCCATACTCCCGCAGCAATGTTTAAAGGGTTGACAGTGACACAGTTCCAGACTCCAGAGATGGCACAGGCTGCAGGAGTAGGGAAAAAAAGACAAGGTTAAATGGCAGCGTTCTAAAAAAAAAGTAACAGATCATTCCATCACACAGAAAATATTAGACCTGACTTTTAGCTATTAATATGTTATTTTGGATACTTGTGCTAGAAAGGAGAAAATATTTTTAATTGATGGATGTGGATACTTGTGATTTTTTGAGAACTATGTCAATAGCATACTAAGCTTTAATTTATGAAATGCTTGGCTGGAAGTGCACAATGTCAATGTCACAAGAAAATCATCAACATGACATGAAGAATATACAGTATATCCATGCAAATGCAAAGATTTATTAAGGTTGTTCAAAAGCAGCCCATCGCTTTTAATATAATCTCACTTTACATGCCTGGACATGATGGTGGATCATGTCCAGGGGATCTCCTCCCAGATCATGCTGGACTTGCCTACACACTCTGGGCACAATAGGCCAACCATTGTCCTGCACCAGGAAGAACTCAGGGTCCACTGCACGTACATAACGTCTGACAGTGGGTCTGAGGATTTCATCCTTGTACCTAAAAGCGGTCAGGGTACCGCTGACTAGCTCGTGGAGGTCTGTGAGACCCTCCATAAACATGCCTCACCACACCATCCCTGACCCACCGCCAAAAAGGTCATACTGGATGATGCTGCAAGCAGCATAATGTTCTTTTGTACAGAGTCTCCAAATTCTTTTATTTCTGTCACATGAGCTCAGTGTGATCCTGCTCTCATCTGTGAGGAGAACAGGGCCCTAATGGTGTACCTACAAATTCTGGTTATCACTGGTGAATGCCAATGGAACTGCAACATGCAGGGCTGTACACACAGGACATTGGGCCCAGCTGCCATCCTAATCGAGTCTGTTTCTGACAGTTTCGTCAGAGCATCACACTAGTAGCCTGCTGGAGGTCATTTTGTAGGGCTCTGTCAGTGACCCTTCTGTTCCTCATCACATAAAGGAGCAGATACCAGTCTTGCTGATAGGTTGATATATTTCTATGGACCCCATAGAAAGATATACCCATACATCGGCATGAGCTGGACTACCTGTGTAACCTGAATGGGCTGCAGATACTACATCATGCTACACGTAGTGACAATGACACTATCATACACTATCAAAATGCAAAACTAGAGAAAAATCAGTCAGGAAGAATGAGGCAAGAGAAATGGTCTGTGGCTACCAAATGCATTGACAATTATATATTGTTGCATCCATCTGAACCAAAGCAGGTGAAACTGATTCACAGTCTCTTATTCTTCCTAACTAGACAGAGCCATATCCCAGAAGTTTAATCGACTCTTTGTTTTACTGTGATTATAAAGTTTTCCCCTTGATTTTTTGAGCAGGGTATATAAGCACAAACTCAAACACAATTTTTGGGTCAACTGATATGACTTAAATAGCTTTGTTCTAGTGTGCCTGTGTAACACACTCAGAGGGAAGGATGACATCTTCTTGTTTTTGGTCCAACAGTGATTATTTCATCAACAGAAAAAAAAAGCCATCCTTAATGCATTTAGACATCATTGCTGACAATCTGATATTCAATGAATCAGTCACTGTGGGATAAGATGATTGACTGAGTAATCCAAGGTACTAAAGAATGTTTTGAAACAATGGAAAGACATCCATGCCGCATATATTTGAAGTTAAATTCTGTAGCATAGTCGACCAGAAATTAATTAATAAATAAGTGAATGTGCCTTGCATATAAGGTTGTCACAATATCAGAATGTTATAATCAAAACATCTATGAAGAAATCCAAATACATTTTTGGCTGTCTGGCAAAAGAAGTCCTATAGGCAGAGAGAAGGAAAATTATTTTTAAATATATGTATTAATATGTGGCTATTGTATTGTTTTGAACAAGATCTGAAAGGATTATCTGAAACTTTCTGGCCATTGTCACAAACAGTGATAGAATTGTTTGGCACATCCTACACCTTTGTGCCATCCAGCCTGCTTAATAATACAGAGGCCATTGAATATGCAGTGCGGTGGAGAATGTGATACATGCACAGGGACTCTGGTGTCTGAGACAGAGGAGCTGCAATGCTGTTGGAAAACTGCAAAGCCAGCCGTAGAAATCCCTTGTCTTGCATTGAACACCTGTGGGAATTAGTCAGTATATATTATTTGCACTATAGGTGTCATATTATGCGATTAGATTTAGAATTAAAAGCAGTTATTGAAATGAGCGACCCAGCTGGCTGCAGCAGTGAATGGACAATAGGCTGTAACAAAGCTTTTGTCTGAGCAACTGATCTAAACACAATCACACATGCGTTTCCATTAAGTAATCTGATTCAATATATGTTGTCTCAACTCTCATAGGCCTATCAATAATTACAATAAATCAAGTGTGCTGACGAGACAGTAGATTTATAAAATACACATAAAATAACTACACATAAATATCAAGTGTAAAGAGGCGTATTCATTCGACATGCAGCGACGGCAGGATTTCTGTGGGTTTAACATTCATTTATTTATGTAAAAAGCCAATAAATCATAAAGACATACATATTCCTCCCAGAACTCCAGCTATTTTGCAGAGCCATCGGTACCACCATGTCATGCCATCATCATCGGGTTTAGTGGAGGCTGCAGTCTCTTCAGAGCTCATTGTGTCCCTTCTTTGGATGTTTGCTGAAGCTGACCCAAAGCCAGTATTTACAAACAGTTAACCTGTCTCAAAATAAGACAGCTAACTTGCTTTTTACGAAAAAAAACCCCAGCAGATACTCTAACTAAATCCAGATCTAATCCAACTTTTAGAGATTTTTAAATCCCATCTGTCCTTTGTCTGATGTGTTGCCTGATGATACCAGAAGCTTGACGCAGCTAACGACAGTGTAAATGCTAACGAGCACCGCCAGCACCTGCCGCTAGGAGGATAAGCACTGCGGGTCCGAAACTTTACTTCTAAAGTTGTGAACCCAAAAAAAACTCTATTCTCACTTGTTTTAAAATACGTTGTACCTGTCTGTTAACGTCATTTACTCGCTTTGTTTGAGCTAAAAAAAAGACTACACCCTCTATTCTGCTGGCTGCTCACTGGGCGCGATGCATTGTGGGAGAAATCTGAAGTGCGTCATACTTTGTTTACGTTCTCCTCCCATCAGTATTTAGTGGAGCAAGTATTCAGATCTGTTACTTTTTCCACTACCTTTAAAATTGTAATTAATGTTATAAATGCAATGTAATGCACTTTACATTATTTAAGTAAAGTGCATTTACTTAAATAATGTACTTAAGTACAAATTTGAAGAACTTGTACGATACTTGACTATTCTGAATTTATTAATTTTTTACTTCTACTCTCCCGCATTTCAAAAGGAAAAATGGTTCTTTCTAATCGACTACATTTTTCTGATTGCCTGAGTAGGTAGTTACTTTTCAGATGACAAATGTTCATACTCTTCACGAATATTCTAATGTGTTGAAGTTAAATCTTAGTTGGAAACTGTTCTTTTTTATAGATCAAGATTTTCCTGCTTTTTAAGTTAAACAACCAACAAACATAATGTATACTACCTGGAAAATGTCATAAATTTAACAAGAAAGCTGATTTCATGGAAAAGTTCTCTCTTTTTTTTAATCCATTCTATTAATGTGGAGTGGATTCATACCTCTAATAATATATGATATAAAAAATTCCATTTGACCTATCAGAGGCTTTTTTGGGCATCAAACTGAGCATCATGGTGGGTTCAGTATAATTTTTGGTACATAAGAGTCGATGTTCTCCTAATATTGTTTTCCCCTTGGGATAAAAACCCATCTGGTCTGGTTTTATTAATTTGTTAATATATCTCTGTAGTCCGACCTAAGTTCACCTGATGTTAGAGCATAGTGGAAATCTTTAGACAAAATTGGTGCCATCTCTTCTACAAAAGCTTAATCGAATTCTCCCGGAAAGCCATTACTACTTGATAATTGATTTATTATTTTAAAGATCTTTATAGTATCCACTATTTCCTGTTTTGAAATTGGCCTTACCGCACTCTTGAAAACGTCCTGTATAACTAACCGTACCTAATTGTTTTTAAATTAAAAAATTACTAGTGTAAGCAAAGAGTCTTTATCATTAGGATGACTGGATATTTTTTTAGCCAAATAGTACTGATTGAGACAGACTTGAGAAAAAAAACACAAACATTTTTTTTTGTTAAACATAAATTTCCTTTTTAATCACATAATCATACATTTATATACAACACATTCTTTCCAAGTCACTGTACCTATTAGATTCTGTCTCAACAGTGTTGGTTAAGGGCCTGCTGCACAAAAATGAACTTTGACCTTTTTCATTAAAATGTGGGTAGGAAGGACAAAAAGGGATAAAAGTCAAAACTGCTGAGGGATGAATGAGTCCGACTTTGAGAAGAGGTAGATAAACAATTGTGACAAATTCAGTTGTTAAGTGTTTTATCCCTGGGTGTGTTCATCCTCCCATACTGTAGCTTCTCTCACTCCGTCAGAAGAGTGGACTGTAGCGGCTTCAGTGTCCTACGACTTGTCCTCCTCACCTCCATTATGGGTTTCCTCTTCCCACTGGGTGTGTGGCAGAGCATATCATCAAGAGTCTGCTGGGTCACCTGTTCGGCCCGTTCAAGCTGAGTCACTATCTGTTCCACTTTCATCATGAGCGGCCGACCTTCACTCCGTAAACGCAATACATCCACCTGAAGCAGGGGACAAGAGGCCACTCACTCAGCTACATCTTAGTATTTTGTAGCAATTAGGGAAATATTTATTCACTTTAAGTTTTTATTTTGACATGAGGTTTGCTAAGTTCATTGAAAAAGTGCTACAAAATATTGATAATTGACAGCCCCCTAAATTGAAGCTCTTATATTGATTCATATCATTTCAATTTTTAATAATTACTTCTTAGTCAACACGTTGGAGTGTGATTCATTTTCCTCCATAATAAGTAGCATTAAGGTTTGGGTTGTATCTTATTTTTTCTTCCTGACATTTCGACAATGTATGAGATAGATTAACTAATAATTAAATAGGAAAAAGGTCAGAAAAGTACTGTGTGTTATACAGTAGTCTACATGGCGGGTTGCCCTGCTTTTACAGATTGTTGCTGGACGACATGATGATATTTGTTCACCGTCTCACCTTTATCCTCAAGACAAATTCCAAAAAGTTCTTCCGTGCATTATCTTAGAGTTCTTTGTAACATCGGATACTGTTTAGGTTAGGAAAGAGATTATTGAGGAAATAGCAAGAGGAGCACCTAAACAAAACTTCAGTGTCCATCATATGGGCAGTGTATATAAAAAAAGAACATTAAACAAATGATTGTTGTTTATGATCAATGGATATGGTAACAATTTGATATAACTGTGATATCAATCTCAAGTCATATACTTAACTTGTTCCATCATCTCCCATACTTTCAGTTGCAACAGAAAGGCTGACCTGTTAAGATGTGAACTTTGAACTACATCATATCCCCTCAAAACAGCAACCCTGTAAGCCTTTAATAGGATAGTCAGTGTTTTTGACTGTATTGAAAATAATACACCAAGGAATTTCCTGTTATATCTTAACATTTAAGTCACGGAGCAAAGATGTTTGACTTACCACCTCCTGGGAAAATTGTGGCTTCTTCACAAAAGAAGGGCTTTTAGGCAACATTGCTCCAGATAGGATGGATATGGCATCTGCTACTTCTCCTGACAATGTTAATATTAAAACCTTAAATACAATAAAGACATAAATAAATAACCACAATAACAACACAAAGATACTGTGTATATAGTATACTAGTTATGTGATACAAATGTACCTTCAAATTTTGGCATAATCTGCTGTCAGTGCTCATTATTTGTGAATGCAGAGACTGTGCCTTTTCAATGTCATTCTGGATAAGAGAAAAAAGGTTATATATATATTTTTAGATTTTACATATCTTTCGGCATAAATGGGAGGAACAGAAGAAGAAGCTGTCAACTTACTTGTCGAAGTGATAATGCTACTGCAAAGCAATAAGCATGCCTGGGGATGAAGTACCCTTTGGTTTGTCCCTCCTCTAGGAGACCCAGACAGATCTTGTAGGATTCTGGAGTGTTCTGACGAACATAAATTATTTTTTTATACATCAACCACCCGCAAATATAACTGTTGGGACTGCAATGAGGCAAACTTAAATTATGTTAATCTTACCAGTTTATAGCAGGTGCCAAATGCCAGGGTCAGCGTATCTTTGTTGAATATTAGACCTTGATTCCTCATGGTTCTTAGAACCTCCAGGGCATCTGTTAAGTCAAGTCAAAATATGGAATTAACACTTGTTTTACTACTCTCCGGAAACACTGGGGGTGAATCTGTCACTTACCTTCATAAGAGCCTTTCGTGAATAACATGTCAATGGCAATGTTAAAGGAAGTAGCATCAGTAAAAAATCCTCTCAATCTCTGTTCAGACAAATAAGAGGAAATGATATGTCCATGACGACTCTGTGAAAGACTTTATCTTTCTTCATTACTGTACTGTACAGTACTGTTTGGGTTGATTTACCTTATCTGTTAGTGTAGCAGCCGCCAAGTCCTCCATACCCAGCTCATAGCATAGTCTCATGAAGAGGGGACCAAATTTGAATTCTCCATGCATCAAGTTTCTATTCTCCGAATGATACCTTGTGAGTACAAATGAAATGCTCATCTATACATGATTCATCTAGTAACCAGAAACACACTGAAAATGTTATTCAGTTCTAAACAGGCCGTGTGGGTAGAATCTCATTTCTAAAATTTGTGACTGGCAATGCATAAAAGAGCAGAAGATAAGAACATACACCCATCGGCCACAACATTAAAACTACCTGCCTAATATTGTGTGGGTCCACACCTTATCTGCCAAAAGAGCTTTGTGATGCAATAAGTGTTCTAAAACCTTTCTACCAGTTTATAGCAGCAAACTTTTTCAAGGAATTGTTCTACGGTAGCTCTTCAGAGGGATCAGATTAGTATGCGCTATCCATCACACCCAATGCATATTCCTGAGCCTTGAGTGCCTCTGACCATGTTGCCGGTCTACCACTGCAGGTGGAAATGGAAATGTACTGACCCAGTCCTCTAGCCATCAGAATTTCGCCCAAGTCATATTCGCCTAGATCCTTACGCTAACCAGTTTTTCCTGCTTGCATCACGCAAATTTTGGGAGCAAACATGTTTCTTTTGCTGTCTAATATCTTATACTACATCATGCAATATTATTCTGACTTCACCCGTTAGTGGTTATTATTATATAGCTGATATTGGTGTTTGTTGCAGCTAAAATAGTCTAATTTGTTAGTGTGTTTATCTTTCACAAGACTAAATTATCTACTATACCTATATATGGCATCTCTGGCAATCAACATGTCATCTGCAGACTGGCACAGGTGAAGGAGAAGCTTCAGTTCATCTCTCAGTATCAGTTCATTCTTTTGCAGTTTCTGACTGAAGAGTTCGATATAATTTCCTGTAAAGCAAGGTGAAAATGTGAAAATGTGTATCTTAATACACGAGATAAAACTGTAGCTTAGAGCTGGTGACAACTATTAAGTTACTCCACCTTTTGATCCAGTAACAAGGTGAGCTACAGCCAGCTTCCTCTGCTGGAAATTTTGCAGTTTGATAACATCTTCTGACAAAAGATGCCTCTTCGCTGCAAAAGGAAACATATTATCAAGATGCAAATAAATACACTCAAGAGATTTAAAATGCACCACACACTTTGGCTCAATTTGAGAAAGCCATTTCTCCATTTCAAATTACTTTTGCATTAATGTGTAGGGCAGATTTCCCATTATTCTCAAAATACAAGGTTTGGTCATGATTTAATGATATTAGTGAGTAGCTCAGTTTTATAAAAGTAGCTAAGTTCAATTCATTTGAAATGACTGATATCTTGTTAATAAGCTAAGAACAGAAGAAGCTTTATTCATTCCACAAGGGATAATTTCGGTGTTACAGCAGCAATACATTACATGAGAGTGACAAGAGTAAGACCCACATTATGTATAATAATAATAATAATAATGCAATATATATATATATATATATATATATATATATATATATATATATATATATATAAAGTGCATCCATAAAGTATTCACAGCGCTTCACGTTTTCCACATTTTATGTTACAGCATTATTCCAAAATGGATTAAATTCATTTTTTCCCCTCAAAATTCTACACACAATACCCAATAATGACAAACTGAAAAAAGTTTGTTTGAAATTTTTGCAAATTTATTAAAAATAAAGAACGAAAACATAACATGTACATTCAACAAAGTATTCAAAGGCTTTGCTCAATACTTTGTTGAAGCACCTTTGGCACCAACTACAGCCTTAAATGTTTTTGAGTATGCGGCTACAAGCTTGGCACACCTATTTTTGGGCAGTTATATTTATATATACACACACACACACCCTTCCCCATTTGTCACACATCCAACAATAACAGTGTCATCAGAATACTTCAGGAGATGTCTTCAATTGGTATTCTGCTTAAAAGCTGTGGTTTAGAGTGTGAATAAATGAAGCAAGGATTGGCCCCTTGGGGGTTCCGGTGTGGCTGACCATTTGGTCTGACACACCGCCCTATAGTCTCATACACTGTGGTCAACCAGTTAGGTACTCTGTGATCCAGCTCACCAAGGAGCTGTCAGTAGTTGACCGCTAGCAGTTTGGGGCATATGCTGTTACAAGCACTTGAGAAGTCAAAGCATATCATCCTCACTGTGCTGCCGTTGTTTTCTCTAAAGGAGTAGGTCCTATGAAGTAGATAAATCCTCAACTCTCATGTTGTTCTGATAGATAGACTGTAGGGGATCCAAACCATCCTTCACGATGGCAGGTGGTCCTACACAAGCCTCTCCAGAGTCTCCATTATCTAAGAGGTCAGTGATACTGGCCTGTAGTCATCCAGTGTATACCACCTGCAGTGTAAGCAAGTCCAAATCTTATGCTCATGTAATCTAACGGAGTACTCTAAAAAAACATAAAAAGCATGCCGATTGGGAAATTACATCTGAATGACTTCCATGACTGGGATTGTGCTAGTCCAACAGACAACTCAGCTGGGCAGTACATGCCTACTTTTTCACAATTTGCTTGAGCAAAAGTGTCATGTTTACCGAATGCGATGACCCAGAATAAAGAGCAAAGTATTCGTCTGCTGCGTCTCAATTATAAGTTCTGACTGGCCAAAACCTAGAGGTAATTGTTTCATATAACAGTCCTGAAGAAGCAAAGATAATAATAAATAATCTTAGGCAAGATTTATTTTTCAGCTTGGTGCACTAGAACTCATACTATGCAGACGATGCCACTAGGTTCATATTATGTATGCCCAATTCTCGGAGAACAAGGACATTCCATTTCTTGTACATCCAGCCCTGAGCTAAACCCAATCTTCAGACTCCATAGAAACTCAAGGCATGTCAGACTGAAGTGTTATCACAGCTGATGTTTACTCCACTTGAGTCACCCAAATTAGAATTAGAAATTAGCTTTAGAAGACTATTGTAAGGGGTGTTATTTATATTATGTCTCTTTATCGCTATAACTGATAACTTTACGTTAACATTTAAGTATATGGAACATGTGTGAAAGGAGAAAAAAGCTGCACCATCAAATTTATATTTGAACCTTAGGGTTGTTGGTCATTATCAGACATTATATATTGTATAATAAAGCGGTTTTGCATGATAAAAAGGAAAGATGCTACAATTTTGACTCAACTGAAATTGTTCCTAATGTTGATAACTGACTAGTGAAAAATAAGTTTAAGCAAATATTTAACAAAAGGATTTTACCTTGTTAGGCCCTTGTATTCGTATTTTACCTTAGCTGGATAGCTTATGCTTTAGAAGCTATTAAACGAATAGAAATCGAAGAAAAGACAGCATTAACCAGAATAATCGAAGGGGTAAACAGACAAGTTATAGTGAAGTTAGGTGACCGATCAATATAACGCGGATATTTACAGTGACCTAATGTCGCTGTTTAATGACCATGTGTGTAAAACTGGACACACATTTACTCCGACTTACCTCCGACACAGCATTCAATCCAGCCAGAGTGAGAAAGACCACAAAACACTTTGGAGGATTCCCACACGACCAACCTACAGCATTTACCGAGCCTAGCTAGCGCCATAGCGTTTATCGACTGTACCATCAAAAATGAAAACACAGGCTCCGTAGATGTAATAGTTGTATACACTTATAGATACATTGAATCATTTTACATAATTTTGTAATCATAATTTGTATCAATAATAGTCATTTGAATTGCAGCTGGGTAACGTCTGAATCTTTTTATTTTGTTTTTTTGTAATACAGCAGATGGTATCTTCCAATGTGGGGCGCAAGGTTAGCCAGCCGGTGACAACTAATGAGTCCCATGCAGTGTTGCCAGACGTGCGTTAAGTATTGTACTTGTACGACAATTTCACCCTCCATACGACGTACGATCAATAATACCAAAAGTCCCCAAATGTATGATAATTTGGCCGGTTCATCACAATTGCTGTCATATGCACGTTATCTCATTGTAATTAAGTTCATGTAGAGGTTGTTTACTAGCCGTGTTTCCGCCTCCGCCCACGTGACGTCTTTCCAGCAAATCAAAATTGTGTGATGAAGAAGTGACGCACGACGTCGCGCACAACGTTTCCTTAAATAATGAGCGCGGACCTTGACAATGAGGAGTCGGATTGCAGAGGCGAAGAGGGGGAGAATATTAAAGTAAAAAAAAAGTGAGCGTCATTGTCTCCAGGTTTACAGACTTGAGTGGTCAAATGACCCTAACATTACTGGTTGGCTCCAACCTGTTACTGGCTGCGACAAGAAAGCATAATGTCGTTGTCGCAACATGCATATGGCGGGTGAAATCAACGTTCTTCAAAAATCACAAGTCTAAAAAGTATCAGGAAAAAAACAATTCAAGAATTCAAAAACGGACGGATTACAGAAAAGGAAAGGACCAACTTAACACACGTGAAAATAGCAAGAGGCAAAGCCATATTAAAAAAGACAAAGATTCAAAACCTGTATAAGACACCTGTCTTTATAAGTACCTGTGTCTTTTTAACAAATACGTTATGGGGCGACGTTTGTTACCGATCGGGCGTCTTTATAACGTATAAGACAAATAATAACAACATAGGTATCAGTCTGAAGCCTCACACAGACCGACGTCTGATTGACACCTGTAAATCGGTGGGGAGCTCGGCCTGCACTCCAGTAACAGACACACGCTTCTTCTTCTCCAGCTGATAATGATAATGAAAAATGATAATTTTGTGCCTCTGGTACCAACATACTACAACTCCCATGTGGCAGCGCTGAATGGGACGTTGACTCGGGCAGGTCGAGGCGTCTCAGTCGTAGACTTGTGAAGTAAGTGCAGGAGTATAGTCCGTTTTCACCATACGTGTTGGCGTCATGTATTTATTTCTGTCACATCAACATCCGATTATTATTTTAAAAAAGCCGACTTTGTACTTTTTTTTGCATGAAATTGGACAAAACATATAAATGGGACAAACATTTCATTGCAGACAACACAAGCAGCCGATAGTTGTTCATTTGTCAACCTATAAGTAGTGCTGTTGCACCTTAGACATACCTGATGCGTTTGATGTTGCCTGGAAATTTGGTGAACTGTATGATCATTACATGTTTTGCCTTCATCAGCAGTATATTGTTTTTTTTGTCATCATAATAAAATTAATTAGAAAGGATAAATGCATTTTAAACTATTTGTATTGAAAATATGCAGACTGCCATAGCATCAAGGCTCACCTCTGGTTTCCATACCCTCTATTAAGCTTATGTACAGTCACAGGTATGACTGTACATAAAGCATCAGACCTTGTATTATTTAGACCAACAGTTCAATCGCATTCAATTTAAATTAGCCTATAAATGACTCCCAAATTGGCTTTAGACACACCACCATAGACAAACCCAGGAGGAACCCAGATTTCAAGCCATTTAGTCCATATGTGGTGTAAGGAACCCACAATACCCACATGGGTCATACATTCAAGTAGGGGCTAGGCTAGGGTAAAATGTTTTAGATTTTCGACATCAGTCTGACGTTTATTTTGAAATGAAAATAATATTTCAGGAGTAGGTGTTCTAACATACATAGAGGAAGAGTAATATGTTTATTTGTATGTACCCTTGTGTAATAAACTTAATGAAATGCCACATTCTGTCCCGACCTTGGCAAAACTGCACTTTCAACCACTGCAAAAAGGCTTTTGAAGCATTTAAAGACTTTTCAGACATTCAAAGGCCACACCCAGAGCATTTCTGTTTTTGTTTTGTAACAAGTAGTCACACTTATTTTGCCTTTTTTAATTATATATGTGGGTCTGTGAGCTGTTACACTGCCATTTTTCTTGTAAAATAGATGACGTAACTCATGAGACATCCAACTTAAGTAAAAGATAATTCATGAAAAAAATACTGCAATGTTTATTTCTTCTTAAAATTCCAGGATGGGGTTGAGGTATAGTTTTACAGCTAAGTAAAATACATGAATGATGATGATGATGGCCACAATGTTTGTTTGTGCATCGACTATTTTTCATATCATAGATATAATAAATATTATGATGAAAACGTTACTGGGCTTATCAATGCTTTACTTAAGTATAACAGGTGTTATTGTGCACCAGTCCCTTCCTCTACTTAGTGTACCCATTGACCTTAGCAGCAATACATAACCAAGGATTTATATCCTGAAATAGGACCCCTTGTTCCTGACATGGATGTCTTTTTGTAATTGCAGTACTAATCTTGTAACTCTTATAAAGTTATTTATCATTTACAAATGCGTATTAATTCTAATAGAATCCAATCTTCCTCATTCACAATTCATTGTTAAAATGTAATTTTCCACTGCTGGTAGCAGGCACATTTCCTAAGAGGCTAACCAGCAGTATGGCCAGGTAGTCAGTTGAACGTAAACAGGGAAACAAATCATTACAATAATTGAGGTAGCTCTTAAATTAACTCTAAATATAGATGATCTGGGACAGAGAAAATAGGCCTGGTACAGGGAGGTTGCCCATGGTTGCCTTGGCAACAAGATCTCAGGCCATCCAGTGGAGAGTGCTTGCTCAGCCAATCAGACCAGGCCTTGGATAATTTATGGTATCCTGCTACGTGTGGACTCGTGTCTCTGTGGGATTCGCCGTGGGTGTGTGCATGCGTGTGTGTGTGCGCGTGCATATGCATATTAACATACATTTGCATAAACTGAGAACATATAGCTCACCTACAGCTACAGGTTGAGAGCATCTAAGACTGAAGTCATGAACAGGAAAATATTTACTACATCTTCTTTGAGCATTTCCCTTCGATTTTGGAAAGTGCCTGGGTCGTCCCATCATTATTAATAAATGTACCCACTTAAACAGTTTCAGTAGGGAAAAAAGCTTGTACTGATTACTGTGTGCCAGAGCGCTAAAATGACTGTCCTTGAAAGAACATTACCCTCCGTCAAGACTGCATCTGCGTATATACAGGCCTATTTAGTGGCTGACTTTCTCCTCACAACTATAAGTCACAAATACCTGTGGCTTAATAAATACTAGTGACAGCCTCACATCTTTATCAAATGTGTGTAATACACAGATGTATGAAAGGATGTATAAAATCTTTAAATGCACTGGTGTGTTGTATATTTGCTGAAACATATTTGAGATACTGGCCCACAAGCCTGGCGTTCACTTGCTGAGAGAGGTATTGTACATGTTCACATGAGATCCTCCCTACTGTGATAAGACATTTTGAATTATGGAGACATGTCCTCTTATCCTGTTCGGGGCTTTCGTGATCAGTGTCCCTGGGGTGTCTGATCTAAGAGGTGAGTCAGTTCACCAAATACTGGAAAAGCAAATTATGTTCTCCTCATACATTTTCATCTCTGTGAATTATTTCTTAGATGCCTGCATTTCTATCCTCGAGTAGTCAGGGATATTATATAATGGCTGTGTAGATTCTCATTCGTCTGGTCATGGTAATCCATGTGAGTTTAATTCAGAGCAACTGGACTTCTGTTTTGGCTTGAAGACGTTCCGAAATAAGCACGGCCAACTGCCAACGACTACGTACCTACACCTACTGGAGGTATAAAATCCTCCAGTAGTAAAATGCCTCCCCAACAGGCAGTCAGAACTGATGAAGCCTCTTCGATGAGAGGTGAAGTGTCTTCAAGCCAAAGGAGTAGACTATGATCATGTAATCGTCAATCCTGTATCATCTGCCACAGTTCCTTTTCGTCAACGCGATAACTCAAAAACTATTTCATGGCTCATAGATCTACCGCCGTAGATCTTAATGCGAGGAAGAAATGGATTGATTTTTTATTTATTTAGTTAACCTTTATTTAACCAGGAAAACCTCTTTCAAATGAATCTCTTCTGCCAAGAAAGGCAGCAGCAGAGTTTAAGGTACAGACAGTCCAGCACACAATCATCAGTCATACATAAAAAACATGAAATAATAAATTAAGCAAATTTTCTGTCAGAATTCGATCACAGTCATAAAAAAAAAAAAACCCATAGATCGGTCTGAACATCTAAAGCAGATGGGTCTGCCCCCAAGTCATCCAACATCCTCTTAAAAGCATCCAAAGAGACCATGTCTTGAAGTTTCAAGTCTTTTTGTAAATCGTTCCAGGCAAAGGGAGCAGGAAAGCTAAATGCCTTTTTCCCCAGTTCAGTTCTGACCCTTGGGACAGACAGAGACAAAACATCCTGAGAACAAAGACAAGAGGTTCCAGAGCTCCTCTGACTTATGAAGGTCAGAAGGTAGGAAGGAAGAAGACCGAGAATAGCCTTGTAAACAAGAATACGTCAGTGTTTTAATCTAGGAGCAGACACAGAAGACAATCCAACATTCTCATACAACAAACAGTGATGGCTGAGAGATTTGAAGTTGGCGATGAACCTCAGAGCCCCATGATAGTCAGTATCCAGAGCATGTAAGCTCTGAGATGAGGCATGCATGTACAAAACATCACAATAGCGCAAAAACGACTCAAAAGTAGCAGCAACCAGGCTCTTTTTGGATTCAAAAGAAAGGCAGGACTTAATTGTCGGGGACAACAGCGTAAAGGCCTAGTTTATTCACACGGAATATAGGCAACAGTGCCTGAGAGGATGGTCCCGGGTTCAAGCTAGTTCTTATCTTAACTTTTTCTGGTGTCAACAGGAAAAAGATGCCCACCAGGCATGTAAGTGTGGTTATGTATTAATCATTGAGTGTTACGCAGGCATGTGTAATGATTACCCGCGGCTACCGGCTATGATAAAATGTAAATAGAATTTCTGTATTACTTATCGGAGGTAAGGGAAAAGATTGATACGGAATAATCTTAAAATATATTGTGAGGTAATACTGTATCGATAGACGGATGCCAAGTATCAGTATTTTATGACATGAATTGAAATGATTAATTGAATGTTTAGGTATTCGAGTAAAGTCCACTAGATGGTGGTTTAGAGTTTTTTTCCTGGTGAGATCGTCAAAGATGATGGTCAACGTGTAGGAAGAAGAGGATAAATCATAGATGGTAACGTCGGAGAAAGTAGACAAGTGCTGTCACTATGTTTAAAAGAAAGATGATTCAGGGTTCTTTTGAACAAATGATCAGCAAACGAAAGGATATTCTAACATTTAGGTCATGACAGGTTTTTATGACATTGTTAGTCAGTGATGCCTCTTGACAATTCCATTTTTGACCCATTCATTTGAAAGGGGTGAGATTTAAAGATTGTGAACAGGTTCTGATAAAGTTTGTGTGTGGGGACATACACTCTAAGAAATGAAAGAGGGATGTTGCTCTTATAACACACACCATATGCTCCTCCAACCTGGATTCACATGTCCAATCTATGACCATCTTCTTATTTTCTGGTAAGTACCTGATGTATTAAGCAATAATAATCAAAATGGTCTATGTACAAAGTCAGATAATGAGGTTTTTTTACTTTCGTACAATTGCAAACTTATATTCTTATGTTAGATTTGAAAAGGTATGCTAGATTAACTACTAGCCTTTGCTAATGTTGAATGTGAGAAAGTGTCAGAATCAGAAAGAAGTTTTGTTGTTAGTTATTTTAGTTTAGTTTGCTTTCAATTGTTAATGTTCATCTGTGGATAAGAGGATAATATACATTTCCCAATCTACTAGCAGAAATTCCACATTTGGAAGATATTTTCTTTCTTACAGGAGTTTGGAGCATCAAGTGGTGTTCAGGCCTGTAATCTGCGATCATTGAAAGTGACTTTAAAATGTTTTGTAGAGAATAATCCAAATGTACTGCCAAAAGTAGCAATACTTTACCCTGCCATGGGATTCCTGCCTGTTGGGATGCATGTTGGGATTGCTGTGAAAAACAGCTGTTAAAGGTCATTTAAATGTGTCCTTTCGCTCAAATTTTTCAGGATTAGGGAACTTTTATGAAATAAAATCAGGTGTAGCACATTGAATGAAGTGGTATTTATTTGAATAAGTCACTTGGGTTGGATTGAGTCATGTTAAGTACAATGAAATAAATCAGACAACATAGATACAACGCAACTGTGTTGAGTAAATGCAACGCAACTGAGTTGAGTAAACGGGCATCAATATACAATGTAGCCCTTAATTAAGAGGGTTAGGTAACATTTAGTTAAAACATTATTTAATAATCAGGTTTCTATTCTTCCTATTTATTTAACCCAGTTGAGTGCACCCCAGTTGAAATAACCTGGTATCTCCACCTCCACAGTACATTTCAAAATGTTTACAACTAATTTTATCTAATATTGTGACTAAATTATTGTGATGATATTGTATCGAGGGTCCTCTGGTCATTCTCACACCAATTAAATATCGATGCATTCAATACATTACTTGCCACTAAGTTTATTTGCTGGTAGTGCAAGACGATACTGAGGATCACAGAAGTCCTTTGGATGAAAAATGTATGTGCAAAATAAAGACAATTCTAGGGATTGTGAGTGCAATGATAACATTAGGTTGTTTTTGGAAAAATCTTTTGAACATTAATATTTCTAAACAAACAACAGTAATAATCTGGGCGACCTCCTGAACTCTTTAGAATCAGAGTCCCCATTATTGTTGTCATTTTACAGATAGAGGAAGAAAATAAGTTCTTCCCTCATATTTATTATGTATAAATATATAGATAAAATCAGCATAATTCATAACCATGCATCCAATAAACAAAAGAAAAATGAAAAGAAATACTGTCAGTAACTCAATATTGGCAGTGGATCTTCATGTTTAATAATAATAATAATAATACATTTCATTTATAATGTTTACAGACCAGCGTCAGTGTGGGACAGTCCTCATATCCATTTTGCACGGATTAATTAGTTTAGCGCACTCCCAATATCAGTTATTTCAAATTTTCAGGATTTTGAAGTTGAGTTCAGAACTTTAATGGCATGTGGATAAAAACTGTTCAAGAATCAGTAAGTCCAGGTCATGATAGACTTGCAGTCTGGACGCTGAAGGGAGAGGACGCTGGCGTTGTCTGTTCGCCGCTTTTCCATCAGAGTTCTACAGCCTGCAATACTAGAAACTGACAAGTATACCTTTTATTGTTGCTAACCGGCAAACCTTTTGGATTTATATCCGTATTTGTATCTTTTATTCTGTATTTGCATTTGTACGAATTCTACCGAGTCTATTGACGGTCTGCCTACCTGTTGCTGCAGGTGTACCGTAACCCGGAGACTTCTGTATCTGTTTGTTTCATCGTTGATGTCCGTTTCTGTTTGTTCATCAATGTCAGCTTGTTTATCCGTCTTGTTCATGACTGCCCCCGTGACACTTTCACCAAAAGCCGCTGTTGATCACTTTCTGTGTTTGATAGCTTTTCTTCTCGGCATCATTTCCATTAAATAACGGCAACTAACATCCTCTGTGCGTCTCATCCATGGCTAACGGCTAATAACGGGCTAGTCTCCACGACTGGCATGATGATAAATTATTCCGTCACCCAACTGATGAAATTCAACAACTACAACACTCCGTTGTGCATATCGGTTATTAAACAACCTGGACTCCTTCGCCGGCCCCGTTACGTTCACAGAAGTTGCCGTTCTAAGTTTGTTTACTCCCGCTCCGATAATTCCATTTCGTCCTTTTGGTCTGAAGTGCGCACCGTCGTGTCTCAGATGGTCATCAGAACGCTGTCTCTTCCCACTAGTGGCACTGGAGTTTCCTCCATAATGTTACTCACTGTGCGGGTTAGAAAACATGGAGTGGATTTCAGTCTTCTTCGGCCAATACAGAGACTCACTGTTCAATCTAGTATTAAAATCGAACTCTTTAATACGCAATCGCTCACAAACAAATCATGCCTCATACATGACCACCTTCTGGAGAAATCTCTGGACGTTATGTGCCTTACAGAAGCCTGGCAACAACCAAATGATTTTTCTGTCCTGAATGAGACTTGTCCCGCCGGTTACTGTTACCTCCAGAAAGCAGGCAGCACTGGTCGTGGTGGTGGTCTGTCTGTCATCTACCGCAGTGATTTGGACTTGTCTCCCCTGCCGTTGCCAGAGATCTCTTCTTTTGAATGCCTGGCATTTAATTGTAAGCCCCCTTTCTCCATGACCATACTTCTAATCTACCGGCCACCCAAACCAAACCCAGCTTTCATCTCTGAGATGTACATCCTTTTGTCGACATTTTGCACAACCTCTGCCAATATTTTAGTTCTTGGAGATAGGAACATTCATGTCGACTCCCCTGTGTGTCGTTTTGCATCCGAATTTCTCCAACTACTGGATTGTTTTAATCTCAGGCAATTTGTCGATGTCCCCACCCACACCATGGGACACACTCTTGATCTTGTCAACACTGACTCTGCTCCTCTCAGCAATCTTCTTGTGTACGATCTGGGTGTGTCCGACCACAAGGCCGTCTCCATGGAATTGTCGCTTGTGTCCCCCCTCACCAAGACCAAACGTCAAATCTACTTCAGGAATTTGAAAAACATCAACCCAGAAACCATGACAGTCGACCTCCAGCATCTTCTTTCTGCAAACTTTGTATCAGCAAATGACTCAGTGTATTTCTACAATAACTCCCTGAGTAGCATCCTGGATCGTCACGCCCCTGTAAAAACTAGAACAGTCACCTTCTCCCGCTCAGCCCCCTGGTTCACCAGCAAGCTACGGGAAATTAAGGCAGCTGGGCGTGTCCTTGAGCTGCATTACAAGGCTTCAGGTCTCACTTCCCAGAAGCTAGTCTTTCGGGAACACCAAAAGTTCTACTCAAAGTCGCTTACAGAGACTCGGTCACTGTTCTACTCGAACATTATCAAAAACAGTCCTGGAAATTCAGCTGTTTTCCACTATCAATCATCTTCTTAAACCACAAACTCCCCCACTAACAGAAATTACAGAGGAGCACTTTTATAATTTCATGGCTTTCTTCAAATCGATAAATGACTCAATCCGTTCTTTCCTTTCTGGTTCCTCCTCTCTACCTATCCAGTCTGATTACTCACAGTATGAGATCTCCCATTCTCTAAAAAGCTTCCCAGAAATCTCACTGCAGGAGGATGAGGTTTTCATCAGGACAATGAAGCCCTCCACCTGTGCCTACGACCCCTTTCCTACAGTCCTAGTGAAAACTAACATCTCTTCCATCAGTCCCCTTATCACCGCTGTAATAAACCAATCCCCCCAGGCTCTCGATCCAGAAGTTTTTGCTAATTACAGGCCCATTTCCTAACTCCCATTCCTCTCCAAAGTACTGGAAAAAGTCCAGTACTCCCACAAAGTACCACCTCCAGGACCACCTCACAGACAACAACCTCTTTGAAATGTTTCTGTCTGGTTACTGCTCCGCCCACAGCACAGAAACAGCTCTGCTTAGAGTCACAAAGGACCTATGGATGTCAGCAGATGCTGGTTCACCTTCCCTCCTGATTCTCCTTGATTTGTCTGCTGCCTTCGACACTGTTGACCATGGAATACTCCTACACCGCCTACATCACACCATTGGACTCCCTGCCACCGCCCTAAACTGGTTCCTTGGCCCCATTCTGTTCATACTGTACATGTTCCCCCTTGGCCATGTTGTCAGTCGATATGGACTCTCATTCCATTGCTACGCTGATGACACTCAAATCTATATAAAAACTGACACATGTTCCTCCTCAGCCTCTCCATGCTCATCGTCATCATCATCTCCCGTGTCAACTCTCTGCACTTGTCTGGAGGAGATAAAGGTGTGGATGAATAACAACTTTCTCCGGTTGAACAGCTCCCAAACCGAAGCTATTTTAATTGGCACCCCACATCAGACCCAGTCTTCCTCCATAACCAGTGGTACTTTCTCAGGTCAAGACATTCCCCTCTCTTCATCAGTCACCATCCTCGGCGTTAGATTTGACCCTCAACTCAGTTTTGAATCCCATATCAAACACATCTGCAAGGTCTCCTTTCATCATCTCAGAAATATTTCCAAACTCCGTTCTTCACTCACCATGAGTGATAATGAAAAGCTGGTCCACGCGTTTGTCTCCTCCAGACTGGATTACTGTAACGCACTTCTCATCGGGATCCCTGTTAAAAGTCTTCTAAGACTTCAGTATGTTCCAAACAGTCTGAAGGATCCTGATGAGAGTTCGTAAACACGAACACATCACCCCCGTTCTTCATTCCCTTCATTGGTTTCCCATCTCCACCAGGATTGATTATAAGATCTCTATCCTCACTCACCAGTGCATCCATGGTAACGATGCACCCCCCTACCTGAAAGAACTACTCACCCCACTGACCTCAACACGATCCCTCCGTTCTACCCACTCATACCGCCTCCTCCTCCCCCGGACTTAGTTCAGCACCATGGGTGATCGGGCCTTCTGTTCTGCCACTCGTCTGTGGAATGCCCTCCCTGACCGTCTGAGGGCTCCACAGACGACTGACACATTTAAAAAAGGACTTAAGGAGCCTATAACTTTTAATTAACATTGCTGCTTTTCGGTCAGGTTTTTATATAGTTATTATTTTATTTTATATTGCTTTTATCTGCTTTTACCTTGTAGCACTTTGAAATTTGATCCAGATGTAAAGTGCGTTATAAATTAAATGTATAATTATTATTATTACTTCCAGAGGGCACCAGAGTGTGGAGAAGGTTGTCAGGGTGAGATGAATTTTTTATTATACTTTGGGCCTGACGTGCATCATGATCGTGTTCATCTGGTGAAAGCATCACATCCAAATGTGTAATTTTACAAAACAACTGTAAATTTAAGGACATACTAAAATGGGGAACATGATAAGTATCATACCTGCATTTTTAATTTGCTGAAATCGCCACTAAACAGGCTCACACAACCGTTAGCATGGCACAGGAAGGATCATGGTTGCCCCCCCAACAAATTTCAAAATGTTATAAAATAGGAAATATTACTTATCCCTCTGTTATTGACAGCACTGTTCTCTATAAATGAATTAAAAAGACACATTTATATTTTTCACAACAGATTTTATTGTGGTTGCTTTTGAGTGTGTATTATTTAGTACTGGTTCCTGTTACATCAGACTTGCCCTATGGGTTGAGGAAATATTGCACACAAACATCGGAAAGAGCACTAAGGAATACTAGTACTTAAATCTATTGGCTATAGGTTACATATGAGTTTGGGGAGAAGGGCAGAGAGGACGCAAGATCACAAGACAAATATACCACACAGCTGCAGACAAATATTTTTAAAGTTCTCCCAGGAGAAAGAGCAAAGGCAGAGAGAAATACAGGGGGAGAGAACTAGAAGAGGTGCAGAGAAAGAAGAAAGAGAAAATAGAAATGTCAGTTCAAGAGTTTGTAGTTTTGTTGTTGTTGTGGTGATTGCCTTGCATAAAAACAGTTTTTTATGACATAATTCCAGAGTTTTCTGATGAGCTTGGTGAGTGGGTTGAATATCCCAAAGTACCAAAGCCTGTAAGCGTCGGGTTGTGATCTGTCTCCTTGATCTATGGCCTCTGTACTGTTAGTTTGTTATGTGTCATGTTTGTGTTTAAAGTGTCTAGATTCTGTCTCACATACTTACATCTAAAACATACCAGTTACTCTCTTTCACCTCCGTATCCTGCCTCCCTTAAGACTACACCTCTACTTTTGCTACTTCCCTCTTATTGTGGCAAAAGAGGGTAAACCATTTTTTCACCAAAAAGCGAAGCCTCCATAATTGCTCTCATCAACCGGAAATCTATACTGTGCTGCACCAACAATCACGTTTTATTTCGATACGGTGCCGTTGATAATCCCTGGAGTTATCCTTATGTGAAATGTCATGGCACAAATTGCAGAAATTATAAAAAGCTCCTTTAAAAAGCTGAAGTATCCCTGTTCTTAATGAAAGTCCGAGCAAAATCCTAATTAAAAAAGGAGCAAAAGTCCTAATGCATCATAAGTCATGCACATCCACGTCCAACCACTCCATCAGTCACAAAGCTCCCTTAGAATTAGAGTATGGTGCTTTAGAAAAAACAAGACAGTTTAAGGATTATGAAAATATCCTGCCTCACCTTTACAATGGGAAAAGCCTAACTTCCCAATAAACACAATGATTATGTAAAAACTTGGATTAGAACTAACTTTTCTATTTTGGGAATAAAACAGAAGTCTGGAACAAAAGATTAATATTATTTCTGGGAAAGGATTTTAAAGATGTTGCAGACAGTTTCATGTTACTTCCTGTTTGCAACATCATGCATCATAAATTAAATGTAACGTAATAAATTAACATTTTAAATTAGCAGCAACATAAAGCAAACCCAAACATCCATCAGAATCAAATAAATCCAGGGGTTTGCTCATTTGGTGTCACTTTGATGAATATGAGGCTAGACATCATGGTAATGCTTAACAATGTTGAGTATCTTTCAAGTTATGTGGTAGTAACCGTCATTCAACGATGTAAGACATAACAGTCCGTTGGGGACAGCCATTCGGTGTGTACTGTTGTACATCTGACTGCCTGTGCACCAGTTCTTATACATTCATTTTGACTCCCTAAGGCATAAGCAGAAAGAATTTGGTTTTATCCCCTTGTGTGAATAACAACCTTCGTCCATGAATTTATAACATGCTGGGAAGTTCTGTTGATGCGTCATCATCATTATTTGATCTTTAGTAGAGTCACCGTAGTTGATATAGCAATGACTTGGCTGTTCTTTGATTTTGAATGTCCTCACATCCATGTATAAGAAAAAGCCCAGCAACACCTTAAAAGTGACGAGAAGCATTACTTCATGAAGAGAACATACTTTGCATGAAGCCCCTTGAAGCTAAATTGTAGTCGTGTTAGTCCAGATTATATTTTCATGGTTAAGTAGACAATAAGAATAATTTTATCTTCTAAGTGTTTCAATGTCTGCTTAAATTTTATACTACATACATTTGCTTTTCTTCCTCACTGAAACGGGCCTACATCTCAATCTTACAAGCTGGGAAGGACTCATCCTGCATGACAACAGTGCTGCTGCTGGCCAGGACCATGATGTTCAACTCTTGCTGCTTGTCGTGGGTCTCCTGGTACCACTCCCTCATCACATCAGTGTCATGGGTTGGAATCAGAGTCACCTGACACCAAATAGAAGCAAAGTTATTTGAATCAAGCACTCAAAAATATTCAAGTATCATCCTTAAACCAAAACATGCTTTTGTTCCTTTTTGATCTTTAGGGGCGGCTGTAACTCAGTGGGTAATCAGAAGATTGGAAGGTAGCCGGTTTGAGCCCCAGCAGGTTTACATGTCATAGGGTCTTTGAGCAAGACCCTCATGCATGGGTCAAATGCAAAGAACTGGAATTTTTTCCGCTCGGGATAAATGAAGTGTTTTTTTTATGTTTTTTCTAATGTAGAGTTTTGTTAATTAGCCATAGGTCTTAACAGAAAAATAAAAGTATCGAAAATGATACATTTGAGTTATCGAATTGATGTCATTGACCTGTTTTCAATGTCGCTAACCCTAACCTTACTCAGTTTTATTTTGATTTATTTGTCTTTCACTTACTCCAGCTGTATACTACATTCAAATGTCTTTACAAATGTGGTGAAGAGAAGCCTGAGCTATCATTCAACCTTCATCTGTAACTGCTTATCCTGTTCAGGCTGGGGTAGGGGTGGAGCCTATCCCAGCTGACATTGGTACACAAAAACAAAGTAATGAGACAACCAATACCACCTACTGGGAATTTAGAGTCACCAATTCTCCTAAAATGAATGCATAAATGACTGAGGGAGGAAACGTGACCACCCAAGGAACACACAAACGCGGTTAGAACGCCACACTGAAAGGCTCCAAGGCGAGATCTGGAATTGACCTGAGGCCTTCTTGCTTTGAGGCAACCGTCCTTCCTACGGTGTCACTGTAATGCGTATAAGACTGAGTATTCAATCAAAATGAATTAAATTCATTTACTCATTAAAATTGTTTTAATCTGTTCATCATGTGTTCCTTGAAATTTAGATGGAGGTATTAAATGATCTCAAAATTAACTCAAAGTACTCACATGAAAAATCACAAATTATTTTCAAAGACACCCAATGTACCTGGTACTTCAACAATATCAAATTATTATATGATGATCAAACAAATACTTGAAACTTACTTGCACATTGTTGCCCCACTGTGCCTTTCCTTCCAGCAGAGCATCAAGGACAGCCCTGCTGGGTTCCTGAGCGGTCAGATCGTTGCCACTGACGACATAGTAAGATGAGCGCACTCTCTTAAAGAATTCAGCATCCACATTCTTGGCACTGCAATGATTGGGGATGTAAACCAAATCCATGTACATGGGAGGAGAGTTGGGCAAAGCTATCCCACCAGATACCTTTCCACCGCCGGTACCTTATAGATACAAAAATATATGATTTTCTTTGAAGAGCTCAAAAAGATTTGCATCATGATATGAATGAAAACAGGTGAATAATACCCACCTAACGTGGCACTTTTTACTCCTCTGGATGCAGAGGTATTGGTTGCGTTTTTGGCATCTTTCCCCTCTCCGACGGTCTTCCTTGGAGATGAAGTCTTTGCGTCCTTCACTTTTGATAGGCCAGTCTTCCTGGCTGGTGAGGAAGACTTTTTCAAGAGTTTTTTCTTCTTGGGTTTTTCTCCTTGTTCTGTATTGGCATTGTTGAGGTTTTCTTCAGCCTTGAGGGCCTCTGGGTCCACCATGCATACGTCATGGTGGCCTGAAGATGGAGCAGAGTCCCTGAGTGCAACAGGGGGAGGATCAGCATGCCTGTAGGTCAGGGTTCTGTCAGTAGGCAGCGTCTCGGAGTCATCTTCAGAATCAATGTTAGCATCTGCTGTAATGGAGGGACACTCCTCTGTCCCAGGTGGAACATCTGAATCCGTCTGGGAGGGGACAGATTCACTGATGGATGTGGGTGGGGTCTCCTCACATTGCTTGGTTGAAAGCTTACCTCCTGGGGGAGGAGGTCCACCACCTAACATGGCCAAAGGCTTCTCTTCAGTCAAGGCATCCTCCTCGCTGATGAAGTATTCAAGTGGGTTTGGGTTGATGAAAGATGGGGATAATTCTGTCTTTGGGTGACGGTACTCACATGAGGTGACTAAGCAGAGATCCACATCTATCTTCGATGAGGCAGAAGGGCTCTTTTTAGTAGAGTCTGGGTTACTGGAGCCACAAGAAGCATTATTGCATGGAACAGAGGAGAGGGGTAAATATGATGGAAATGCAACTTTGGGGCTCTCAGGGGATTTCGCCTCAAGTGTGGAATCCTCACCTTTAAAAGGATTAGTTTCCTTTACTGGGGAGAATGTCTCCTGTTTTGTAACGTTGAACGAAGGTGACGGTGAAGAAGCTTTTAGAAGTGATGGTGAAGTTTCATTTGGAGGTGATGAAGTGGTGTTTAGAGGTGATGGTGAAGCAACTTTTTGAGGTGATGGTGAAGCTGCGATTGGAGTTGATGGTGAAGCGAAGTTTGGAGTTAATGGTGAAGTGGCACTTGGAGGTGAGGGTGAAGCAGCTTTTGGAGGAGATGGTGAACCAACATTTGGAGTTGATGGTGAAGCAGCTTTTGGAGGAGATGGTGAACCAACATTTGGAGGTGATGGTGAAGACGCATTTGGAGGTGATGGGGAAGATGCGTATGAAATTGATTGTGAAGTTGAGTGTTGAGGTGATGGTTCTGAAGCGTTTGGAGCTGATGGTGAAGGCACGTTTGAAGGGGATGGTGAAGTCACATTTGGAGGTGATGGTGAAGTAGCGTTTGGAGGTGATGGTGAAGGCGCATATGGAAGTGATGGTGAAGTCGCGTTTGGAGGTGATGGTGAAGAAGCGTTTGGAGGTGAGGGTGAAATCTCGTTTGGAGGTGATGGTGAAGAAGCGTTTGAAGGTGATGGTGAAATCTTGTTTGGAGGTGATGGTGAAGAAGCTTTTTGAGGTGATGGTGAAATCTCGTTTGGAGATGAAGGTGAAGAATCGTTTGGAGGTGATGGTGAAATCTCATTTGGAGGTGATGGTGAAGAAGCGTTTGGAGGTGATGGTGAAATCTCATTTGGAGGTGATGGTGAAGAAGCTTTTTGAGGTGATGGGGAAATCTCGTTTGGAGATGATGGTGAAGAAGCGTTTGGAGGTGATGGTGAAATCTCGTTTGATGGTGAAGCACCTTTTGGAGATGATGGTGACGTAGCTTTTGGAGGTGAGGGTGAAGCACCTTTTGGAGATGATAGTGACGCAGCTTTTGGAGGTAAGGGTGAAGTAGCATTTGGAGGTGATGGTGACTTGTCGTAGTTTTGCTGTGTGTCAAGTTTAAGGAAAAATCTCTCCATATTTGGTGAATCTGGGCTGGAGCTTTCTTTAGTTAGGGGACCCCCTAATACTGGGGATGGCTCATTGGAGCAAGGGGAGTGACTTAGAGATGACACCTTTGGGGTAAGGGGGGATTTGTCAGTCTGTCCAGCCATTGCATGGGACATCTCTGTCATTTGACATGGGGTTGTGACAGATGGAGTGGACTGAGATGCATCTGATGGGGTTACGGAAGTGGCAAGGACTGAATCATAATCCTCAAAAAGCATAGGCTTCTCTACAGCAGTGTCATGTTCTTCAGATGGTCTTCTCTCCGACCCACCTGAGGGGCTGTAGTCAACCTCAGTTGGGCCATTCTCTGTGGCATAAGAGCTTCCCCTGACAAATGGGTGCTCTGGGGATTGCTTGCTAAAGTCCAGGGCCAAAGAGTGGTCAGGAGATTCCTGGCCAAATTCTATTGACATAGTTGAGTGCTCTGGGGATTTAGTATCTTGCATTTCTGTTCTGGTTTTCATCTTTGGTGAGATGTCTGGGGAAATAGACATAGGTCTTGGACTGTCCTCCTTCAAAGGAGATCCTTCCGCCTCGTGAAAGGTGGTCGGGGTCTGAACAACGGAGACTGAGAAAGAGTCATCAACTTCTGTTGAGTGAGGAGAACCAACTTCAGCATGAAGGGAAGGAGAGTCAGTAGTGGGTTCTGGCAAGGAGCTGGTGGCCAGAGAGGTGGTGGATGCTGAAGCTAAATGTGAAAATGTATCTTCTGCTACCACTTCTTCCAGAGGGGTTCCTGACTTGTCTGATGTGGTGCCTTCGGAAATTGACATTTTACTCTCTTCTTTGGATGCAGTGACAGGATCTGATTCATGTGTGGTTATCTGTGCTGAGGACAGGAAAGAGTGGCTGCTTACTTCAGATATATTATGATCTATATCATAGGGTGACTTTGCCATCTTTGGTGGGAAATCAGGTTTTGTTTGAAGAGGGCTTGGAGAGGTTATGCTCTCTACAGGGGAAGTGCTCCCTGGTTCTTGATCATCGGGCTCTGGGGTAGCTCTAGTGGAAAAATCTTCTTTATCACTTGTGAGCTCTACGATTATTGGACCTTTGTCTTCTGATACAGGTGGTAGAGGCCCAGCTTTTTCATCTACTGGTGACTGATAGTAAGGTGTGTGACCAGATGACTGAGGAGAGTGACCTCCTTCCAATGTCTTATCATCTGCACTGGTGGAGGAATCAGCTCTTACTCTGGTGCACACTGCCAGAGTAGTGGACAGTTCTATTGGAGCAGGAAATATTGATGGAAGATGAAAGTTGTCTTTTTGGTCCACGGAGGGAGAACGTACAACCGGGGATGTGGTGGAGGTGGAGCTGAGTCCAACTGAATCTTTGTCAGGCTCGTCAGAGGGTTCATGAGCTGTGCCAAACACTTCAGCTTTTCCTTGATGGGGAAAAAGGTCCTTCAAGACTTTATCTTCTTCTAGGGATGAAGGGGTAGACATCGTGGAAGCAGAGTGATTGTAGTCATGGCCTTCTGTTGCAACACTTTGGGAGTGATCAGACTTGAGTATATCAGGAAATGGGGACAACCGCTTCCTGTCAAATTCTCCAGATGGTGATGTTCCAAACCGGTCAACATCCTGTGAAAGAGCTCTAGTCTCATCACTGGTGGTTTCCTCACTCATGACATACCTTGAAGTCAACACGTTATCCATGGGAGAAGCCACAGTGGAGATTTCGGTGCTTGACTGAGTCTGGGCAGAGGGGACAGTATAACCTGCAGGTGCTTCATCTCTGTACTCTTCATCTGAGGCTGCTGGGCTCTCAAGGCAAACTGGTATCATCTCATCATGGATAGATACAGCCGGAGAAACAGGTGAGGACACTTTGGGTGATGCAGATAAAATGAGATGTTGTTTCTTTAATTCTCTCTCACTATTCTGACTTTCGATATTTTTATTGGTAAGGTCATCATTGTTTTGAACACTATCTCCGTGTTTAAAGTCTTCATTTTTGTTTTGTTCACCTTCACTTTGAGAAATCCTATCTTTATCTGGTTCTGCTCTCTGTGGTTCATAAACTTCTTCTCTCTCTCCTTTCTCCTCATAGTCCCCTCCCTCAGATGTCACTTCCATGATAGTGCCTTCATATTCACACTTCTCACTCACACTGCCATTGCGTTTGCCTTTGAGAACCTGTTCATCTGGAGACCCTCCCTTTTCACCTTCAGCCTCTGTTGTGGTGATTCCCTCATTCAAAGACTTTAGTGTTTCAGGTGACTCTTTGATTTGTTTTATGTTCTCTTGGTGGATGATGACAGCATCTCCTTCCTTATTTTCTTGCACAGTCGCATCATCCTCCACCAACTCTTCACCTTTAAGCTCTTCAAAGTCCTTAGTGAGGTCATCTGGAGAGGACATCAGAGACCTTTCTGCCTGTGGATCCTCTGAAGCAGCAGCTACAATCGCTGCAATTTTCTCAAGGTTCACTTTTGTCTCCTTCTTTGTCACCTTTGATTTTACTGTGTCTTTTGATTTTGATGGGGTTCCAGTTCCATCTTTCTTTAAGTCTTTTTTCAAAGACTTCGGTTTTGGAGATGGGGCCTTTTCTTCACTGGTTAATATCTTTTTCACATCTTTTGAGGGCTTTTTCACATCTTTCTTTAACTCTTTCTTTTCTTCCTTCTTTTCTTTCATAGGGGAGTCTCTTCTCATATCCTTCTTTACAACTTTCTTTGGCTCCTCTTTCTTTACTTTCTCATCTTTTTTACCATCTTTTTTGGCCTCATCAACCTTCTTTGCTGGTTCTTTTTTAGCCTCCTTCTTCTTTTCCACAGGCACTTTGCTATCCTTTTTAGCATTCTTTTCCTTCTCAGCTTTTAGTTTAATGTCAGACTTCTTTTTTTCTGGAGTGTCATTTTGAACGTTTTTCTCTTCTTTTGCTTTTGGTTCTTTCTCAGTTGCTTTCGCCTTTTCCTTTTTAGCTGTGACCTTTTCTTTTTTATCTGCTCTTTGTGTTTTTTCATGTGATAATTCAGCATCCGTCTTTGCTTTCTCTGGTGCTTCCTCCTTTGACTCCTTCCTAGTGCTTTTGATGGGTGATGGCTTCGGGGTAAACTTCAGGCTCTCTTTGCTGTCTGTCCTCAATTTCATCTTAGCTGGTTTCAGTGTTGGCGTAGAGGACAATGCTTTTTGAGTGACAACTGGCAGCTTCAGGAAGTCCAGGTGCTTTAGTTTCTCTAAACCTTCAAAGATGAGATTTTGAGTTGCATTACCAGGAAAGAGCACACGCACAACCTTATCTGTAGGGTTTGAAGGGTGCCACACGATGAGTGAGGATATGGAAGTCAAGTAAGAGACAGGAAACTCAGATTCCTTTCCGTTTGGCAGCAGGATGGAAGTAGTGTCTTTTTCACTGCCTGTCCACTGTTTCATAAAGTGCTGCATCTCCTTGCTGTTGTTTGATGGGTTAAGAACATACATTTCAAGCTTACCGACACCCATTTTCTGAAAGAGAATGACTGGCTCTATGGTGTTTCCGACAGGTCTTTGCAAAGGCTCTATCTTCAAATTAAGTTTGTTGAGTAACTGCTTAGTAATCGCTGCCTCCTCAACGCTACTTCGCACTCTGAAATTAGGTTGAGGGTTATCCAAATCTTCAGGGAAATTCACAAACACAACACCAACATCAGGAGAAATCATGTTCTTCACCCAGTCACTATTAGCTGTCGAACCCTGTGACTGTTCTTCCTCAAGTTCTGCAACCTTCCTCTGCAGCATGCTATTGATGCCTGGCAGATTATCGCCGCTAATGTGGGTCAGGAGGATGGAGTCCACCCTATCAAGATGTCTCACCAATTTCCAGAAGCATGACTTCCTGTCAGAGCCACCGTTAATGAGCATATTGAAGCCATTGACAGCAAAGAGAGCAGAGTCTCCACATCCAGCAGGGAAAATGTAACAGCATGGTTTAGAGAGTTTGAGGAATCCACCTGAGGTTGGTGGTTCCAGCATGTCAAATGGAGATGGGATCTCTACTGATTCAGATAAATACTCAATGAACTCTGAGAGGCCCTCCATTTCAGGAAGTATGAGGGCAGAGTTTAGTTTCATGTGGATGAAGTCCTGCAGGTTGTGTTTGTCCAGGTTGGAGTTTTTCCAGTCACCTTGCTCAGGGCAAGAGAGTGTAAGGTTGGCTTTGTTCGCTGGGTGAATGGTGCTCAGCAATTCACCAATCTGTGCATGAGAGGAAATATGTAACTTTCAACAAACTGAGGTTATTAAGGTAATGAATTGAGCAATGGCAGAATAATTTATTTCTAGGGAAGGGAGCCACTATGAAATTTGTTGAAAGGTTTTTGCTGACAAAATAAAATTCCCGATGTTACCCTAAAAGCAATGAGACCCTTACATTAATGTTAGGTACAAGAATAACAAACTGAACCAACTTAAGGTTTGACTTTTTCATAACCAAATTTCTGACCAAATGGAACATTATTACATTTGTTTCATGAGTCAGATGAAACGGTTGCCTCACCTCTTGGTCAGTGAATATGTCTATGAAGTTGAAAAAGGAGAACGATCCGGACTGAAGAATCAGCTCCCCGGTGCTTTTAGAGCATTGGCCTGAGAGAACCAGAAGCTTGTGTCTTGCAGTGTCTGAGATCATCAACCGAGCCTGGAAATTCAAGAAATTTCTATGATAGCGTGCCATGTGTTGAAAGAAAAATTATTTAAATAAACCTCGCGAAAAGTGTTGAAAAAATAAAAAAATATTTATTTAATACATACTTGAAATGTTAGATTCCAAGACAGGGCTAGATTTACTGCTACTGCAATCAGCTTATTTATTTAATGCTCTTGAAACTTCGCCAACTTAACCAACTCAAATCTTTTCAGTAATTAACATGCCCTCGCTCTTGTTTTGCCTACTCAGCAAGGATTTCTTGTGGTATGTGGAAATCCATAGCTGCAAGTGAGTATTTCTGCTCCACAAGAACAGAGCTGGTTGATATACTTGCAACTGCACAACACACTGGATTGGCTGCACAATCTTTACATGCCGCTATGTTGGCTTTTGAGGCTTTGGGGATATGGGAATGGCTACAAAGGTTATGTTGTTGTTGGCACCTCTATAAGTTGGCAGAGGTCTTAGCTCCTGAGGAAGAGTCGTATATACAGCTGTATATTGTAATACTGCATATTTATTGACGTGGTTACTGAGAGAAGTCTTTCCAGCCTATGCAAGTCCGACTGTCAGATTTGACACAGCCTTCAATATTGCATGGTTTCGCAAAGAACATAAAGATTGAAACAAGTACCACACTATATCAGATGATATCATCTGATGATACATTTATCAGATGATAAAATTAATGATCAGGATTTCTAATCAAAGTCATAAGTGTGGGTATTAACTTCGGCATTAATACAGAAAAAGCAATCAAATCCTGATCATGTAATGCAAATTTACTAATCAAGTGGTATAAAGTGTGTGGTTTTTAGAGATTTTTTTTCATTTTGTTATTATTAAGCAGACATTACAGCCGGCCTCTGTTCAGTTACTTCATTGTGGCCTTGCATTTTCATTATATGTGTACCCTATTTAAATTCCATGTCTCTCTGTCTCTTTCCTCTCCTATCTCTGTTGGTCTTCCCTTCTACTTCAGCAACACCTGCTGTCCTGGTTAGCTGGCCGGGTCAATCCTGCTGTGCAGTCAGATATTATTATTGCACACTTTGACTGCAGACATGGCTTGGGGGTAGAGGCAACACTGAAAAGGAGCAGTGACGCGAGAAAAACCAGTGTCATCTATGCTTTTCACACTGCAATGTCTTCCTTTCCCTCAAAATGCAGCAAAAAGCTTTACTAAGTGGTTGTACTTTTTATTTTGGTGGTGAAGAAGCCGTTTTCTCTTGAGCTGCAAACTGCTCCTATTTTTCTTTAAAATACCCATCACTAGCATCAAACAGAACTTCAATATAACGTGGTCAACATAGATGAGCGGTATGGCTGAGTAAAAAAGCTTTTCCATAATGGTGACAATAGCAATTGCTCAATTTACCTCAGTACTGACGGCATCATCTGAAGGGTTGATGAGCACCACCGTCTCCAGGACGTTACTTTTATGGTGCAGAATTCTCTGCCCTGAAAAACAAAATAGTTGCAAATGAAAATAACAATAACATTCTTTTATTATGCCAAGAAATTAGCTCTCTAAAGCTGTGTTTTAATATCATAATGTTGATATGGCACATCCCCTAGTATCGCTTATCTTTCCCTCTTGCCCACTGGTCTATGTGCCTTTTGCTGTGGCAACACCTGGTGATGTGGGCGGGTCTTCAGCATACCTGTCTTCATGCCACCACCAAACCTTGCAGCTACCTCCACCTGTTGCCAAATTGTCTATCAATCTTTGTGGTAGACCTCTAGCCGGCTCACTGTATTAAGCAATTGTTATTGAGGGTTCAGACCAATGAGGATCTGTTTTCTCTTGTGAATCAAAGACCCACTATTCTGCCCAACCAGTTCTTACTCCCTTCCAGCCCAGCCTCCCACGCTGTCAACTGAGAGTCCAAAAAGAACTGCCAACAATTTATCATTGACTGTTTAATGTCCCTATTTAGTTTTTGAAAACAGAGGGCCATTTGATTGAACCCATTTATAATTTGAACCAGTGGAAGTATGTATATGTGAAACAGTTAAGGATCCAGGAGCCTTGGGGATCCCATGGGTCAAAATGGCACCTAGGAAGATGTATTCACCATGGCCATGAGAAAGTCTTATACAATAAAGAGAATTTTCTTGTGTGTGTGTGTGTGTTTGGGGGGTGGGGGTTATAGCACGTGAGGACTAATTGGACTCACGTGAGGACTCAATTATTTAACTTGATTCAACCAACAAAGTCTAAAAAATGTCGAATAGTTTATAAAAGATGTTTTACCCAAACGGTTAAGATATTTCACACTATAATGAACGCCTTAACGGCAGACTAATCCAATGGACCATTTCCCAAGAATGTTGAATTTTTTATTGTTTTAAACATTTTTGACCAAACAATTTCTCATTTTATGGTAAATCTAGATTCTAAGATATCAAATTAATAAATTATATAAAATGTGTAACGAAATAATTTTTCCATACATTACATTACATACACGGACATTAAAAGGGTTAAACAACCCTTAAATAGTTCCTGTGTCTTAGTCCATTAAATGATTACAGGTGTGATAATTCTAATGCTTCCTTTTCATTAGTTAGTCAAAGGTTTCTCACAAGTTTAAAAACACACATTGGCATTGAAAGCATAATCTGACCAACTCAATAATCCATCAAAAGAAAATTAATCAGTGAACATTTATGTAACTGCTAATCAATACTCTAAGAAAAAAATCCACAAAAACTATCTTTTTTATTGTGATAATAAAGTGAACATCGTTCGATTTTGAACTATTGAACAAAGGACGATTTAAGACATGATCAGTAAAATCAGCTTTGCTGGAAAATTCGCCAGGAAAACTTTGATTGTTTCATAGTGGAAATGATTTTAAAAAAGCTGTTTTAATAACACACACATTATTATCTACCTAAAAATTTGTCAAAATGTGTTCAAAAGCATTGAAACTCAACATGATGTTCTCTATCAAACAGTCAAACAGAAGTAGATTTTACAACTGTAAAATAATAATATTTAGCTTTAAATAATAAAATAATAATATTTAGCTTTGACTCAGGTTTAATACCTATCCTGACGTATCTTTCAAACTCAATCAGTCTCACAGTTACTCACAAATTTTTCTCATCTCAAATTTTTTAATCATTTGTGCTTTTTCTAAATTGTACATTCTTATTTCTACATTTGTAAGAGGAAATAAAACTGGTTAGAGAGTCCTGGTAGATCTCTGCTCTTCTCTTTCTCCTACGCAGCAGCTGGGCTCAGCAAACACATCAACTCATCAAACACAGTCTGGCAGTTCTCAGATGGCTGGGTAAATGTTAATGGTCTCTGCAGAATAGAGCACTTTATCTCTAAAAGAGATGAAATCTCAAGAGATGTAATACTTCAATTTCCATCCTTGACGCGAAACGTATTCTAGCATGAAACCCTTGATGTATCGTTATAAGACAGCACTTTGGTTGAGACCCTGGTGCAGCATTTTGGATGACGATAATTTAATAAGATGTTTTTAAGAGTAACTGAACAACAATTATGTTCTTCTTGGTGAATTATTTGGTAATAGAAGAAATTTATAATTTTAATAAATTTTTCAGCCACTTGGGGACAGCACCTCATCTTCATTTATATGTTAATGCAGAGCAAACGACATTTATATAGTTGATTTGATGAAATCCTAACAACCAGTGGCTAATCCTACAGATAAAGACAACATTAGCATTCATTTGGAGTTGTATTTTTGTCAGAGGATTAATCTATAATTTAAAGGTATTGATTTGAGTGAAATAGAGGAAGTGAAAGCATATGACATTTTATGAAAATAATTAAAATGTGAAAAAATAAACACTAATAACCCCCGTCCGGCAACAAAAATGTTAAATGAATAATTTTGCAGATAAAAAAATAAATCAATTAATAATTTGGTGTGTTTGGTTCGATTCTCATTCTTCCAGGCCGTGGTAATCTTTGAAGGCTGAATCTGAAGCCACTGGTTAAACATTAAATATTTCCCTCCTCTCATCCATGAGGCTTCCTCAGTTAAACAAATTATTTGGTCTATAAAATATTAAATTTCCCAGATCTTAAGATTTCGTTGTTTTATCCAACCAAAAATTAGAATAGAAATATTTGTAATCTATTATCATAGACAAAGGAAATATACTGAAAGCAGATGATTTTTGGCAATTCTGCACAGAAAAAATATTCAATTCCTTATGACCCTTTTTCAAGTGCTTGTGTTCTCTGCATGACTGCGGCTGACAATGATTTAATCTAAAACACTTTGCCGTCTTTCTCGCATAAGACAGAGTTGTTGGACTGAAAACGAGCAGTGGGGTGTGACAGGCTCATACCCAGTCATCTTTGGTTTCAAATGATTGATTATGCCAAGGACTGTGAACCCACTGTGAATGAGCCACTGATTGTGATCGGGGGTTATCCTCTGGTTTGGCTGACACACAAATGAGACGGGTAGCATTATTCACACCAACACATCAGGCCTCCCTCTCTCAGCTGTTCTCTCTGTTTCATGCGCTTGTAATTCATGGGTCAGTGATCTCCCATAAACTCACTAGAGAATATTAGTTCTAATATCTGCTGGTTGAACCCTCTGTAATTCTGCTAATACTATTCTGAAAAGTACATGCTGTCTCTACGGTTCAGGGGGCATCGAGGTGTTGCTTGGATATAGGCATAAAATTCATAAACATGGTATTGAGGACAGAGTGTGCCTCGTCTCCAGGGACATGATGTTGCTGCAGTTATTTGACTGCAGGTCTGACTCCTCCATACATATTTCATATAGTGGACTCCCGTTCTGGAGCACAAAGCCATTAAGCCTCACACTTCCTCCCAGATGGTTGTCACTCAATGTGGTAAAACCCTTTCCTGCATTGCGGTAAATAGAAAAGTGTCTCCTGTCCGGTGCACCATTATTGGCTTCTAATATTCCAGGAAGTTTGGTGAAGGTTGAAATGGTGACTCTTATTTGTCTGAGGCTATATCCACAATACATTGTATTGAATTTATTTATTTGAATAGTTATTTATTTGAAAATAACAGTTTTTTACCTTGATTACCTTGATTGATATAAAAAATCCTTTTAGCCCTGCATCTCTCTGTCTCTGCAGTAGATGAGTAAATGTGGCATACTTCACTGACAGCTCTCTTTCTGGCTGAATAGAAAGCAGAAGACTGGTACAGCCTGTCCGCCACAAACTGAACCAGACAGGGGAACGTCAATGTGGATGGCACCAGACCAAAAATAGATCAGTGGAACAACATGATTCAGTGCCTCCTCCCATTTGCATCAAAAAGGACCTTGCCTGTAATGAATAATTATATCTCCTCAGGTTGATGCCCCAAACGTGTCAGCACCTTTCCCACTGCTGTCACTCATGTTCCGCCGCAACAGAATAGCCGACTTTCAGCATCAAAGGTGGGAGTCCAATGAGCCCGGATGACAGTGATACCGTGTCCCTGTAAAACTAGATGGAACCAGTATACATAATAGACCAGTCAACCATAACATTATAACCAACTGCCTCATATTGTGCATGTTCTGCTTTTTTCTGCCAAAACACCTCGGACTCATCGAGGCATGGTCCCCAAAAGACCTCTGAAGATTTGACTTGTTCTTTCAGCATGTCCCATAGATGCCCAATTGGATTTGGAGGCAACGTCAACACCTTGAATCTGTTGCTGTCTTCCTCAAACCAGTCCCGAACTATTGTCATCATGTGGCAGGCCACTGCTATTATGGAATACCATTTCTGTGAAGGGTTGTACTTGATGAACGTTTACATCGGTTGTAAGTGTCAAAGTAACGTCCACATAAATGGCACAACCAAAGGCTTGGTTCTTCCCATAGTTCATACTGGTGCCAAACTTCGCACCAGGATGATGTCACTGCGTCTTCTGACACACCCTATTGCCTGTTCAACCACTGTTCATCCTCAGATCACTGAAAACCAGGAACACACAATGAGACCTGCAAATCTGCAGATGGTCTGACCCAGTCGTCTAGACATCGAAGCACAGCAAAGTCAGCTGACTCACAGACATTCAATCACTTGTGTTGCAGTATTGATTACTCTAAATAGGATTTCCGTGCAACTTCCTTTAAAGCCTTTATCCTTAGCATCGATCACTTACAAACAAATAACAGCCTGGTAGAAAAAAGTGAATAATCTTAAATTATTAATCACTAAATAATTATGCTTTTCCTATTTTTTTCAATCTGCTTCATATTGCCTTTATGAAGATGAAGGATGGCTTGACAGATGCAATAGGTATTAAGAGAAAACAGTATCATATTTGCAGAGAGTATCAGGGGGATTTTTAATTCAGACAAATGCATTTGTCAAAGTCATCATACTGCATTATTACTATTGATCACTGAATGGATTTTGCAGTATCCTACCGTTTTCTACCCTGCTGTACTGTATTGCATCATGTGGTCATATGAAGTGATCTTATCATATCGTATCGGCAACAATTTATGCAGGATTAAAATTAAAGTCTTGGCTTTTACTAGTTCACAGATCACAACAATATTTCTCTGCACCAGATAGACAAAAATGATTGTTTCCCCCTAACCTGACCCTTTTTTCTTTTCCTGTGGCACACCTCACCCCCGATCCTACCCTGATCCCTTGTTTGATTTTCTCCCATCCTCTTTGTTTTTCGCCCAACCGGAAAGAAAGAGGAATCTATTCCCTAAGTCCTCTCTGTTCTCCTCCCTGCTTTTTTTTTCAAGCGCAGACAACTGCCACAGGGGATTCTGCCATGCTAATCACCTGAATCTACTCTGCATCAAGTTGGGGTTGCAAGACAACATCATTCATGGAGGAAGAAAGACAAAAGAATGGAGGAAGATGGGAACAAGCTTTAAACATGGAGGCATGACATGGCGTAGGCATTTGGAATCACTATGAATGCAATCATATACTGTAATCATTGACTTTTCACTCCCTCTGCCCTTCACCAGTGTAGGCTTTTGAAGAGATTTGACCTGTCCTCATCCTACGCATGATACAGCTGAAAGCACCATACAGCAAAAGCTGAGAGGGCGTTTCCAGGGCCGGGTAGTAAAACACCTCTGCTCGGTAAACGGCACGAATGAGATGCTGACAGTCTACCACATACTAGTTCAAATGTAAGTTCAATATTTGCTATATAAACTAACTAAGTATAGTTTTATGGTAATTTTTACTATACTTCAAAGTTTATATTCTACTTAATAGTTTACATTTACTCCTGATTTCCTATGAGCTGAACTTCCTACGTATTTGTGAACAAGAAAATTTAGAAATTTTTAAATGGACGTTATGAAAAAAAGGGATAAAATGTTTATTGTTGGTGTGTGATTAAGAAAGTGTGGTAGTAAAGGTGAAAAAAATATTTATTATATTTCAAATGATTTCAAGCAATACAGATTCAAAATAGAAATTTTAAAAATCCTATATATTAATATTGTAATTCTGGTTGCATTTGTCTTGTTTGAATATAAAACTAAAAGGTTTCATAGCATTTTTTTAAAACATAAAATCTAAAATAGGTTGAACTAGCATACCTCTGCTAAAAACCAATAGTCTTCTTGAATTAAACTAAACCATTTTTTCACTTAAATTTTGATTTAGCTGTATTTTCTTTTTTTGTCTCTGCACTCAGTTAAGTAAAATGTGAAATGTTGACATGAATATTGTATTATGTTTCCTTCACCACCAATGTGTGTCTCATGCTTTGTTTCTAGAGCAATATTAAGACATTAATCAGACTGCCAGCGTTAAATATGAAGTAAAGAAGTATTTCATTCCCATATTACCTCTAACATCTGCAGAGAAACGAGCTGAGTGTCTGGAGACAAACAGCTTCAGTTCCTGGTCCAGGTTACAGTCAATAAGATTGGTGTCCCATGAGCGGATCCCTGCAGGATAAACAGAGGCAGAAAATAAACAACATGAAAACAAAAGATACAAGAAAGACTGAAAATGACATAGCAGATATTATACCAAAGAACTGACAGCAAGTTCACCAAAGATGTGACCTTTATCCAACCCATATATAATTATTTCACTTGTCATTTGTCTAAAGTTTGTTGAGAAATCCAAGAGACAATTTGTGAAGGTTATAGATAAAACAAAAACATCTGTAATGGAGGATATTTTTGTCACTCTTTTGTAGCCATCCGTCAAAATCTGTACTCTGTCAAATCAATGGACGCAAATATGATGCTAATTGAAATTAATTTGAAAGATTAACCTTGAAAAACAAAACATAAAGAAGAACATTTGAAAGTAAAAGAGAGATCTGATAGTGTGTCCATGTGGTCGACTTTATCTGATGAGGAAGATGTGTCAGGCAACCAGAACTGCAAATAGAGTGTCATGTGTATTGATTTCCTCCAAGATCGAGAATAAATACACAGTCAAAATAATGAAAGGCCTAAATAATTGATTGTAAGTATTTCAATTTAATAACAAATTTGCTTCTTATTTATTGAACAGAATCAATGTAAAGAATCACATTTAATGCAGTGATTGTCATGTCAGTCACGTTGAGCCAAAATGAATACATCAAATATGTAGTGATTAGTTAAAGGAGACAAAAAAAAACAAATTGGAGAGGCATTATTTTATTATGGAGTATTGCAATCATAAACACCTTAGAAATACATTGTATTTATCTCAACGTTCCCCTTAAAATGATGGAATGTAAGTGATACTTAAAGTATATACTTAAAGTCAGCATTTCGACCCAAAAAAAGAAAGAATGATCATGTCTATTAAGAGGTTATTGCAAGTAACTAAGTACATTTACTCAAGTAGGCTATTCTACTTAAGTACAAATTTGAGATACTCCATTTTATGCCTCCTTATTTCTACTTTTCTCCTCCATTACATCTGAGAATGGAATATTGTACTTTATACTCTATTAAATTTGTCTGACAGCTGTAGTTACTACTTTTCAATTTTATATGATCATAATGATGGCTGAAAATAACACATAGTCTCAAATCTGCTGAGTTACACTGAAACTGAGACTGAAAACAATGAAAACAGGCTGATCTTTTGAAAAGTGGACTTTTGCTGCATAGGCCCACACCATAATGCAACAGTGATCTTAATTCAAAAATCCCCTACACAGTATGAAAGGAGAACAATAACTACTTTTACTTTAATACTTTGAAGCTATCTTTGAATACAGAAGCTGTAGCCTTCTTGTAGTTGTGCATTATTTTCACCATATGGTAATACTGCTTTTACTAAAATAGAGGAACTGAACTCTTAATCTGACTCTTTCTGCCTACAAACAGACATCAGGTCAGGGAGGCACAGCCACTGGAGCGGCTGTACCAAACGCGAAATTTTGAAGACGGTTCCTTGTGGCTTTCCGTAGGGACCGCAGTGCGGACCGATCCACGCCCACCGGCCGGTGAGGGCTGAGAGAGCTGGAGTTGGATGATGATGATAATGATGATGGTGCAGATTCCCATGGGGATATTAAGAATGTAGGCCATTACCGTAAAAACAGCGATCGTTTAAAAAAAACGGCATAGATTCAGATTTGATGGCGGAGAAACAGTTTTTTCTCCTCTTGTCAGATCATCCAGTCCGCTAACAAAAGCCTGACGTACAGAAAGGAAAGGAGCTGCGGGATAAGAACGCACTGTTATGCATTATTGGCGCAAAGTACAGAATTAAAGCTGAATCACTCCTGATCATTACTTGTCGCACCCGCCCTGATGACAACATCAGGGTCGTTAACCTGACGGAGGGGATGAAGGAGTGGGTGGGTGGTAAAGAACGATGCTACCTGTGGGATCCAACATGCGAGGAGCGCGTCTACGACATGTTGATGTAACAGGGAGGGGCACCCTCTTTTATTTGGGCCCTAACAAATAAGAATAGATAAAATTCAGATATTTTTAGTGACCGATTCGCTCAGGCGTGATGGAAAGTATGTCAATGTTGACGCATTAAAAGGTTTTTAGACATAAACTCAAGTTGTTGCGGAGATAAGTTCAGCGAGCTCCATCTTACCTTTCTCTATGTCCGCAATGGCACACTTTAGGTGGTCCTCAGATGTGATCTCCCCGATGACCACCAGCAGGTAAAATTTGCCGTCATTGAAATGCTGTGAGGGGCTGGAGGAGGTCGGAGGAGACCCCGTCATGCTTTGGCCACCTAAAGTCTCCATTTCTGCAGATTGAACCAAGGTGGCCATACTCTCTTCTCGTTTCCTCTCTCCTTTCTCCAGAATAGACGCGCACAGGATCCCACAGCAGCCTCCTCCCTTTATTCTCCGCAGCGCTCTGAAGACATGCCAGTGAAGCCGGGATAGGAGTGGCCCCAGCCTTTTATACCAGCACACACTGTGTCATATTCGGTAACCGGGGAGAGGAGAGCGCGCCTGGGTTTTTTTTTTTCGCACACTCACTCCTCAGCTGATGTCATCTGCAGCGAATCAAACGTCTCCGGAGTTCACTGATATTTGATGTAGGCATTGTAGATGGTGTACTTACTCTTACTCTTTATTAAAAACTTCATTCGACATTTCATCTGGTCCATTTTTTCCTCCTTCACCACCAACATGTAAACTCTTATGTTGTGTTCGGATCAAATTGACCCATTTAAAAAATGTACTTGTAGAAAAAAAAAGACAGAACAGAAATTTTTTTAAAGCCAGAAACTCTACGGCCTTAAGCTTTTTATGTGAAGAATACATTACAAGGGGGAAATGTGCCTCATGTGATACTGAGAGCTGTGGTGCCAGTGGTGGTACCCCCTACGATCTCTCAATACAAATGATCTCAGGGAAAGGGTCCGACTCATAGTGATTCGAAGACCCCAATATATATCTACAAAGTGTGTTGTTTGGGAACATGCACAGTGTTGTTAAATATTCTAGATATTCTCGCAGTTTTCCATTCACAGGTGCACATAGGGGGTTGTTCAGTATCGGTCATAGTGTGTCAGCCGCAATCACCAATATGAGCAAGAGAATCTCTTTCCAAAGAGCTGCTATTAGAAGTAGTAGCATGGCTGCCTCACAGCAAGAAGGTTCTGCGGTGTCTTGGCTCTGTGATGAACTTGGGGCTTGTCTAGGGAAGTGGCGTGCTATGGGTTATCCACCTGGGCCTTCATTCAATACTGAAGGCCCATTACGCTGCCGTCAAATACCTCCACAGTGACACTGCAGATACAAGCTGCTGAAGTAACACATAACAAGAACATATTCAAAAAGACAGTAAGCTTCATCTAGTGTAATAAAGTGGATAAAACATCATCAAACGACCATCAAGAAAACAAAAATGTCATCATAAGTAGGATTCAAAAGTGTTTCCACTGGCTTAAAATACATTCATCAGGCATAATGGCACCACCAGACCACTGAATTTTGGACCTCATTTACAAAGCAAACCCCAAAAACCATCTAAGGGCAGAAATAATCAACAGCTATTTAAGATACTCAAAAATTCGATACCAAAGCTGTTCCTCATCTGAAGAAAAATTCTTTCCTCCTCTCTTTCCTTTAAAAAGTACTCCAATAACACGGTCGTAGAGAACAGAGAATTTACCTGTTCCATTATAAATTCCTTTTCCATATGGCATAGAGGCCAGTGCTGACAGGCTGTCAAGTTCTTTTTCTCCAATTGGTTTTAATTTGTTGAAAATGAATGTTCGTCAGGAGCTGGATTTGTGCCTTCCTGAGGCACTAATGTTTTTTTGGACGATCGTCCTGACGCAGGTCGAGTCTGCCTTAAGAACATGTCCAGCCAGCTGTTTTGCCCTACTTGAATACCCTAGCATGTGCAGACGCAGACGTTTCACCCAGAGACCCCAGTGGAGGAATCTGATTGGATAAAACAAAGCTCACTTCTATGAGCTGACTGGAAGCAGCCACAGAGAGAAGCAACAAAAATAATGAAACAGATGGGAACAAACTATTCAAATACATGTGGTCTCAATTTTTCTTTTCTGACAATGTCTGCACTAGCAGAGGAGGCCTTGCTAGACCTGACGGTCCACCCCTGCTCTAGACTCTATGCTGCCTCGTGCCCAATGTCAGCAGGGATAGGCGCCATCCCCCTAAAACCCTGAACATGATAAACGGTTACAGAGAAGAAATTAATGAATGAGTCTGACTCAACCAGTTCAAGTGGATTCTACACTGATGCGTAGCACCTACCTTAACATTTTTGGAGACCAATTAAATCCATTCATGAAGATGGTACTCCCTAATGGCAGTGAACCCTTTCAGCAGGACAATGGTCCCTGCTCTGCTGCAAAAATGCTTCAGGAATGATGATGGACAAACAAGTGTGAGGGCTTGTATGAGATACCATAGCACATTTCTGGATTTCTTGTAGAGTTGGAATTCAGGCCTAAAAGCGTCGGAGCTGTTTTAATGGCAACAGAAGTACTCACACAATAGTAAGCAGGTGGTTATAATGTTATGGCTGATATGTATGTATGATATCTTTTTGTCTGATCATGGTCTCCATCTTTGATCTCATACACGCTGGTGCCCCGTTATCTAATATGAGGAGCTTTACTTTGATTATAGAGGGTTTTCATCTAACAAATAACAAGTGTTCACATGAAAGAGGCTGAAATTAGAGGGAGATTAAAGATCAACCGCTGCAAATGGAAGGCAAAGAAAAGGAATAGAGAACACAGGCTGTCATATTTTATTAAAAAGAAAGAACAATGTATTTGTTGATTCCTACTGTCAGGAAATAAAAAGGCATTCTGTCTCTTCATGTATAAAACAGTAAAAGATATTCAGATTTCACCGGAGGATCATTTTAAGTAGCAGCTGAAACTTTGACATTTGCGAAAGCAAAGACTTAATAACAGGAGCCGACTTCTGCAAAAAAAAATGTCACGGATTTGACAGAGATAGCACCAAGGTCCAAACACAAAATGACACACACACACACGCTCAAACACACACACACACACACACACACACACACACACACACACACACACACACACACACACACACACACACACACACACACACACACACACACACACACACACACACACACACACACACACACACACACACACACACACACACAAACCCTGGCTTTCATGCTGGATTTCCCTCTGGTGTGCCTCACTGATGTGATTCGCTGTCATGGATGGGATCACTGCAGGTGCGTTATTGAATTTAAGAAAGGATATCCAGAACAAGAGTCGATGGTTGAGGTCGCCACAGGATCCTTGCTTGCACCAATCCGTTTGTCTGTGAGTAAAAAGGCAGTCCACAAAATGTGAGAGAAAATTAAAGAAATAGAAACCCATCTGAGTCACTTACAAAAAGACATTCAATCAGGGTTGGATCTTTATCACCTGTCAAATTTGTCTGTTTGGATGTGTTCTCATAATTGTAATGGTGATTTGTCCTTTTCATTCTAATAGCTGTTGTCTTTTAAATCACACAAATGATAAAATGATTGTAATGCAAAGAATAAAGAAAACACAAATTCCTCAGTGACACCAGTTGAAAAATTAGAAGAATAAGTAAAGAAGGACGGAAATGACAAAATAAATAGAATAAGAGTAGACCTCCCTGACCATCTGAGGGCTCCACAGACGACTGACACATTTAAAAAAGGACTTAAAACTTTTTAGCAGAACCTATAACTTTAATTAACATTGCTGCTTTTTGGTCAGGTTTTTATATAGTTATTATTTTATTTTTTATTGATGCTTTTATCTGCTTTTACTTTGTAGCACTTTGAGATTTGATCAAAATGTAAAGTGCATTATAAATTAAATGTATTACTATTATTATTAGAAGCTCAATAAAGATATTTACAATTCAATGAAATTACTGATAAAATACAGTTAATTAATAATTTTGCACTCACTCTGTCAGTATTCATTTTGTTCCCTCATGTCACCTCTTTAGGCTTACTGCTGAATGGCACAGGCACATCATAAAAAGTTTTAAAGAGCTACTTGACTCTTTTTTTCTTCTTTTTTTTGTCATATGACAAACCCTATATACCCTCCACTCCCTTCATTAAATACATGGTGGATAAATATGTTCCAGTCACATCATTATGAAGTATTTCTCATATTATCTATTATGTCCACTTCTCAACATTTTTCTAGAATGTGAATTGGACTTTTTAAAAGTACAGATGAAATGTGCACATCAGTGTCAGAACACCTAAGATTAAGGTTCAGATGTAACCAAGCAGAAATATTAAGAAAATATATACTATTATAATAGAACGAGTAAGAAATGAAAAGGAGAAAACATTTAGTACGCATTCTTTGATAAAGGTATTATTCAGAAAAAATCTAAATTGCTCTGCACCAACAGTGTTCCTACCAAAGTTATTTTTAAAGAAGAACTGAAGAGAGATGGTGAACTGACCTCCCCTCAACGGTGACAAAATCATAGAATATTATGTTCTAATATGTTCTTACTAAAAGCATACTAATAGAATGCGAAAGGAGGGGAAACATCTTATCGGATATCACAAAAATGTAATATAATCTAATAAAAACGCTTAGTTGAGTGACTGTAAATGTTTAAAAATTACATTTAAATCAGATTTAAATTTTTTTTTGGAGCAACTAAAAATTCACTTCAATCTGTAATTTTTAATATCACATTTTGACCTAATAGTATTACTATTTAAATATATTTTCTACCTTTGTTACATTGTATTTAAGATCTATTGAAAGTTCAGTCAGGAAGACTATCTTCTTGCACACTCGGACCAAAGTTACTGCTCATTCCACTGTTTTATCCTTGCTTTTCACACATGCTCAGCTTCAATGACCCGCTTCACAGTTTGGGGCATCGATTTATATCATCTGCACTCATTCAAGCAGCTTCATCATCCAATCACTTTGTCACACATGCCTGCTTAGCCCATCGTCATCAGCCGGTGTCATTAAATATGACTCTCTCTCTATTCATCTACGTAGTTCTCTAACGCTGGTGGGCACCCTCCAGCTCCCCAGCTCCGCCTTGTCCATGCAGATCCATCAGCCTAATCAGTTTCAGTGGAGTCACCAGCCACAAACACCAGTATCCAGACTCCAAAGGCAGGGATATTCCATGCTTCTGCACAGGGCGGAGATCCTTTGACTGCTTCTCCCTAAAGAGTCTGAGCACCAAAGACATTCTAGTGTCTATGTGTTATGATGACTCATTCTTTTTCTCTTCATTGTCTGTCTTTTTCTGATTTAAATGAATCGAGCACAAGCTCTTGATTACTCTATGTTTACTGCTTACCTGTTCTTTCTAAACTCAGTTTAAATTTGAACAGAAAGTAATGTTTTGCTATATTTATATTATATTGCATCAAAGCATTCACCATGCTAACTTATTAGGTAGGAGGTACAAGATGTGCTGAAAGGAGATATAATAATGAGAAATATCCTAATAACATCACAATAAAATGTGTCATGACATGGTTTAATTTCATGATTTGTTGTCAAGGAGACAGCCATCTGCCCTGGCTTGGAATGGAACCACGATTAAGATTTTATAGCTTTGGTGTTGAGAGAAAAAGAGAGAGTGTGGGTTTGTGGGTATTACATTTTCACTGTCTGCATCTTACAGTCTGCCCCTTTGCAGAAATGGTACATACTGTTCGCACTGTGCATGTATATATATATATATATATTTATATATATATGTATATATATATACAGTATGTATATATGAAAATAAAAATACTCAACCACAACCATAATGAAACCTTTTGCCCATATGAGAACCCACATATCAGCATACAATATCAGCACCCAGCAGTTGATAGGCAGTGCATCTTTACGCTATTAATAAAACGTCAGTAGCCAGTTTGACTGGTTTAACCTACTAAGAATTATTTGTTATTAATAAAAGGAAAAAAAGACAGTACTGAACAATAGTAGCAGGAGTGACTGGCAGGTAATTAATTAAGAAAATGATGTCTACCATGAACTAGTTGTCAAAATAAATGTGTGTTCGATTGTTAAATTATATAATATATATAATAAATTATATATATATATAATATATATAATATATATAATAAATTAACACGTTGGATATTTACAATATGTGAATAATAAATATCCAGTATCCTTCCTTTTCATGTGTCCAAACCATCTTAATCTGGCCTCTCTTAGTTTGTCTCCAAAACGTCTAACCTGGGCTGTCCCTCTGATGATTTCGTTTGTAATCCTGTCTATCATCGTCACTCCCAAAGAATATCTTAGCATCTCCAAACTTGCCGAAACCAGCACTGCCTCCTGTCTTTTGGTCAGAGCCAGCATCTACAGGCCATACGGAAGGGCTGGTCTCACTACCGTCTTGTAAACCTTTCCCTTCACTTTTGCTGCAACTCTGCTGTCACAGATATGTCTAGTCACTCCTCTCCACCCACTCCCATTGCCCCAAACAGTTGACCCAAGCACTTATGTATTATTTCAATTATCATTATTATTACTTAAATTCCTGGACCTTCTTCACCTTTACTCCTTGCATCTTCACTGTTCCACCTACCCCCCTTTCATTCACACACATGAATTCTGTCTTGATGCGACTGGCCTTCATTCCTCTCCAGAAACTGACCATAATCATAATGACCTCGATACAGCTCTCAATACAGTACACAATGTCATCTGCAAAAATCTAAGTCCACAGAAACTCCTGACTCACCTAATCTATCAGCCTGTCTGTTACCAAAGCAAAAAAGGAGGGGCTCAGAGCCAATCCTTGGTACGGTCCCCACTCCACCTTGAAACCATCCATCATACGTATACTGCACCACTCAAACATATTTCTGTCCATCTAGACTTCCTTGTTTAATACCACAATTCCTTATCGGCACTCTGTCACACTCTTTACCGACTCTATACTTCTCAATCAGCATTCTCAAAGCAACCATTGCATCTGTAGTGCTCTTTCTTTGCATTAAACAATAATGCTGCTCCCAAATTGTAACCATTTTCTTTAACCTAGCTACCACTACTCTTTCCCAGATCTTCAGTGTGGCTCGCTTTATACCTCTGTAGATGCTAGAGCTCTGCACGTCACCATTGTTCTTGAAAATCAGCTCAAGTACAATTTTCCTCCCTTCGTCAGGCATCCCCTCCCTCTCCAAGATAGTGTTGAACAATTTCGTTAAAAACTCAGCTGCCTTCTCTCCTGGACACAACATGGACTCCATACCACCACTGGTATATCACCAGGACCAACCCCCTTTCCATCCCTCATCCTATTCACTTTTTTTAATCAAAGTTTTTTTTTTAAATAATAAATAACCTAAAATACAGAACAATGTAAGGTATGGGAAAGAGAAAGAAAACGTTTTGCGCATCATAAGCTGGACACAAACGCTGGTATTTATATTAGCACTGCTTAATTCTGTGAATACAAAGTGATATATAAATTATTTATGTACCCCACAAATTATTGCCCCAAATAAATTGAGAAATTGCAGGAAAATGTTGTTGTCTGCAGGAGATGATGCATAGGTAAAACAGATCTTGAAACAAAAACATCCTCCTAGACAGGAGATTCCATCCCTCTGCCCTGCCTTTTATCTCTGCAGTAAATCTCTGGGCTAGCTGACGCCCTGCTGAGCTGACAACGTCGATGTGTGTGTGTGTGTGTGTGTGAGAGAGAGAGCGAGAGAGAGAGAGAGAAGTGAAAGTGAAGGTAGGTCATATGTGCAGACAAATTGTATTTATATTTGATTGTCACACATAATCTATTGTTTTTAAACAACCCTCTTTACTTCACCCACGCAACACTTCTGATTGAAAGGTGTGTCTCTGTTGGATGATGAAAGTATAGCATGGAACATGCTGCTTATAGTTCAGCCCACCATTTTGCTCACGGCAGATAATCAGCAGGGAAACACGGATGGAGCAGTGGCACAGTTACCAGGATGTTTACGGGCTCAAATCTGCCTTGTCGCTGTCGTATGTTCTCCCTGTGTCGGCATGAGTTCCCTCCAGGTGCTCCAGCTTCTCCTGTACTTTTTTCACCACCACATACAGCACTCAGGCTCCACACATCTATCAAATGATAAAACTAAACTGGGACATCATCACCTGAGACCCCTCCCCTCAGAGATCTTTTTCCAAAGCTCCCATTGTGACGTAGAGAAAAGCTCCTTCGGTCAAAAAGAAAAACTTGTACAAAGCTACCTACCAGCTGTGATAACATTGTCTGCACCCAAACCATCACAGATCTAGGAACAAATCATCCCGACCAACACAAGGATTTCAATAACTGCAACACCACTTAAGCAATTTACCTCATTTCTTGCCATTGTGGAAGTTTTTAATGTTGGACGCAAAAAAATGCAGACTGAAGGACCACATCAGTGAACGTAAACACGCCATTAAAACAAATGATATTCTTCACCCTATTGTGAGAGACTTTAATTACGGCTTTATTTAAACTCTTCTCATAGACAAAGCTATTGAACATATCAAACCAACAATAAGAGGTGGCAACCGTCTCAAAAAACTCCTCCGAAGAGAGTTATACTGGATTTTTAAGCTGGATGACATGGTTAACCCAGCACTGAATGAAGAGATAGATTAAAGACCCTTCTAGTAAATCTTTATCTTTATCTTTATCTTTATCTTTATCTTTATCTTTATCTTTATCTTTATTTTGAGATTCTTTTGTGTGGAGGTATGGTCTCAGTTCTTCTCCATGTGTTTCTCAAACCTCATCATACACTACAGAAGGAGACTCAGAGCTTTTACGGTGGCAAAAAGGGGTCTGCACAAAATCTCAAACTTCTTTTAGCTAAATAAACCTGTTTTATGTGAAAAGGGTTATTTTGTTTGTCTTTTTTTTTGTTACTCCTGCTACTTGAGATAAATATAACATTTTTGGGAATAATTTGAATCAAATATTACTGGTATAGGCAATAGTCATTTTTGGTTCCCAAAGTTTTCATTTTTTAAAGGTGCTTATTATTCTGGAGGGGACTATATGAGTCACACCTATGATGAACGGGCAACTTGTCCATGGTGTACAATGTCAACTGGGATTGGTTGCATATGGATGGAGATATCCATTCATCCGTTCATCGTCTTCCGCTCATCACGGCGAGAGCAGGTTAAAAGGGATTTCCAGATATCCCTCTCTGCAGGAACACTCTCCAGCTCATCCGTGGGGATACCCAGGCGTTCCCAGGCCAGAAGAGAAATATTGTCCCTCCAACGAGTTCTGATCCCTACCACTGATGCTGAGCCCATAGACCCTAAGAGGCAAGCTCATTTCAGCCGCTTGAATCCTTGTCCTCATTATTTCTGTCACTAGCCAGAGCTCTTTACCCTAAGTGAGGGTTGGATCTTAGAATGACTGGTAAATTGAGAGCTTTGCCTCGTGACTCCGCTCTTTCTTCACAACAACAGACACATATAACCCCTTTATTACTGCTGATGCTGCACCGAACCGCCTGTCCATCTCCCGGTCCATTTTCCCATCACTCGAGAACAAGATACCAAGATACTTGAACTCCTTTGCATGAGGCAGCAACTCAACCCCAACCAGAAGGGGACAGTCCACTTATTCCCGGCAGAGAACAATGGCCTCAGATTTGGAGGTGCTGACTTTCATACCGGCCGGTACACACTCAGCTGCCAACAGAACCAGTGCATTCTGGAGGTCATAGACTGATGAAGCCTACAGAACCACATCATCTTCAAAAAGCAGATATGCAATTCCAAGCTCCCAACACTGGAAACACTCATCACTTCAACTGAGCATTGAGATCCTGTCTATGACTTTAAAGACCAGAATTGGAGAAAGGAACAACCTTGGTGGAATCCAAAATTCATCAACAATGTATCGGACCTTCTGCCGAGCATATGGACAAAACTCTCACTTTGGTTATACAGAGACCGGATGGCCCCTAGTAATGGCCCCGGTACACCATACTCCTGTAGTACCCCCCTTCCTGAGTCGTCGGACGGTTTGCCAGAACTTCTTTTGGGCCAATCAGAAGTCAGACTCCCTGCCCTCCCCAAACTCCTCCCACACCAGGGTTTTCGTTTCCACAACTGCTTCAGCTGCGGCTGGTCTGGTCTCTCGGTACCTGTTTGCTGCTTCAGTAGACGGCAATGCCACCCTTTCACTCTATCCGTTTGTCCTTGGTACCAAACAGAAATATCTGGTGATGCCATGACTTATTCCTCGACCACCTCCAACATATCAAGCCCCTTTTTTATGTATATAAATATATATATATATATATATATATATATATATATATATCTAGCCAGTAAAATGTCTCAAAACTATTAGATGGAATGTCAACTGGTCGGTCACGGTTTTAATCTCACTATTTGGTGTCCCCATTTGTGGTTCCTGAGATAAACGTCTCAACACATATTGGATTCATCGCTCGGAAATTTGTTGCACATTAATGTTCGCCAACCCACAGAATGTGACATTGATGGTCTCTTCACTTGTTTTTGATTGCTTTCAAAAACACTTGATGCTGATGACATTCTCAAAATCCTCATCTGTACTCTGTGTTTAATAACTGTTAACACATGTTGGCATGCTTATGTCCCCTATTTTTGTCAGATGCATACATTATACGCTAAACTTATTCTAATTCAGTTCAGAGCTCTCTTGATATAAGAGCTTTTCCGTCATCCTTTGTTGGTATAAAGCTTATTTATGTATGTATGTAAGTAGTGTAAGTATGTGAAACGGAGTCACTACAAAGTCAATAGCCTAATCCATAACCTTTAATCTACATTTCACTGAGTTATCTGCTGAGGCTGAGGAGGGACAAACATTATTGTCTGTAGAAAGGCAAAATATGGCTTTTTGATAACAATATTAGACGACATTAGTGCGTATTTAAGGAGCAGATGAGCTCCATCCAGATGCCAAAGAGGTTTCACACCATAAAAAAAACATGGTGTGGAGTGATAAGATAAGATAAGATAAGATAAACCTTTATTAGTCCCACAACGGGGAAATTGCAGCGTTACAGCAGCAAAGAGCACACAGATCAATATAACAGAATAAAAATACAAATATAAATATGAGTATTAATCTATACTAGGGTATTACACCATAATATAAATATTACACTATAGTGGATGATAGAAAATTGCTGAAATACACTTTAGATTAGAAGAATATGTTGGAATGATTTAGGACGTCATCTGATTTGTATGTTTCATACAGAGATTGTTTATTAGTTTAGACCACACAGTATGGGCGTAAATGAGATGCTTTGATATAGTTAGACTGGACAACTATATCAAAGTTGTTCAGTTGGACAGCTCCATCTTGTGACATTCATCAAGTATTACAATCTTTATAATTTGTTCTACTAAAGAATAAGACCAAAAACTATATATTTCTTTGGGTTTGCCTGAAAACGTCACATTAATTATGTCATAAATATTGAAGTTTTTTTTTTTTAGTACTTCAAAATGTGTTGAAGTCAACAAACATTATTTATGGTGGTAAAAAATCCCCCAGAAGTCCAAATCCATAAGAACAAGCCACAATTTTGAACCCAGGATTTAAAAAAAAAGAAATGGTGAACGTATCTGTAACAAGAATCTATCAAAAAACCAGGACCAAGAGCAGAGTGCTTAAATATTGAAAATAATAACACGATAATATCATGTCAACAGACAAGAATTTAAATAACCAAACTTCTACCTTACATTTCGATATACGGGGTCACTTTGTGTTGTAGATTAAAAACAAGACCAGAAACTACAGTAACAAGTTAAAGTTCTACACTGAAAATATTCTGGAATCATTTAAGGATTATCAGAAAAGTATACTTAACATACCATAAACAAAAGTACTTTTCTTTCAGATTATTATATCTGATTAAACTCATGTGCAAGTGGCACAAGAAAAGGGATACTGCCATATTCAGGGAGAGAATACTTATTCAAACGACTGATTTAGAGAATGCATAACTTCTTTACTTATAATTATGCTCTAAACTTTTATTGTTAACTCAGTTTTTTTTTTTTACATTGAAAACAATGTTAACAAGTAGAATGTTTCAACAATTTAACATTAAACAAAGACTGTTTAATGTTAAATTGATAAAATCCAGTGGTGAAACATCTTCAAGTCGAGCTGCTTTAGATTAAACCTACACCCACCCAAATTTAGTCGTGAGGTCTGATACTGTTTATTACGAGGAAAATAGAAAAACACAAGAAATGGGAAGGGGATCCAATACTTTTTCACAGCACTGTAAGGATTTTTCAATGTGAGCTTCATCTTTTTGAGTCCAATCCCCCCTGTTGTGTCACCCTAATCAGGCTTCCTCATCACGGGATGCACTTTCTCCCTGACCAGACTCCTCATACATGCTCTTACCTAACATCCCCATAGAGAGAGAATCTCTTTCTCAGCCATAAATGACATGATGCCCTGACAGGTACAATCTGGGAGGTCTTGTTTTTTAATCAACACTTGGCTTGTCAAAATTCTTTTTTAGTTCAGGAGCAATCTTGAGGGAGGCTTACAACAAAGTTAAGATTCTTAATATCTGAATTCTAACAACCAGAGAGTGGAGCTGTGGTGCCATGAGATACAGAAATAACACCAGCAGAAGGGAAGGAATGGGAATCTTCTTGTAGCCTCAGGATGAATGTTGTACATCTACTTGACATTTTGATATTTAAAGACAAATAGTTTATGAAACCTAGACTTTAGGATTTTACTTTACACTTGGGGCTAAGGGAGTTATAAGGATAGTTTTCACATTTTGTGAAATATGCTTATCCACTGTCAGGCCTAGAACAGAAAAGGGTGAGAGGAAAACTGAAAAAGGAAACATCTGTGAGCTGCTGGTTAGCTTACCTTTGCAAAAGATCCAAAACAGGTATAATTAGTTAACCTATCCAAAAGTGTAGTGCAACCAGAAACCTTTCAGTTCACTAGTTAGCATTTAACATGATTTTATTTTATTAATCCAAAACCAATGTGCAGAAAAGATGATTTCACCAGTGACAGTTTCTCCTAGAATACATGCCTCTTCTGTTTCCTCAGATGTAGCTGTCATTTTAAATAAAAACACTTTCGGTTTTTATCCAATCTTTTATTTTGTTGCGCTGTAATCTCTTCCCCATAAAAGAAGATGTGCCCCTCTAAATGTGGTGTAGGTGTGGTTTCACCAGAGGAAGTCAAACAGCCATGAGGATGCAAGATAATGTTGTTCCACCTTTCTTATTACACATTTTATGATCAATCACATTATGCTTGTCACTGTCTTGTGGTACCCCGAAACTATTCAAAGAAAATGCATGTTTGCTATTTACTAGACACACATAACAGAAAAACTGTTATGGAGGGAGGAGATTTTGAGTTTTTCATGAAAACTGTTACCTTTAATTGACCACTTAGCAACGACTTCAAAATAAATTTAGCAGGGCACCAACAATACTTGTTTTTTCAAACGGAGAGACAAAGCGAGTGCAGGTGACTTAATTAAGAAAAATATGTGAGCCCAGCGTGGGAAAATGAACTTCTAAACTTCAGCCTGTTTCGCTGGTCCTGTTTTCCTTTCTGCTCGCTTTGCCACATTGAAGGATGTCAGAAAGTTCTTCTTCTTCTTTAAAGTGTGTAATAAAACCATCTTTGGCTCTACTGTCAACCAACGATAAATATACCAAACAAGATCAGCATTCGATTTATTATATGCCTTGTGTCTCGCTGGGATTCAGCTGTATTCCACAGAAGCCTTTTTTTGGGATTGCAGTTTCTACCAAATACACATAAATAAAAGTTAGTCAGTAGTTAAGAAACGCTGCATCACTTTTGTTTGACATAGTTTCAAACAAAAATTTAATATTGAATGTATTTGTGTGTTTCAAGTACAAGCCCCCCTGTTTTCTATGACACTTATTTTACATTCACACACTGTTTATGGAGCTGCAGACAGTAAGAAGGCAATGCCGAAATGAATGCGATGTTGTGTTTGACGGAGTGAGAGAGAGAAAGAGAGAAGGAGAGAATGAGAAACGAAGTGATGGAAGTTGTCTTTAACAGGTGCAGATTGTTGAAATCATCTTGTCCAGCGTTTCAGCGACTCATATGGGGAAATTACAGCGTATCTCGCCACAACACCCCAACTTCCCCTTAAAAATGTTTCCACATGCTATACCCTAGCCCCATGCCGAGCTATATGAATAAAAATCTATTGAACACAACTTAAAAATGGATGTTTTGGCACATCAATTCCACATATTGTTAAAATGATCCTCTGGTGAAAGAAAAGTCTGGAAGACGATTCTTTTGTACATTTAGCTTAGTCTCTACCTCCGGCTCTGATTATGATATATGATTCTTTCTGTACCTATAGTTTTTCATGCTTTTATTAAACGTGCAATCCACATGCCCTTCCCTGCCCAATCATTGCAGACTCACCAACTTTATTATTCATCAGTATCAGCAGGTCCGGCTGGTGGTGGCTAATGACCCATTAGTCACCACCAGCAGGATCCAGTTTAATGCTGCTGCTCAGTTCAGATCTCCCTGAAGAGTGTGAGTGCCAAAGACTTTCTGGTAAACTAATTATCACAGATCGGCTGTTGTTATAAACATCAATTCTTTCACTAGGAACTACTGATTGAAATGTGTGTGTGTGTGTGTGTGTGTCTGTCTGTCTGTTGAGGACAATAAGGTATGGAAAGAACGACCAAGATTACTCCATCGTAGGTCACAAAGTAAAACATTTCATACTACTGATTTAATCCCGACAAAAACTCAAGTATAAAGATAGTTTTTATTGTTTTTTTGGCTGGATTCGGGAAGGGCTGCACTTCCTGGATTATCGCCTACAATCTTCTGCACAACTTGTTTGAACACTGTGGTGTCTGTACAGATAAAAAAGTAACATCCTGTAACCTCCTTTTGAGCAAATAAATAGACCCTGCTAGAAGATTTCTTTCCCCTCTGTCTGTTCCCAGACTTATGCTGCTGTTATTTAGCAAACAGACTCTGGAGCAGTATCAATTTTAAATGTATTAAGTGTTGATGTTTAAAACTTGGCTCGGCTAGGTAATTAATGTGCTTGTGCAATGCGTCAATTTACACATGCACTCTGCTTTGTCTGCAAACTTTTTTCCATTTCAACAAGGCCTTAATACAACGCTGACAATAAATCCACTTACACAAGCTAGGTGCAAATACTTGGTGGAAGCGCCCTTCCCGACATCTCAGAGTCCTGGAGCCAACTTTGTGAAGAGATGAATGCTACGGCGGAATAAGTAAACTAAAGGAACACACAGACTGCATGCCAAAGAGGTTTCTTCAGCCAATGTTGGACCAAATGGCCGAGCTCTTATCTGGGTGCCAACCATTAGTGCTGGTAGTTTCTAAACTACCAGTTCTAAAATAGATTGTTGACAAATATCATGGATGGTATATGGACTGTACTTATAGAGTGCTTCTATAGTCTGCTCGACCACTCAAAGCACTTTTACAACATGAGTCAGCGTTAACCCATCCACACAAACATTCATACAGTGCTGATAGAGGCCGCCGTGCAATGCGATAACCATTCACACCATCATTCACACACCAATGGAACAGCCATTGGGAACAGTTTGGGCTCCACTATCTTGCTCAAGGACACTTCCACATGTGAACTGCAGTGGCCGGGGATCAAACCACTGACCTTCAGATAAATGGACAACCGCTCTACCAACTGAGTCACTGTTGCTAGATCAACCCAATTTCTTCATGATGGGAAAATGCAGAAATAAATCTGTTTTGGATTGCAGCTGAAGTGAAAAGCAAGGAGTTCCACTTCGTCATGAGGACAGGACAAAATGTTAAAACATGTTATTCTGTCACGATCCGCATAATTTCTACATACTCCACATTTTGTGCTGTTCTCTGCTCTGTATGTTTCTGTTCTGGCTCCTGTCATTTTAAAGGCTTGACTTCTTCTTATCTAACTCCAATATATGTGTGTTATCCACCAAATGTTTAAATGATCTCCACACACACCGATTCTGCCGATTCTGCTTTTTTTTCTTTCTGTCAAAACACATGGCATCGCAGATCTTTTAGGGGCAAAACAAGGACTAACACAATAGAGGCAGGTTGCTTCAATGAATTGGCTGATTGTTGTGGTTCATGAATGAATGAAAGAACAGACACCTTGACGGACTCATAGACATTTGCGAATTACTTACTGTGATCCATTCGTATTTTTATGAAGTAATCTTATAGCAGCTCAGTTCTAACATCTGGGTTGGATCAAGGAACTCTGATGCTGTAGATTATGCAGAATTTTTTCTGCATAAAAATTCTGCCGTTGAAGGGTTCGTCTGGGAAACCAGAACAACAAGTACACTCCCACAGATACATCACCTTGCAGACGAACACTCATGTACAGAAACTTTAAAATCATCAGACTTCCAGCTTAGACAAAGTAACAAATGGATATCATGGCGTTTCATGTGTAAAGATCACAAATATATTCCCATTAAAATGAACACTGAAATATGCTGATGGTAAAAAAAAAGGACGGCAGAAATTCCTCTAGTATCTTTGAAAATCTCCAAATATCCTATTCATTGTATTTGATGATAATAATAAATAATACAATTTAATAACATAACTACACACTCAATATTAAGAGATGTAAACAACACAAAATTTATTTAAACATAAATACATGAGATATACATGATAAAGCAGGAAGTATAATAAAGGAATAGAAGTTATAACAGAGGGACAGAAACTATTCAGAAGAAATCCTTTCAGTTATACAAAGTTCATAGAGGGGATTTATTTGAGGGATCTGATGAGTACATCATTTGGAACAAGTTAAAAGTCTGTCAGATGGGTTTTGGACAAGTTGTAGAAGGGAGGTGCACTTTTGGCTGAGCGGTGACTGCAGGGAGTTACAACACTACTGATGGGACTAGATAAAAGCATGGATGACCTTTTCATGGTCTGCTTAAAACAGAACATTTTTAACTTTTGCAATATTTCAGAGATGAAAAAAAGTTACTACCTCGGTGACTTGTATGTTAAGAGAAAGTCCAGATTAAAAAATCACAACCAAAATATGAACATAATGCTTGAAATTGGAGGACAGGCCGCTAAGATTATTTTTTAGATCACTGGTCATTTCTGGGGAGTAGAATACCAGAACCTCAGTTTTTGACACGTTGTGCCGAAGGAATGTTTTGTGAAATCCAACATCTGATATGAAAGATCCATGAGTCCATTTGTCTGCTTCGCAACCAGTCAGCAGGACATGCAGCTGTTTGTCACAAGCACAACAGTGGAAATCAATATTATGCGGGTAGACTATCTGGCCTAGATAGAAACTACTTAGACATAGGAAACAATAGGATTGAAGACCGAGAAGAGACCTCTGGAGGGCAGCAGTTGAAAGAAGGACAGGGAATGAGGAGAATTCCCTCATTACAACAGAGAAATATCTGACTGAGAGGTAGGAGTGAAACCAGGCCCGGGCAGTGAGAATATCACTCAATATTATGAGAATATCATGGTCAATCGTATCAAAAGTGGAACTCGGATCAAGCAAGACCAAAACTGAACAAGCCCCTGAGTCAACGGCGACTGGTGGGCTTTTTGTCATCATAATAAGAGCCGTTTATTGTGTTATGCTCGACATGGAAGCCTGATTGGTTGATTTCAAACAAATATATAATGGATTTTCAGGTAAGAGGATGTACAATTGAACTTTTAAAACTAGGTGGGAGCGAGTTAATATTCGATAAGATATGTGGGCTGACAGTTTGGAATAGCTCTTTCAGAAATCTCACGGGGTGGAATAGTTTAAGTAGCGTTGGGATTTGCTTAGAGTAAGTAAGTCTGGCAGAGGGTAGAGAGCTAAAGAAGAGATTTCTGGTCACAGGTGTGATTTCAAGTCTGCATGAGATTAAAAGTAAGCTGCCTCACTCCCTCAATGTTAGAGTGAAAGCCATGAACGATACATTTTCTTTAGTTGTGTGAAAATAATTGTGTGAGTGAATCCGAGTAGATTGCCTTGTCATGACATCATTAGGTCCCACATGAATGATGACGGTGTAAATAGGAGGATGGCGGTCAGCTTTGCGGCTGGTGTGTCAGAAAACTTGTGAAACTTCGCAACCAGAGAAGATGATTGTTCGGTTCTGCAGAAGGAGCCGCTGAATCCTGAAGGGATCGGGGGATAGTCGCTGCTTCCTCTTGGAGATGAAGTTGACTGTGACTGGTTGCTCCAGGGCAGTCGGTGAGCAGGTGGCCGGGTTTACACTCTATATACTCAGGGTATGCTTGGTTTAAAATGTTCCGTTGTTGATATATCGAATGTTTGAATTGAAGTTTGTGTTATTTCATCAAAGTATTTGCCTTGACAAATGATGCAGAAAACAAAAAAGAAAGTTGAAGGTTATTTTCTTTTGATAAGATGTTTTTGTATGTTGTTTTCTTAGTGACATTATCTATTTACCTCCATTATTTGATTATTCACCATTATTATTGAAAGGAGCGCATTCGCTTGCAGCTTATTTCTGTGGGGCCCATCCATTATAATGACTTCACTCTTTATAAGTGAGATTTCTTTTTCACTGTCTTTGGTGTTTTCAGTTCCTCATTCCTTGAGGAACCAATTAATGGAAAGCGCACGCCAGGCACAACTCGCTAACAAAACAATGCAAGGTCAAATCAAAAAGTGGATGTATGAGTTCGAGTGTTTTGATGGTCCTCCAAAGACCTCCTGCTTTATTTTCCTGCAATTGTGTTTGATTAACAACATCCCAAGATTGTTCTCATAAAAGAAATACATACTTTAGGGAGTTTTAAACTTCCATAAAGTCTTTTTTATGACTTCTCATAAACACTCACTTTCCAAAGTACATCGTAAAGAGGTGTTTATTTACACATGGCGCAAATATGAAGTAACATCTGCACCAAATTGAAGTTGTGTATGTGAGCCCCGGAAGAAAATCTGCTCTTTCTGCTTTATGACAGATATATGACTCGATGAAGGGATGGGGGGGCATAATAACTGGATATAGTGTTTTTTAATTGGAACCTTGAACAATCTTGCCATTTTCGAGATGCATCACAAGTTGGCCCTTGTGGAACTCAGACCTGATAAAGTCAAGTCTGAGTTTGTTTCTGAGTTCAGTTTGACGTTTCAGTATTTTTCCTGTTCCAACACATCAACTCCAGGACAGAATATTCACAAGTTGCATAATATATAAAACAATCAATCAATCAATTAATCAATCTTTATTTATATACCACCAATTCACAACAACAGTTGTCTCAAGGTGTTTTCCAGAAAGAACAGGTCTAGACTAAACTCTTTATATAATTATCTACAGAGACCCAACAAATTCCTCCGTGAGCAGCACTTGGTGACAATGGAGAGAAAAAACTAACTTTTAACGGGCAGAAACCTCGAGCAGATCCAAGACTTAGGGTGGACGGCCTACTACCATGACCAGTCGGGTTTGAAAAAAAAGAGACAGAGAGAGAGAGAGAGAGAGAGAGAGACACAGAGAGAGAGAGAGAGAGAGAGAGAGAGAGAGAGAGAGAGAGAGAGAGAGAGAGAGAGAGGGAGAGAGACGGGTGAGGAGAGATACAGACGGGGGAAAAGCAGCAAAGATATCAGCTATAATCAACTTTCTCCAACCGCTCCATGGTCGGGCCGCGGCAGCAGCAGGGATCCCAGGTTGATAATTACATTAATATTAATGTAACATTTAGCAATAGCTTAGGGGGAAATACTATACAATAATAATAATAATGATAACAATAATAATCATCATCATGAGCATCTTGAAATCAGTGGACATCGAGCACGTCCACAGCAGCAGAACCAGTCACCAACCATGTGACCTTACAGGGCGAGAAAACACAAAGACTCCAGGGAAGAAGTCAAGTCATTAACATGCATTAATCCATTAACATGCATTAAACCATTTAACATGCATTAAACCATTTAACATGCATTAATCCATTAACATGCATTAAACCATTTAACATGCATTAATCCATTAACATGCATTAAACCAGTAACATCCATTAATACATTAACGTGTATTAATCCATTAACATGCATTAAACCATTTAACATGCATTAAACCATTTAACATGCATTAATCCATTAAATATGTATTATTCCAGTAACATGCATTAAAGTGAGAGAGATGTATAAAGAGGGACAGTGAGAGAGGATGAGAGAAAATTCAGTGCATCAGGGGATCTCCCATGATGCACTAACAGTCTAAACCTATAGCAGCATAGATAAGAGTTAGCTTATGCCGGCCTTAATTATAAACTTAATCATAAAGGAAACTTTTAAGCCTACTCTTAAATATAGAGAGGATGGTTCCACAGGAGAGGAGCCTGATTGCTGAAAGCTCTGGCTCCCATTCTACTTCTGGAGACTCTATTCAGAGCTCCTTCAGATACGTTGGTTCTGACCGTTAAGGGTTTTGTAAGTGAGCAGAAGGATTTTAAATAAGTTTCTAAATTTTACCGGGAGCCAATGAAGGGAAACTAATACAGGAGAGATATGTTCTCTTAACCTGGTTCTGGTCAGCACCCGTGCAGCAGCGTTCTGGATCAGCTGGAGGGGCTTCAAAGACTTATTGGGACTACCTGCTAGTAGGGCATTACAGTAATCCAGCCTGGAAGTAACAAATGCATGAACTAACTTTTCTGCATCATTTGCGACAGAATGTGTCGTATTTTAGAAATATTACGCACATGAAAAAAGGCAGTCCTAGAAACATGTTTTATGTGGGAGTCAAACGACATATCATGATCAAAGATAACTCCCAGGTTCCTCACAGTGATGCTGGAGGCCAAGGTCATACCATCCAGTGTAGATGTAACATCAGATAAATTGTTTCTAAGGCGTTTGGGTCCCAAAACAATAACTTCAGTTTTATCTGAAATTAATAATAAAAAGTTGCAGGTCATTAGGTTTAATGTCTTTGAGACACGCGTCTAAATTGGAGAAGTGATTAGATTCACCTGGTTTCATTGATAAGTACAATTGTGTGTCATCTGCAAAACAGTGAAAGTTTATGGGGTGTTTCCTGATAATGTTGCCTAAAGAGAGCAAATATAGTGTGAATAATATTGGCCCAAGCACAGATTCAACAGATTCATTGTTAACAGGTACAAACTGAGATCTCCCACATAAATATGACTTAAACCAAGTTAATGCGGTGTCTTTGATGTCTTTGTATTAGAATTTGGTGGTCAATAGTATCAAATGCAGCACAGAGATCCAACAAGACCAGAACAGAGACCAGTCCCTCATCAGATGCCATTAAAAGGTCATTCGTAACTTTGACCAGTGCTGTTTCTGTACTATGGTGAACTCTAAAACCTGATTGGACATCCTCAAATAAACTGTTGGTACGCAGAAAATCACACAATTGTTCGGCTACAACTTTCTCTAAGATTAGAGAGAGGAAGGGACGGTTAGATTTTGGCCTGTAATTTGCTATCTCATCTTGAGTATCATTTGCAGTCTGGACACTGAAGGGAGAGGACGCTGACGTTGTGTGTTCGCCGCTTTTCCATCAGAGTTCTACAGCCTGCAATACTATAAACTGACAAGTATACCTTTATTATTACTCACTGGCAAACCTTTTGGATTTATATCCGTATTTGCATATGTTATTCTGTATTTGTTTTGTACGAATTCTACCGAGTCTGTTGACGGTCTGCCTACCTGTTGCTGCAAGTGTACTATCACCCGGAGACTTCTGTATGTGTTTGTTTCATCGTTTATGTCCGTTTGTTTATCCGTCTTGCTCATCACTGCCCCCGTGACACTTTCACCAAAAGCCGCTGTTGATCACTTTCTGTGTTTGATAGCTTTTTTCTCAGCATCATTTCCATGAAAATTACGGCAACTAACATCCTCTGTGCATCTCGTCCAAAGCTAACAGCTAATAACGGGCTAGTCTCCACGACTGGCATGATGATAAATTATTTCGTCACCCAACTGATGAAATTCAACAACTACAACACTCCGTTGTGCATATCGGTTATTAAACAACTTGGATTCCTTCTCCGGCCCCGTTACGTTCACAGAAGTTGACATTCTAAGTTTGTTTACTCCCGCTCCGATAATTCCATTTCGTCCTTTTGGTCTGAAGTGCGCACCGTCGTGTCTCAGATGGTCATCAGAACGCTGTCTCTTCCCACTAGTGGCACTGGTTTCCTCCATAATGTTGCACACTGTGCGGGTTAGAAAACGTGGAGTGGATTTCAGTCTTCTTCGGCCAATACAGAGACTCACTGCTCCATCTAGTATTAAAATCGAACTCTTTAATACGCAATCTCTCACAAACAAATCATGCCTCATACATGACCACCTTCTGGAGAAATGTCTGGACGTTATGTGCCTTACAGAAACCTGGCAACAACCAGATATTTTTTCTGTCCTGAATGAGACCTGTCCCGCCGGTTACTGTTACCTCAAGAAAGCCCGCAGCACTGATCGTGGTGGTGGTCTGTCTGTTATCTACCGCAGTGATCTGGACAAAGACTCCCCTGTGTGAGATCTCTTCTTTTGAATGCCTGGCATTTAATTGTAAGCCCCCTTTCTCCATGACCATACTTCTAATCTACCGGCCACCCAAATCAAACCCAACCTTCATCTCTGAGATGTAAAACCTTTTGTCGACATTTTGCACAACCTCTGCAAATATTATATTACTTGGAGATATGAACATTCATGTCAACAGCCCTGCGTGTCGTTTTGCACCCGAACTACTGGATTGTTTTAATCTCAGGCAACTTGTCGATGTCCCCACCCACAACATGGGACACACTCTTGATCTTGTCAACACTGACTCTGCTCCTCTCAGCATCTTCTTGTGTACGATCTGGGTGTGTCCGACCACAATGCTGTCTCCATGGAATTGTCGCTTGTGTCCCCCCTCACCAAGACCAAACGTCAAATCGACTTCAGGAATTTGAAAAACATTAACCCAGAAACCATGACAGTCGACCTCCAGCATCTTCTTTCTGCAAACTTTGTATCAGCCAATGACTCAGTATATTTCTACAATAACTCCCAGAGTAGTATCCTGGATCGTCACGCCCCTGTAAAAACTAGAACAGTCACCTTTTCCTGCTCAGCCCCCTGGTTCACCAGTGAGCTACGGAAAATGAAGGCAGCTGGGCGTGTCCTTGAGCGGCGTTACAAGGCTTCAGGTCTCACTGTCCACAAGCTAGCCTTTCGGGAACACCAAAAGTTCTACTCAAAGTCGCTTAGAGAGACTCGGTCACTGTTCTACTCGAAACATTATCGAAACCAGTCCTGGAAATTCTAAACAGCTGTTTTCCACTATCAATCATCTTCTTAAACCACAAACTCCCTCACTTACAGAAATTACAGAGGAGCACTTTTATAATTTCATGGCTTTCTTCAAATCGATAATTGACTCAATCCGTTCTGTCCTTTCCGGTTCCTCCACTCTACCTCTCCAGTCTGATTACCTACAGTTTGAGATCTCCCAGCATCTAAACTGCTTCCCAGAAATCTCACAGCAAGAGGTTGAGTTTATCATCAGGACGATGAAACCCTCCACCTGTGCCCTCGACCCCTTTCCTACAGTCCTAGTGAAAACTAACATCTCTTCCATCAGTCCCCTGATCACCGCTGTAATAAACCAATCCCTCCAAGCCGGCTTTGTTCCATCTGCCCTAAAAGCCGCCATAATCAGACCACTCCTCAAAAAACCTACTCTCGATCCAGAAGTTTTTGCTAATTACAGGCCCATTTCCAAACTCCCATTCCTCTCCAAAGTACTGGAAAAAGTAGTTGCTGCCCACCTCCAGGACCACCTCAAATACAAAAACCTCTTTGAAACCTTTCAGTCTGGTTTCTGCTCCATTTGTCCGCTGCCTTCGACACAGTTGACCATCGAATACTCCTACACCGCCTACATCACACCACTGGACTCACTGCCACCGCCCTAAACTGGTTTCAATCCTACCTCACTGACAGTTAAAAGTCCTCGCACACACCGTAGTGCATTTTAAATTAAATGTATTATTATTATTTATTAGTCCTTGGCCCCATTCTCTTCATACTGGACATGCTCCCAATTTGCCATGTCATCAGTCCATATGGATTCTCAATCCATTGCTATGCTGATGACACGCAAATCTATATAAAAACTGACAAATGTTCGTCCTCAGCCTCTCCATGTTCATCGGCATCATCATCTCCCCTGTCAACTCTCCGTGCTTGTCTGGAGGAGATAAAGGTGTGGATGAAAAACAACTTCTCCAGTTGAACAGGTCCAAAACCGAAGCTATTTTAATTGGCACCCCACATCAGACCCAGTCTTCCTCCATATCGAGCATTACCTTCTCTGGTCATGACATTCCCCTCTCTTCATCAGTCACCAACCTCGGCGTATGATTTGACCCTCAACTCACTTTTGAATCCCACATCAAACACATCTGCAAGATCTCCTTTCACCATTTCAGAAATATTTCCAAACTCTGTTCTTCACTCACCTTGAGTGATGCTGAAAAGCTGGTCCATGCGTTTGTGTCCTCCAGACTGGATTACTGTAACGCACTTCTCACCGGGATCCCTGATAAAAGTCTTCAAAGACTTCGGTATGTTCAAAACAGTGCTGCAAGGATCCTGATGAGAGTTTGTAAACACAAACATATCACCCCCGTTCTTCATTCCGTTCATTGTCTTCCCATCTCCACCAGGATTGATTATAAGATCTCTCTCCTCACTCACCAGTGTATCCATGGTAACGCACCCCCCTACCTAAAAGAACTACTCACCCCACTGACCTCAACATGATCCCTCCGTTCTACCAACTACTACCGCTTCCTCCTTCCCCAGACTAAGCTCAGCACCATGGGTAATCGGGCCTTCTGTTCTGCTGCCCCTCGTCTGTGTACAAAGCACATAGTCCTGGGGTTTAAACTTGAGCCAATTGAAGGCAGGAGGTTATGATTCTTGTCCCTAATACTTATAATTTCTCATTAAAAAAACTCATAAAGTCGTCGCTACAAAGGGTTCTAGGAATACGGGACTCTTTAGCAAGATACTTAACCCAAAGTTGCTCCTGATGGCTGTGAACCCTAACCCTCATCACTTGTGGATGAATGCTGGAGTGAATGTTTCACAAATCTGATGAGCAGGAAGCTTCTGCCACCGCTGTTTTAATGTTAGTGTGAGTGGGTGAATTCTGACTCGAGTTGTCAAGCGCTCTGGGTGATGAATGGAGGATCGGAAAGATTCTATGTAGGTACTACACATTGAGATTTAGATTTTAGGTTTAACATTTAAATTCTGGTTTAATATTTTGTTTCACACCATTTTGTGCTGTATTTAGATTTAAGATTCAGAAATTTTAAAACGTATGCTTTACCTCCTATCTCGGCTTTGAAAACAGGTCCAATTTGGAGGAGATCTCAGGGTAGACCTAGGATTCCCTCCAGGGATTACAGACCTTATCTGGCCTGAGAACATCTCGGGATCCCCCAGAATACTGGGGAGAGGGACATTTGGACACTGCTTGGACACTGCTGCCTTGACCCGGCCCAGATAAGCAGAAGAGAATGATTGAAAATGAATGAACATTTAACATATAATATTGACATCTAACATTGATATTCATTTCACACAGTTAACAGGAACTATTAGTGCAATACATTTTTCTTAAAGGATTAAAACCACTCCATGTTTGGAGCTAAATGTGGAAGAATGTTAGTGCTAATGTCATCATGTGCTGCTTTGTAATTGGCACCATTTTGTCAGGTTCATCGTTGGATGCACCAGGGCTGACATTAACCACATGCAGTGGCTGAAAACAGCAGCAATGACAGCAGTGTTTGGACATCAAAACATTGAAATAGTCCATAATAATCTGAATGGATAACAGTTGTCTGATAAATATAAAATGTTGTACCTTTAGTAGAGTATTTGCTAGTGTTTCTTGGTGTTATTAATAGTTTTTTAACGATCCTCTAGTCTGGATGGATGGTCATGTCTGTGTGCTTCAATGCCTTCCCTACAGTTTCCACAAACCAAGGCCTGGTTTATCTTCTGAGCATTGTGTGCTGTGTGTGGCTGAGTGACGGGCCTGGCCAGTGTTCTTGTCTTGTAGAAACTTGTTACTGGTAGAACTGATCTCCATTCCAAATCCACAGCAGGGTTTTTTTGGCAGTGTGTTTACAAACCAAGTAAGGCCATCTTTATAGATGCCAAGTGAAAGGCATCCTTGGGAATGTTTTGAAAATGTCTCCTGAAATCGTAAGGTCAAAAAACAAATGTAAATTACTTGTAAGGGAGGATAATTTGTTACATTGACATCTAAAAAAGAGCCACCGAATCGTTTAATCTCACTTCTCCACCAGTCTCCCAGAGCCTCTGAGTGGAGTCACATAGAGAACTACCAGAAGTCATTTTGGGTATTCTAATGTGCTTTCTATGGGCAACTTAATTAAAACATTTTATCGAACCATTGTTGCTCTTGTGATATATGACATTTGAAACCCCAATACATACATGTGTATGAGGACAAACTAGGAATAGCATGATATCACCACATATTTTTTGCAAACTATAGCAACAGGGCCATTTTTACATAAACAAGATATCTTCACAAACATGTATTGTTACATTTAATGGTGCTAAAGGCATTTGATACGGTCTCTGAATATATGTAGTTATTATATAGCTATTTTAAGTTATATCAACCATTTGAAAAAAAAACACAATCTGAAAGGACAGTAAGAATATATCTTTGGTACAGATACTTCTATCTTTAAAAATGACTATAATTAATGTTTTAATAGTTTTTGTATTCACATTTTCTGCAATTTGGTATTCAAATGAGAAATAATGAAACACCACTGTCTGGAAAGCATTTGTGCCAACTGTGTTCAGATATGAAATAGTTGAAATAAAAGTAAAAATACTACTTTTCTAACTAAATACCTTTCCCCCATTGCATTGGTGTTTTTAATCTATACATAGTTTGTGGTGCCGTGTGTGAAAGATGAGCCTGTGTGAGCGGTCTCCTGATCCGTCATTCCAGTGGCCATACATAATCATCTGTCGTAATCCTTCAAATCGTCAAGGATGGAACTAATGCTCACTCAAAGGACAAAGTACAAAATAAGGAATGAGCACACAAATCGGCCCACAGCAATGTCGATTATCACACAGACACACTGACCCCAGAGGAATTAGAGACTAAATATGCAAAAAAAATTCTCTGGGAAAAAACATCTATCTTCAAATAATCATGCTCTTAATTTTGATCTGGAATCCAAGGTCAGGCGGGAATGGCAGAGTTTGTATCTGATCACAGACGTGGTCCAGACTAGGGTCATCCCCATGTACCCTGTAGCTCTGACTCCATTCCCACAGAAACATGGAGCAGTTCAGCTAAAGGTCATTAAAAGTGTTGACGTGTCTAATAAAAACATATCTTTGTTCACTAGTTATGTTAACCACTTTTCATATAATGGCTGATTCCTTTTCACCCAAATATGTTTTATGGTTGAACAGTTTTATCTCAATGTTTGTTCTTCATCTGAGTTCAAGCCTTTCAAAATAAATATTTAAAATGTTCCTAATTTGTGGTTTTATTTATGAACTGTGAACCACTGGTCAACTCCGTCTCGTATTTTAAATGTTCTCGACAAAAAAAATGATTTCTCATATTTTTTGTTTTAGCAAGTACCTGTAAGTTGAGTACCTGTTTATTCATTTGACAAATGACTGCACTTATTTCAACAATCAACTTGTGGGTCACTTCACATTAATATAAACTCTTAACTTCAGCAGGGCGTGGTTCATATAAAAATAATCAGCATAAAAGAGCAGAAGGATTTGACCTCTCCGATATTATACTTAAGTTGTTTACCTCTGCAGTATATTCCATCACATAGATCATCTCCAGGACATTATGTCCTCTTATATGATATTACTATGTCACATCAATTGATGTCATGCAGGTCTTTACTGGATGTAATCGCAAAAGAGGAAAAAGGGGAATCTGTATTATTCATTCATTCAATCCATTTTCTACAACTGCTTATCCTTCTCAGGATCTTAGAGGCTGGAGATATCCCAGCAGACATTGGGCTAGCGACGGTCTACGCCCAGGACAGGTCACCCGCTCATCACAGGGATGTTACATAGAGAGAGGCAATCAATCATTCCCCCTCAACTTTCATGCATGTGTTAAGACTGTGGGAGGGAGCTAGACTAACCTGAGGGAACCCCTGCAGATTTCACACAGTAAGGTCCCACAGCTGGGTTCAAACCCGGGCCACAAGTCTGGATTCACCCCATGGAACCAGTATTAGTAGACTAAAACCTTGAAAAACAACATGAACATTTGATTCAAGACCCGGTTATCAGAGACGTATTCTCTGTCCATTTTCATGCTAGTCTGAAAAGAAAACAATAATGTTTCCAAATGATGGTGTTCAGGAAAACCAGTTATAGCTGAACGTTCATACTTCTCTCCAAAGTTCTATGTTCCGCAAATTATAATGTCTGAGGCTGTTTCCAATGTGGTGTCGATTTATTTATATGATTCATGTATTTATATTCGCTGCTATACTGGTAATTTCACATATCTGCATATACCTGTCAACCTCCTCCTGAACTGGAAGTCTTTCCCTTTAGTTTCATGTTAACACAAGTTGCAGCTATTGAAATGTTATCAAATCGATGGCGGAGCAATTTCAACACTGTACCCTATATAAGAGCTATGACTCAAGCTTGAAATGGTCCCCAGAAAAAAGATCGCTCCTAGTATTTACCACCTGAGTCTTCTGATATTCAGTATGAATCATCATTTAATTAGATTTGGGATGTACAGCCTGGCAAGACCCAAGACCAGAAAGATTATATCTGTTTACCAAAAACTTGGTTCCATTTTCCTTATCTCTTCTTCATAATTTCAGTCTGTTGGTCTACCACTTTGGGTTGTCATTAGAATAGCTTTGCTTCTATGAGTTGTCTTTCCATGAAGTTCAATGCGGTTTTATTTTTGTTTTTCACTTGAGACCTGATCTTTGTTAACTGTAATTAAATGCTCAACATGACCCGATGCACCACTATGACTGATCTACTTTTTGATTATGTTTCTTCTACTACATCTTAAAGTTTCGTAAACAGACACAAAGCATGTCACCCATGATACTGCTGTTTATACATACGTTACATTACATACTACTAGTATCAGGAAATTTATTATGCCTATACTGTCGTCCCAAACAGTAAGGTTGAATTCTAGAAAAAAAAAACCCTAGTGAGTAAAATAAGAACAAATAGAGTAAAATATGATAAAAGTTAATTAAAATAGTTAATTCTTATTAAATCCGCAACCCACAACTCTTGGCTGCTGCATCTACCCTTGTAAAGACGACACTTCCCAAGCCAAATAAGAGGACTCCTTCTAACACAGACAAGAACCTAGGAGACACATGGACTTAAATGAAAAGGTTTTTAGGTCTATGGATTATCTAGAGCTGTTGTTGAGTTTTTCAAATGTATTTTTTCAGAAATGCCAGATATCCCTTCATAGTCTCTCCACCATGTTTGAAAAAACTTTACAACAGTGCCTTGAAGAAGCACCGGTGTTAGATAAAACCTAATTTAGTGGCCTGTAGGAGACCCTTCCACTGGAGAAAATATATTTAAATGATCCCCAGGGGGCGTTGTCCGTGGACAGAATGTGATGCACATTCTACCATTGATGGCCGAGGTTAGTTGCCCAAGAGGGTAGATAGTATTCTTCCTGTGTACTTTATCACTATCGTAGAATGTTTATTACATCTGAGTCACATAATTCATCAATTTCAATCTTAACCAGGGTTTGTTACTGATTCACCATAAATGCTTCACCACTTTATGAGTGCTACTGCAAACACTGAAATACTTTGCTGTAAATATAGAGTGAAAGAATTATGGTATCTGTAGGAATGAACTTTAAATTTAAAAGCATACAGCACAGCATCGCTGTACCACAGTGTCATTTGTAAACAGAAACAGACTGCTACAGCCTGCAGCCTTTTCATATGAGTTTGAGGAGATGCATTGTTCTGACAACCTCTTTTATTCACATACAGTTGGTCCCCATTCTTATTTTGCCCCCCATTACAACAGATAGAGAGAATTCAATAAATAGATGGTTACGATAAATAGATAAATTATGGTTTGAAAACTTTTTGAGATAAAACTCCTCCTAGTGTCAGAAATATACAACCATATATATATAATATATATATATTATATATATATAAGTATATAAGTACAGCCCATTTACCATTTAACCAGTAACACAAAACTGTGTATAATATCCCGGCAGATTAACAAGATGTTTCTGAATCTTAGAATGAAACTACATTAATCGTACAGCCAAAAAGAAAGCCATACTTGAAAGAAGCCAAAAAGCCTTATAAATTAGACTTATTCAGGATGAACAATTTATCGTAAATAACTGATTTTCCATAGCTTGCAGCACAACTTCAATTTAGATACTATCTTCCAGTGGATTGTGACTTAACTTGTTTAGGGTTGTTTTTCAATACAAGATGCTTTGATCCAGCATGGCTGGACTTGTGGGACTTAAATGAAGAACTTAAAACAGGAGCCTTTTTTAATGTATGTCACATACATGATTTTACTATCTGTCTCTACACTGTGACTGTTTATTCCTTTTTTGAAAAACGCTCACCTCAACACTGATTATTTGCAATCAACTTATTTTTGCCTGATGGTGGTTGGTTTGATTGTCGACCGGATTGCGTAGAATTTTCTGGAAATTTTTCAATGACACTCGGGAAAGATTGTCAATAAACTAAGAAAAAAACCATTCAATTTTGTTGCAGATCTGAATAAAATGGGAACACGCAGGACTTTATTTCTTCAACGTGGCGACAGACTTTGTTTCTTTCCCTTATTCCACTAAAATTATTGAACTTCATGGAGGGCTGGGCTGTGGCTCCGGCGAGCTGAACAGATATGTATGATTGTTTGACCTTCGCCCCCTACTGAGTCCAACTGTAGTCTGAAATACATCTATTTACATTTCATTCACAGATGTTAAAGTTTGTTCTTTAACTCGATTGGAGTCACCTGATTAATATAAAAAATATCCGCAGGCAAACAGGAAAGGTGACGTATTTCCTAAATCTTTTATTCTTAACCCGCTTGGATTCACTCAGCTATTTAACAATATGGCCCACATCGTGTCCCACTGAATCAGACTATCTTGTCAAATAGCACTATATCACAGAACAATTAACTAGCACCTGTTTGACTGACATGAATCATAAAAGGTTTAATCAAAAATTCAACTTACTTAGATCAACAATCTCTTTTAACAAGAGCTTTGTGACCGAGACAAGAAAAACAGTGTTGTGAACACAGAGATGTACAAATATCAATTAAAAAATGAGGCCTTCGCTTTCTTCCCCAACAGCAGGGGTTTATCCTGGAAACCCCAATCCTCTGTGTTTTACAAGCCATCGGCTGTTTGAACTCCTCAAATTAAATTTGAAGTTACGTCCAAAAAAATGTTTCGTAAAAATCTCCAACTACTTGGTAACATTTTAACGTTTAGAGAAAAACATTGTGTATACAAGATAGATCTCCTTGAGTCGATTCATATCCACCAAATTTGAAAAATTGAAAGAAAGACCCCTCTATTGGCAGACGTATTTAGTTGAACTTTCTCAAAATCAATCCAGTTCTTCCTCACTCTACTGTCTATGTAGTTATAAAATTTGAAAAAGATCCATGAAATAACTTTTGAGATATGTACAGTAAAAGTATAGTGTAAACATATATACACTGCTCAAAAGAAATAAGGGAACACTTCCTCATCGCAGTATGAGACAAGATTTCAGATTAAAATTTAAATGCGACCGCCTTCTGAGAAAAAACAGCCGACTCTGTCTTTTACAATAGATGGTTACAGTGTTCTGATACCAGTCCAGTTTTCTTTCCAGGTGCACACAAAGTTACCATTTCCTTGGTATTGGAGGTATTCAGTAGGAGGCAGTTCTTCTCATTCCAATCACTGAAGGCCTTCGTCAAGTCCCTGTACTCCCCCTCCTACCCGTTCCTGATGCATGCCACAATAGCCGTATCGTCACAGTATTTCTGAATATAACAGGACCCAGTAGTGTGTTTAAAGTCTGATTTGTACAAGATGAACTGGAACGGTGCCAGAACAGTCCCTTGAGGAGAACCAGTGCTTCACCTCACAACCTCTGATCCATATTTTGTCATCTTGACAAACTTTGGTCTTTCCGTCAGGTAGTTCATAATCCCGGCATGAAGGAGAAATCAACCCCCATCCCATCCAGCTTGTTCTTGAGAAATTACCCGGTAGACCCGGATTGCACCATCCACTCCAAATTGTTCCTTGTAGGGGAACTGTAAATGCATTCTAGCTCATTTCACCTGTAAAACGATATATACGCTGTAGTAAGCATGGCAGGCCAGTAAGTAGCATTGCGCTTTTAAAAAAAAATCCACAGAAGAAGACCGTCTGGCTGTCCGGCAAAAACCCTAGAGAACTATGCATGTAGTGGGAATGTGTTGTAAAATATTTTGCTAGTTTACAAATAAATGCTGATGGTGGGGTTTTCCAATTATTATATCTCCGAAAAAGTTATTATAGAAGTGTCATCCCCGCGTCCGCCATAAGTCTTCCTTGTTAACGTGTTTCCTCAAAAACCATTTCATGGATCATTTTCAAATTTTATAACCAGATAGCCCTTCGTGTGAGGAAGAACTGGTTTGTTTTTGAGAGCGTTTGGTCGTATATTTCGTACACTAGTACACTCTGGAGCCACGAATTCTCAAGCATTGGTCAGATTTTTTGATTAAAAAAATTGGTGCACATGAATTGACGCAAGATCTATTTTGTTTATATAATTCTAAACATATTTTGATCTAATAGTTCATATTTTACTCACTTTGGAGAGCTTTTGTACTGAAAATATGTTGGAAATAATATTTGAGGGGACGACAGCATAAGTCTACATTTTGGGACATTTCCTAAAGTTTGGGTTTCCTGTTCCTTAAAACACTGCCAAATTGCAAAAAAAAAGATTACTGTTCTAGGGGGAAAACCAATGTTGTTTGAATGCCCCCTAGATGAGCACTCTAAGTTTGGTTGAATGATTGTCGAGTATACACTGGTAAAGATTCCTTAATACTATCTCAAATCAGATCTCAGATCTCAAACATTGTATCCGTGCGTGATACATACTTCCGTGAATCCTTTAATTCCCTAAAACTACCGGATAACACTCAAGAGTCAAGTTTAGACATCTTGTCGGTATATGAACAGTGTATAAATTTAAACTATTTGTCTAACAGGCTGTTGTATTCCAACTCAAACGGACCATGCTAGAGCGAAAACATCGGGCTGTCTTTGCTCCAACATGAGATGATTGGCGGTCGGCCATGTACAATAGTGTTTGTACGCTCAAACCTGATGAGTTAGATTAAGTGCACACACAGCTGTGGCTCAGGAGACATTTGCATGTACAAATGTTTTGAAGCAAAGTCATGTTTGTACAGCTCAGCTGCCAAACCCCAACACATGAATTCCAGTCACACATCCAAAAGGCATTGAGGCAGAACCAGGGTCTTGGTGCCGTTTTTGCAACGCCACTCTGCACCTGAATGAAGATGGATGACTCTAGTTTACCTGTCGCTCCATCTTTTGTTTCTGTCAGTGTGGAGCTCTACTCAGCCATTCTGGTATGACCCTCAGAAAGCTGCTTGCGCAAGCCGCCCACCCTAAGCAGGAAGTGCTTTGTTTAGCTATGCAAATATTTCATCACTCTGCATACCAGCCCCAACGGCCCCCTTCTAGTTTGAAAAAAAAAGACAAAGAAATACTCACAAACATACACACATGCTTTTGTAATGTAGCAGTATATCTTTCACAGTCTTGGGTTATTACCATTTCTGTTTATACACTTTAGGTTTAATATTCTGAGAATATTATGTGAGCTGTTTTAATGCATGTACACTTATAAACCTGCAGTGAGCATGAAGACCCACCTCTAAGTATGTTAGTCACAGCTTACTGCACTTAAACTGCAAACATTTAAATGTACCCTCAATGGGGGACAATATTCTACTTTGTGGAGCAATATCCACTTCCAGATACCTGGTATGAGGGAGTAAATGATATAATCATGAAAAAATGTACTTTAGTCATCTATGTTCCTGCTTTGTCCGTATAGAAGAAATTATTGTTGCCTAATGAAGTTAGACTTCAGAGAGAACCTGACAATTCAACTATTTAGACTGTCAGCACATGTGGTACCATTACTTCTGTTTGACTTTAATTGTGGCTTGCCGATTTTTTTCTAGCCCCTGCAAGGTAATATCCCGACAATTTGAATTGAATGATTGAACAACTCAAATTAAATGTGAATTTTATGTTTAAAACAGTCTTTATCATTAAAATCACATTAGAGAAAAGTGTGAGGTATTCACGGTAGATCTCCTAGAGTCGATTCATATGTACCAAATTTGGGCTAAATTAGACCAACACACAGTTGAACATTCATGTCCTGAAAACTTTTGGAGGTAAAACTCCCCCTAGTGTCAGAAATATACAACTGATCCATGGTCATTTTCAGTAATCAGTTTGGGAGAATTTAAGTTGCTTATTTAAAGTATCATAGGTTGTTCACCAATATTTATTGCGTGGAGAAGCTGAAGAACCAGATGTTTCCCTCAGGAGTTGGTGGAGACCAAAACAGAGCCAACTAGACTTTAGTCAGAAATCATTGAGCGCAAACCTCCACCAAGGCGGAGGATAGTCTGGATAGTTTTTTCCAGTTAACATGATAGGTTAACTGGACAAAAAACCTTCAATCCCTTCATAGTTTATAGATGATCCCCGAACATGAAAACCTAGTCCTAGCTATCGCTGGTTTCGTAACTAGTTTGACAATGTGAATTATGTTCCCTCCTCTTCAGCAGTGTCTTAACAAAAATATCTAATCCCAGAGGATGTGCTGGTTTAGAGAGAGAGAGTTTGTGTGTTTGTGTGTGTGTGTGTGTGTGTGTGTGTATGTGAGCGAGAGAGAGAGAGAGAGAGAGTGTGTATTTGTGTGTGTGTGTGTGTGTGTGTGTACGTGAAAGAGTGTAGGTGTGTGTGCGTGTATGTGTGTATGGATGTGAAAGAGAGAGAGAGAGGGGGGAGAGAGTTTGTGTGTGTGTGTGTGTGGGTGTGTGAAAGAGAAAGAGAGAAAGAAAGAGAGTGAGAGTGTGCGTGTGTGTCTGTGTGTGTATGTGTGTGTGTGGGTGGGTGTGTGTGTGTGTACGTGAAATAGTGTAGGTGTGTGTGCGTGTATGTGTGTATGGATGTGAAAGAGAGAGAGAGAGAGGGGAGAGAGTTTGTGTGTGTGTGTGTGGGTGTGTGAAAGAGAAAGAGAGAAAGAGAGAGACTGAGAGTGTGTGTGTGTGTCTGTGTGTGTATGTGTGTGGGTGGGTGTGTGTGTGTGTATGTGAGAGAGAGAGAGAGAGAGAGAGAGTGTGTATTTGTGTGTGTGTGTGTGTGTGTGTACGTGAAAGAGTGTAGGTGTCTGTGCGTGTATGTGTGTATGGATGTGAAAGAGAGAGAGAGAGAGAGGGGAGAGAGTTTGTGTGTGTGTATGTGTGGGTGTGTGAAAGAGAAAGAGAGAAAGAGAGAGAGTGAGAGTTTGTGTGTGTGTCTGTGTGTGTATGTGTGTGGGTGGATGTGTGCGTGTTTGTGTTTGTGTGTGAGAGAGAGAGAGAGAGAGAGAGAAAGAGAGAGTGTGTATGTGTGTGGGTGGGTGGGTGTGAGAGAGAGTGTGTGTATAAGTGGGACAAATTGAATGATAACATGATCCAATTAGCTTCAGGTAATAATTTAGTTATATCTATTTTTAAAAAGCCCTACTTTCCCCGACCTACATTTGATTAGGTCTGTGCGATAAATGTGCTTATAATTTTCTTAATTTACAAGCAAAGTGGCAGGAAAAACTTTTGACCTTCTCCATTTTTAAAATGTAACCCAGTGCATCGTAAGATAATTACAAAAAGGTCTGAATCTGGGCTTCAGTCTCCTGGTAACCGATGTGACATTATTCACACACGCCTGAAAGGTCAGTATGTTCTTAAATATAAATTAATATAATTTTCATAAAAAAAAAAAAAAAATTAAAAAAAATGATTAGTGTATTAGTATAATCCTATACAACAATTGAACTAGTAATACCACGATGTCAAGTAAAAGCCATGTATTTGAAACCTTTTACTAATTAAGTAAAAGCATGTTAACATGATCTGCAAAATATATTTAAGGCATCAAATCATTCATTGTGCAGTAATATGGTCACATCAGTGTTTTACTATTATTTATGATGTTTTTGGATTAATATCACCGCTGCATTCATGTTTAGGTCCATTTCACTGCTGTAGCTGTTTAAGTTTGAGGTAATGTAACTAGTTGATGCTGTTGAATAGCTTCATTTATAGGATCATCATAGCCTGCTTATAGTCTTGCTGTCCTGTAAGAAACATGCATCCCTAAAACAAAAGTGATCAGTCTCCTTTCAGTTTAGAGACATTTTCCAAAATTCAAAATCAGCACATTTGGAGTAGCTACTTGACACTTCCAGTATGTGTTTTTAATCAGGATACACTACATGGATGACATTTGGAGGCTTCAGATTAATTTTTTAAGGACATTTGAGTTCCTCGCCAGCTCCAGCTCTGAGGAGCATGTGTCTGTATCCTGCTGCGAGAGGGGAGCTGCTGTGTTAGTCCCACGCTGCTGCTCCAGACACCTCTCTCGCATGCCAAACCACACACACCTCCACAATGACAGGTAGGGAAAACTGTAATCGGAAAAGCAGCTATCAATTACAGCTGTCCGACAAGTTCGGAGGAGGAGAGATTGGTCATCTAAACACAGCCCTGCCAGTTTCTCTTTGGCACATAGGAAATCATTTTGCTCTCTTTTCCTGTGAAGCTGCTTTTTGCCCAGACAAATGTAAGCAGAGAGTAAGAGATTTGTCTTTTGCCTTCCCGCATTTTCACTCCGAATTCTCCATCCATCTCCTCCTCCCCGGATCTCCTCCCTCTCACTCCGCACTGATAATGGCTGCAGATTTGATTAACCGTGCAATAAAAGCGAGGATCGGAACATGGATCATCCCTGTTTAACTGCACTTTGAACATATAATATGATATTTCAAATGGAAACAGAGTGCAATAATTATAATATTTACGGTAACAATTACACATGAGGGAACTTCAAAGGAAGTGAGTCACTCAATGAGTTTGCCAGAGGTATGGAATACTAGTTTTATTTTCATTTGACAAAAGTTTGACCGAAGCGCTCTGCTGTAACATGTGATAGTTTTTTCGTTTTTTCGACTGAGGTCGTTGACGTGATGGCGATCTGGCCCGGTTCACAAGGCCAATATCATCCTGTTGATGTAGATTCTCTAACTTGAAACTCCCCTTTAGTTAAAACTGAGGAAGAAGACTTTTGAAGGACCTAAAACCCTGAAAATATGAATACCATTTGCTTCTTATGCAATATTATATTATTTTGCAATTATATTTTCTCATATTTTTTATAGTACTGCACTCTAACTAGAATTGAGGAAGTCTTTGGATCGGAGGTTAAAAAAACCTCCCAGGAATTGGCCTGCGATTCCTCTGACGTTAGACGTTAACGGCACTTTGTTATGACTTGATTATCAATCTTGACCGATGTAGGAATCATGCCATTTATCCTTTTTATGAGTAAGAGGAAAACATCAAACACGTGATGAGCATGATGAAGGAATCTTTGGTTAACATGGAATGAAGATAACTGTTCCCATTATGTTCGTTGATGTCTACGTCTGTAATCCGTTTTGGATTACTAGAACAACTTCCAGATGAGATGTACGTCCATTAAAACATAGTGGATAAGGTTTTAGAGTACAGTTACAACTGGCTCCATCCTCTCAGTCAAGCTTTTTGGACTAGCTTTGAACTATTGTGCTCAAGTCTGCAGAGGTGGAGTGAGACTGAGCCAATCAGAGCCTGCAGGGATAACGTGATTATAATAATAATAATAATAATAATACATTTAATTTATAATGCACTTTACATTTGGATCACATCTCAAAATGCTACAAAGTAAAAGCAGATAAAATTGATTATGATGACATCATCAGTGGTGAGCAGCAGACGGATCCTACAAGGACCAGAGAAGCTCATATCTTGTGCAATGATGAGCTTCAAGCCACGAAAGCTGACGTCTTTTGTGTTGTTGGAAAAGTACAAGCTCAGAATTTCAGAAATCTCTCTGTCGATTCATAAAACCAGCAGACAGCTTCAAGCCTGGTTTACCAATGTCACCAAATCAGAATGACCAAGTAATATCAAGGCTTGTTTAAACCATCAAGACCATTCTGCCCAGACTTTTGAGGCCCCTGCTACTGTGTGATGTTCCCATGTCGACAACTGAGGCCTTGGAGAAGAACATCAGCATTTAACTGCAGAGATAGCCTCCAACATCCCATAGCTCACCCTGAGTGGCTTCACAGAAGAATTTATCATGACACAAATATGAGAAGCCATCCAGCAGAGATACTCCAGTGAGCCGACAGTACAGAGGCTGTTTTCAAAAACATCTGGGTGAATTGGCCTGGGCTTCTTCCTCAGCCGTCAGATCAGCAAAGCCAAAGGAAAGGAGTGACAACATCCCCTCCAGGAGGAGGTGTGTCCATGTACAGAGAAGGTATGGATCAATAAAATGGTGGTATTGATCCAGGAAGGAGGTTGGACAAGGTGTGAAAACATCACCTGATATATCTGGAGGGTGTACCATGTCAGATCTCTGGTACGAGAAAACTTGGACAGCCCGTCCTTGACAGACCCTTTTACCTTCAGTGTTAAGTAAAAGAGTCCATTCAAGTCCTCCTGAGTAGCTGCTCCCATGGCTGATGGACGCTACTTCTGGCACCACGGCCAGGTTCACAAGGCAGAAGTTATGGCAGCTGCCTCTGTGATTTACCTCCCCTTCCTAAAAGCTGGACCTGGGTAGACACCTGTAGTCCACCAATCAAATCATGCACACAAGATTGGATCTAGTCTGGATTATTTTCTCCCGTGCCAACAAGTGCCCTGCAGGACACTCGCTCTGTAGACTTCTTTCTGCTGAAAGAAGTCTGAAATATCAGACCAGCAAAGAGGGGCCATCAGTATGGCTTTGGATTCAGAGAGCACCCACCTAGCTGAATAATAATAATAAGAGCCAACGCCCCCTTTGATGCGAGAAACATCACTGAAGATGTACCACAGAGCATCTGAGAGATTTTTGCTGTAATTTGTGACACTCATTATCTTTAATTAGGAAGTGAGTTTTTGTCCTGCCAGGTTACAAAAATTCCCTCAGGCCAAGTTGAACTTGATTTGTAGCAAACCCTCCAGATTTGGGGATATGTATTTCACAGTTATAGAATTAAAAGGTGACATTAGAGGTGTAATACAAGCCATCCCGTACACGTATACTCTGTCCTTACGTTGTACTTATAAACCATTGTTTTAATGTGACGGGTCTTCATGCTGAACTCACACCTGCAGGAGAGTTCACGTATGAATTATCACCAAGTTCTTTGTTGTTCCAATAGACATGTTTTCCGTCCACTCGATTACACTCAGGGTTTTGAATATTGTCAGTGTTGCACGTTCTTTGAAGAAAAATGAGAGAATCAACATTGCTTTAATAGCCGATTTGCCAAATGAAAGAAACTATCACTGCAATTACTGCTTTGAAAAATGTTGTAGATGTTTCCAGTTTGTTTCTGATAAATAATGTCTAGATTAGTAGATGGCCTCCATCTGTCTGTCTGCAGCATAAACATCTATGGCAGCATGTATACCAGATGCGTCTGCAGTTTCAGGAATAGTAGCTGCAATAGAAACCCCCCCAAAAGGAAACACAGACGGGAACACAAGTCAGACCCATCTTTGACTCTACTCAAGTTTTAAATATGCAGGCGCCAAAACTCTGACAGTTGTAATATTACTATGTTTTGTGAAGACGACAATTTATGAGGAGCTTGGAAATCAAAATGTGTTCAGGAGTTTAAACTTGCCTGTAGCCTGTTGGCTTTAGGGAGGAAAATCTAGTTTGTGCTCTGTGGTCATTTATTTTTATACTTTTAATGTACGTATGGCTCATCTTGTTCTGTAGATTTGCTTACATATGCCTGTTTGAAATTGTAAACACAGTCTCCCATCCTGACCCAGAGACAATTAGGTGGATCAGATATTGATTGAAGCCCTTTTACCGGTTGCAAAAAGAGAAGCGCCTGAGGAAATCTAACTGAAGAACCTGAAAGTTAAGTGATTATATCCCAAGTTATGGCTGGCTGGGCACCAGTTTACTCAGACAAAGGTTCCTTGTATGCGGCGACAGCTGTTATATTTTGGTTTTAAAACCTGTAGGGTGCCTGAGGGATAGAAAACAAGGTGGAAACACCAATAGGAAAGCTCTTCCGAAGCAGCTCATGAGGACTTGAATGAGTGAAAAGCCGTGATACAGACACATCGCCTAAGAAAGTGGAAGGAAGTAAATAGAGATGTGCAGATGAACCACATGCATATTTCTGCAACTGCCATGTGGTGTTTGTGGTGCAAGAATCTCCATCAAAGCACATTTACTGTCACGGTGTGCCCATGTGGCGTCATAACAGACGACAGTACCCGCTGCTGAGGACAAATGATTTATCGCTGATATAGAAAAGATCGAGTCTTTGTGATTTAAAGACAACAACTGTCGAGAGGGAGTACGACCTAAAATATAATAGAATTTCTGTTATAATATTTTTAAAAAACACACAGCCAGCTGGGAGCAACTTGAAGAGCAAACGCTGTTGATTCATTTGCAGTAAATACACCATTGAAATGTGATGTAATCAGTGGTGGGTGTGGAATTTCAGCGGCCATAAAGGCACATGTTTTACACAGAGAGGGGGGGGGATACAACGTATGTTCAATATCCATGCACATTTATTCAGTCACAAAAACACACGTTTGGCCACTCATTTTTTGCCTTGTTCAACATACCTCCCACTTTTCCATCCATCCATCCATCCATCCATCCATCCATCCATCCATCCATCCATCCATCCATCCATCCATCCATCCATCCAGCAATGCTTTCCAGCTCCTTCAAAGGGAACCCAAGGCGTTTCTGGGCCAGATTACTTGAAAGACTTTACAACCGCAACTGAGCCCCCCAGCCTCCATTCATTAATCGTGACTGGACAGGATATTATATTAATATTTCATGTTGTTTTGTGTCGTGTGTTTAGACGTGTGTCAGAGTGACTGTCCATCTGGTGGTTTTATGGACACTTGATTTGCCTGTGTTTGAATGTTTTAATTTGTTTGTTGTTTATTGTTTATCATGCAATCTATACTGCACACTTATTATATACTTATTTGATCTACTCTGTACACCTTGCTGCTGTGACACCCAGAATTTCCCCCTTGGGGTATTGATAAAGAGTTATTCGAATATTACTGTGACAGCCGCTCATTTGGTAGAGCGGTTGTCCACATATCTGAAGGTCGATTGTTAGATCCCCGGACCCTCCAGTCTGCTCAAAGTGTCCTTGAGCAAGATACTGAACTCCAATTTGCTCCTAATGGCGGCTCCATTGGTGTGTGAATGATAGCGTGAATGCTTACAAGGTCGGCAACCTGGGTCATACACTGTATGAATGTTTGTTTGATTTGGTGAATGCTGGCTCACATTGTGAAGCGTTTGGAATGGTCGAGTAGACTAGAAAAGCGCCGTATAAGTACAGTCCATTTACCATTCTATTCCAAATATAAGGCCCAGCCGGTTTTGGTGTCCCTGCCAGGCTCTCCTCTCAGTTACATGTGCTTGGACCATCCTTATCAGACGCCTTAACCAGCTAAACTGTCTCCTTTCAATCTCCCTCCCAAACTTGAGCTCCTCACCTTATGGCTAAGGCTGAGCACAGATCGCTTACAAAGTCAAATCCAGTCTAACTTTACATCTAAAGCACCTTTAAAAGCCACCTGCATTGATTTAAGTTCTTTACTGTGTTTAAAGGTACAACAAGAAAATATGTTGTACTATGCTATATACTATACAAATAATAAAATAGTCAAATCTGTAGAGCAAAAAAAGAGACAAGACAAGTGGCAGGAGAAAGAAGCAGCTTGGAACCTCAGTGGTCCATCAGCTCTCAGCTGGGGCTAGGCGTTCCTTGACCCCACTCAACTATTTTTTGGGTGCTATTGAATAAAGGGCTTCCAGAAAAATATGAAATATGCTCCCATATATCAGTAAATGTAGATGGTGCTGCGTTGGGGATGTCAAGTATGGTAGACTCACTTCACGTTTCTTATTCCACTTTTTTTCTAACAATGAGAGTTTTTTTTTTTTTTCCACCACTTTTGTTCATGTTCTCATAAACTACTTTACTACTTTGAAAACTTGATAGACAGGTTAGCCTTGTAGCTCAGAACAAACCCTTAACATTTGACTTGAATCCAGATAAAGGGGTGGAGTTTTTGTTTACTTTTTGAGTTTTTTGGAAAACTTTTGTCAAGTACGTACAGACTACTCAAGTACTCAAGGACCATGTATCTCGTTCAAAGGGTTGTCATACAATTGTCATAGATAGTCGCTGTTCCTTCTCGTTAGGGTGATAACTCAGAGACTATATCATGAATCATTTTCAAATTTTAGACCCACATAGACCTTAGTGTGAGGAAGAACTGGAGTGTTATTGGGATAGTTAGGTTGTACATTTCTGGCACTAGGGAGAGCTTTATCTTAAAAATGGTCAGGCCATAACTTCTCAACTGTTAGTCTGATGTAGTCCAAACCTGGTGCATATGAATCAACTCGGAGAGATTTTATACATTGTGTTTTACTCTAATAGTTCATATTTGAATCACTAGGGGACTTTTTTTTTGCAGACATAACTCAAAGAATATTTCAAGAATCATTTTCTAATTTTATACCTAAATAGACTTTAGTGCGAGGAAGTACTGGATTGATTTTGGCAAAGCTCAGTTGTATTTCTGACACTAGGGGGGCAATTTATCTCCAAAAGTTTTCTGTACATAGTATTTCATCTATCATTTAGTACAAATTTGGTGCATAAGTCCAGGAGATCTACCTTTTATAAATTGTGTGGTACTCAAATAGTTCATATTTAAATTACTTAAACATTGTTTTTCGTTTATAACTTCCTAATCATTCGTCGGATTTGGTGCATATGAATTGACTCGAGGCGATCTATCTACTAAACATTGTGCTTTACTGTAATAGTACATATTTGACTCACTAGGGGGAACTTTTTACAAAAAATACTATGGACATAACTTTATATTTAATAAGAAGAGTTCAGGGAGATTGCTTGTGCAATGCAGGGGATTGGGGACTTTTCTGGGATATACACCTGCTGTCGGTGACAACAGCATTGGTCTAGTTAAGTAATTATGTAAATTGGGGCAGCAGTCATCCACCTATTAGAAGGTCAGTGGTTCAGATCCTTTACTACCCCTACAGTCATATGGGGTCCTTGAGCAAGACATTGAACCCTCATGTTTTGTTTACAGGGCTACATTTCTAAGTAAGTAGTTCAATTTCCCTCATCAATGTTATCATATTTAGTCAAAACGTAAGTAAATATATGACTTCTAACATTAAGCAACTTCTATAGTTTTATTTGGTTTCTGTCCTTTGGGAAAAAAAAATCCTCCCTCATTACTTGCCCATCAATCTTTCATAACATGGGTGGGGTCATGTTTAGGATGGATGTTAGGCCAACGAATCACCGCCTCCACAACCACCAGACAGACGTCATCACCACAGTCTCTCCGCTGTCCAGCATGAAAAATAGAATGTACTGTGCTGAAAAAAATCAACTCTCAGATGGGGTTTTAGAGTTTACTCCCTCGTTCTAACTGATAAGGTTCATAGCAAATGTTTCATGTTCTGCTAAATGATGCCTATGCTTCAGTAGTGTAAACAGTCAGGGTCAGACCAGGTGCTTCTTGAAGCCCCGAGGTCAGCATAGTTCATGTGCAGATGTTTACCTGGTGGTGGTATATGAGAGGGGCATGAAAGAATTTGGCATGCATCTAATTTGCTAATTATATATGCATCTCCAAATGTCTGTCTCTCACTTATCCACACACAGAAATAAATACTGTGGGATGGGAAGAACTTGCAGGTTGCTTACCGACGCAGCCGGAGGGAAATAGTTTGCAGCTGTTGAGACCTGTTCCTCTAAAGCTTATGTTATAATAAAGTTGGTTATAAATATCCTGATGAGAAGGGAAAAAACGTTGGGGATATGGGATATTAAAAACAACGAGAAAAAGCCACCAGAATATGAAGAATAGAACGAGAAATGTTATAGAACCCTTTCATCCATCTGAAATGAAACCCTGCAGTCATCGCTTCGCGTGTGTGTCGTCAAGATAGGTCAGAACAAGATGTATTTTCCATTTTACTGTCGGCAATGACTCACAAAGGGAGTAACTAATTACATTTATCCCTGCTTCTGTAATTGAGCAGCTTTGTAGTGTGCAGTTAGGAGCGGCAATTGCCAGTTTTACTTTTATTTGTGAAAAAACGTGAAGACAAGTCACCTGCCGCTATGTTGTTGCTGCCCTACACAAATAAAAGATAATAACCAAGTAAACATTCACTAAAACTGCTTCAAATATGTGACGGGTGCTTTGCAAAACTCCTTGGGTTAATTATTAGTGCAATAAAAGCCTTTAGTTGGACATTCATTGGTTTCGAAATGGTCAAACATTACAGCTCAACAGTTTGTTGAGCTGTTCTTTTTATTGGACATACAACCAATGTTGGTTGGGCGATAAATAAAAGACCTGGCAGTGGAGTTTGATTTTCTTTCCAAAGGCTTTATCGTTAACACATAATTTTAATAGCAACATGTTTGCTTTTTCAAAGGAAGGCCAGCAGTAATGAGACGTTGACATCAACTCACATCATCCTTTTATGTAGTTTTTAAAAACCAAGATCAACATGTTGTCTCTTCTGAACTGATGGTTCCCTGGAAGGTGGCAAAGTGGTATGAATGTCAACAAACTGTGCAAGGACTGTCAGCTCAACATAGAGTATATGGCATTGGTACTGGAAACAGTCCCACAAGTTCTATTTAAATCCACTACACACCATTGAGCCATAAAATTCTAACCACTGACAGGCAACTTTCTAACACTGATTATCTTTCTAAAGTGTCAGAGGTTGAGATAATTAGGCAGGAAGAGAATATTTTGTCCTGAAGTTAATGTGTTGCAAACATGCCAATTGGGAAAGTGTCAGGTATCCTTCATGGCAGTTCCTCTCTCAGCGGCATAATCCACCCTGCCACACTTTATAGTTGGTTCAAGCTGTTGACTTTGCGTGGATCTCAATGCAATCGATCATCTGTGAGATGTGCTGGATAAACAAGTCCAGTCCAGGGAGCCCCCACCTCACGACTAACAGTACCTAGAGGGTGAGCTGCAAAGCCTCAGTGTGTCAGGGCAAAGGGACGACCTTATGACGGTTTTAGGCCGGATGATTGTTGTTAAAGCTACCATTTTGGTACTCTTAGCACAGATGTTGATTTGCAGCTTCTCCATTCTATGTCCGCCATATGTTTGAGAAAAAAAATATATAAATAAAATGTGCTGTATTTTCTACTATTAATAAATATGGCTTTGCATTTCTGTAAACCATGGATTTGTGAAAACCTACAGTATGTGTTTATATGATATGCTTAAGATTCACTAAAATAACCAGTTTTACTGCGATTTTACGAAGTTAGCTGAAATTTTTTTTAGTCATGTTTTATTAATCTTATATTCATATCTGCCTATTTTCAAAAGTTAATAGTTTTAGTATATTGAGCTGTTTCATTTTGTCATTTGTTTTTTTTAGCTGGAAAATATTGATTGAAATAGTAAGAGAAGTGCACTCTCTGTCTCTCTCTCTCTCTGTCTCACTGTCTCTCTCTCTCTCTGTCTCACTGTCTCTCTCTCCCTCTGTCTCACTGTCTCTCTCTCTCTCTGTCTCACTGTCTCTCTCTCCCTCTGTCTCACTGTCTCTCTCTGTCTCTGTCTCACTGTCTCTCTCTCTCTCTGTCTCACTGTCTCTCTCTCTCTCTGTCTCACTGTCTCTCTCTCTCTCTCTGTCTCTCTGTCTCTCTGTGTCTGTATCTCTGTCTCACTGTATCTGTTGCTCTCTCTCCCTTTCAGTCTCTCTCTCTCTGTCTCACTGTATCTCTGTATCTCTCTCTGTCTCTTTTTCTCTGTCTGTCTGTCTCCCCCTCTCTCTCTCTGTCTCATTTGGCAGCCTTCTTGTTTGTTTATGTTTCTATTTTCAGTTTGCTGTTGTGACAACACTGTTCACAAGGTTCACTAGGTTTAGGCACAAACGTCTTTTATTTATGGTTCACAAAATATCATGAAAAGATCATGTTTGGGCTTAAAATACCAGTGAAATACCTGCTTTACTGCCATAAACACAGATGGAAAATATTCTTACATCCTTCAGTATTTTATCAAATAATTGACGACCTTTTCAGAAATGTTGATTTAATATTTATAAAATGTACCAAATTGACTTATTATTGATCAAATAAAAACTTTATTCTGATGACATGCTGCTACTTCCCAAATCACTTGACATCAGATTCACTTTTAGTTTTCATGTGCATATGCAATATGTATTTTATACTATTGATGTCAGACAGCTCACATTGTAATGCACTCTTTGTTCAAGAAGAGTGTTGGAGGACACTAAGTGCTTTGCAGGAAGAGCTGAACTCATAAAAACAGATAAAGGAATGGTTATGGTTAAGGCAGTTGTCTTAACACTTGTTGTATTATCTCAGTGTGATTTCCTTCCTCTGCATCCATAAAGCTTCAGTGACACTACTGACATGTGTCTGATTCCTAAATATCTGTGTAAACTGATGACTTAGTCATACATGCACTCACCTGAATGGATTAGTTGTTTTAAGACTGCTTGTGTGGCTGCATCTTGTTCCGTCCTCCTCACCATACACACCGTTTATCCACATGCCAGATTGAATAAAACCACATCTAAACAATGGCCCATCCGTTTTTGATTACCACAGGGATAATCATACGCTCTGATTCAGACAATGAAACTGCAGCATAAATCAATCATGCAAGATTTATTGTATTGGGAAATATTTATATTATTGATGATTTACATTGGCAATAATGGATTGAAAGTGTGTGTATTCATTTTGGCTCCGACTGAATCATTGCTTCTGTATTTGTTGTTTCTGTAGCTAAATATCTAAAATAACATCTGGAAATATTAACAACGGACCATCAATGAGAATATACCGTACATTACAAACTGCCCAAATGAGTTCGGAAAGTTAACTTTAATATACAGAAAATAATAATTGTCCTTTTTTTTCCCATTTATTTAAAGATGTTGTGACTCGTGGGTGAGCGTTATTGTGACATTACATCTCTGGGAGAACAGAAAAGGGCGAGCGTTATGTAGTGCACATTGGGTAAGGAAGCTTAAGTGCTGTTCGCCACGGGACCGACTCTGATAAGGAGAGGACATGAAAGGGTCCTGGGAGGTCGCAAGAATTTCCAGTGCTAGGGGACACAATGTAAAAGTGCCTGTACTATCCTAATGAGCCACGATCCCCTTATGGACGGACGTTGTCATGCAGTTGATGTCTGAAAGGACGGGGATCATGGCTGAACTCCCTGTACCATGGTAGGAGGGCATGGAAGCAGTGTATGAAAGGAAGAAAGAGAAGTACAGTGAGCTTTCTGCAGCACACACAGGCGCAAGGTTGAAGGCATCCACCGACCCCTGTTGAGGGCCACCCAACACCTCCAGGCAAAGGAAGGCCCTCAAAGGACAGGCCGATGAGGCAGAGCAAGGAGATGTTCTTGGATAGAGCGGAAGGAAGGTTGACTCCCAGCTGGAGCCCTGGTGGCACTAGTGGAGGAAGCTTCAACAACAATCATCCTGCTGACAACAATCAGCAATGCCCTGCAGATAATCTGCATCTGTACTTCCATCTATTACAAGTCACAATGTTCAATGCGGATTTTTTTTCACTCAGATCGGATCTAGTTTTCCTGTCGCTCACATGCTTAATTATAAGTGATTTGTGTCCAGCTCTAAATTGAACATATCGGTCCTTGAAAACGGAGGACAGCATATATTTCAGAATCTACTCGTGAACAGCTGAGGATGAGCATTGCTGTTGTCATATCTCCTCTCGTTTCATTTTGTTTTTCTGTAGTTGATGACGAAAACGCTTAATTCATGCTTTTGTGCAAAAAGTCTAATGACTCACGATCTGACCGTACATCATGATGCAGGACCTCAAATATGAACTGATCAAATCTGGAATTTGTGTTCACTCAGCTTTGTGTCAGGCCAAACAGTCACCGGACGGTTTATTGTGAATGTATTCAGTTTATATTGTCATCCAGAGAGTTCCAGCTGTGAATTGAGAGGACCTGAAGTGTAGTTAACACCCTGGGGGGCTCCCTTACTAAACATATTAAAAGCCAAGGATGTTATTTGTGCAATGTAAAAACACACCAACATGGCAACAGTTATTTGTTGCACTGCCATTTATTAGTAGTTTCCAAAAGTATGCAATCTTCTCTTTAGAACTATTAATATTACCGAGTTGGATGAGCTGTCGGAAAAGAAGTGACGGGTCAGGGCTTGCTAGTCAGCGATGCATTCCTTCTCAGAGAAACATGCATGGTCATATATATAAAGCCAACAACACAAACACACATGTGCCCTCGCAGACACACTCATGCTCTGACTGATCATTAAACTGATTAGTGATCTTCTTTCAAACATAAAAATGCTGATAATAGCTGTTCCTGGTGGAAGGACGCTCTCACATGATTGATGTGCAAGTGCACTTCAGCTGGGAGTCTTTTTTTTTTTTTCATCCGCTTGCTGGGAAAAATGAGGGAATTCGCAAAATTTGTCACATGACAAGAATGACCCTACCAGAGGCGACCTCGGATCCAATAGGGAGTGGGTTGCGGTATTCAGGGGTGGCTGTTATTTTTTCTCCACAGGGATTCTCAAATATGTCTTGAGTTTTCTCCGCCTGGGTCAGATCCTCTTTTACATTTTTTCTCTGCATGTTCAAGACAATATAAGTTCAGATATAACAATACACAAGTTTCATATACTAGATAATATCAAACGCAACACTCTTAGAAATTTGATGTGGCTCTACATGTTCTCACAAATTTCTGCATGAATGATATTAACTCCCACACAATTATGCAGCATTCTGCTGAAGCTTATGATTTATTGGTGAACTCAACATACGCAGGTTTTTCAGTAACCACGTCTGGGGGCATCTGGAGAAAAATACATGAAGAAATTGCACCAACTAATATTCTGCATGCAGATAAGACGTTACTGGACATTAACCAGAGACATTAGTCATTAGGTTTTTTTAAGCTCAAAGAATGTGATTTGTTCTCATGAGGATCGTTTCATGAGGGTCCAATAGATTTTAACATGGCCATATTTCTACTGTGCACTGACCGGCCTTAACATTACGAACACCTGTTTGATATTGTTAAGTCTCCTTTTGTAGCCAAATCAGCTCAGTGATGTATTATAAGTTCTGAAGCCTCTCTATCAGAACTTGCTTTGAATTCCTCAGCACTTTGTGTTGCAATAGCTTTTCTTCTAGAATATGGGCTGGCCTTCTCTCCCTTCATGCATCGTTGAGTGCAGAACTACACGTGTCGTTGGTTAAGAATTTGTCCTTAGACCACTTTGGTAGGTACTAACCACTGCAGACGAGGAACACCCAACTAGTCCTGCAGTTCTGGCGATACTCTGATCCAGTCTTTTACCCATCACGGTCTGGCCTTTGTGAAAGTCACTCAAATTCTTACACTTGCCCATTTTTCTTGCTAATGACAAATACAATGGTAACCAATCCATGACATCACCTCTTAGGGATTATAATGTTAGGGCTAATCTATTACCATAAAGAACAAGATTTTTTTTTGACAACTAAGGCTACGCTGCTATTTCCGACATCAAAGGTACATCCCCTGGAAGCCCCAAATCCGCTGCATTGTACAAGCAATCCTCCCCATTTAATTCTCAAATTAAATGTTAAGTTAAATGCTCCAAATTCCGACTAAATATGACTAACGGTTGAAAAAGTACTACCCGAACACTTTTGGAGGTAAAGTTCCCTGTAGTGTCGGAAATATATCAGCGACCTACATAAAATCAACCCAGTCCTTCCTCGCACCAAGGTCTGTGTTGCTGTCAAATTTGAACATTCATTTATTATTATTCATAACTGCTTATCCTGTTCAGGTTTGCAGGGGGACCTGGAACCTATCACATGATCTATGAAATCATTTTTGAGCTATCACCTTAACATCAAGAATATTCGGCAGAGATGATGATTTCAAAATTTCTTTTTTGGGGATATGATAATTCCCCAAGTGTGAGTCAGATCCTCCTAGTGGACCATAAGGTTACTGCAGGTGAGCTCATGTACTTTCTATAAAATACTTTGATTAAATAATTACAAAAATTAATCATTAAGGGATTTAAATGATGTGTTATTCTGTTAATCAAACCCATTTTGGAATCCATTTGTTATCTTAAGTTATCTTCAAATCTTAAGGGGCAGTTTTTTCTCGCCATTGTCACCAAGTGCTGCTCAAGGAGGAATTTGTTGGGTCCTGTAGATAATTATATAAAGAGTTTGGTCTAGACCTGCTCTTTCTGGAAAGCACCTTGAGGCACATGTTGTTGTGAATTGGCGGTACATAAATAAAGATTGATTGATTGATTGATGATATTAAGAAGCTATATTGTCTTAGGTGGGGTTTTTTCATATAACACTATAAAGAACCCAGCTGTGATGGATCGTACATGAATGCATCAGGAAGTAAATGTTGACAGAGATGTGATTGTTGGACTGATTATACCTTAAAATTATATTCAGTGTCTGCTTTTCTGAGTTATATGTGCATTTCTTTTGCTCCATTGATTGTGAATACGATTTCAGGGTTTAATCTTTCAGTCTTCAGACACAGACACGTCAATATACGCACTGATCTGTGATTGGAGCAACACCCCTTCCTCCCAGGTTGTGGTTTCTGCTGAGTGCTCCAGATATGTACAGCACTTATCTCCCGTGAGATCTTTTTACTACACCTCATCAATACACTGATCAAACCTTTCTAAGTGCTTGTAGATGAAAACCTCGCTTTATGAAGGCTCAAACTAATTAGCTGTAATTTCACTTGCTGACATGATTTTACCCTGCCTGAAATATTTGACTAATTTGTTCACCAGCCGCAGCGGATGCAATTGCTCTCACTTTGCACCTTTGGGTGTTAAAAATGGTGTTCTCTGGCAGCAGCCATCACCCTTCAACAGTAACGCATTAACTCTTCGGTTGGCCTCCTGCCAAAGCCACATCCAGTCGTAACCAGACTGCAATACCTGGCTGGATATTTTTTGCACTGGAATAGAGAGAACTTTAAATTATTCACCCTAATATGATGATAGGTGTTTGAAATTAACAAATAAATATATAATTGCAACATAAACTATATTAAAGTAATGTCTTTAACTAACACTCAGCTTCAGTATATAGGTGATGTTGGTGAAACACAGACTGGAGTTGTGGGTGAAGTCAGGCCAACTCGTCTGAAAATGCTCAGTTCAAGTCCTCAGTTCAATACAGTCTCTCATGGTCCCTGCTCGGTCCTGCAACTTCAAATACAGTTTGACATCCAAAGAGCGTTTCGGCTCGATATTGTTAAGATATTTTGTGTTTATAACGATTACATGTTTAACTGTTTACTTCATCGCTCACGGCTTAAAGGATATACAACGAAAACTGGGCCAAACTAAACCATCATCCTCCTTTCTCCCACCATCTCCATCGGGTCGAGGGGGCATCCCATGACAGAGCTGGCATCTGAATGAGTTTTTCCAGTCTTTTCCTGTCCGCCACTGAGAAGCCGCTGCACATGTGAGTGAACTCACAAATTTAATAAGAGTCAACTCGGCACCAAATAAACTATTGAAGCCAAGAAAACTCAATAAAGATAGTTCAATCAGACAACTGTATGAAATGCCTGAAATTAATAATATAATAGCATGGTGTTGGATAACTTCCGTAAAACAAAGTTCAGCAACATCCTCCACCAACACTCAGGCATAGCTGAGGGCTGTGTGTGTTTCTGCGGCGAACGATCTGCAACTTTTGACACAAACCAGTATCATAGGGAAAGTGTTTGATTTTGTCATAGATATGATCTATGACAAAACTAGAAAAGCACGTTTGACTCATAATAAAAAGTGATTATAACTAATTGTTCTAAAGGAAATAGTGGTAATAGAATTAGCAGCTTTAAAAAAATAGTAAAAAATCAAACATTAGAAATCTGGGCGTCAGGGGCGTGACGCCATAGCTTATGTGGCGCTTTTGTAGTCTGCAAACCTGAGAATTTTAGCTGGCCTTAAAACTCAAAAACCTAGTGCGGTGTGTAGCCATGAAATTAAAATTGTATTGCTAGTTTTTTGTTTTGTTTTTTGAAAGTGCGGAAGAATAAAGAAGCTGCTGCCCTTAGGTGAAAAACAAGTACAACCTGGAAAAATGTCATAATCAATGATGATAAAATGATATAGTTATAATCGTGAATGATGTGGTTTCAATTCATACACAAGATCGAGGCAAGAAATGCATGAAATCCAATATGTTTATGTGCAAAAAAGATTATTTGACTATGACTTCCACGTACAGGACCTCTTCTAAGGTTATCATATTCCCGAAACGTAGGCGATATTATGAAATCATCATCACCAGAGCCACGACAATTCCTTCGCGTATGTCCTGTTTCTCGGACATAAGTTCACATTTAATTTGAGGAGTTAAATCTGGGGGATTGCTTGTACAATGCAGGGGATTGTGGTTTTTGGGGGGATTTGCCCTTGCTGTCGGGTATAACCGTAGGCCTCGTTGTTGAGGACAACTATTATTCTTCATGATCATCGATCAGCCAGTGAGTACTGCTGTGGGTTGGGGTTGGGTTTACAGTTGCAGATGGTGAGGCAGCAAAATATCAGACAGAAAGCTGTTGACATGAAACACGTGACAACCAGCTCTTTAGTCATTGACAGCCAGGAAGTCATTTCATCCACGTTCAGACTCTTTTTAATGATGATTCATAGTAAACACTCCAGCACTTCCTTTTTGGCCATGGTGACCTCCAGCGAGTTTCTCTTCTGTCTCATTCAGAGTCTTACCGATGTGCTATAAGAGTCTAACATGTTGCATATTTATTGGGCTTACTACAAACCGCTGGAATTGTTTCTGAAGAGAGGTGGTCTTCAGCCAAGATGGGTCTCTGAAGCTGCAGCTAAATACTAACGTCATAATAAAATCTCACAGTAATTTTTCACAGGCAAAATTAACCACTGACACACTCCTATTTGGAAACTACCATGGAATAAAAGACTAAATTGATTATATGCTGGTAATATTACACCCTGCAGCTCCGCAAAACCATTCAAGCCTCTTTCCCACCAAAAAAGAACCAGGTCCTGATCAACGATATCGTCAGAGAAGAAAAGTAGGTAGCTGCGACGGAATGTAAAAGGCTAATGCTATCCTGTTAGCTTCACGTTACAATTAGTCACATAGCATCGACTTCATGGCTGACAGTCATATTTGAGTTAATTAAAAAAGGAATAAAATAAAAAATAAAGCAATTACTGCTAATGATTTTTCTCTTTAGAGGAAGATAAAAATCCTCTGTAAATTTCTGTTGAAGAAACTGACCTTCTGTGAGCTCCAGAGCGTCTCTGAAGAACATGGACGCAATTTCACTGATGAACCCTGAAAACACTGTCCTGTTTGGGCTTTTTGACATCAGAACTTTTTAAACATCCTACTTTAACAGACATGCGGCCTTTATTAACGGTCTACTTTAACAGACACAAGAGGGTTTATGATCGGTCTACTTTTGCATACATTGGGGGGTTTGTTTATTGTCTACTTTAAGACACTATAGAGCGTTTGTAAATATTCTACTTTAATAGAAACTATAGGACTTGTTAATAGTCTACTTTAACAAACACTAGAGGATTTAGTAACAATTTGAACCTACACCCGAGGGCTTTTTAACAGACATTAGAGTGTTAATGAAGGGTCTGCTGCCACATGCACTTATCATGAGATTATTAACACTCTACTTTAACAGACACTAAAGGGTTTGATTAAGGATCTACTGTGAGACACATTAGAGGGTTTTTTCTAATACCAAGCACGTTTCTTACAAGATACAGTTTCTCGCTCATATTGGGAAAAATCCGTGAATCAAGCACAAAAAAAACGTTTGTTAATTAAAACAACGCTCGTAAAGCAAGGCAAATTTTTGGAAGAATCTTTGCTCGCAAATCCAAATACTCTCAAAGCAAGGCACTTGTAAACCGAGGTACCACTGTAGTCTACATTAACGATTAAAGATGTCCTCAAAAGTAAAGCTTTTGAGGACATCACCCAAGCTTTAGCTGGTGGGTGGTGGCTCAGTTGGAAGCAGTCGTCCATTCATATGAAGGTTGGTGGTTTGATCCCTGACCTCGCTATGCCACATTGCAAAGTGTCCTTGAGCGAGATACTGAACCCCAAGCTGCTCCCAATGGCTGTTCTATTGGTCAATGAATGACGGCATGGATTCTACTGCTCCTGATGAGCATGTGGTACCTTGCATGGCAGCCTCTATCATCCCTGTATGAATGTCTGTGTGAATACTGGCTCTTGTTGAGCTTTGATTGGTCAAGCAGACTAGAAAGGCGCTACATAAGCTATGCCGTCATGCCCCTGACCCCCAGCATTTTAATGTTTGAATTTTGTTTTGTATCTGATAATTGTATTACTACTTTTTCCTTTATAACGTTTAGTTATGATCATTTTTTATTATAAGTCAAACAAATGTTTGTGGTTTTGTCATAGATCATTTCTAAAAGAAAAATCACACAGCCCCTTTCCTATTATATTGGTTTGTTCCAAAAGTTGCAGATCGTTCACCAAAGAAACACACACAGCCCTCAGCTGAGCCTGAGTGTGGGTGGAGGATGTAGCTGAACTTTGTGGTACGGAAATGGTTAGTGGAGCACCAGTACCTTCTTTTAAACGTGTGAAAATGAAACACAACTACTTATGTACAGTTAACTAATTTACACTAATCATTTGCTTCCTGAGATATTGGCTAGTATCAACTGCTCCGGCACCACCTGAAGTTATTAATAGCTGTCCTTCAATCTAGTTGTAATGACTTCTGATGGCCTAGTATCATACTTGGTAAAGGAGAGTTGTGTGAATCTTCCAACACAATGATAATAATAATCATAGTCATAATGTTGCCAAAGTTCTGAGTAAGAGGCAATCAGCCTATTAAGTGTTAAAGGAACATATGCAGTTTGATTAATGAGAGCCACAAAAACACATTTTAGCTATTAGAATTATGAAAGGAATTCCACATGATTTAATTATGTTTTTTCTCAGAATTTCAGACTATCATCATACATCTCTCTCTCACTCGCTCGCTCTCTCGCTCTCTCTCTCCTCTGTGTGTGTGTGTAATTACATCAGTGTATGTAGGTGTTGATAGAGGTTATGTATACTTAGGTCAGTGGTGAAGATGGATTGTTCAAGGAGATTAAACATGTTGGATAATAGGTTTCAGTCTGAGCTTTTTTTGCCAATAGAGCAAACACTGCTTTGGTATTTCAGCACAGTCTCCTCTTTCCTCATGCTGCTTCCTCGTATTTGATAATACAACTATTATTACCACCATGGCAGTTTGCTCTCAGCTGTGACTTTATTATCTCTTCTCTGAAGGAATTAGCCATTTCATGTGAACTTGTTCCCCTTTTTGCGTGAAGCAGACAAGATGTAAGTAATTTCAAGAAAAGTAGCAACAGTGAAGAAGTAAAGAAACTGCGTGAATAAGGGATTGTCATTTTCTCTAGCTATAACAGCACCAGTAATTGACGTGAAAATCGGGGGAAAAAAACCTTAATTGACAGGTTACTGAGCTAAAAAAAACTGATTGACCACTTTACCGCTCACTCTTAATGTGTCCCCCGAGAATTATGGTTTATATGACACCCCTGTATATCAGCACATTAACCTTAACCCATAACCATTAACCTTTGCAAGAAGGTTTCCCTCATCCACTTTATCATAACAAAGTCAAAACGTTTCTCAAGTGTTTTGTCAGGCTGATGAGAAAACATGCAATGAAGCAAACATAAAGATCATTTGCTATCATATATGTCAGTTGGTGGTTCAAAAATCCTTTCAATGGAAGCTTAGATTTCTTTAGGTCACCTGTAAAACATTTCCATCACTCACAATTCTTATAATAATTTTACTATAATAAGTTGTTAAAATAATGCAAATTAAAAAACAATTAACCGTTTTTTATTGTCAGTATTCCTACTTTAAAGAAATTGCAAACTGCAATCAATAAACATGAAGACGTTCACTGTGAGCAGGAAAAAAAACAACAAAGTATTTGTACCTCTGCATGTTAATCACTAAATTAGACTGGTTACAAACATATTTGATGATTTAAAGCAGCCCTGTAGGAGTAACAGAAAGGTGTCTGTGTAAGTCTGGCATGAACATTTTCAGTTTTTGCATGACAGACAGACAGACATGTCGGTGGACCAGGTTTGTTTAGTGATCGGTTGTTGCATTAAGTGTAGCCTGGTTCTATAATATTCAAGAGGGGGCAGAAAACTCCGGGGACAAAATCTCTCAAACTCTGCAATTCACAGCAAAAGCGATGAATGACTAGCTCTATAGGTAAGAATAAACTGACTTGGAGAAGAATTTTCCCTTTTTCTCATGAGACGAATGTCAGCCCGGGTTCAGAGGAAGTGTCACCTGCGGTTTGCATCAGTGGAGAAGATGACACATTTACACCATGGCTGCCCATATGGCTTCACAGTGCCGTACATACACTAACATCCTGTCCTGAAACGTTTGTTTATCGACAATAGATACCAAAAGCGAATCATTAGTCACTCTACGTCTGATTTAGCCAACACGCCATCAACTTTTTGACCCATGTCCTAACAAACATCTACATATTTATTTACTGCAGCTGTGAACACAATCCATTCGCCTCAAAGAAAACAAGAGTTTACTGCAAATAGAGCATCGGAAATATACATAAAGTGCGCAATTGTCGTTAAATTTGAATTTATATCATTCTTTGAATTAAAAGCAATTCGTTTCTTCAGTGGAAACTTTTTTTAAAAGGGATTTCGTTCCTACAAAGTTTACTTGACATGCATCCAGGTTTGTTCCTGCAGCTTTGGTCTTGCGCTGACTCAGCGGAAAGTTTACGAGATAGGAAACATTGGTTAAAGATGAAGTAGCCGAAAGAACATCCAAATGACGTGTGTGTCCGCTCACGTGCTCCTCACCTGTCAGAGTGTGAAGAACAACATGTTTATGCATCCTCGCAGCTTTTTAAAAAAAAGATGCACCTGTCATCATCATGACTATTCTGACTGACTACTTCCTGCTTTCTCATCCATTATGATAGATATAATATATATATATATTTCTCATATACCTTTCTTTTTTTTCTTTTTTCTTTTTTTAATAGAAGTGCATGTGGGTGCAATGTAGAAATGTTTTAAATGCCATTTCAAGGAAAATGTACAGAAAAATTCATGACAACTAAAAAAATAAATAATGAATAAAAATTGAATAAAATAACTTTAGTTTTAAATAAAAAAAAACTCAAAATTACATTTATCACACAGCGTTCAAAGTTCAGATACAACAAGTTTCTCGTGCAGGAATGCCATCTCTGAGAACAGAACCAGTCTGGTTTTCTGCACCAACATGTTGAGAATATTTCAAACTGTTGATTCCAATCAACCTAGATCTGCAAGTACATTCATAGATCTGCTCATGTAGATCTGCAAGTGTGGATTTCCACATATATAGATCTGCACGTGTAAGTCTGTTGATAAAGATCTGCACATGTAGTTTTGCAGATGTAGATCTGAACATGTGGATCTGCACATGTAGACTGCACATCTACATCTGCACACGTGCATCTCCAGATTTAGGTGTGCACATGTAGATCTACACATACATATCTGTACATTTAGATCTGCACCTCTTGACTACACATATAGAGCTACACGTGTGGATGCTGCCAATCTAACTGAACATTTAAATCTGCAGATACTGCAAATGTAGATCTGCACATGTACACTGCACTCAAACAAATACAATTAGATGATTGAAAAAACTTAGTTATCTGTGGAAAAAACTGTCAGAAAAAAGGAAGTATATTCTGACAAGATCCGGACATTCTTGACAGGAAACAAATGTGTCATGCCTTTGAAGGCTATTATGTGTTGTGTCCTAAAGGAACATAGTTTTCACAATTTAGAGCCCTTTGGGTCAATTTCTGTCAACATGCAGGCCTCTGGAGGAAGAAATGGGTGTTCTTGCGAGCGTACCCAGTACCTGCATTCCCTTTTGTAAGGACATTAAGGCTGTACTTAATTTACTCTAAAACCTTCCATCATTCTGAATCATGTGTTTATCAGTTTCGTAGCGGCGTATCAGGCATTGGTTATGACACTAAAAAGAATGAGCAAAGAAACAATGATACAACTTATAATATTGATAGTGGTTGTGCTGTGTACATAGTGAATTGGTAGAAATTGATGTGAATCAGTGAAGTGACAAGCTGTCCGTGTTGAGATTCTCCACACATGACATATTAGAGGTCATTGATGCAGAAGCGAAGGACAAGCTTATCATAGCTAAAAATAGATAATGTTCTGAATCAGTAGAGTCGCTTTTTTCAATATGTGATGAACCAGTATTTACTTCAGTCATGATTGTTTGCAGGGTGAAATGGTGGAACGAATCGTTCTGTATCGTTCCCATTAGAGAAAAGCGGATCATGTTACCTGTGGGAATGACGCAAAATCATTACGATGGGATACTTGCTAAAGGACAGTGACGCAGTGCGATTGAGTGGCGGTTTTTCTAAGTGACCGCAGGATTAGATTGACAATGTGTGAATGATAAGCACTCACTGACATTAGACAGTAGTGTTTGTGGTGCTGGGGAAATGTTCCTAATGACATTCTACTTCAGGCGTCATAAGGCCTTGGGCCAGTTCTGCCTCCTCCCACTAATGTTCAAGTATCTCAACGTGTTTGGCCAACCTAAGGACAGCATTTGAAGCAAAGTTCCATCTTTCCACTGCATTTTACCTGTAAGAACTCAAACAAATCTCTCCTTCAGGTAAACGTAACGGGGACATAATACACACCAAACGGACCAACTGGTATTCATTTCTAAAATAATTTCCTGAAATAAAAATGTCCCCTTGTCAGGGATCTGCATTGTTACATGATCCTTTAATGGTTCTTATCTTTTTACCTCATCTGAATATAAACCAGTTTGACAGGTCTTTCTTTTTCTTCCTGAGAACACAAGATTACTTCCCACTTTTTATTTTAATATGCATTTCCACACCAAAATTATGTTTTAAAACATGATCAACAACAATTATCTTCTAACCTGTTTTATACCAATTTGTTCAAAATGTGTAATGTTAGAACATGATGAATGTAAAAAAAAAAGAAAAGAAAAAGGACAAATATTAAAGCATTTTAATTAATAAATGGATTGAAACTTTGGTAGAAAAAATAAATACATTAAAAAAAATTCTAGCCTAAAGATAGAATTTTGAAGATTTTTGTGTTAAAAATCCAAGAATTCAGCTGTCGAATCAGTTTTCTAAAACCTTTGAAAGGTTTGTGACACATGCATCTCGGTGGATTATGACGGGTTAATCACATTTGACATGGATTATTTTCCTTTGAAGTGCGTGCGTCCTGATAAATTCTTTGTATATAGTTGAAACACAGTTCGACTCCGCTAAGGGCAACTATTGATGAAAGGGGTGAAATGGAAAGGAGGAAATGGAACCAGCTCTGCAGCCCCGTTTACAACTGTGGGGGCATGGTGAGTGGTGTCCCCCCCTGGAGACGACTCCACACACCCACGGCAGCTCACCGGTTAGGAGACATGCGCAGGAGGAGCTGCCTTCAGTGGCTCAAGAACTAATTTCCCTGTCAGTTGGGAGAATGACAACAACACGAGGCGCAGCTCAGAGGCTCACATCATCTCTTCAAAGCCAAGCCAACTGAAAAGATGCATTTCTGCTGAGGGTTTCACATGTTTTCATCATCAAAGTTGGTGGATTATGGTAATTCAATTTTGTGCGTAAAAGGGACCTTTTGAACTAATGGATTTTCCACTTTTTGGCGCACATAGAGCGCATTTGTGCACTGATGTAAAAGTATCACTACTTCTAAAGGTGAGTACTTGCTCAGAGTGATAAGGTGAAAGAAGTCGTTGCAGGTATGAATTCCACGGAAGTAAAAAGATTCCCGCAGCCCACCATCCCGGCGATCATGTTCATTTTCGGGGTGGTGGGGAATGTCGTTGCCATAGTAGTCCTGCGAATATCAAGGAAAGAACAAAAGGAGACAACTTTTTACACACTGGTGTGTGGTCTGGCTGTGACAGACCTCCTGGGCACCCTGCTGATCAGCCCTGTCACCATCGCCACGTACGTGAAGGGCTCATGGCCGGGTGGCAAGCCTCTGTGCCAGTACTCGGGCTTCATCCTGCTTTTCTTCTTCCTGGTCCAGCTCAGCATTGTGTTTGCCATGTCCATGGAGAGATACATGGCAATAAACCATGCCTATTTCTATAACGAGAACGTCAACCAGAGGCTCGCCGCAGTCACTCTCCTGGTCATCTACATCTTCAACTTCGTGTTTTGTGCGCTGCCCAGCATGGGGCTGGGCCAGGTGCAGCAGCAGAAACCCGGGACCTGGTGTTTCATCGACTGGCAGAATAACCAGACCAAAGTCATGACTTTTAATCTGATGTACGCTGGTGTGAACTCCGTCCTCGTGTTGGCCACTGTCATATGTAACGTGATGGTGTGCGGGGCGCTCATCCTGATGCACAAGCGCTTCATGCGCCGCACGTCTCTGGGCACAGACCCGAGGCGCATCGCGGAGTTCAGGCGCAGACGGAGCTTCAGACGACTGGCTGGAGCCGAGATTCAGATGGTCATCCTGCTCATAGCAACCTCTGCTGTGGTCCTCATCTGCTCCATACCGCTGGTGGTGAGTATCGGGAAGAATTTGACCAGATCCAATTTGGAGATCTGTGTTTGAAAGTTGGGTCTGGCGCGCGGATGTCGGCATAAGTGTGCCGATATGACAGAAAATAATGAATCTAGATGCATTTGAAAGTAATGAAAAACATAAAAAGGAATTTAATAAAATATAAATAATTATATTAATAATAAGAAGAAGAATACAGTTAATTTATATTGACATAAAATACAATATTATCAATATAATGCTATTTGAATTAGACAAATGTGCGTATCTGAATTATTTTTTTAGTAGAAGAATTAGAGCAAGCAACTTGTGTACGTCAATAATTCCCTGCTGAACCTTGTGTCCCAGTTTTAGATCTTTGTGGTGACGCGTTTTTGTGGTGCACAGGTGACATTGTTCACACGCCACATTCCATTATTTCAGTTGTTTACACTAACAGTTTTCATGGTGCACATATTATAGCTTTATAATTTACTGTCAGTTCTCAAGCGCTGTTTGCGGTCACTGACAGTTTACTGTAGTTTGGCTCTCCTAATATGCTCAGGCAGAGGATCAGTGGACAGCAGTGACATTTCTAAGTGTGTGTCGCTCATGCAGGGTTGCATGACAGGCAGGAGCGCCAAAAGCAGTGATCAAATAAAAAGAAGTGTTCCCAGGTTTAAAATAGTCCGGCAGCTGCTGAGAATTTCATGGAAGGGGTTAGTTAGTGCGGTCCTCCTGTTCACACTGGCAATTAAAAGATGCCATAGACTACCTACTATGCAGCTTCAGGTCAGCCGAGGCTTCAGATGTCTACTTTGGCGAATTAAGTGAGCATATGCAAAAGTGGCCATCTTTCTTAGCAGAGATCCTTCATAGTGTTAAATTACTTTGCACTGCAGCTAAACACATCAGCAGATTCTGAGGATGAGTGGGATGTGTTTTACTGTAAAAGCAATAAGATGCCCACCTCCTCATCGGCTCTCAGAGCTCATCCCTTCTGTCCACTTCTCTTCCGTTTGAAGCATCTTAGAGTATTTTAACGTTGATCTCAGTAGTATGACTGTTTGTCAAAGCAATTTTTAGTTGTATTCTACTACAGGGTTTATCTCTTCACTGCTACATATAAAACAGTCCCTCACCAACTGTACCTGATGAATGTGGGATTTACCCACAAATCAATGCAAAAGAGTCCGACATGCAGAGTAAAAATCTATAAAGAATAAAAGAAAACAGCATGGTGTTGGCGGATGCAGCCCGAGCAGAGACATACGATTGATGAAGGGTTGAACATCAGGCCGTCTGTTATATATTTTAGAGACCCTGAGAAGGCCATCGGCCAAAGGCTGTGTTATGGCTGATGCTGAGAAATGTAACTGTTTTTATTGGCCTCTGTCCATCTCTAAACTCCTGTGGTTGCTGAGAAGTCACATACTGTACAGCCAAGTGTCTTGTGCCAGTCCATACCCAGTGTGCAGGAGTATGTAAAGTAAACAGTCTTGCACGTTAAGCGTGATGAGTTTGGGCTTGTAAATACATGAGCACAAATTGTTCCTTCATTTGAAATATAGTTCCAGGGTTGTTGTTTTTTTCTTCACAGCCAAAGATGATGTGGGTGATCACTGAGTTCCGACACCTATTAACCATTGCTGTTTTCTCTCCTCTGCCACCAGTTGAGGATTTTTGTCAATCAGCTCTACACAAACCAGACACAGGAGCCTCTAGGGTTGAATAAAGACTTGCTGGCAATCCGAATGGCCTCTGTCAACCCCATCCTAGACCCTTGGATCTACATCCTGCTCAGAAAGACAGTGGTCCTCAAGCTGATGGAGAAAATTAAATGCCTTTTCTGCAAAATGGGAGGGCGTGGACGGAGAACCGGTGGGCATTTCCGATGTGCCGACGTCAACCTCAGCTCCTCCATTATCTCCCGGGACTCTCCCTCGCTTGCGTCACGGGAGCTCCGGGAAATGGTGAACACCTCACAGACCTTCCTGTGCCAATCTGAGGGAAATCCCACAGCGTCATTTCAAAGAGAAACACAGTGGGGCTCGGGTCCACAAACAGTGCAGACATCACAGGCCCCCCTGGAGGTCAAGGGGCCTGAGAGTGGGTTTGCACAGAGGAATTTAAAGGACGCAGTGCCAGGCAGGCTGCTGAAAGGGCTCCCAGTTTGCCCCAAGGACTCGAGTCTACATGTGACCTTCACGAATGAGGCTGCAAACACACAAGAGAAATGCATATGAGGCAGGAGGGAATAATGGGGGACTGAACCAACATCCATCAATCTGTAGATATCTGTGGGGCCGCTAATAAAGGGATGTTGAGCTAAACCTCCAATGATAATGTATCAATCGTCAGTCGTGGCTCACCGCCAACACACATCACCGAGTGCACTTCAATTTACTATATATTTATGTCTGCAAAATCATAGAAAAAAAGGAGGAGCTCTCTTTTTCTTTTCCTTTTTTACCACCTTCCAAATTTCAATACCACTGCCAGGACATTAGAAATGTAAAAGTGAAAAGCAAATGTGTACAAGATATAGCATGATGTGATAAGTGTTCCATGGTATATATTTATTCCAAGTGTTATTATCTTCTCCGTGAGAAGGTCCTGATAACCATTTTAAGTGGTGCGAGATGAATAGTTTGTGCGTAGAAACATCTGCAAACGGAAAGGCTGAATTGTTTGAAATAGCAGCTGGAATCGCAGCATCCTGTTTTTCATTATTAAAAAAAAGCTGTTTTATGGTGGTGTTTTTTTTTTTTTTACACAACAGACACTGGTAGGTGTAAGGAGGTTAGTTGGTCAGTAATGTCTAAATAAAAGAGGGTTTAACTTGTTCTTCACAGCCCATCATTTTTATCCAGGTTCATCCAACCGCATCATCTCTCACCTTAATGTATCAAGTAGGTCCTGACATCTAATCAGACTTCACAGGCAGACTGAGAAGGAAATCAAAGACATCATTTCCTGTCTAAATATCATGATTCTCATGGGTTATGTGTCGAGCTGAAGCTTCTAGCTCCTGCTCCGAAGACTGACGTTCATATCCTGTTCATAAGTTTCTGTTGTAACCAAAGCTGGTGACAAATTTACCACTAAAGTTTGACTCTCTTGTCAAAATACGAATGTTGTGCCATAATCATCAATACAATAAAAATAAAATGTGGTAAATATTCAAATAAATAAAGAATTTGTGTCACTCTTTTGCAAACTGAGGCAGTTAATCAGGAGTTTTTGTGTCGTGTTGAAGAATACCGTGCAACCTCTTTAAGCACATAATTGGCTAAATATGACTTGTTCATTATTACCAGTCAGTTATTTAGAGCTTGATCATTGAAAATGCAATAATTCTGAATATTAACTATAGATTTGTGGCACTAAAACACAACTTAATTTCACCACTTAACCAGCCACATAACTGGATTTTCTGCTTCTCATCGTTGGAGAGGTTGAAAATAAAAATTCCTCTTAAGAAATATCCATTTAGAGAAACATTCTAAATATATCCCACTTTAATTTTTTTCAGTTTAAATATCATACCATTAATTGCGTGCATAATATTTAGAAATATAAGTTGTACCCCTATCTGCTCAGAAACCAAACTTCAGTCAGTTAAATCTGTTTAACCTGCAGACGCTGAAAATTAACTATTGATCTCCAAACCCAACCTCTACAGGAAATTAAATTATTTATGAGCACTTTAAGTGGATGACGGTTCCCATTGTTTCGGAATCAAAATAACTCTTCCTGTCGGAGGGTCATGTGCAAAAAGATGAGAAATAACAATGTGAATAATCCTGCGTAAAAACAGTTAACAAAGTTACGTATCTGACTAAGACTATTTGAACTGAAACTCATAGGCACAACTTTATATAATAGTAACCTTATAATGGATGGTAAAAATGAGGTCAACCGGTTTGGTTAATCGTCAGCCCCCATCTGAACTGATTACCTCAGTTTATTAGTCACTGGGCTACTTAGTCTTCCCCATCATCCAACATCATTAACTGTTAACGGTGTCGGTTCTTCATCCCCCATGCAACATGATGTTTCTTGGTATTTACATTTTATTATTATCTATTGATGAATCACTCCCATTTATAACTTGCAAAATTGTTAAGAAATCTGCACATGACCAATTATGTGTAAGCAGCTAGCATTGTTGCCCAAAAGTAGGCATTTACTGTGTTGTAAGGAATACCAAACATTTAAACTTTAATAAAACACATGGACAAAATACACAGCATGAAATCAGAAATAAGGAAAGAAAAAAAAAACACAACCAACTACAAAAGTTCTCTAATTAAACCGTCTTTACTAATATTTTCTCAACATTATATAATCCAATTCTTTATATTTATTCAGTCTTTTGTTCATTTATGTGGAAACATTTCTTTATATATGTGTGTGTGTGTCTGTTCCATTTGTGTGTCCATATCCATTCATTTGCCAACCTGTGTGATATCAAATTTACAAAACGCTACAGTAAACATCCTTTTGTCATCTATAAATGGTGATAACGCATCAGTTGGTAAAATTAAAAATAAGAAAGGACACCGCGAGGTTGGTTAAATTGCAGTAAATTAAGCTAACAGTTTAATATTCTGACTGATAAAGAAACAGGACAGAAAAAAATTATGGGTAACGCTTCAAAAAATAACCTTTATAAATCATTTGTAAATGTTTAATTATTTAAGTTGAAAACACTATATAATGAATTAATACACATTTATGAACAACTCATAACATAGCCCTCAGTAATCAATGTAGGTTCACTATTTGGCAATACCAAGTACCAAGTACCGGTAGTCTGAGGCTAAGCAGCACAAATAAATCCTCACTATTTGGCAAGCAATAATTCTCTGTTTCCTCTTATATCCAATGAGTTATAGCAGCTAATTAATTATTCATAAAGAGTTGAAAACCTAATAAGTAAACTATTTACAAACCATTTAAAAAACCCTTATAAGGGTCATTTTATTATGAAATGGTACCAAAAAAATGAGTGTTGCAGTAAATCGATTTTGCCTTATAGTGAACCTGCATCGATTGTTACAAATTATGCTTTAACTTGTTTAAAATCATTTGTTTATCATTTAGAAAGTGTTTAGATACCTACTTAATAACTCATTAATAACCAACTATAAAGCTTTTATAATTGAGGTCCTATGATAAAGTGGTTCCAATGAGGTCAAGTCATTGTCTTTCTTCAGCAACAACATTTCTGACCAATAGCCAGCTGAGGTGTTTTGTTACCGTTCACCTGCAAACACATGGTTTCTGAACGCCTGAAGATTTCCAAACCCAGTGTGGCCGGTGTCCAGTCCTTCAAGAGCGGTAAAAACCTTCCATTAAAAAGAGCGTTGACCTCATCCTGAGAAATCTGTTAAAGCTGCTGAGTCTCTCCAGAGGCAGGAAATAGTGATTTAAAAAGCAGAAGTGATTTGATTTCAAGAGTGTGAATGGAAAGTCATTCTCGGAAACTCATCTCCTCTTTGCCCTCATCACATGATGCCATTAAACAATGTCTGCAGCAAACCAGGTTAGATATTTAACCCCTACCATGATGAGTGTGTGAAAACAATCAAAAGATGTTTCTAAAAAAGCAGGGAATGTTATGACTTGACCTTTTAGTGCAGGCATGAACTTTAAGCAAGTGGAGTTCCTGGAAGTGATGGATCTAAAAATATAATAATACATGGGGCAATAAGCAATATAGGGATAGATTTGTACAAGGATTAAGATGTTCAATAACTGAAAATGAGGACAGAGGAATACAGGATTATGGGTAAAGCTACAGTGAGCTACCCCAAAGACTAGAAATCTCACAGATAATGGATCTTTATCCACATTTACAACATCCCAGAATGTAAAGATAAGAGTAGGAAAAACGTAACGTAGCTTAACATTATATTTAATAATTTTTCCATACCTGTGAGACACGCCGTGAAAGTGTCTGGTCCCCTTATCCAGACTTGGACCAGTTTTAGCTCCTTAAAATAAGATGAGTTGTGACATGTTAAATGTTGTGTTTCACTCTGCAGGAAAGTGTATATAAAATGATGCACTGAACATCCCAACTGCTGCTCTGTCTGTAGTCACACGGATGAATGACGAGCCCCACTGGGCCTTCAGGGCCGCACACTTTGGGACGAGGAACTATCTTATCTTTTGTGAACCATGGTTTCATATTAGAATCTTTTCAGAAGTAACAGGTTTTGTTTTTTTTCTCTTTTCACCAGGCCTGTAAATATACAACTCTTCAAACATGCTACCATTTTATAAACTAGAGATTTGATCTGAAATTTAGTGTTAACATCCGCGTGATGAAATTCAAGGTCTTGCCAGTGTTTCTTAGTTTGAGTTTGTATGGGTGTTGGATTTATATGGGGCTACTCCATGTGGAACACAGCACAGCATGTGGTCATTGAGTCACCATAGGTGTAATCTCAGTATTGGAGCAATTTAGAATTCACTTCCAAACCAGAACAACTTGTTTAAGAAGACAGCCGACGTGGCAGAACCAGCACAATGGTGCTCTGTGAATTTGGGCTGGTGTAAGAGTTAGTCTGAAAAAGGCCTCTTGAGAATTCAAAGACGATTGAGCAATGCAGCCATTATATAGCAATGTCATAACAATAATAATAATTATCATTATTATTATTGTTATGATCATTATAATCATGTATACTTTTTTTATAACAGACTTGTATGAGTTGTATGAAGTAAAATAGTGAAATTAATTCTTTGCATTTGGCCCATGATTAAGGAGCCGTGGGCACCCCCTGAGGCACCCGGGGAACCAAGTGAGGTTCAGGGTCTTCCTAAAGAACCCGAACAACATTAAGACTGCTGGAGCAGTCTCGGATACAACCGCCGTCCTTCTGAATGGGGGATGACCAGTTTACCTCCTGAGCTACAGTCGCCCCATGATCCCACCACACAGACGTAATACCCTCACACACATGCACACAAACAAATTGCCCTAAAAGTATTTTTAATTACCTAATAAATTGTCATGGGATCTGTGTAAAGAGTCACATTTGATTCAGTGTTTTTCTACCATTTTCAGTGTAATATAAACTGAATTTGTGATTCAAGTACTATACAAAAAAGACACACATTTCAAATGAGTTCCTTTGTTTACATACATCTGTTTTTATAAATGACAAAAATGCAAAAAGTGTTTTTTTTTTTCATATACTAAATGCTTGGTGGATTACTTTTGAAATCGACACAATGTGCTGACCTGACATTATCAAATATTGCCTACTGTCAGGATTTTAATGTAAATTTAGGAATCATGTGTTTTCCCTGCATGCAAAACAATTGAAAATGAGTAGAAACATGTGAAAAAGACTATAATGAAGCCAAGATGCCTTAACGAAACCCAAACCACATGGAATGCATGATTTCAAAATGGGCGTTTTTAATAAGTTTCAATAGGGACATTTTCGTCCTTAACATGCTATGAGGAAAGAAATTGTTGAAACAGTGAGTTAACCTAAAATGACAAAATTTACCCAAATGCAAATCTTCTCCAACAGTAATAGAAAATAATAAAGCAACACTTAAAACACCAAAATGTCCTCAGTGAGTAGCAAGGGTTAACGTGCTCGTGACACCTGTGTCACCGTGGGTTGTTTTTAGGTTAGAATACTACAATTCACTGTTTGGGGCTCATTTATTTTTTTAGCATCTTTTATTATCTGCTATGTGGTCCAGGCAGATTAGATACAGGCTACAACAACAGCTCCATGCAGAGCTTTGAGCTCAATCATACAAAAATGGGAACAGTCATCAGGATTCATTTGGAAATATCTTCCCAGAGGATGCTGACCCTCCAAATTTCCTCTAAGAAGACAAAAGACACAAAGAAAACATCCAGAGAGCTTCCGGCCTCTCTCTACTCAAAAATCAATCAAATCAAAATCTCATCAAAATGTCATCCACTGTTTAGACATCTTAATTACAGATTAATTACAAAACTAATTCAGCAATGGTTAGATTGTGCCATCACATGTATGTTTAACCTAAGCTCACTTGGCACACCCTAAACACACATCTTTGAACTCCATTTGTTTATTTGTGTATCTTCTAATAACAACAGCCGCATCAGAAATGGTTTGGGTGTGCTGCAGATGAAACTATGTTTCTCTCTGTTTTATAATTCATTTTATTTATTTATATTTATCAGTTAGTAGAGTCTTTTGATATGTCTGCCATCTCGACCTTACTAAATATATATAAAGTACAATTCTCATAAAATAATGATCACAGTGTAACTCCAAGTCAATGGGTTCGGATCCATTCTCAGATGGTATGCTGGTGGAGTGGGCACTGGGTTCCTTCTGGTGCAGGACAAGGCCCGGCCTGATGTGGCTGGAGTGTCAGTGGTTCCTGGATGATGAAAGCATGAAGCTACTAACTGGCCTGCCCGTTCCCCAGACCTGAATCCAATCGAGCACCTCTGGAACATCATGTATCTATGCATCCAGCGCCGTATCACAGACTGTCCAGGAGCTGACTGATGCCCTGATCCAGGTCTTTGCGGAAATCCCACAGGAGAACTTCCGTCGTCTCATCAGCAGCATGCCCAGAGGTTGTAGGGAGTTCATACAGACACCTGGAGGTTACAGACATGATTGAGCCACATTATGAGTTTTCTTGAGGAAATTCACAAAAGTTGGATCATCTCAGTTTTCCACTTGGATTTTGAGTTTGATTCCAAATTCAGTCCTCAATCGATTCAAGATTTTGGTTTCCATTGATCGTTTTCGACAAATATCACAATCTAATGTACAATATTTCAACTGGAATATTTAATTCATCAAGATCTGGGATGTGTGTGATTTAAGTGTTCCCTTCATTTTTTTTGAGTAGTGTATAATCAGACACTATTTTTAGTTATTCATAGAACCTGCTATATTGTCTGCTTTTTTTTTTTATAGAAACTCAAATTATTCTATATTTACACTGCCCTACAAAGCTGTGCAGCACTGAGTGTTTGAAAAGTGAGGCTGAAAATTAATCTTTTTTTAATCTTACACGAAAGGTAATGTCTTCCCCATTTCTTTAGATCAGTGACTGATTGGGTTGTTTTTTTTAATGATGAAATATAAAAATTATTACAACAACTAAAAACCTTTATTCTTTTGTTTATATTCTACTTTCTGTATGAAAACCAAATTTACAGTGACGGTTCTAGTCGTTACAGAAGACGTTTACTCTAGACCATATATTTTGCAGCTACCAAAAAACTCGTATTTCATTGTTTTTACAGCTGGAGTAATAACATGCAATAGCTAATGTCAGAAAACTTCAGTTCACTTCAACATCAGCTGCTCTTCAGGTAATCTGACTACTTTCCAATATAAGCAACATTTTATACAATATAAATTTATCACACTCCTACTAATTAACTCCTGTTTGTTTTGTTTTTTGGTTCTTATTTAACGGTTCTGGAGAATTTCAGTAGAAACACTAACTTAAAGACACAGCAGAAGTTGTTGGGATGGAAGCAGCTTGTAGTTTCCTGTAGTTTCTCTTTTGTGTTCCTGCAATTTAATCTCGTAGTTTACTCTGTAGAATATTGGGTTTGATCAAATACAAGCCCAATTCACATGAACTCGGGAATGTCAATGTCTAAATGTCAATCTAATAAAAGTGTAAGGATTGGACCTTGAAAGCAGCATGCTGATAATCAGCACTACTTCACAGCGGCCTGCATGGCTCCAGGCTCTAACTCCACTTCCTTATTCCTGCTTTGACCTCAGAACAAATTCAATTTTGGAACTCATATTACAGAAGACATACAAGAACAAGATGGACTTAAAGAGTGTACAGAAACAAGAATGCAGAAATCAGACACTTCTTTTCATGTTTATTCGCCCATGAACAATATTGCTGAGCATGCATACTTTTTCAGGAACAACCTGTTTCACAAATGCTGACACAGGGAAAACTCACAACTCTGAGATTTGACTTGATGGCTCATGCTCCATCAACATTATCTTTTTAACTGTCTTGTTAAGGGAGTGCATTATTTTATCTTGTTAAATGGGTCATTAGTGTTCATGCATCTTAACAAATTCAACACAAAACTTTGAGTTTCTTCCTCAATATTCTCCACTGTAAACCCGGAGAAGTCACAGACCCTCAAAAAAAGAGAAATCTCAAAAGTCTCAGAATATCAGTTACATTTATGATTTTGCCTTTAATATTGGTTATGCAATTTGTAAACGTTTATATCAAATCAATTTTTATGAGTTTTATGAACATTAAAGAACGAAATTTCTACCACTACTCAAATTTTTTTTAAATAGAGCTTTTACTACTAATTTGCATTAATTATTTGGTCAATCACTTGTAAGGGCTCGAAACTGTAGAGTTTTAAGTGTTCTTAAAATGATAATTTAATACAAATATTTCTAATTAACTTATATGTGCATGAAAAAACCTAAAATGGCATGACAGCGTCCGGTGAAAACATCTAAATTTGACCGTCTTCGCGTATGTATAGTAGGATTTTATTTTGTTTGTTCATAACAGTAGTTAAATAATACAATTCCATCCTAAGAGATGTAGTCAGAGCGATGACTTCATGCATCATTATCTTCATCATCAGTTCAGGGTCCTCTTGCTTTGACAAATTCTTCCATTGTAAGCGTCACTGCGTCCTGTGAGCCTCCTTCCTCAGTGACGACATTTCTTATATTTCCCTCAGAGTCTATAACCACAGCCGTCCGCCTTAACTCCTCATAGCGCGTCTGTCGCTCAGCAACAGCTTCACAGGCGGCCAGCACCTCATCCGACTCAAAATCATAGTCCTGCTCGAGCTCTGGGGCGTTAAGGATCTGCTTTTTGGTCTCCTCCTCTTTCTGTTTTTTCTCCTCTGCTGCTAGATGCTGCTTCTGTAATCTGCATGCCCACGCCAGGTCGTCCTTCCACAGGGTGTTCTCTGATGGGCAGAGGTGGATCGCAACCTGGAAGGACCGGACCGCCTGCGGACACAGTGGTTCATTGAATTAGGGTTCAAACGTGGTCATAAAAGATAAGAGGAATAACTCAATGTACCTGAAAAGAGGAGTTTATAGTCTCTAAGAACTTGACTGTTTAGCCTGGATTCTTTCAGCCCTGTTTGAGGGTTTGCTCCAACTCTTATATGAATGGTTTGACACCACTCGTTCTGCTAAATCAGCTGCTAGATGCATCATCAGCATATTCCTTGTGCTAAGATACACGCGGATTTATGGTTTCATTAAGAACACATCAATATCTCTTAGCAGACTTTACAGTGGCAGATGGATGTGAAAATGATTGTTCCATTGAGCAGAAATAAAAATATCCTGACCTGATGTCATTTTATTTTAAGTATACAGATTCAGATTATAAACTGTTTAAAATCATTCAAATAAGTCTAAATAATTGGTGCAGTGCTAATTTAAAAAGGCCCCATTACACTCAGGTACCTGAACTTTCAGCCTTGCTACTAGTTTCAGTTCTATTAATTCATTGTTACCAGTTGAGGTTAACATCCTGAGTTTAACATTAACTTTCATAAAGTTTCATTCAAGTGTATCCTGGTTTGATTCCGGCCTGCTATCGAGTCAGACATGGTAGTAGCGTTATTAAAGATAGCTGAATTGACCTTCCCTGGGTGTTGTCTTCTTGGCTGAACACCATGTTTTGCTAAGGAGAAAGAGGAACAGGAGATCAAATATCCAACCTCTTCCCGACGACAGCCAGCCACACCTTAGAATTGAAGAATACCTGCTTTCAGTCACGTCGAGCAAGTGTCACTGATACATAAAATATTGAAAATCTGCAGAGACTATCTTAAATCAGTAATTTAATCTAATATCAGTTAGTTACCTATGACAAGGAGGTTTGGTTTTCCCTCAAGTGCGTTTTTCTGTTTGTCTGTGAGCAGGATTATGGAAAGACTAAGACAGATTTGTATCACGGTAGGTTTTGTCAAATCCTGGAGGTGATGAGATGTTGGCGTAGATACATGTTTGGCAGCGTTTAAAATAAATATAATAAAATAAGCCGTTTGGAATAGTGATGTCATAATTAGGCTATTCCTGCCTTTGCTCCTTTGATTCCTTCAATGTTTTGTTGGAGGTGGAGCTGGGGGGCTCAGTCCATCATTAATGCCTTTGATGTTCCTTTGGGGGTGGAGCTGGGAGTTCATTGGGCTGAAGAGGGAGGTGCAGAAGACAATTGGCTACAGAGTAGTTGAAAGATACTCAGGGCGTTTGTTGGAGTTGTCGGTAGATTTAGAGGCTGGCAGTAACTCAGACATTATTGGAGAAATCTGAAGAAATGTATCCTAAACCTAGGGCAATGGTTGGTTGGAATATGTCATCATTATTTCTCGTCATCAAGACAAAAACAACTTCAGGTGAATCGTTGCCCACTTGTATAATGGATGACACTGCAATATGAACCATCTTTGACAGGTTAAATGTAAGAAATGTTTCCCAAAAAAAGGTGAAGTTTCATCTTGAACAGACTGAAGTCTCAACAAACCTTTATTTTTAAAGTGATCCCACCGTGACAGATTGCCCCAGCAGGTACATTAACTGTCTACTATTGGACAATTGTGGAAACAGAAGTATAATGAGAAGATAAATGGTCATTCTGCAATAGTAATATTAAAATATAAGATGACTGATATAAACAAATTGAGAAGCTCTATATTTCCTTCATTTTGGGATTATCCATTTCCTTTTGAATGAGACGTCGATGAGAAGAAATTAAAGAGGAGACAGGAGTTCTGAAAGAGAAAATCCCTGCAGTTGCATTTGTAAAAACAGGCACCACTCAAACATGTTGATACAAAGCTTTGAAATGCAGCTCAACAAGCCTCACTAAAAATAGATGTACTTTTATTCAATTTTCAATCACAATGGCTTATCAAAGGGCGTGGGGCTATATTTGGTTTAGTGTTCGCCAAACTAACTCTCAACACTTCCTTTTGTTGTCGATAATGCTATAGGTAAGGACGCTCTATCTAAGAGTGACTCGCGGTGCCATTCAGACGTATTCGCTGGGCTATAACAGGGCAAACAAAACAGTGATCTGCAGGTTTCATACACACAAGTCCCGGCGTGTTTGACGGTAATTTAAGCAATGGCACAAGCCCCAGGCATCTGGCTTGCTTTGAAAGAGGGACTTCTTGTCAGAGGCGAGCAGCTTGCGGCAAACAGCAAACAGACAGAACTGACACATGATAACGACTTCAAAGGTGAGGACGCAACCGTTTTAAAGTGTTCAGCAAAAACAGGTTCACGACAATATAAGATGTTAAAAATGAAAAGGGGACACTCTAATTAAGATCATGACTGACTGACAGAGCAAGAAACCAAAAAAGTGCTTTGCGATGCCACTGAGTGATAGTTGCCATAGACGACTGGGGCCAGCTTGAAATTTGCTGTGTTTACACCTGCAAAACGGCATCCCGATTACAATGTCCTCGGAACAATTTAGAACAATTTAGAAACAATTTAGAAATTTCTTTTCTCCTCCTGCTCAGAAGTTTGACTAAAAAAATATTCTTCTATCCAGTACTGGTCGGTGCTTGTGTTCACAGCCCTCAATTCAATAGCAGCTCATCAGCTTTTGTGAACAACCCACAATCATTTCCTTTCACTTGAGTGTCCTGGCAGCAATACTCACCAAGTCCACCTCTCCCAGGTTGAGCTGAGCACGACCCAGTGTCTGCCAGCCCACCCACCAAAGGGGACGGAACTTCACCACCATCTCCGCTGCCTTCACAGCAGGGAATACTTCCTGTAGGATGGTCAGCACCTGGAGGGAAAATGAAGTGATTCAAATTGTATCTATGTAGTCCTTCATATTGTACAAGACTATCAAACTGTACTAATAATTGACTCCCGCTGGACTAGATACACCAAGACCTGATCACTAATAGCCTTGTTCAATTACACCATCCCTTCAATAGACCATTTTAGAAGTGTGAGGTTGGCTTTCAGGTCTCACCAGAAGCACAGTATGCCATAATCATAATGAATTCCCCAAAAGATGAGCAAAACGGCGACGGAGATACATCAGGATCTCCGACAATCTACAGTGAGACATATATACAAATGGGGAAGATTTGGATGAATAGCCAAACTTCCCAAAGATGGCGGATGTTCTATGATTCCTGTAAGACCATAACAAAGGCTATTCAGGAAGTTACAAAGATCCAAAGGCAATCAAGAAACTGTAGGTATCTCACCTTGATAAAGGTAACTATTGGTGTTCCAATATTCAAAAGACAATGGGCATAAATGGCATTCATATTAGAGTGGCGAGGTGAAAGCCGCTGATTATCCAGAAGAACAGCATGGCTCGTCTGAAACTTGCACATCTTCATGACGATGTTGGCTTTTAAAAGAATATTTCATGGACGGATGAGTCTATTTTATAGCCAGGACAATATGCCGCCATTGATAGAAACAGAAATTCTGATCTCTACCAGAACATTCATTATCTACCACTTATCCTGTTCAGGGTCACGTGGGGGCTGGAGCATATCCCAGCTGACATCGGGCGAGAGGCGGGGTACACCCTGGACAAGTCGCCAGTTCATCGCAGGGCGGACACAGAGACATACAACCACTCACAGTTACACTCATTCCTACAGGCAATTTGGTGTCACCAATTCACCTGTATCACCTGTTATCTGACTGTGGGAGGAAGCCGGAGTTCCCGGAGAGAACCCACAAAGACACAGGGAGAACATGCAAACTCCGCACAGAAAGGCCGGCAGACGTGGATACCCGGTACCTTCTTGCTGTGAGGCAGCAGCATTAATCACTGCGCCACAGTGCCGCCCCCTACCAGTACATTATGAAGGAGAATGTCAGGTCATCGGTCTGTGAGTAAAAGTTCAAGTGGAGCTGGGTAGAAAAGTCCACCTCTGACTGGCGCAAAAGGAATAAAATGTTTTGGAGTGGACTAGTCAAATTCTGGATTTGAACCTCATTGATAGGGTGGAACCTAAAAAGAGCAATTCATGCCCTTAAAACTCCAATATGACTGCACTGATGTGAGGACAAGTGGGCCAGAATTCCACCACATTGGCGTCAGAGACTGATCTTCAGATAGTGGTTGCAGATGTTGCAGCTAAAAGTCTTTTTGCCTTATTAGAAATCATCGTCATTTAATAATTGCATTTGTTCTTATGTTTTATGCTTTGCTTGGTGAGCCAACAAAGTTTAGTATGAGGTACACGCAGGCAAATAGAAGAAAACAAAAGGAGGTAGCTGTACTTTCAGTCGGCCTCACATTTAGAATTTCTGTTGGACAAGATACAGTTCTGTTTTATTCAACAATGGTGTTCCTTGGACAGTTCTAATCCAATAAGCATTACAGATGCTAGTGTTATAACATAACTCTAACAATATAAAAATGATAAAAACACTGTTATATGTTATAAAAGTGGTTTCATAACAATGTTGGGGAGAAATGTTCGGGAAAACTCCTTCATTAGGTCAATATTATTATTGTAGTTAATGTTAATATTTATTATTTTAATATATTTTTATATATTTACTTTCACTAAATAATCAAATATTGTTGTGATATGCACTGCTGGTTGGAATAAATGAGGCTTGGGGGTAGGGGTGATGTGATTACTTAGCACAGTAAAAACACTGAGTTGTAATTTCACCATCAAAGAAAGTAAGCATGAAGACCCCACCTGAATCTGGGTGGACTGTACAGACCCGGAGGTTTACCGCCAAAACTTTGCCGTCAAAAACAGAAGGCGTGACGACCGGACTCTGAAATCGTTGAGAGGTAAACTGATGGGGCCTGTCCAGTTCACCCCGGGATAACAACTCAGCGGCCCACAGGTGCCATCTGGTTCTGGAATAATCATGGACAGAGACAGCGCGCTCTCGATCCATGACCACTGCAAGTCCAAGTGGGGATGGATTTGGCTTGTGCCCACCATCCTCCTTACCTGTGCGGCAGTCGGCCCCTGCCCACAGATTGCTGGATGCCCTTCATTAATTTCTAAGCAATGAGAGAGTCTTCATGGTTTCTCTGACAGCGGGGTTGGTTGCAAAGTTTGGCGATTGGTTGCTTTTTCTTGTGATAAATAGTAAGTATGATCCCCCATTAATCAAATCACAAAACACTTTCTAGTAGCAAGTTAAAAATGCGAAATCCCTTATATTCATCTACCCAACAGCAGCAACAAAGGCCTACTCATTAATGCAGCAGTAACAGTGTCCAAAAACACTGGAAGGAAGTATGATAAGTAAAGTTTTGAATGCAGTACTTTTATTTGTAGTGAAGTACTTTTATAGTGTAGTTTTAGAACTTTGCATACTTCACACACCACTGGTAGGAACGACCTGTTAGTGAGGCAGAAAGTACGCAGGAATATTTGAAAAACAAAATATAGTGAGAGCTGAAAAACTTAACACGTGCATGAAATATCCATCTCTCCTCCATGCATTAAAGGTTAATTGGAAAATCCTTACTTTTTAATGACTGAGAGCTTCACTTCTGACTAGTGATTAGTCAGTAGGACTATCATCTCCTACATTTTCATCTGCTAGGAAAATGTAGCAGATGATACGATTTCCTACCGGTCTGCTGTGACAGACATATAAAGAATCAATAAGACACGGTGCTGATTGAGTTTAATGGGAGGAAAGTGCTGAGGGGAAGTAGATGTCCAGCATTAGCTAACCACCCTCGTCCTCTCCGCCGATAAAAGGAATATGACGAGACTATTCTCACCCTAATACATGTGGATAGCATCACAGCTTCACAGATAATTGTAACTAAAAGGTTAGGTTACATATTTCTATTCAAACTCACTGGGGCTGGGGTAAGAAAAAAACATTTTTTTACTCCATATGTTAAGCTTCAAGCCAGTGGCAGCATTAGGGTAAAAATCTTTTTTGTGGTGGTGTTTTCCAGACATGGTCCCCCCTAATGATTTCCTTCTCAAATAACATAGAATGGATTATATTGCATTAGGACTACAATAGTCCCTGTGATATGAATGGTTATTGCGAGGAGAAGAGATTTTATTGTGTTAGCTGTATTAAATGAGCAAGAAATATTGGAGAGAGAGATTTGTCAAATGGTCTAAGAAATGCTAATTTCAAAGATGCCTGTGTTGCCAAAAAAAAAAGAGAGAAGCAGTTAAAAAATGAATAAAAAAAATACACACATATCTCAACCCGATAGAAGAGGAAGTGAAAGAAACAAGCGAAAGCAAGGAGGAAACTGAGCTATAAAGGCCAAATATTAAAGCTGTTTGGAAACATGCTGCAGACTTTCTGTGGTGTTGTCAACATGCTGATATCAAGTATCGAGCTTAAAAGCATACCAGAGTGGCAGCTTGAAATGGGCGGACGTGGCCTTTATGGAAGATGGCAAACACAAGCAGGGATGCGTTGATGTGCAAACACAATGCTCTGCCTTCTAAAACCATAGGGCTTGAACACAATGTGTTAAGTAATCGGAAAAATGTGAGTTGCAAAACAGTTCTCATACGCAGCTGATTCCTTCCTTCTAATGCGTTAAACATAAAACTCCTGTCAGATATAACAACGCGAGCAGATGTAGAACTACACCCCCAAAGTCAGAAGGCAGGTGTTGAAATAAACACATTTCAGATATGCTGGTACTTTCTGTACAGTAGGGTGTACCTGCAGTAATGTAATGTGTGTCATTAATCGGGGATTTTAAAGGTATTTCAAACACATGATGAAAACAAGCTACTGAAAGGAAGGCAATTATTTTTCAGGCCAAGTCTTAAAAAAAATAAATTGAGAGTGAATTTGCAACAAAATCAAATTACAAAATGGGCCCACATGCTTCAATTGGGCTGTGATTACTGTTTTTGACAACTGTCGACAGATCTTTTAAGGATTGTTTTTAATTAATTCATCCATTGAATTAACCCCTCCTCCTGTTCAAGAAAACAGAGGAGGGAGCATATCCCAGCTGACCTCTGGCGAGAGGTGGGGTACAGCCAGGACGAGCCGCCTGTTCATTACATGGCCGATTCATAAGAGAAAGACAACTATTCATGCACACATTCACTCCCATGGGCAATTTAGAATCACCAATTTACCTATATTGCATGTTTTTGGATTGTGGGAGGAAGCCAGTATACCCTGAGAGAACACACGCAGACACAGAGAGGCCGGCAGAGGTGACTTTGAAACTGGTACCTTCTTGCTGAGAGGCTTGCTGTGCTACCCGCATTTAAAAAAAAAAAAAAAACATTCTATAAGGAATACAGAGACAGCTGAAAATGGCATGATCAATCAGGTACAGAGATGTGTTATAAGGAGTGATTTTATCATTATTACCCATTGATAACTGCTGTTTTTGCGTTTGCTTACTCAATGTAATGAGCTTGCCTTTAGAATCTTTTTTCATAATTACTAATACTTTACAAATACTACTGTTTATTGAAAATAATAAATTTAGGGAAAAATCTAGTTTCTAGATGTCAGACTCATCTGGAGACTATAAGTAGGAAAGTGGAAGAAATTGGAGCCACTTGGCTACAGAAGGTTAGTCGATAGTGGTGTGGGGTGGGAGATGGATACATAGTAAACTACAAGCTAACAAAATACCTGGGACTTCATCTCATACAGAACTGGGTTGTCTGGAGACAGCTGAATGGCCTCGTCCCACTTCTTAATGGCTTCCCAGTGCCTAAGGAAAAGACACAATGTGGTTCAAGCAAACATTTTACAATGAAGGAATCAAACAAACAGAAAGACTTTGTTTGTAGCATTAGCAACTACTACATGGTTGCTACTGCAGTACGATAAACTATCAAACAGCCATGCATCAGAATCTCAATTATTAATGTGTTTAAACTTGTTGGCTATTATTCTAAAGGTTACACAGATATGTTTAACATATTTTCCCCATGGACTGACTTTGTTTTGATAAAGCAGCACTGAAACGACAGTTTCAAACCGACCGTGACATAAAACATGATGTTAAGTTCCTTTATCTCCACCCTGAGATTTTAAATATGTGACGGTGCGTTCATGTGACATCAATGTGATCAGAGAAATGACTTCGCCGGGAAAGTTGACAATGGGCTTGAAAGATTTTTGCACAATACTTGCCAACTTTGGCAACATACACCCAGAAACGAGTTGTAAAAAAGCACATCTGTGATTCATGGTTAAAAGTCTTTTTTTAATTCAAAGGTACAGAGATCTGTTGCTTACTCGATGTAAGTATTAATGATTTAAAAACTCTTGAAATGGGTCCATCTGAGGAGCATATGGAGGCAGAGTATTCCATCATCAGACCAATAACAGCTGTTATTGTTCTTCCGGGAGAAGTTAGGAGAGTGCTACTACGATCCGGTCTTTCCATGTTTGCATATAAAATGTCAAAAGTGGAGTTTGTGGACTTTCATTTTATATTTCCATTTCTGGTCATACAATCTATTCCATGTTTTAGTGCATTTTACTTTTTTTCTTAATTCCTACACAAAAGAATAATAATTGGTTGATCTGTGTTGTTTTGACTTATTCATAGAATAAGTCAATAATAATAATAAATATATAAATAAATAAAATAAATAATAATAAATAAATATATAAAATATATTATAATATAACATATATATGTATATTATATTATAATATAAATAATATAAATAATAATAATAATAATAATAATAATAATAATAATAAACATAATAAATATTTTCAATAAATTATTTCCAAACTCCGTTCTTCACTCACCTTGAGTGATGCTGAAAAGCTGGTTCACACATTTGTCTCCTCCAGACTGGATTACTGTAACGCACTTCTCATCGGGATCCCTGATAAAAGTCTTCATAGACTACAGTATGTTCAAAACAGTCTGAAGGATCCTGATGAGAGTTTGTAAACACAAACATATCACCCCCGTTCTTCATTCCCTTCATGGGCTTCCCATCTCCACAAGGATTGATTATAAGATCTCTCTCCTCACTCACCAGTGCATCCATGGTAACGCACCCCCCTACCTAAAAGAACTACTCACCCCACTCAGCACCATGGGTAATCGGGCCTTCTGTTCTGCTAACCCTCGTCTGTGGAATGCCCTCCCTGACCATCTGAGGGCTCCACAAACGACTGACACATTTAAAAAAGGACTTAAAACTTTCCTTTTCAGCAGAACCTATAACTTTAATTAACATTGCTGCTTTTTGGTCATGTTTTTATATAGTTATTATTTTTATTTTTATTGATGGTCCTATCTGCTTTGAATTTGTATCACTTTGAGATTTGATCCAAATGTAAAGTGTGTTATAAATTAAATTTATTATTATTATTAGAGTGAATAAAAAGAAATGGCTTACATAAGGCAAGCATACTCGACAGCACCTGTCAACCTGTCTGACAGGATAGCAGCAGAGAGCATACAAAGGCATCAGGAAATTAAGGTCCATTGATTTTAATAAATTAGTCACACAGCAAACTCTTCCTGGGGAAGCCCAAAATATAGGAGCCAGCAAGATACCGAAAAACCTCCTTTCTAGTTGTGCAGTCAAATAAATAAGCAGGACAGAAGTCTAGTTATACATCACTGCAGACTTAATATAATCATTTTATGTGGAACTGTTTACAGCGCTTCACAATTCATTCAGCTAATCATTTGATGTGCCAAACGGACAGGTGAACGTTTTCATGTACCACTCTCTCTGCCTTGAATCAATATTGACTCAAGACTTGTTTGACAGCCCCAGGAGCGACAAAGGCTGGGACAGACCATGAGGTGAAATCCTGGAATTGACATCATGATCTGGCAAGATCCTTTTTAGCTTTATGGAGGACATAAAGTCAAACAAAAGACAGATTATTAACACGGATCACTCCTAACAATTGGACTGTGACCAGTGTCTTCAGATATAAGAGTGAGGAAATGGAACTAGGGCAGAGGGTGGGGATTTTATGAACAGATGAGGCAAAAGTAACTGCAAGACCATTTGAGGAACTTAAGCAAAAAGTAGTGGACCACATGAAGCCTGATAACACCTCTACTGTTAAAACATTTCTGTATGTCAGTCAGAGCCTGGTTAGAAATGTGTAATTTGAAATAGTGAGCAAGTAGAAAACTAACTGAGATGTGTGAAAAATATGGACCTCATATGAAAAATAATGTACTCAGGAAAAACAGCGAGCCAAATTTATTTTTTGGCATCAACTGCTGGCATATTTTCCACCTCATTGTTTTTATGAAAATTAATCATATTCCTTAAGTAATTGCTTCTTTTTTTTCACTCTGGCTCGTTTAAGACGTCTGAAGTGAAAAAGAGAACTGCTAATTATTGTTTATACCATCTAATTGAAATGCCAGTCTCGAGTGGATGCCTATTGTAACATGCTGGATTCTTTTCACGGTTGTTACATATGCTGAAAAGCCTGAAGAATAGTCTTATTGTCAACTGGATTCAGTGGTTGGCAGGAGGTAGAGGTGAAGAATAAACATTAGACAAATCACTCGGATTCCTTGCGTCTTTGGTTTGCTTTCAGCATTCATTGATCAATCAGTCAGAAGATTAATGTTTTTTTCTTATCCTTTCATCTGGCCAGTGTATGAATAAAAACATATACAACAGTGACAGGAGGGCAGCTGGTCAGTCTGACACTACCCCCAGCAAACATTACAGAATTTGGTTTGTTGTGCTTTTTCTTGAATATTACCGTGTCTCTGGACATTTTAGATTCTAAAATGTCCAGAGACACCAACTGAGAAACCCACGGGTCAAATCCGCAGCGCAGCAGGTTTACATCCGGACCACAAAGCCATTTGACAGAACAAAGAAAAAATCTAAAACAACAGGCCTATTATTAACTGTATCATTATGCTATTAAGTGAGTGCAAAAGTGGATAGCAATACTGGAAGAAGGTTCTGTGTTCAATGTACTCCAAATATTTGTGTAGTTTCTCAAGCTTTTTCAAACTGTCCAAATAAAAAAAATACACTTTACGTGAATTGGTTTATATAAATTGTGCATAGATATGAATGAGAGGGTGAGTGCTTGTTTGGTTGTCTGTGCTGAGCCACTGATGAACTGACATCTTGTCCTGGGTTCACGCAGCCTCTCACCCAATGTCAGCTGGGATATGCTCCAGCATCGTGTGACCCTGTACACGATAAGTGGTAACAGAAAATGGATGGATGGCACAAAGTTAATTAGGGTTATGTTAACTTTCAAGACAGCACTCTGGGGTTACAATTGATTTTGTGTTTCTTAATTAAATATATTCCTCTGTACTCACAGGATGTTAAATCTACGGTGTGGTGAAAAAAACAATAGCAAAACAAACAAAACAATACCAAGTGTAGCTCAATGTTGACTGTGGGTGGAACATGTAGCTGTTGTGGTAGAACATGACTGTGACTTATGTCAGGACTTCACTCCATTTACATAAAAACACATCTGTTGTCTTTTAAAATCTTACAAAGACAATCACACGCTACACACAATGTCGATGTTTGCAGCAATGTCTGCATACAATGGAGCTTCTGATCATTAACAAGTAGCAGAAGAGCTCTTCAATTACATCACAAGCATCTGAACCTTTGTAATGAAAGTCTGGCATCAACAGTCAATGTCGTCAGCAGGGAAAAACTGGATGACAAAACAGACCAGAAACCATGTCAAGCCTCTAACCGTCATTACGGTGAGCAATGGAAGACATAATTTCCCCGGTAAAATCTGCTTTCTCCTCGCGTATTCGATTACACGTAGTCACTAAGGGCAACAGCATTACTGGACATGGGAGGAGGGGTGTAACTAATGGATTATTGGGATATAAAGGTCAATTAAAATTAAATATATAGCTGATAGCAGTTCCTGAAGAGGTTCTTTCTTTTAAGTCATACAATCAGTGGCGGATTTAGATATGGGCCACATAGGCAGCCGCCCAGGGTGGAATCTTGGCCGGGGGAGGCACACTAATCAAAAAAACTCTGAGTGGTGAAATCACATGACCGGTTTTCTGTCACTTATGCTGCATGTCATTTCAATTATATCAACAAGTGAGTCAATTGAGCTTGCGTGAGTGGGAGCACCAATTCTGACTGCAGAGAGGCATCCCATGCCATCAGACGTGGTAGATTAGATGATCAGCATCGGTAAGAATGGATACACATAGGATATGACGTGGGAGGATGAAACATTCGCCCCCCCCCCATTTCTCACCTCTGAGGATCAGAACGTGTCACTCCCTCCCCTCATATCATGTTTGGACCCCGAGCAGGGAGGGCTGGGGGAAAAAGGGGATCAAGCACACTAACCTAACCCCAACCCCAACCCACTAATGCTTTATAAAATTTCACACAGTTTCATAATGATAATGTGTATAGACTACAGTAAAATGATTCCACAAGCCGTGATTTTACAAACTGCCACTGCAAAAAAAATTAATAGTGGTTTTAAGATTTGAAAAATAATAAAAATAGAAATCATGTTTTAACACCTTCTACACTTTTTCTTAAGGGTTTACTTTAGGATGTGGCGGAGGGCATTCTAAGATCAAAATGTGCATTAAAAAAAAAAAAATCACTCTCTGTTTAAACACCTTTTGACACAGCGCTCTGTATCCTGAAACACAAATCTACAGATGCAAAGCATATGACTGCCGACAGCAAAACACACCTTTAACATTCATTCATTAAATAAAATATGAGAAGACCCTCAAGATTACAATGCACTGTGTAACAGTGTCTTTGAAACACATTATAAAGTCAATGTTTATATTTATTATCATGTCAGCGGAAAGTGGGATGAGCCGAGATAGATGGTGCGTTGGCACCCTCCAATGGTAGACTGCTATTACACAGAAATAATTATTGGCAAATTTGAGTTCGTTAATGCTTGATAATGCATGACGAGCAGTCATTGGTTCACAGGCCATGAAAATCCATCCAAATATCCAATAAAGGCGTACATAATGCCCCTGCTATCAAATTCAATATTCCACCTAAAGCATTCAGCATCACAAAGACTTGGAACCTCTCAGAATCAAGAAATAAGAAAATAAAGTTCAATTTCAAGTCAAACCGACACTTAATAGTAATAATAATCATTATAATAATACATTGTATTTATAACGCACTTCACATTTGGATGAAACCTCAAAGTGCTCCGAGGTAAAAGCAGATAAAAGCATCAATAAAAAAAAATATATATAACAATAATAATGTAAAAATATGACAAAAAAGCAACAATTTTAATTAAATTAAAAGTCACTTGGTTTGATAGTATGTTAAATTATGTTTCCAAAAAAAACACTCTGGTTTCAACAATCTCCAATATTAGGCAGTGGCTTTATTTGAAATCTTGAATTTGAGATTATATGAATGTATGTAGGCTAAACACCCAGATTATATTGTTTGTAAATAAATAGCTGGGTAAATATTGAACCAACCACACACAAGCTTCACAACAAAACAACACTAATGTGGTGTTTATCAAGTTTAAAATGAGCTCTGCTGAAGCATAAGCGTTAGGAAACATAAACAATAGATAACGTTGAGTATTTATTATTGATCTACAATAATCATCACTCAGTCATTTCCCTAAGGTTATGTCTGTAGCGGGCAAAAAAAAGAAGGAAAGATAAAGCTTTATCTGCTGCGGTTGACTTTTAGTTTTAGTTACATATAAAAACGATTCATAAACGTTGACTAAAATCCCGAGATAATTATTATTATCACATTATCATAACATCTTAGAATGATTAATTATTACATTGTTGTACATTGTTTATGTAATGGCGGCTGTAGCTCAGTGGGTAGATCAGCTGTTTACAAATCTGAAGATTGGATGGTAGCCGGTTCGAGCCCCAGCAAGTCAACATGTCGTAAGATCCTTGAGCAAGACCAGTTACCAAATATGCTTCCCGGGCGCTTTAAAACAGCTGCCCACTGCAACCTCAGGGATGGGTTAAATGCAGAGAACTTCAATTTCCCCCGAGACAAATAAGTATCTTCTTTTAAACATATATCAACATTGTAATATATGATCCTAATACAATGTAATATATTTCATATATCAAATGATATTACATTGCTGTGATTCTTCTTTTTCTACATGACATACACATTTGTATATTTGTATCAGTGGTTTGTCAGTCATGAAATTAAAGTTTCCTAGATTTTTTTTTCTTTTATTCATTATTATAGATTGTAGAATAAAATAATGTAATAGTTAATAACTGGAGTCATATTTTGTTAGACATAGAGATAGACATAGAAAGACTTTATTTGTCATTCAAATGTACACCATACAGTGCTCATCGGAACGAAATTACGAAGCATTGGCTCGGAAAACACTTTAAAGAAATAGGGCAGAAACACGAGTTGTACCTAAAGTGAAGTAATGCAATAAATTCTTTGTTTTTAAAAAGCTATAAAGAATAACTAGAAACAATACTATAAAACAATATTTTTGCACTTGAGTGTTGTAACAGTTTTATGGAGCAGTCCGGTATATTGTGTAAGGGGGTGTATGTATATGAAAGGGAGGGGTGATAGGTACAGGTATAACTTCCAGATCATAAAATATGAAGATAATGTATATTGATATCCTTGATATACTCAAGGAAATCGTGAATACATCAACGTTTATTCTTTAGTTTTGTCATCAGCCGTACTGCTGTTTGGCAGTAATAGTGGGTTAAGGGTTGCAGCCCCTTATAAATCCTCATGTTACTCAAGTTCATAAAGTACACTGTATAGAAATAGTGGCCAAGAAATACATGACAACTATACATTATGTGTCATTTCCAAAGGCAATTTTCTTTCCAGAAAAGTACATTTCTTTTGACTTAAAAGTATTTCATATATAGTGTGTTTGTAATGCACCTCTTGCCCTTGATAGTAATATGTTTCCCTGTAGTGTTTATGTCTGGCAACGGCCCTTGCCCACACAGCATGCAGAGACGCCTTTTGCTTTTAGACACCACCTCACCTGCCTTGCTCAGCCAGGAGGGCGCCATCATCCTTCAACCTCTTGCTCTTCACTGCACAATCCTCCAGCAGGAGGTCCCGCCGCCGTTTGATAGCTTGCAGCCAGTCCACGTCCTCATCCTGACTCTGACAATCATCTTCAGGCTTCGTCTCTTCCTCAGCCTTAAATTGCTGCACAACTGACTTTGAAACCTTCTCACCAATTTTCCTCTTCCAGCCAAAGGAAGCCATCCTGTAGAGGAGAAGGGGGCTGGGGTGGGCGGTATTACTGACCAGACGGCGTAACGCTCTGCAACGAAACAATATTTGATGTAGAATCAGTTTCCATTCATATCAGAAAAGTCACTAAGTTTACAGTATCTGAATTTTATATAATTATATCTCTCTTGCTTGTAGTGTTCGTATTTTCAATTTTTTTTCTTTCTGTTTATATTACTCCTATATTTGTTTTATCTCTTCCTATTTCCATTTCTTGTCCCCTATTTGAATATCCACTATACCTACAAATTTGCCCGTTGGTGGCTAATAAAGGAATATCTTATCTCTTCCACTCAGGTTACTTATTTTGTACGAGAAAGGCTTAACACCATTTCGACAGTTGGCTATATCTCTAATATAGATTCAGGACTTAAAGGTATTCATATAAAGCTGCTAGTCATTGGACTTTTTTAACAACAACACTAGCTAGCATTAGCTACGGTAACCTTGATAAAACTTAACGAAACTCTTCGACGCATCGGTATGTTTGCTGACTCAAAACTTATTGTTGTATAGTCATAATAGATTTCGTTATGTTATAGCCTAATCAAATATGGAAGGAGAAATTATACGTACAGAATTGTACAAACTTTTCTTGATCTAAACTAGGAAAGCTAACGGAGGCTAATGTTTTGCCATATTTGGGCCCCTGCATATTCATGACCCGGAAGTTGTTGAAATGTTGACATCGACTCTTAAAGTAACACGAACCATATTTTCAACTAGAGACATGAACCACAGAACAGAATAAAATCATAAAGCATACTTTGTTCAAAATAATCCACCCTTAATATTCAGTAATCCTAACCTTCCAGCATCGAAAATTCATAATTAATCTTCTTATAGTTCGAGCCAAATTATATATTCTGAAAAAGAAAAGTGATTCAAACAGATGTAATCAAGAATTTTTGTTTTTATTTAATACTATTCATTATAGATGCCTTAAACAAAAAATGATCAAAATTATCCAGTTGTGCTACATTTTCAATATCCTATAAAGATAATTTAAGATCACTTTTTTATGTTATGTATTTACTTTCAATAATTTACTTGCATATATGTTTCATTTTAATACATTTTTATTTAATGCTGTTTCTTATCATTTATTGTGGAAAAAGATTTTACCAATGTACTGAAAAAACCTAATGATGATCTAATGTCATCAGGCTCAAAATAAATCATGAATCAGGCCATTTATTTTCATTTTCTCGTGCATATTGAGTGTGCTACTGTGCTTTGCAGATCAGAACCTGGTCCCAGATATGTTAAATTCTATTAATGTTCGAAAGTTTCATAAACATCACATTTTTCATCATGGCAGTTATTACTTCCCATCAGAGTAATGTAATTTTATGCCAAAATGAACGACTGTGCAGTGGTTCCAAAGTTTTTCTTTACCCTTTTGGAAAAAAATGTTTTCAGCCAAGCACTCTGTGATCAACACACACCAAAAAATGCCAGTAGGTACACACACAAAACAAGAAAAAATTGAAACATTGTTTTTGTCATTGTGTGATATGGATTTAATGGTATTTTAGCTGCAACTGAACTGATTAACTAATATGATTTCATCTTAGTTGTAGTGGACACATTTTCAAGATTTAAAAGCAAAAACAAGACAATTGATAAAAAAGTCCGAATTTTGAATCATTTTTTATTGTTTATTTTGCATTAAATATTTCATCAGTACTTTTATTTTAACATATGCTGTTATCTTTTTATCTTTTTCCTGTGGTGATAATGAATAAGATCATGCAGAAATACTTAAAGTCAGACTACTTCTCTCTATCAATTTCAAAAGTAGCCAAAAAAACAAAAACAAAACAGAAGAAAATACATAACATACCTATTGATAGGAAGTATATAAAAAAAGACAGCTACAACCTCACATGAGATATGATGAGAATTTCTGTTTAAACTTTTTGCTTTTGATATGTTTAGAATATGGTTACCACATGTCTATAAATTCATACATTTTCAAATGTACCTTTGCTGTGACTTCTTCCAGGATAAATACCTGATTCACATTTTCTGCCATTGTGTTTTAAGGGAGGTTGTGGGTGCAGCTATAGTGAGGTAATGGCTTTTTCGGCTATTAATAGGAGGGTCCTTAATACATACATTTATTTTTTTTATACCTAAAATGTAACGATCTTATACCTAGTACCCATTACACAAAACCTTGGGACAAAATCCACTTCCATATCAAATATTTGTTCTTTTTTCTTTTTGAACATCCCTTCAATATCCCTGATTATTAGAACCGGTCCATAGACAATGTGATAGGTCTCCTCGCTGGCCGAAACCCCCCCGACATAACCTTGAATATTTTTCATATTTGGCCAATGTGACTAGTGTTCTAAAGTATATATTTTTGACTATCCAGTCAAACTCCTTTCAGTTTGGGCTATGAGATAATTCATGACCCAAAAGAGGCCTCCATACGTTTACCAAGTAACTGAATTCAATTCCACTGCACCATTCTTTATTTTCAAGTCTTTATTAATAGTGTCTTTTTGCAATGCTTGATTTCTTTCTGATTCTAAAATTATAAATACTTCCATATATTAGAATATCCTCTTAAGATGTTGCATCTATCAAGATGTTAACCCCGTTGTTTATTTTTTCTGACGGTAGTCTCCGATTTGGAGAATACTCTCGATCCATTCATTATTTATTAAAAGTTTTTCTGAATTCTTTCAGGGTCAAAAATGCTAAAGAAAAACAGGCATTCATTCTGTTTCACCCCCTCCCACTTTGAATCCGTATCTTCTGAGAGCCAACACATTATTATGCTGAGCTGAGCTGCCCAGTAATAATATTGCGTATTATGTACATTTGGACCTCCATTGAATACTGAACTTTGCAGCATTCTATTCTGGCCTTTTTGTTTAGCCAAATGAAATTTGAAATCATTTTGCTAAGGGATGTAAAGCTTTCTTTTGAGATAATACTGTGAGTGATCGACACAAGAAGAATTAACGTGAAAGGATATTCATTCGTACAGTTTCTACTCTACCCATTAATGATAAGGGGTTGAAGTTCCCACTTATTCATCCCTCGTCTAATTTCCTTTATCAATTTTTCACTGTTACAAGTGAATAATTGAGATGTCAGTGAAGGTAATGTCCCTACCAGATATCTAAACCTTTTGCATGCACATTAAAATTTGATTTTGTCATCTAACTCACCTGGCCTCTCCCCATAAGCACCATTGGGGTAGTTTTTGTTTCACTGACCAAAAGTTGTGAAAATTTCCATTTAAGTTTTTAATAGGGCCTGGATAGATGATTAAGGATTGCTAAGATATACAAGTATATCATTGGCAAATAAAGATATTTCTTGTTCTATATGTCAATCATCAAGTGTTCCACATATGTGTTTATAGCTCTGCTATAGGTTCTATGCTAGTAACTAACGGCGGTGGGCTACGACAGTCCCCTTGTTTAACTTCTCTTTGAAGGGAAAAAAATTTGAAAAGAGTAACAAAATACAAGATTTTAGTTTAGTATAAATAGTTTCTAACCTGTTCATAAAAATGGTTCGAAGCCAAAAGCGTTCAGTGTTTAATATAGAAAATCCCATTTGACCCAGTCAAATACTTTTTCTTTGAGCAACAAAAAGAAGTCAAAGAATATTAATGAAAGCTTAGAAGGCCTGAATCCTCTCTTTTTTCTGTTCTAGATCTTTGTGCCGACTTCTGAATTTAGTTTTGAGATTCTAACAGAAATTTCAATTAAGAACGAAAAAACAAATAATCACCTGGCCTAAAGCAATTCCATACATTTTAAATGGGAATACTGAATGCAAAATGTGATGTTTGGTCTTATAGTTGGATTTTTAATTAAATCAATCAAACAAAAAATTAAAGAATATAATCTTTTCAAAATTTGAGGAAATTCATGCGTTTATGTATCCCTTCTCCTTGCATTCCTTGTTTACATTTTATAGCATTCACACAGGTAACATCTGTGAACTGAAGCCACATATTCAGTCACCCTTGCACTGTAAAATGCATGGCTGTGGCGTCAAACTAGTTCTATATTTTAAGTTAATGTGACAATCTCAACGCTCTTGAAAAATAGACACAGACAAACTGAAACATGTTTTGTGCAATTTAGCAGTTTATTAGGCAGTTGTGTGTACAAATGATTTCAAAACTGTCCATTCAGATTTACACTGGTCCATCTTGTAGTGTCCCCTTACACGTCAAACCAATATATAGAAAATGTTTCTGTAGTACTTCAGACTTGATGGAATATGCTAATAGTCCACTTGGATGCTCTATAAGCTGACAAAAAAGGTCACAATCTGACACATTCGTCTCTCCTTTAAAACCTCAGAACGTGCAAATGCTGTTAACTAAAACTTTCATTGTAGTCTGATGCTAGTCTGTACTCTTTTTTTTTAAATTTAATTTTATAGAATTTTTAGTTTAAAACTGATTGTTTAATGGTTGAATATGTACTGAATATTTTACTCCAAATCTGTTTTGAAAGAGGGCATGAGACTGAAATATTCCTAGGTGACAGGCGTGGCAATTTTTTAATTAATTACATATCTAAAATGTCAAATTGCTAAAATTTGAAAAATTCTTAAATATCTTGTTCAAGCTTTTAAAGAAATTTACACCGGAAACTGAGTTCGGCCATTAATTACATCCAGAATTAATCTGTAACCTTTAAAAGTGAAAATAGCAAATCAACATCTTTCGAGGATGTCAAAAAACTGGAATATATGCCAAAAAGTCTGACAAGTGTTGAATTTAAAAGGCTTAATACTCAATGATCAATGATAAGGCAGCCAAACAATACATATCACCTATGACTGTCAACAGGAAATGGACACAGTTTCCATGATTAAAGAAATTTCAATAAGGTTTTCTTTTCTCCATCATATAAAAAAAAAAAAAATCAGACACAAATCAATATCAATGCACGTGTGATGTTTACGTCTATCAGAGCTGTGGACTACCCAACAGGATTTTACAATATGAAGTTCAATCATGTTAATCTTCCTTCAAGGAGACGGATGGGCAATCACAGCAGCATCAAAGGAATAAAAAGGCAATATTTTGTTCAATAGCGCCAATCCAAATTCTGCTTGAGAATTTGGATTAGAAAACAATTCGGCTGTAATTTCTACAAATCACGATGAAGTTGAGATCCTCATTTATAATGGGTCGGCATTTTAAGGTGCATTGGCAGGGACAAAGGCATTTTAGGGATCTTAATCCAAAAAAAACAACCACCAAGAAACAGAAACTACAAAAAATAAGTATTTTTTTTTCATTTTAATGTGATATTGAAAATGATATTTTTTCAGGTTATGACTGTTGTGGCAATGTAACTCTTAAATGGTAAAAGCAGGCAACATTTACCTCTGAAGAAAATCAAGTATCAAAATATTTGTGATTGAAGGAAAAAAGCGGTGATATTGATTCAAAAACCAGACAGTAAAAAGGAACATTTACCATCCACCTATGGGTCTTAATGCAAAAAAAGAAAGATTTCATTTCTATTGAATAAACACTGTGCCCACTTAACGCACTGATAAATATATTCATGTCTATATATAAAAAATTAGGGGACAGATGCATTCAAATTTTTACAATAAGGATAAAAGCATGACAATAATCTCTGACAGCTCAGATTCTCAAAATAGAAAACCAAACATCAGTCTGACTTTGCATTCTTTAGTCCCTGACACGAGACCGGAGTATGGGGGTTCACTGCGCTTTTTCAGAGCTAAATGAACGTGTCTGGCATGACAACCCTATAGCTAGCTGGTGCAGCGCCACGATACATCTGCATTGCCTTTCGGATCCCCTCTGGGAGAAATAAAACAATAGCAGGAAATAAACGATACTCGTGCAAAAGTGCTTCCTGCTTCCTTTACAACAGTCAGCCCAAATTAGCAGTTCCACGCTGTGTGGCCTCCCTCTCTGCAGGATAAACTTGATCTGTGACTTTGTACTGGAAAGCACTGACAGCGTTACAGAAGATTCAGTGTAATTTCTTGGGCTTGAATGTGTAGGTGGGATGTGAAAAATGACCAGAATTTTTTAGCCCTCCAACCCCAACTCTTAAATGTTGATATGTCCTAGCCAAGAAGGACCCTGCCATTCATTAATCCCAGCGGTTCATTCCATTTCCTGCCAGCTCAGTGTACATCCCTTCCGTTTAGGGCACACTAACCTGCATCAGTGCCATGGAACAATCACTTCATCCTTCGCCGGGATGTGTTGGGCCATGAATCGGTCGCATGCTTATTGCTATAAAGACACTCGCAGAGGAAAAAAAAAAAGGCTAGTGATTGTTTTTGCAAGCTATCGTGCAAGAAGTTTAATAAGATTTGCACACATCTCAAAGAACTCAATGGTGTGGCTTCCCGGTCGAGGGACAGATGAGTTTTCTCCACCTCCCGTCGAGTCGATGGATGAGGTCAGCGATGAAGCTAAGGAGCCTTCTGCAGCCTTGGCGATGTGCATGAGGCTAGACGTAGACGGACCATCTACCCCATCTACATCGTTCTTCAGGGCGGTGCGGTAGTTGCCAACAGAGCCTGAGCGGAGCGGGGTCGCAGTTCCAGACTTTGTCTCCAACATATCATCTAAATAAAACAAGGCACAAAATGTTTTCTACACAACATACTGCATATGAAAAAGAAATAAATTCTATGACCGTCTACACTATGGGTACCTGCGGGTCCTAGGAAGGATATTTACTTTCGAAAAGGTTTATTATAATACAAGACAAAACAAATGTGAGCTGGACAAAATACAACACTAATTGGTTTTGATCCGTTTCATTTAACCCAAGATTGTTCCATTATAATACGCCCTGGCTGGCCCTCATACCAATTGTAAAGAAAAACTCAGGTCAACCCTTATGCAGAGCCTATAATGCTGGAGGTACCGAAAAAATCGTGATATGAATATTGATAAATTCCTGATTTGACATTCAGAAGTGTAGACCTTATTGGCGGGGATGATTTTCAATGATTTTTGAACTGAGAAATTCATTAGAAGGATATTAATGTCCTTCGTCACTGTCAAAGTGCAAAAGTCATGGGGATTGCCATCATTGACATTTCTCTGCGTTTGTATGAAGACTGTTTCAATCACCAAAATGATCCATCCACACGAGCAAAGCCACTTTTACAAGAAAATCCAATATTCCAAACTCAACAAATGGGAAGCCTATCCTATAAAAACTGAGATTGTGCTGTAGCTGTACAGCAGTAGCTCTTGATTAGTAAATCCTGTAAAATGGAGACAACACCCCCAGAGTCCAGAAGGGTAGGCCCATACAACTGCAGCTAAACCTTTACACGATGGCAAGTTTTTTATATGCTGAGGTCAAAATCTAGTCTCCAACCCTTTAAACAGCCGCCTGGGCAACTTTAATGACCTAGATCAACAATATTCACAATTTAACTTTGAGATACCACCGCCACCTACATTCAACTCTGAGTCAATCATTCATGAATTCTGCATAGACAAAAAGCACTAGGGCAGATTCTAGGTAAATATTACCCAGATGCAGACGACCAATTCGTCGACGATTTAATTCACGATTTACCGAAATATTTTGCAAATGCTACATTGACTTTTCAAAAAGTAAGAAATGGTTTACCATTAGAAAACAATCTTTATCTAAATATCTTTCACATTTCAAGTTTGTTGAATGAAAAACTGAACCGATTTTAATCAATGACCAACTTTTCAACTTTAATGATTGTGGGTTTGTACTGGTACTGGAACGATACTGGGCTCATGTACTTACACTGCAATGTAAAATTACCTTCTGTTAGTTCTGCAGGTAGGCGGAGCAAGAGCAAAAATAGTTATTAAAATAAGTTACCAAATAAAATACTAAAAATTACCAAAAAAAAGGACTTCAAATTATGCTCTGCTCAGAGGAGGTAAGAAAAATAGCTCTGATACAAGCAGAGCCCTAGTTCAAGGAGTATGCAAGGAAGAGCATCTACAAACAATTTTGGAGCAACACTAAAGAATCAATTGAAAATTTCCAGAGTCATCCAGGTGTCCAACAAAAATGAGATATCATTTCATGGAACTTTGTGGTTAACAAAGTTGCCCCTACTAATGTAAAAAAAAAAACTCAATTTGTACCTATGCTAAAAAATAAACACCTGAAAGAATGATGTACGATACATACACCTTTAGTGTCCTCAAGACACTTGTGATATTTCAGTTAACCTGTCCTGCGTTAGGTTCAGACAGAGAGAACGGGCACAGGTAACTCTGTATCCTCCTGATAGGGGCAAAAACATGCTCTGTGAATTTGATAATATGTACACCTAGTATATTGCTCTTGATGATCAGCCATAATTAGTTGTAACTGAAGCTGGATTTTGACATTACGTTGTCACTACGTCACACTGACTGTGCTATCAAAGCGGTTGGACTGAGTACATCAGCTGCCTGATTCACGGCATTTAGAACCTGGCTTCATACTGCTAACAACTGATGAAAAAAAAAAAAACACGTTTTAAAGCAAACCGTACCTGTACTTTTCATATGGGTATTGGCAAATGCTCAAATATGTGTTCAAACAACATCTGACAACAGGAGGTATCATTGTATACCTAAGGTTTGATCCATTTAATACAAAACCGTAGGAAAAGTAATTTTGTTTTTGGCTTATTTTAACAATAGCAATTGATAAAGTCTTATTAAAACTTACCATCTATGCTACGGAAATCGAGGAGGTAGGTTCTACTGTCCACCTGGTACAGCTGAAGACTCATCTTGGTTTGCATCCCAGTGATTGGATTCTTCCTTCTCACACGTAGATAATATGGATTCACAACCTGCAAGAGTTAGGAAGATAGTACAAACAATGACAAACAATGTAAAGCGACGTCTGACGTCAAATATTGATATTTACAGTTTATACAATCTCAACGTCAATTACTTTTTTATATGCAATTACTGTTTTTTAACTACAATAATTGAAACCCCATATTAGGGCCGTTTTCTCTTGAATGGCTGTTCATGGAGATGTTTCCCTACCTTCCATTCATAATCCAGCTGTTTCATGGCGCGGCAGACTTCGGACATGATGTCATTGGGTCTACTCTGACTGCGGATACCCAGGTGCCACTTGGCCCGTCTAACACCCTGATGCTTGGACTTCTGGGGATTCAATTCATCTAGTGTGTGGCGAGGCCTGGGTTGAGTCTCTGCCACGAGAAAGGGTATTCGCTCCGGGTGGGGCTTGCTGATGCCAGTCACAGCACTACCAGATGAAGTCAGGTGCTGTTCCTCTAGAAAAGAGTCAGGAGGGCTGGACGCCAAGTAGAAGTCCTTGGCTTCGTTCATGATGCGACGATTGTCAATGATGAGATGGTAGGCGACGGCCAGTGGGTCCTGATGGTTACGACTATATATGCACGCCAAGACCTCCTCCTCTGTGCACTCAAATTTGTCGCATACCTCCTTCAGGGCCTCGTCATCAATCATATTGTTGCTGTAAGAGGGGTCCTCCGGGAACAAGTACTTAGGTAGGTCGAGTTTGAACCAATCATCCTCTCTAGGTTGGACAAATTATATGTTCATGAAAATAAACAAGAGATAGTAATCATTTTAGTTTTATCCACTTTTGTTCATCTAGACCATAAGATTTATGATGTCGAAAAAAAATATTCGTAGCTCACCGGATCTGTTTTATTGTGGCTCTTTTCATGGGGTCCACCTGCAGCATGTGCTTAAGGAGACTTATAACTGAAGGGTTTAAATACTGCGGAGTAAAAAAGATCCCGTCGCAAATCTTCTTGAAGAGTGTTGGCACGTGGTCATCATCAAAGGGAAGGGTCCCACACAACAAAGCATAGAGAATGACCCCGCTGCTCCAGATATCTACCTCTGGGCCAGCATATAACCTGTGGATTAGCACAAATAAGCAATACTGTAAGGAACATTTCACTAATTTTTCTTACCAAGTATCATCTGAGTAAGAAGAAACAATCATAATTTGAAATGGTTTTGAAGTCAACTTCTACTGCAAAAGAAGAAAATGTTTACCTTCCCGAGATGACCTCAGGAGCTGCATAATTTGGAGACCCACAGCTTGTTCGCAGGAACTCTCCATCTGACATCATGTTTGATAAACCTGTACAGAGTTTTACAGGGTTACAAAAATCCATGTGAATCAGCTGTGACTATAAGCCTAAAAATAAGTTGTACTCATTTCATTAACAACTTGTTAAATTTTTAAACGGGTGTAACATGTAAGAGTTCACATCATTGTTATGCTCACTATGGATAACTAGAGGGCAGCTGATCGGCACTAGTAACAGCTAACTGTTACTCTGATGCGTTGCTGTCGCTTGCTAAATCAGTTAGCGGTGCATCTAGGCCAATGCTGATCCAAGTCTCCCCAAAATGTGAGGTGATCTCAGAGCATTCAGACTATTAGTGTTTACACCATGCCCAACAGAACAGGATGAAGCACCTATCTGTGAACAGGCTGGATCAGAATCTAACGTGGACGTCCTCCTCGAGTTTACATATATGAATGAATAATTCTATATTTTTAGGAATGTTTTTGTCTTTGAATGACAAGCACAATGTAGGTACCACTCTGAAAAGTGCTATTAATCTGTTAACATGGTCCTTCAATTGATTGTTTAACATGTGCTGAACCTGTCAGTTACAAATCTGATACATATGCCTTTTAATGCAAGTGCCACTGAGGTTAAGCTAGATTTGTTTATATCTTGATTACAGTTTTGCATGAAAACATTATATAGAATACATGTTATTTATTTATATCCATCTGTCTATATATATATCTCATGAGTTTGATCACTGTTTGGCCACGGTGAGAGAAAGTAATTTTACTATTCTAACGTGGTATAATCAGGCCTGTATTCTTCTCTTCCTCCTTTTTGTCCACCTACTTGACATATACAAGGGTAAACAGATACTCTGCCCATCCCTCCATGCAAATAAGTTACTTGGACAGCCGGACGGGTATAAAAAGGGGGCCCTGTGTCTCTTCTCTTTTTCTCTTCCCTCTTCTCTTCGCTGCTCTAGTCTTCGTACTTCGGCGCTTATCTTCGCCTCCTCTCCATTTTTTACTTTTACTTCTTTACATTACTTCTAATTAACGACATTCCTTTTTACTTCAATTTGACTTTAACTTGTTTTGACTAACTCGTTTTTCTAAAGTCTTTGCTTTTCGACTTTCGTTGATTTTTGGCTGCTCAGTTATACTTCGTATTCTGAACTGATCGTTTATTGAGCATCACAACCCTGAGCTCAATAACGGAATCCAAACCTTTTTACTTTTGTTTGAACCTGCTTTTAAGAGTCAATTTTGAATCCCTCTATGTTCTAAGAATGTAAGCCCTGCAAAGGTCAATTTTCCTTTGGGAGTTTCGCAAGGCCTGCGAGTCTCCCTGGAAATCTGTTTTGCACGCTGGAGTAAAGGTTCCTGCTCCCATTTTTTAAACCTGCAACCAGGATAATCGGTTCCAGGTCCATCTTTTGCCCAGCCGACTGTGTGCGCCGCAACCACCAGTCTCCATACGGCAGCAACGATGGAGTCACTGGGAGAGAAGTTTTCAGCTGACTTTGGAAAACTCCCTTCTCCCAGCGAGAGGAAACTGCCTGATTGACTGCAGCACCGATCCACGGACGTGATTGTGACCAGCACAAGTAAGATCTCGCTATCACGCTCACACTTGATCCGGGGTTAATGTACAAAATCTTAGTCCCTTTAAATTTGATCTTGACCATTAGCAATGATTAAGTTCCAGAGAATTCAAAACCGTCAATAATACCTCTCTACCACCATTACCCATTTCTCAAACGCTTTTGAACAGTCAGTCCACACACACATACAGGTATATGCATAAATCTGCTTTGTAAAAAAGTAATCCATATTCATCCTGTTTTGTTTAAGTGTGTAGTTGAATAAACATTCATATTTAAGCATAAATGGTGTCCCGTCTTTCCTCCTTGAAGAGAAATGAGATTACTTTGTAAAAAAGTTCACGACTTTCAGATTTGAGAATTTTAAGTTAAATTAAATTAAGAATTGATTAATTCTAAGTTTCATAATTTCCCAAATTAACTTCTGGTGGTGCCCCTATTTAATTATTTTCAAAGTAAAACGTAGATAACCTGCCACAACATAATTATTCACTCTCATTTACTCTGTGTTCTACTCCGTTCAACAGTAAGATTTTTTTCACACCGGATAGTCCTGGGGCAACATTGTTGCACTTCCATCTGGTTTGGTTAGCTTTCACACTGCACTTTGTCTAACAACTCAAAACTTTCTCAACTACGTCACACAGTCACTGGTCGTCTGTGACGGTAGTGAACTATTAAACTTAAAAGAAGAATGTTTTGCCTTTTGGACAGAACATGTAACCGAAATCCGTACCCTTTCGTCGGTTCATGCCCTATTTGCACGGGACTAGTATTTCCCGGGGACCTGTGGTAATTTGTAATTATAGAAGACGAATTACCACAGGTAACTGATATTTGATATTAATCCCAAATTACAGGCATATGTGCCATATGCCTGTAATTCTTACTTTGTAAAGTAAGAATTTCACTGAAAATTACCACTTCATTTGCTGCTTTGAACAGGCGTTAGAGCAATGGTGATGATCAACGTGTACTGCAAATTACATTAATCATCGCAGCCCTCTGCTTTGTTCGTCAACACACAAGCCGAGTGTCCACTGTCAGGAGCTATACGAGGTTAGATGTGACACCGTCTCCAGGGCATTCCATGTCCATCCCTGGAGGCAGGTAGACATCCAATGAAAAGGGCCGCCACACGCTGCACTCTTCACTGTGGGGGTATAGAGTTCCCGCGGTTAGGCTTTCCTCTGGTGGTGGAAGTCCGCGCTGCTGGTGATCTTACACTGCCTCTAGCAGTGGACATAGAGTTCCCTGCCTGCCTGTCAATCCAACCTCCAGAACCCCTTGCGGCCAAAACCATTGTTTCTGTGACAAAGCGTATCTAGGACAGGCCGTCTGTCCCAGATGCACCTCCAGGCACTGACAGCTGGTTGCAGTAGCAAGTGTGTCGCAGAGCTTTGACTTCATATGCTCGGGGCTAGTGTGTGAATTCAAGTGAAATACAGACTTCACTTATCCCGTGTGAATTAACCACATATCTTATGTCTACAGGGTGTAATGTCTTAACACATGAAGTCCTCGGGTAATACTAGTAAGGTGTGATTACTGCATACGACGTATTGTCATAGTTAGAGACGCCAAGCGATGTACTGACATGGATTTGAACGTTTTATATCACAAAAATGTCCAACCATGCAATGTGCTTTGCTCCCCTTCCTACCTTTGATTTATAACTTGGTCGACTTTGCTTTCGCTCCACAAACGAACTGCACTAGAGTTCACTTGGAAGCAAATCAAAACCCCTGTCTTCAAGCGGACCAGAGTTCACTTGTTTGGTCGGCACCAGAGTTGAATTAGCTTTCACAACACCCTAGCTTTGTCAGCTTTGTTACTTCAGTCTCTACTGTTGGCAATTCCTAGTGTCGTGTCTCTGTATTACAAATTTACCTCACTAATTCATTCCCTTTCCTCAAAATGAAAGGGGCCCATCTTTTTTCTAACAGCTTTTCATTTCTATTTATTTTGTGGTTAGCTTTTCAATATTACATATATCTTCTACAGTCTCCAGCCATTTATTTACCTTAGGAGGTTCGCTATTTTTAAAAATGTTTTTTAAATGTTAATGTTAAATGTTATTTGCTTAAGTGCTGTGATTCTAAGCATCCAGAAGAGATATAATTCAGGTTAAGTTACATTTTTGGGGCATATTCCCAATACTATGTTATGTATCTCTAGTCATCCCATCTTCCCAGATATTTGCTCAAACTTGTCCATGATGTTAGATCAGTATATTTGTAATTTCCCACAAATAAAAAAATTATGTGTAAACAGTCTACATTATTTTCTACACAATCTCGCCAACACATTTAGTTATTTTGTGTATACCTGGTTAAAGTTATTGGGGTTGTAAAATACATTATACTTATTTTCCCACCATATTCCTGCTAATATGGTGATCTTATTATAAGAAATTATCACTAAAATCTTCGTCTGGAATTAGTTATTTTCAGTTCCCTTTACCACTCGCCTTTAATATGGTGCACACTTCCCTTCATGTTTTCCTGAAGTATTTAATACATTTTTCAGGTTATATTTTTGAGGCTTGATATCTGGTGAACCTTATTCATGTATCTTAACAGGGGGTGAAATTCGGCACCAGCTACCTTCCGATATTCCGATTGGGAGAGTGACGCTCTACCCACTGAGCTACAGCCGCCTTAAACTCATTATCAGTAGTATCAGTAGAACACTTAGTTACTTTAACACTTAGTTACTTCTCCCACCTATGGGAGAAGGTACAGCCAAGTGAACTGAAATTTGAAAACAAGCTCTGTGTAGAGTTCACACATCCGTTTCTTCTGTCGAGAAAAACAGTTATGTTTATATGCAAGGTTTCTAAACCCAAAGCATAGCGAAAACCTGTCAAATTGGCTTCCTTCTTCATTTTATTTGCACATTTTTATTTACTTAGATTGTTCTGATCCATGTTTACTAATTAAGTTTTCTTCGTCTGATGTAATCTTAAACAATTCTTTGTGTGTAACATTAAGCAATTTCTTTGTCTAATTAATGCAACAAACTTCACTGTGATTAACTGTTGCCATTGTGCATTTCATTGTATGAACAGTTTATCAATCCCTTACATGAATATGAACTTACCAAAGTCTGCGATCTTTGCATTCATATGTGCATCAAGCAGCACATTTTCAGGCTTGAGGTCTCTGTGCACCACCATATGTCTGTGGCAATAGTCAACAGCTGAAATAATCTGCTGGAACAGGCGACGGCTCTCCTTTTCATCCAACTGTAAAAGCAGAAATGATCTGTCAGGTGTGATCTTCATGTGCCTCAGATAACAGCTGACAAAAAAGCACCATGCTGAGTTTTGATATCTTTTAAAGCTGCCGTTGTTTTTTTAGGTCAACGTGTTACTCTCTCTGCAATCAAAACTGCCAATCACAACAAGCACATAATGCACTTCTGCGTAGTGGCCCACAAACTTAAAATAAATGATGCAGTGTCAGCAATGTCAAATAATTCATTATATGCATATAAAACAAACATTATGTGGAAAACTTTGCGCGTCATAGTACATTACCTTTCCATTTTTGCAGATGTAGTCGAAGAGCTCGCCTCCCGAGACATATTCCATCACCATGAAGATGTCTGTCGGGGTGCTAATGACCTGATATCTTCATACATTAACATAGAGAGGAAATCTTATGGGTTATCAACAATCAGAGGATATTGGAATGGTCAGATATAAACAGTGAGGAGTTCCTATTGCATCATTTGTATAAAGGAAAAACGGGCGGTGTGATATCATATTTAGTATCCAATTGAGGAATATTTTTGGAAAGTAAAAAAGGACAGCCACAGGATGTGGATGGCAGTCTGTCAGTCTAAATAATAATAATAATTTATGGAGCAATGCAACCACTAAAAGGTCCTCTTTTTCAATATCCATCGATGTCTCCAGGAAAACGCCCATATCTGTCAACTACAAATACCAGTTTATGTAATCCATTGTACATATATGGCTTGATACAAGTTACGTGGAGGAACAGTACAAAAAAGCATCTTTACACAGTTCAAACCAGACTGACAACAGAATGCGTTACTGGTTCCTGTCTTTCATTGCAGTTACTGTGCTTACTGGGACATTTTTGCACCTCAGAATCTGCACCGTCATATGTCATGCCTAGATCAAATTTACAATGCACTTGGAGAAAGATAAGCTAATAAAACAAATAGAATGTGTTAACAGTACTGAAACAACCCTTACAGTTCCGAGTACACAGGTTTCCACTTACAAGATAGCAGTAAGTAGTAGTAATGACCATGAGGCAGCATTAGTTTAGTGAGGCAGTATTAACAGTAGTAAAACAAATCGACAGGAAAGACTAGCCCGTGTTGAACAATACCACAGAGGAACTACTGTAGCTACTAGTAACTATTTATTTTCAATTGCCATTATTTTTTCTCTCTCTTTCTCTCTCTCTCCCTGTGAGTGTGACATGCAGCTGGTGTTTAATGACCCCTTAAGGGTAGCATTTGCCCTTGCCACAGACACATTCCAGGCAGGAACTATTTTTGAAACTTTGATGACATTTCAATGTATAACTATATTTTAGGAGAGTGATCCTTTCAGTTTAATTGCATAACCACAGCATTTTCTTCACAAAGGAAATGTTCAGTTGTGGCTAGTAGTTACCATCCCTGCCTGGTGCACCAGTACATTAAAGCCACAACCATAACAGCATACTTAGCTGTCTTCATGCAGAACAAATCTAACTGCATGAATACATATAGGGGTTGTTGACAATGCCAAAGAAATACAGATAATGCATTTGCACTGACTGACTAAATGCACATTAGGAATAAGGACAGCTCCTACCGGCTTCCAGCCGTATTACAACTGCACTATACAGATATGTGAATTTTGTGAACACACCTTCAGTGAATACTAACTTCAAGAAGGAGGGTCCATGCAGTAGGCCTCACAAAAGACAGTGATAATGCTGTTGTTTTATTATAACAAAAAAAAAATCTACGAAGGTAAAGAGGTTTAAAAAAAAAAAAAAAAAACATACAGAGGAGTAGAGACAGAACAGAATAAAACTGAAAGATACTGTCCTGGATGATTGTATTTTTTAAAAAAAGAAAAAGGAAATCTAAGTCTGAAAAGAACTGAGCTGAGTAAGTGGCATTAATGTAGAGGCCGGGAGATTATGGAGCAGGAGTAGACCTTAATCTGGTACTTACAGTTTAATTATGTGAGGATGTCTGAAAAGCTTGAGGTTCTGTATCTCCCTACGGATCTTTCCTACCACGTCCAAACTGCGGATCTTCTGCCTGTTCAAGATCTTCACTGCCACTTGGTGCTTAGTCAGTTCATGCTGGCCAACTGCAGGATGAAATAAAATAAATATACATGAGTTAAGATGATATAATTGCTTCTCTATCTCTATTTTCAAACCCAACCAATCATGGCAGTAGACTGTCCATTGTGAGCTATGGATCTGCTCAAGGTTTATGCCCGTTAAGGTAGTTTTTTCTCTCATGGAGGAAGTTGTTGGGTCTCAGTAAGATAATTATTTTAAGAGTTTGGTAAAGACCTGCTCTTTCTGGAAAGCACCTTGAGACAACTGTTGTTGTGAGATGGGACTATATAAATAAAGATTGATTGAGATCAGTTAAACAATCAGGAACGATCAGTTAAATACTGGTGGTGATCTGCTTCATAATTTGGATTCATAATTTGTTCAAAGTCTTCTTTATCACTGTGAGATAGGAGCAATTACAAGATTGTTGCTTCTACCTTCATGGATACAAATGTTTTGGTAAAAATTAAGATGATTACACCCCCATTAGATTAACCACACAAAGTATGATCTGGATCCAAGTGATATTCCGGAACTCGTGTGCAAGAATGTTTAAATTTTGTAGAGCTCATGTAAACACTCACAACAGTAAGATAACATATAATTATCAAGCTCAATTGTAGATTAAATTGTACTATTTCAGTGAGGTGACATAGTTGATGCATCTTAATTAGTTGCTGAGCAAGAGCCTATTAGAAAACTTTAAAAAATTACCATTGTTTTATGTTTAATAAATACCAAACTAATAATGAGATCCATGTGACTTCAAATGCTAGACGTATTGGTCAATGAGTCATTTAATGAGTCTGACTCTGAGCTGCCATGATGGACGTTTGAACTCTTTGAATGCTTTCTAGTTTAAATCTGGTATTGATTTAACAGACATAGTAATAGTAAACTATAAACCAAGTCGTCAGTCATGAAGATGGATGGCAAAGCAAACATTCATGTGTACTCTGGTCCTCTTCCTTACTTCAACAAGAAACTGAATGGAGAGAGATGACTCGCTGAGGAAAAACTGCTTGTCCAAAAATACTTGTCTGCCAATGCTGATTCTGACTAAATTTACTTAAGGACAGAAATTACACAAGCCACAAAAACATCATAATCCTTTAGTTTTTATAAACATTAAAAATCACAACAGATGGGGATAAGTGGGTTAGAGTGGACAGGAGGGAGATTAAATATTGATATCAGAAAAGTAACCAGTAACTACAGTTGTCACACAAACGTAGTGGTGAACAAATTACGATATTTCCAACAGAAGTGTAGTGGAGTAGAAGTTGTTATAATGTAACATTAACTGGATATAAACCAGTAAAGTACAAGTATCATAAAATGTGTAATTAAATACAGTACTGGAGTAAATGTAATTGCTAATTCACAACAACAAATTCCTTTCCTAGCTGACTTGGAAGCCTTCCTGGCCCCTCTACAAGACAGTTACACCTCATAGGCAGGGTGGAAGTGAGACCAAATATATCACCAATGTGCATATGTTAATTGCATATGTTGCATATGTTAATAACATAGCATAAAACGCAACGGACAATAGTAACGTATATGCTGCCAATCAAAAAAGCCATTTTAATTGCAAGCGTTAACAAGCAAACGGTTTACTTCCCGGTGTCTGCCTGACAAGCGACTTGATGTTATCCGGCTAGCCCACAACGCCATTGACGCCAAATAGAATACAAGTGGCTATCTACATACTAACGTAATAAAAATGGTGACGAATGACTTTCTTGGAAACTGTAACTAATCCCCAAACACGTCATGTTCGTCTGTAACAACAAAAAGTAATTATAAGGAAAACAAGCATGATACCTTCCTGAAGAAGTTAGCTGACATAGCAGGCTACATTAGCAGCTAAGCTACAGGCTACCTCAGCAGCAATCATTCAGCTGGCAGGTGGCGCGAGCATCGGGACAGTCAGACGTACCTTTCACTTTTCCAAATGTCCCCACTCCGAGTGTGTCTCCGAGAATGTAATGTCCGATCTTAACTCTTCCTTCATGTTTGTTTTTTTCCGTCGCCATCTTCCCGCAGTGGCCTTGCAGCGGGGTAAGCTAGCCGCGGGCGCAGACGGACTAAGCTCAGCTGTGTGCGTCTTAACTGTAGCGGCTCGTGCTGTTTGGGTGGGTGGGAGTGGCCCCGGCTGCTGCGTGAGTCGTAGGGGGCGTAGCTGACGTAATGTTGCCTTCAAGTGCTATCAGGAAGCATCGAAATCACTTTGTTACGTCTCATGAACTAAACTCTATTCAGCTTGGAAATGATATGTGCTAAATTTGAAATCAGAAAGACTGAGAGAATCGAGAAAAAATGTCTATTAGGAATATGAATAAGTCTAAAGGATTTTTAAAATGTTATTGTGTGCACAAATTATAATGTTGAGCGAACAAGATATTGTACATATAGTTTTTGTTTTAAGAATAAGGTTATACTTTGTGTGTTCAAAATATTGTCTTGTGGGGACATGTTTTTATCTTTCGTGCGCAAGTAATTATTTTGTGAGAACAAAATGACAGTAAAATTCTTGGTTTCAGAGAAGCAGACAGTGAGGTCATTCTTAAACAGAAGAGGACTGTTGAGACCATCAGATACTAAGTGGTAAAACGCAGGATCATTTTTGTTTCTTTCATCAAAGGATTATAATTTAAGGGCACAAGATTGAAAAAAAAAATCAGTAAACAGCAAAACAGTCGCACGGAACAGAAATAAATTAAACTAGATGTTAATAATCGATTATAAAAAAAATATCTATAAAGGAACTAACAGCACTACGTTAACTGTGGAACTTAGCAGCACTGACGTGCTTTTGTTCAAGATGTTGTTTAAACAATAGGCCTATAAAGGGACTGTAACTCTGGGTGGTGAAGCAGCCGATGAAGCAGCATTTGAACGTTTATTGATTGACATGAAAGCATCAAAGTCTTGCTTGCAATGCTCCTTGAATGTATGATTCCAAAGTAATCTTGACCACGCTCCTTCATGGTTTTAAAAATATGAAAAGCACCCTGATGATCACAGGACAACTATAAAATTGAAATGTTCTAATGCTGTTTCTGAAATGCAGCTAAAATTATGTCTCTTTGTAAACCGGGTGACATGTGATAGAAAACATGTGAGGTACTAGGCTTCTTTACACATACTGCTTAAGATGCAAAAACACAACAACACCTAGGCAAGCAATTGTAATCCACAACACTTTATGAGATAAAGCCTTTACTTTCATTTAAAAAAAAAAATGCTGCTTAAATTGAGAAGCCCATGTCTGTTTTTAACACCAAAAAAGAACAAAACCACACCAAAGTGAGTAGAAGTTGTTGCCAAAATTGCATGACTTTTCTTTGGTTCACTGTACTGTGCTGCAAGTTGTTTTTTGGGTTTTACAATTTGCCTTTTTGTATAACAATTATCTCTGTTGTAAAGCGGTAATCTGCTAAATCAACTATACTTACACATTTATACCCTCTCAGGAGCTGCTTAACTGATCTTAATTGTCTTTCTTAAAAATGGCCTTAAAGGTCTATTCTATTCTATTTTATTCTATTCTATTCTATTCTATTCTATTCTATTCTATTCTATTCTATCTAATCTGTAGGTTCCCCATCATAGCTCCATGCCTACAATGGACTATTCCATGCTACTGACAGACAGGAATACCAAAAATACTAAACCTGAATAAATCTTAACCTAATATGTTATGTAATTCAAAAATAAAATAAAAATAAATTGTATTTATGAGGTGAAAATTAACTACAATTGTTATCCCATTGCACTTTCCAAAAAGAGGAAGTCCACACCTTACTTTATGATGGGCGAGGGAGTGTTTGAGAGTGAAAGCAAGTGAAAAAGCGGTGGGTTGTGGGGAAGGGACACAGACATGCAAAGTTACAACAATGATATCAGCTATAATAATAGGGTCCACCCATCATATCCACTTTGTTCCTCCCATCCGGGGCCAGGCCACAGCAGGCAGGACAGCAAAGACACTTTAAACATGCCTTTCCATCTCCAGCATCACTCTCCATCTCTTCCCAGGGATCCCAGTGTAATAATAGTAACAATAATAATAATAATAATAATAATAATAATTAAAAAAATAAAATAATAATTCATAGTCACTTATTATAACACCCCAACTGTGAAAAGAAACCTACAGATGTGATTAATATCTTGTTAGTGGCGACATCCTGTGGTCACTTTCGCAAGTGCAGTTTGTCCCCAGTGGTTTGGGTCACTTCCAGTTAACAACAGAATGAGTTTTTATTTATTAAAGTTTCAATCCAACTGGCTATTATTTCAAGATGCTTGAGTTGAATATTTACTTTTATTCAATCTCCTTCTGAATTCTTCTATCTCATACTTTTCTCTTTTTTAGTAATTCAATACAAAAAAAACAAAGGAACGCAAAATGCAAGTTTGAAACGATAATCTTATTTACAGCTTAAAAAGTTGTCCAATTCCTAAATCATCAGCGGGAGAGAGGACTTGCTCCACTGAGCTTAAAAGCTAGTTGTACCAACTTTTAAAGCAACAATTGCAGACATTTCTGGTTACTAGAAGTCAGTCTCTGACATTGCTGTAGCGGCATTTTGGCCCACTCTTCTTTGAAAAACTTATTTAGTGCATCCACATTGGAGATTTTGTACGCAGAAACTGTCGTTTTAAGGTCTAGCCTCAACAAATAAATGATGTTTCTTGTTTTGCTGCATGACCCAGTTGTGCTTGAGCTTCAAATCACAAATAGATGACCTGACATCGTTCTTCAGTATTTTCTGGGTAGACAGCAGAATTTGTTTTTCCCTCAATTATGATGAGTCATCATGGCCCAGAAGCAGCACATCTCAAGTGTTTGTTCAAACAATTAAAGGTTCATAGTAGCATGAGCTCAAAATGATTTAAAGCACTTTATTTAAAGATATTCTTCTTATTCTTCTTTCGGCTGTTCGATTTAGGGGTCGCCTCAGCCGTTCATCAGCTTTCAGCTTGCCCTGTCCACTGCATCGTCCTCTGTCACACCAACCAGCTGCATGACCTATCTCACCACATCCAGAAATCGCCTCTGTGGTCTTCCCCTTTTTCTCCTGCCTGGCAGCTCCATCTCCAGCATCATTCTACCCATAGATCCACTATACATTTGACCCTAAGTACCCAACTCCTGCACTGTCTTCAACTCTACTCCTTGTATCCTCACCGTTCCACCTGCCTCCCTTTCATTCACACACATTCTCTCTTGCTGCAACTGACTGACCCTTAGTACCTCTTCTCTCCAGTACATACCTCCACCTCGCTAGGTTTATTTTCCGACTGCTCCTTGCTCCCACTGCAGATCAAAATGTCATCCGCGAACATAATAGTCCATGAAGACTCCTGTCTGACCTCATCTGTCAGCTTTTCCATCACCGTTGCAAACAAGAAGGGGCTCAGGGCTGATCCTTAATGCAGTCCCATCTCCACTTTAAACCCCATCCTCCCACTAACTCCCACTGCACACCTCTACACTGTCATGCTGCCCTCATACATATCCTGTACAACTCTAAGATACTTGTAATACCACGATTCCTCCCCAGCACACTGTTGTACGCTTTCTCTAAGTCCACAAAGACACAATGCAACTCCTTTTGACCATCTTAGTACTTCTCCATCAGCACTCACAAATTGTAACCACTTTTATTAACTTAGCTTCTACTACTCTTTCCCAGATCTTCATTATGTGGCTCATCTGCTTTATACCCCTGTAGTTGTTACTGCTCCGAACATCAACCTTGTTCTGGAAAACCGGTACTAGAAAACTTTTCCTGCATTCCTCGGGCATCCTCTCGTTCTCCAAGATAATGTTGAACAATTTAGTTAAATTCTCCAATCTCTTCAATCCTAGACACTTCCATACCTCCACCGGTATGTCATCAGGACCGACAGCCTTTCTGTTATTCTTTCTCTTCAAAGCTGCACTCACTTCAACATTACTGATCCTTGGGGTTTCTTTATTTACGGGTCTTGCAACTTCCACCCTTCTCTCTCTCTCTTTGTCTTTATTCATCAAATATCCAAAGTACTCTTTACATTATGCAGACACACTCTGCTTACTTTAAGCACATTTCCATCTGTAACCTTAATCATCCTAACCTGCTGCACACCCTTCCCATCCCAATCTCTCTGCCTCGCCAATCGGTGCAGGTCCTTTGTTCATTCCTTAGTGTCTAATCATTCATACAACTCGTCATAAGCCTCTTGTTTAGCCTTAGCTACCTCAATTTTTGCCTTACGTCTCATCTTTTTGTACTCCTGCCTACTTTCTTCCTCTCTCTTGCTATCTCACTTCTTCTGTGCTAACCGTTTCCTGATTATACTCTACTGAACCTCCTTCCTCCATCACCAAGTCTCCTTATTTTCCTTCCTCTGCCCAAAATGACACACAAAGCCCCTTCCTACGTGTCTCCCTGATCACATTTGCTGTGGTTGCCCAGTCATAACTTATATTTATAGCAGTTCATGAAAGTAAATAGGAAAGTAACTAAAATTGTGATTTTCATTCAAGTCTGAAAGAGCTCTGGACTCCATAGAACAGATTGCATTTAAACAAACGGTCTAACTCACAAGAGCATGAGACCGACCTGACTGTTATTCCCTTGTGTCGAGCTCCAATCCCAAGCTAGATGCCACATGATGCATTAGACCCACTCTGCGTCTTATAAACCCACTCTTTCCAAATCCATCTCCTCCAGTTTGCTCCCACTAACAGTTTGTGTATTAGCCAAACCCTGGATTACCTTAATAACAAAATATGTTTACTCAAACGGTGGGAAAACACTCCAGAGCCACAAAACCTATTATAAAAACTATTTTCATGGGCAGAGTAGTCGTCATTGAAATGATTGCCCACAAACTCAATTTCATCTATGATTTCCGAAACATAGGATAAGAAGCACTGTTGTTTTTTGTGAAAGCACCTACTATGAGAGTTGACTGTGGAGGGTTGACGGCGGGGTTTTCAAGTGGGCACCCCCCTTCCATAAAATTTTCATTGATGAGACCATGACACCTCTGGTCGGCTCAACAGTGTTTTCTGGTTTCCCTCTTTGGGGCACAGCAGGGGTCCTGGCCTTTGCACACTCTTCTCCTTATGTCGTGTCTCTTTATATCGTTGCCTACTTTCTTCATCTCTAATGCAATCCCACAACTTCTTCTCCAACCTTTTCCTTCTTGTATGCTCCTGAACCTCCTCTTTCCATCACCACATCTCTTTATCTTCCAGAAACCATCTCAACTCCTCCCTGATGTTGACACAGCAGCCTTCCTTCCTCAAATTCCATTTTTGATCCTCTGCTCGAGATTTGCTCTTTTCCTCTTTTACGGTAATCCTACATACTATCACTCTATGCTGTTTGGCTACGTTTTCCTGTCACCACACTGAAGTCTCCAGCGTCTTTCAGATTATATCTTCTACATAAGATGTAGTCCACCTGCTTGCTCCTACCTCCACTCTTATAAGTCACGCTGTGCTCCTCTCTCTTCTTGAATTAGGTGTTAATTTCAGTCATTTTCTATAATTTTTGCAAAATCTAGGAAGAACGGATGAACACATATGACCATTGACGTCAACTCCAACCACCACAGTATCACCCCTAAGAATACTCTCCATCACTTCATCCAACTCACTCCAGAAATTCTCTTACTCCTCCAACTCATAATCAACTTGTCGTGCATAAGCGCTGACAACGTTCATCATCACACCTTCAGTTTCTATCTTCATACTCATCATTCTGTCCAACACTGTCTTCACCTCCAAAAAACTCTTCACATACTCCTCAAGGATCAAGTGATTAACAATACCAGTGGCGATTGTTGATAACCTGGGTCCTGACCGATTTGTTGCGGAAATCAGTTTTGCATATTGATTTGGCATGGGTTTACGTCAGACGTCATTCCTGACACAACCCTCCCCATTTACCCGTACCTGGGACTGGCATTAGAAGTGTACTGACTTGTGATGTGTCAGTGTCACGGCAGGCCATGTGGGTTGAATCCAATGTAACTGGACTTTATTTTTTTTTTTACAGAAGTTTAACCTCTCTTTCAAGAGGCTTCTTCAGAACTGAACACAACAGAAAGAAATTTAGAGATATCATACATTTCTGTTACAATATAATTACATTTGATGTTTTTCAATTTATTATTGATCAAACGTTTCTATAATTCATGAATCCATTCAAACGTAGCTTTCTTAATGAAGCAACCCATCACCTTCTTAATCCCACACATTTCACTAATGTCCAGATTATGAAAGTCCAGTAGATGGTAGCATCTACGCAGAATAGCAGATGAGACAAAGGGTAATGTTCTGGTCTGATCTGCTCCAGTGTTGCTTTCAGAATTCCTCTTAGCCATTGCCTAATAATTACCAGCAATGCAGAATGATACCGTTTGTGAGTCAGTCTTGCAGTAAAAAACTAGCCAGTGAGCCACTGTCTGAAAGAATATAGTTTAAGCTGACTAATTGAGATGAAGAAAAATTGGGAAAGTAGAAAATGGGTAAATGGAAATATAACGGATCCCAGTTTATGATTGAAGTAAACGAGTTATGTATGGAAGCATAGTCGGAAAGTTGGTTGGTTAATGTTACGTGAGAATATCAGCAACGTCCAACGAATGTCTTTTCCGCCTGCATTAGCATCTTGCAGTTTATTGAATGCAAGGGTGATCTTCATTTTGATTACATGGGTGCTTATTGTAATCCACCTGGATCTGCCTGTTAGTTGGCTCGTTAAAATATTGCCTACACAACTCCCCCAGCAAAGCGCTGGCTCCACCGAGTGAAATATGAATCACCTCCAAACAGAGCCCAAATCAAACAAGCTTAAGCAGCTGATTCCTTTCACATCGAGACGTTTTATTGCTGGAGAGTACGTGATGATACAACACAGTAGTCAAATGGAAAAAAAAGGAGAAAAATGATGGAATGAAAGCACATCCTTTATAAATGAATGAGCTGTAAGATGGGCCATTAGCATTTATAGGAAAAGGTATGAAAATGTAAAGACAATATTGATGACTGGTGGCTTTCTTTGTAATCTTTAATTTACAAAAGATAGTCAGCATTGCTGTACCTGATATAATTATGATTTAACATGTATCACTTACAATAATAAAGAAATGTGTTTAGAACAAATACTGTTGTTTACTAGTGAAAAAAAGAATATTAAACCACAATAACACACTTCAGTACGCCGATCAAAATAGTTTCTTTTCAACTAAACTCAAAAGAGACTTAAAAGGAGACCTCCATTGCTGCAAAACAACAAATCTTAAAAGACCAGTAAAAGAATTTTAATTACTTTGGTGTCTGCAAACAATGCGCACCCTAACAACATTAAAAAATGTAATACATGTGCCTGGATGAAAACAAAATGGTTTGAAAGATTTTAAGTGGATTGGAAATACTAAGTGTACTAATTTCACTGTAAACTCTGTGACACAGGCAAATTCAAATCAATTGAGGACAACACAGAGGGACAAAATACAGAACTCACATGACAGTTAAAAGTATGAAAAGTATGAAGTATTAGGTCCACATTGGCAAATGATTATGAAATTTAAGATGTTATTCTTATGAAATCGTTGAATTCCACGAGACATAAATTATTCTGGTAAAAGTATGACTTTTTCCTCCTAATCTTACGCCTTTCTCTTAAAATTTAAATTTAGTTCTTGAAATATTACGACTGTATTGATTTAAAATTAATATTAGTTTTTTTTAATCGAAATCTTTACATTTTCTTTCAATGTGACCGTTGTAATACACCGTTTAATAGAGAGGGGTGGCTGGTAAAAAAAAAAATACAGGGGGAGGGAAATATGTACCCAAGACAAGAAAAATTTAATACCACATATATGAGGTTCAACATTTGCGATGGAATAAAAAAATAATTGTAGGAGTTGGGACAACATTTAAAAATCTGCTCAGTCATAATGCTGTGGAAACACTATATTACAATTCAACAAATATCTTTAAAAGTATCTCACTCAACAACAAAGAACATTATTTCAGGTTTTTTTCTGGGAGTAGCGAGCTAAGACGACTGCTTGATTTGAACTCTGTGCGCACTCTCCTTTCTCCAATCTGCATGTTTAAGCTCTACAGTATCTGCATGTTGAGGCACTTGGAAAGAATATGATTGTACTGCGTGAGAATATTATGTACAGTTGTTTCACTAGTGTGCCTCTAAATCACACTCCTTCCAGAACTAACATGTGCTTATGCTTACAGATCTAAAAATGGGCGAGACCCGCCGTTTCTCAAGCCACGTACCAAAACTATTAAGTCCAAAGGTTGACGTGATCTCTTATTCTTCTCTCAACTACTGTAACTTAATATTAAAAACCCACGTCTCACATGTTAAAAAAAATGATGGTGAAAGTGGCCAGGATGACCTGGTTACCGATTCCAGATCAGTATCCAAGGGGTGGCGACTTTGACCCAGAGGAAATGGTCCTGTAATCCCTGGCACCTGCTCTAAAGTCAGAAGCGCACCAAGAAGAACCACGGGGATCCATCCAAGACCACAGAGGACAGTGCAGAGATATGTTGCTTAATTTCCTAGTGCTTCTCCTAAAGGATCCAACTCTCACATTATAATAAAATGTGTCCAAAAAACAAAAATAAGTAAGGAAAAAAAACAGAACTCAACTACTTTAAATCTTCCCTTAAAAAATATAACAATAGAGCAGTGAAATACTACAAAATGTTACTTTATCAAACAGAGTACATGGTCAACTATCAACGCTACATTTCATTTAAGGAAAAAAAAAAGATGGATGATAATATTCACAGTCAAACATCATTAGGTGACAACTTGCCCACAGCGTATATCACAGAATAACATTGTTCACCACTGGTCCCACACTAATACAAAACTCCACATGTTAGGAGAACAACTCAACAACCCAGGATGGTCCCTCTGCTCTGTCAGCAGTCGGATGTCCATGTTAAGGCAGGCTAGCGATGTCTCGCTTTGGGGGGGGTCCGTCTGGTTTGCAGGGAGTGCTGCTGGCTTTGTCCTCAAAGATTAAGACTCTGTGGAGAGAGAGGACAAATTAAAATGTTTAATAAATGTGAAGACTCATGTATGATAAGAGTTGGGTTTTTAAAGGTTTTCTAGCATTTGAATGTAAACCGTGAGAAATAACGATGGATCGTTCATTCCGTAAATCTGTTAATGCAGTCGTTGCCAAACTTTTTAATCCTCTATCACAGTAGGTCCCAAACTTTAATATCATCAAATTAAGTAGTTTGCAAACCTTATATCAGTGTTGCCCAAACTTTTATATCCCCCAGGATGATAGATTTAAAACATATCCTTGTACTTTCAAATCCTCAAAGTCAGTGGTTCCCAAACTTTTATATCCTCTATGTCAGTGATTACCAAACTTTTAAATTACTGTTACTGGATGGGTTAGATTAGTGTTAATACATTATTCACCTTTTAGCTGGGGACCCTGGGAGCCCCTCAACGTCCCCTACATGTCCCCTGACCTCAATCAGAAACAATATAACTTCAAACAATGCACTAGATTTTTGAAGCCGATCCTGTTGATTTATTTTTTACAACATTGACTAGTTGGGCGTTAGGGTCAGGTGCACACCTGTACGGGCAGCAGGTAATTAGAACACCGGGGTGTGCTAATGCCTGGCTTGGCTGATTGGTTTTGGGCACATGGAATATGACCACTCCAGCTGGGAAAGAACCAGAGCTTGTGCAGGAGATGGAGCAGTACCAGCTAGATTCAGTTGGACTCTCCTCTACCCACTGCATTGGTTCTTGGACAATCATCCTGGATACATTTAATCTTTCTCCAGATTTGCCCATGGTCAGAATCGTTGGGCAGTTGTGGGAATACTCACACCTCCCCGTCTGAGTGCCTCTGTGTTTGAGTTTCCCCCGAAGAACGAGAGGGTCGCCTCAATGCGACTGAAGACTGCAGGAGGGAAGGTTCTGACTGTGTTCTGTGCCTCGGCACCGAACAGTTGTTCAGAGTATCCGGCCTTCTTGGAGTCTCTCACTGGTGTCCAAGAAAGGGTTTCAGAGAGGGACTCTGTGGTTCACCTGGCTGACTTCAACACCCATGTTGGCAATGATGATGAAACCTGGAGGGGCTGATTGGAAGAAACGTTCTGCCTGATGTAAACCAAAATGGTGCTTTGTTTTTTTGACTCTGTGCTAGTCATGGTCTGTCCATAACAAACAACATGCTTGAGCATAAGAAGGCTCATAAGTGTACTTGGACACCTTAGGCCAAATATCTACAATAGACTTTGTGGCCGATCATCAGATCTGCAGCCGTATGTCTTGGACATACCGGTGAAGAAAGGAGCAGAGCTGTCCTCTGGTCACCACCTGGTGATGAGTTGGATCAGATGGCAAGTGTGGCTGCAGGACAGACTTGTTGGGTCATCTGGTGGTGTTCCCTGTCCGTCAGGTCTTCAACTCACTCCTCCACAGGAAATACCAACATATTCAGGGGGAGGTCAGGGACATAGAATCCCAGTGGACCATGTTCAAGTCCTCCATTGTGGAGGCAACTGCTAGCACCTGTGGCCAGAAGGTCATTGGTGCCTGTCGTGGCAGCAACCACGGCAGGCAGGCTGTATATATAATGTTTATATATATATATATATATATATATATATATATATATAAATAAATGTATGTATGTATGTATATGTATACATACATACATAAGTATATGTACACATATACTTATGTACACGTATATACATATATATAGTCCTATTATATAGTATGTCTTAATTTTTAGTCACCTTTAGAATACCTGTATGTTAAAGCTGCTGCAACGACTAGATGTCCCCTTTTGTAGTGTGATATAGTGTTTATTTCTCTCTTTACCTCTCTCTTACCATCCCTCCCTCCTTCCATCCATCTAACCATCTATCTATCTATCAGCGGAGAAAGGATGGATGGACATTGACTAAGATGCATACCAAAAGCACATTCTTTTTATTTGGAAAAACAACTTGTCAATGCTCTTTCATGGACAACCTGTGTAATGGTTTCTAAAATACCTCACACCTACTTTGACATTTCTGTACCAAAACTATAATTGTCATGAAACATGCACAAAAACTGATCCATCTGCAATATGCTACACCAGTAGTTAGAAAAATAAATACACACAAAACGACACGCACACAAATAGATAATCATCTGATCGCAATTATAAAATATTTCATGATCAGTTCCATGCAGGTTCCACCATTTGATGTCATATGGTTGCTCTTATTCTGCTAAGAATGACCATTAAATCCTTTTCTTAATAGTTTTTCTCTCAGGGTGCAAAAGCTTTTCACAAATTATTTATTGACGAATTAACGTGAACATCATAGATCATTTAGTCGCAAAAACACCAGAGCCCCTGTGAGCACATTTCGAAATTAAGCCAAATGATAAAAAGAGAGCCTGTTATCTACGAGGTAAAGATTCACAGAAGAAGTTAGTGCTCAAAACTGTTAATAATATAACCTTTGTGGATTGGCCACTTCACCAAATGTACTGAACGTTCATAGAGTGGCCACAGCTTCTTCTAGGCAATTTGCTGTCATTGAGGCTATTAGACAAGAGTTTTAGATATGTGTTTTATAGAACTAATGAATAGCGCTTCTTCGTAAAGTGTACAAGATAATCCAAATCATTAGAACCAGAAGTATTGATAAGTGATGGGCAAAGGTTATGAGAAGTTTTATGGCTTATCTCCAAAACATGGTGAGGTTATCGAGTCCATGTTTGGTACGTTTATGCTAGATTTCGCCGAGTACCTTTCTCTTCTCTCCGTAGAGTTCTGGCTGGTTTATGGAAGGAATGTTTGAGGAATGACTTGGTTGGTCTGGCTAAAACTTTGGATATTTTTAGAGGTGCACCGATCCAGCGCCAGGAGACTTAGCTTGATGTGACTGGAAATCGGCCGAGCAGTCTGCCTGATACCTGATGCCTGATGCCGATACCGTGCTGGTTACACGCATGCATCCTACACGCACAACAAGCATGAACTATCATGGCTACAAACCTCTCACCAGCAAACCCGAAACACCAGAAAAAACAAAGGATGCAATTTGTAACACCAGTAAGGACTAAATAAGCTGTGGTTAAAACAACCACGAAAATGTTCAGCACAACGAACTTAATCACACACTTCAAATCTAATTTAATTTAAACCCATGCCAAGTTTCAAGAAGCTAACGTTAGCAGATCGGCAAAAACTAGCAACAGTGCAAAGTCAGCCGCGAGCCTTGAAGTCCCTGAACAGCCAACATATGAGATATAATGAACTGAACGAGGCATACAAAGTTTCAATTCCACTTCAAATGTCTTACGATTGGTTTAGGAAAACCACCACGAAGAGCACATTCATTTCAACAAGTCAGAACACCTACACAATGCCGACCAGCCTTACTTCCAAGGTAATCCTTCAAAATAAGAGCACTTAAAATACACTACTCATTATGGTTTAAAAATGTGGAATGTCCGAGATCGATATTGGCATAATAAATAATAAATGATTTTTTTCTTCATTAATCTAATACATTTTCAAGGAAAAATAAAAAAAAACAACTAGTGTTAAAAAAAAAAAGTTCATTCTAAAAAAGTGATGATAAAAGCTGAAGGTGCTATATGTCTTATAGTAGCTAATTTCTCTGACAAACTGCCCATAACCCTAAAATGGTTGAATTATTATCACATGGCAGAAAGAAAAGCAGAACCTTTTTGCAAGCAAGAAAGTGGAGCAACGTCGCTTTTGGGATCTTTACTTGAAAAAATAAATAACTGATTTTAAACATGATCAATCAATCTAACAATTCACGAATCTCTTAAATTGAAAGTAATTCAAACTGGTAGAAATAGAGATAAGGGAGTGGTACAAAAAGAGTAAAGATAAATGAGGAAGACAGCTCTTAGTAAAAGAGGTAAACAAAAAGAGTATAAACAATAAAACCAGAATTTGTGAGGCATTGATCGGCTCCTGAAGGAAACTAAAAGTTTTACAGTCTGGGTATGAATAGACTGAGCGGTTAAGTAAAAGGAAAGGAATGAGGGGAAAGAATTAAGGGGCTGCAGGGAATAAGGGTTTGGGATGTACGCCGTAGAGTGAGCGTTCTGACAGCAGCTTTTCGGAGCCAATGCCTGTCTTCAATTTCCTTTTTTGGAAAACTCTGCGAAACTCCATTAAGCCCATAAGAAGCAATGATCCCCAAAGCAACACCTCTTTTTCTCAATACCTTCATCAACTCTGCTGGAAAAGGTTGCATAAAGTAGGAAAGGTAACATAATCAACATTATCCATCCACTAAGAGACGATCACATTAGCACACAGAGGAGGTGTTGAAGACTTTTCAGATATCAGGGAGGGAGGTGCAGTAGGCTCAGTAGGTTACCGGCTTGAGTCTTCAGGCACAAAATACTAAGAAAAGAAAAAATAGTCCATGTAAGTTCAGTCACTTTTGTCCTATTATTAGAATAACTAGTACTACCAGGGGACCTGTGTGAGGGTGATTTATGGCAGCTGGGGGATTTAACGAAAAACAGTTTTGAACTATTTGTTAGAATTGACGATGCTTAGTGTGACCTACAATTGACATTATCGCAGCTTATTGCAGTCTTAATCAACACATGAGCCAAGTGATCTAACTTTAAGAGTTATCACAGTGGGAGGTTTGATACAACAACGACTCCAAGGAACTCACAACAGCGGGTACGGCAGACACAGGAGAGTTGGGTATCCGGTGAGTGAGGTAGGTGAGAGTTTCAGAGGGTGGGCTCGCGTCCGGTTTTGGGACGTCAGTGCCACTGGTGATCACCTTTGAATCATTTTATCTCTAAAACTAGAGACTCTTCTCTAGTTTTGTGTTCTGCTGGTGTCTTTGTCACTACTTGTGACATGAGGCAGTTCCTGCAGCCCACTGACCCAGCACAGTCTCAAGAACATGGAGGAGAGTCCAGGAGACAGGCCGTTACACGAGTAGAGCTGGAAAGGTCCTTGGAATAACAACAACCCTGCAGCCAGAGGGGAGAGCCTCTGGCTCACACATTTGTGTTTTTTTAGAGCTTAAAACACATATGTGGCAGTTCATTTAAGCAAGTTTGAGTGCTCTTTATAATGTGGACCAGAGTTTACATTTTGTTCTTGTGCAATGTCATAACAAAATGAGTTGGGATGTCGTGTGGAAAATGGAATGAGTCTTGAGATTTCTCCGGAGAAATGTTATCGTTTAGACGAATCGATAAAATATTCAGTATATCAATCGATAAAAGAAAAGTTGTTACTGGCAGCCCTAGATCTTTCACGACATCTAACAAGCCTTCTCTATATGTAGATAAAGTGTCTCAATATGGATCAATGGAGTACCAGAGCAATAGAAATAGATTTGTAACCCTTCCCAGACAAGACCTTAATGTAGATTAGACTCTAATCCAGACTTTTTAACAGAAGGTTTACATTAGATGCTAGAGGTGTGGGACTTGAAAGATGGTAGCATTTAGGAAATACGTCCTTGGGTAGGATTATGGGAAATTTGAGTTTGTTTTATTTCTGTTTTCATGTTCTATTGTAGATGTTAATCGAAATTTTTCAACTTTTCTTGTGGAAGCATCCTGATTGGAGATGAAAGGCATATCAGGATTATGCTATGGGCTGGTTCTGTGGGTAAATGCACTGCCTAGTTCTTTTGTAACATCTTACAAGCCTTTATATTTGTAGATTACGTGTCTCAATATGGATCCGTGGATTCCCAGATCCTTAGAAGTACCTTTATAACGCCTCCCTGACTAATGGATTTCCATCACTTTCTGGAATTAATTTTGACTTTGGCATAGAGTCCCACTGATGAAATATACGAGACAATATCCTGCTTTTGAAAAGTTCTGTTTAAAAGATGATTCGATCGACCAACCCAGGTGGTAATCAGGTCTAGAAGTTTGGTAGGTTTTGGATTAAATTTTTAAGTGGGAATGTTTTTGCTCTTCAATAACCAGTTTGGTTTGGTTAAACCTGTATTTTGTTTTTTACTAAACTTGATATTATTTCATGGTAAATAGTGTTGGATAATCCGACACAATTGGCACACAATATGGGATAACACATGAGGAAGTCTAACATTTTGTCCCAGCAGTGTAGAAGGTACATCACAATAAGGGTAAGGAGTCAATATAACAGCACCTGCTGTTTACTACTGTGTTAATGATGGAGCATGCTAAACAATTTGACCGGATCAAATAATCGCACTAATGCCTATGTGGGTATAAAATTTGAGGACGATCCGTGAAATGGTTTTTGAGATCTGTCTGAGAAAAAATTGTTTTCAATTAAAAAGTTCTCATAGTAATTAAAATATGAACTACTAGAATAAATTATGATATATACAAGATAGGTCTCCTTCAGGCGTTCATACACATCAAATTTGGAAAAAATCGGACCAAGGATTAGAAAGTTGCACCCCAAGAACTGTGTTTTTCTTAAAAAGCGCCAACTAGTGAGTAAAATATAAACTTTAAAGTGAAAGATAATGTATACAACATACATCGTTTCAATTCGATTCATATGCATCAAATTTGGACTTGATTGGACCAACGTTGGAGAAATTATGGCCTGAAAATTTTGAAGTTAAAGCTTACCCTTTTGTTGGAAATGTAAAACCGTTCTTTCCCAAAATCACTCCAATTCTTCCTCGCACTAAGGTTTAAATGGGTCTAAAATTTGAAAATGATCCATGAAATGTTTTTTGAGTTATCGCAAAGTATCTGCGGCGGAATATTTGGAAACATTTCTAAATAGAGGCTCGGGGACTGTGGTATACACTTTTGAAAAACGGTCGAGGGCAAAGGAGGAAAAGTTCTGCATTTCCTCTGCCAGTTGATTTTGGGATTATGAGATTTGTTTACTAAATTGTCCCGCCAGTAAAGTCCGGCAGCACCGACATGCAGCAGCCTTTACACTCTCCAACCGCTGAAAGGCTCCTTTAAAAAGGCTAAAGCAGCCAACACTAAACCATTTAGAAAAGATAGAAATGTGTCACCTTATCCATCTTGACCACTGATCGAGATACACATAATTGGAAATGAACTCTTTCTATTGAATGGGACTAACGTTGGTGGCAGGATCTGCTGAGTTGTAAGAGTCCTCTTCAGTCCTAAGTGGCTGTCAGCGGTTAATCAGTCTTTCGTCAGTTACCTAAGCACATCATCCCAGCTCAGGATAAAGACCGGTTGACAATGGATAGGCCATATTGATGGGATTTGTTGCCATGGAGATTAAATGTAGCATGTGGGAAATGATATCATAGCTAGTCATCCCAGAAACCCTTGGTGATGAATTAAGGGATTGCTGACAAAGCACATGAGTCATATCCCTTCACAAACATGGAAACACGCAGAGTCCCAGCAGGTCGTTTGAAAACACAATCAACTCTGGGTCCATACAAAAACTGTTTCACACCAGCACTAAAGGGCCACTTACAGTTTGAGCACGGCCGATCGCTTGCCCAGCATCATCTTCACAAAGTCCCTGTAGTTGATAATGTTGCTGCTGTCGCCGGTCACTTCAACAATCATTTTTTTCAACTCCAGGTGGGTCTTGGGTACCCCCAGCTTCTCCATCATCCGCTTCAGACCCATCAGATCTGAGGAAAGGATTCGGAAGTCAGATTCAGGCTTTTATTATGTTTGACTGGCCAAAACTGATTTTGGACTATTCCTTTTCTTTTTCTTGAAAGTTTTAAAACCACAAGTGCTGTAGCTCAAGTACTCTTATTTTGAAGGATCACAGTGGAAATAAGGTTTGTCGGGATTGTGTGTGTGTTCTGACTTGATGAATTAATGTACGTTCTGTTCATGCTGTTTTTTATACCAGTTGTAGGACGTTTCAAAGTGAAAATAGAAAAGTTTATTAGCCATGTTCAGTCTATTAAATGTTATATTATGGCTCTCATCAAGAGATGCTTATGGATTAACAGTAAATCTTCTTGTGCGCACAAGATGATGCATACATTCATACAGTGGACTTGTGGCTCGCTCGCCGTGCTCGCTAGCTTTGGCCGCTCTGCCAACTTTAAATGAATGAAACTTGCTATAATCCTCGGGGTGATTCTTCTTAAAGTGTCTGATAAGGTTTGTTGTCCTGAAAATTTCCGAGTTTGTTCCTCCGCAGCTTATTTTTGCTTTACTGATGTAAAAAAATGAAGCTGGTGAGATGTTTGTAGCCGGTAGCATGCGTGTTACCGGCAGGGAATTGGCCATACTGAGACCCATCATATCAAAATAAGCCTCCCGGCACTTCTAGAAGCACTTTGTTTTTCATCTGTTAATCCTTAAACTAAATATGGAGCTTAAACCCAGGTCTAATACACAATGAAAGGTCGGCTTGTTTTTTTTATGTTTGTTTATGTGATCTCTATTGTATGTATTCTTTTTCTTCCGTATCGGTTTTGTGACGTACTGATGTAAATGGAGGCGCTGAGATGCAAGAACAATTTCAGACTTGTTACAATCTAAAAAACTACAACACTGGCAAAGTAGAATTGGATTGACATTCAAATATTTTAAGACCTACCTAAACAAATTCAAGACGATGTACATATACTCCTGGCTATTTTGGACTTTTTAAGGCCCAAAAGTCCCAAAACCGGTGGGAACCCCGATAATAAAAAACACTGAAACAAATGTATTAAGCACAGAATGCATTTGGGCTTTCTCAGGCTAGGTTTTTATTAAATCCAGAATGTTTGTCTTCAAAATCAAATTTATGTACTCTATGCTCAGAACTTCCCACTGCACGCTCAGGAAAGGGGCATATCAATAACTCCATAATCATAAAAGTGGACCAAGCACAGTTCTTCTATAGGTTATTTAATTGTCTCCGCCTAACATCTGCTCAAGACCTAATATAACTGTCGCACGGCTGTCCAGTAGTGTCTCAATTTACACATGGGCAAACAACCTGACACACGAACCTGTTCCAACCCTGTGCTCACACAACCCAGACAATACACACAGAGTATTAATTACTGTTCCCTCAGGTCCCCACTGAACACAACTCTGCTGACAGTTGTTGTCTCACTGTTACCACTACTCACCAATTTCTCCCTGGTCATTCAGGTCAAACTCAGCATATTTATCTGCAAAACAAGCATAAGCAAGAGATAATTGTTAAGAGTGGTGATTTATTATAAGCATCCACATTTCAGCCACACAGTTAACACACATCATTTGTCTGCTCCCTTTTTTACATTCAGACAGCAGCTGACACTGCAAAGGGAGTGACACAAACAGCTGATAATGACAGGTGTGTTTGTGTGTGTGTGTGTGTGTGTGCGCGTGTGTTTTGGATGTCGTTCAGGGGAAAGCAGCTGAGTGGGGTTGACAACTGAGAGAGATTACAGAGCCAGAGGGTCAGGAAGTTAAAAGGCAACTTGGAGTTCAAACACAAACAATCAGGAAGGAAAACAAAGCTGCTCTAGCAGAAAAATAGAGAAGGTTGCTTAAATTAAATCTGACTGCAGCTAAAATGCTGGAACTCCCTAGGTTGCACACCACAGAGGAAGTGCAACAAACTCTGGACTTTTTAAAATAATGCAAATAGTCAATGACGATCGAACAGTAGTTCAACATTTTGGAAAATACACCTTTTCTCCATTTTGAAAACATTCAATAGTTTCTATATATCTCCGATGACTGACAGTCAGCCTATCAATGAAACGGAAAGTAGGGGAAACAGCTGGCAGTCAGCAATAACAACCACATCAATGAACAGATATTTCTTTAATAGCAATTCTGTAGCGTCTACCTGGCAAAACATTAATTTCCATTAGCTTTATTGTACATTGATACTGTAGATATTTAATCCGTTTAGTTCCGGTTTCATATTGTAATTTTGCTTTGATGATTTACCTAAATCCTGGCATCATCACGCTCAAAACATTAACTCTTTGAATAAAATTTTTTAAAAAACAAACACATTTCCTAATGATTAAATATGCTTCTTTACGCAAGGCCTAAATGATGTCATTCTGTGTATCTTGCAAAGAATAACTCATTTTCATAAGCGGTTTTATTTCATCGAATCCAGAATAAAATTGTAGAAGGAGAACACTAACTCCTTTGCCGCTTTCCAAGTCAGTGTCAATTAAGTTGCCTTTTCCAGTGTCTCCTCCAAAAAAGCTCAACCCAGTCTCTTTAGTCATATGCTTGTCTTTCTTTGTTTTTGTATCTAATGCTGCTAATGGAGTATAATTTATAACTTTTGGAATTTGTCATTATAACTAGACAAAATAATAAGAAACACATTATATACTCATCCTCCAAGTTAGAGAACAGTGGCCTTCTCATACTGACTTCCTCAAACGGCCAGTGACGTTTCCAAAATTCATATCTTGCACATTAATCATTAATACTTACGTAATTTTATTGACATTGCAGCAAAATCCCATTAAGGGGGTTCACTGTAAAAACTGCTGAAACATGGATTCAGATGATCTCTCTATTTCTATTTCTCTTTAGCGTTCATGAACATAATTTATCATCAATATAATTATTTTGTTAAAGCAGATTAAATCCGTGCGTCTCTTTGACTTTGTTAATCAGCTGTAATGCAACGGGATCATATTTTCGAGGAGAAGTAGAAATGAAATGTTTGCATACTGTTTGTAGTTCTGTAGAGGAAAGAGAAAACTCTAGCGCAGCAAAGAGCGGCTTCTCTCCTTATTGGCTGCTGAGAGTGCATTTTTATGCATGTACGTCAGCTTTTATTGGAGAACAAACATGAGCCCGTTATTGTGAAAGAGTGCTAAACAGCAGTCGTAGTTCTACACTGGTTGAACATGACAGTTGTGATTAAAAGTAGATGTTAATAAACTTTAAGAGTGTCATTACAGTTTTATTCACATCTGATTCAATACAGTTAGACTGCATTCAGAGCCAGGGCAAAGAGAATCAGAGCTGCTTCTCTCCGGATATCTAATCTAGATAGATTTGTAGTTAGTCATTTACTTCTCGGTTTTTAATAGTTGTGTGTAAAATCACATTACTAAAATCTAACATCTACTGAAAGACTGCTGCTATAAAACACCCTGAAGTGGCGTTTCCACTTCCATTACAGTTCCCATTTCTGTGTCACACTAGAAGCACTGTGTGTGTGTGTTTAGGTGTGTGTGTGTGTGTATTAGGAGGCAGAGAAAGGGTTGTGTTAACTGTGTGAATTCATTGGGGAAATGTGACAGGACAATAAGATCCCTGTCCCTGACTCTGAGGAGCAGTGGGCCTCCACATGCACAGACAGACACAGACACAGACACAGACAGACACACACACTAACACAGTAGGCCACTTGTTGAAGAACAGCCTGTTTATCATCTGTAGCCACAGAAAATGGCTCTACTGAAGAAAACTAAGGTCTTCAGTGAATCATCCTGACCTACCTTCCTTCCGTGATTTTGAGATTACATTCATGAGGAAGACTCCAATCTTAACATTTCATTTAAAATCAGTTGTATTTTAGTAAGTCCTTCCCTTTGACCACATTAGAAACAATCTTCTGAAAAATCTTCTCCTTTGTAAAAATTTGAATGGACAACCTATCCAGACATTTTGGCGAACATGTTGTTTACTCTTGATTTCCTTTATCCATCCTTCAGGTGAGTAAAAAAAATAAAAAATTAGGATCGACATTTAGAAACTTTTAATCTTAATCATGTCAATTCAATTGATTATCACTTTCTCAAACGCGAGCTCACTAAAAGTCCTCAAACACATGTTCAATACTATGGCTCCGCCCCGTTCAACCGATGTTAGTCGGTGGAGGCAGAGCGGCATGCATGACACGAGAACATACACTAAACCGACAAACAGGTCTCCATCAGGGGTTCTAGTGACCAAAGGAATGCCCAGTCCATCATTTGTGCTTCAGTGAAACTGACACTGAACCAAACGACGTGAACACTGCAGAAAAACAGCCTCAAAGTTCCCATCACCAATTTGTTTTTAATCACAAAACAAAGTCAGAAGAGTCCATGGCTCAAAAAGAGAGACCGACTCTTTTGCGCTGAGAGTTTACCCAAGTGCTTCCTAAGTGGGGATGTTACTAACAGCAGAATTTAGAAGTACCACACAAAATCCAAAGGATTATTGATGACTATTGTATTGGTGCTATTTCATATTTCATCACAAAGAATAAAGCTTCTAAGAACTGGTTTGGGTTCTCCCATTTTCCACAAAATCTTTTGTTTGACACACACAAAAACCCTGACTGAAGAGGAAGTTATTATAATAGGCCCGATAAATGAAATGAAGAAAAAGCAGAAGCAACAATGTACTTTCCTATTCTATTTGCACACTTCCTAATTTTGCTGCATTAGTTCCGTAACAGTTGGATAAAGGACAGTTCTGTCTTACACATGGTTATTTAATAAAGAAAAATAAAGATTAAAATATGCATAAATGTAGTTGCAACAGGAAAAGCACTGTTTTACCCCTTTTTGTGTGATTCTTTACTCCACACTGTCCCAGTGACATTTGGAGAAGATAGAAAAAAAAATAGAACAGGATAATAGCCCTCTGAGGACCTGGGCGTCAAGTCCTTTTTCTCTTTTTTTCAATTACTGCTCGATTCCCTGGAGCAAGTGAGGATTGTAAGTAGGACACAGAAGCATGTTTCTCATTTCAGGCCATTCTAGCACGCTTCATATTAGAGTAGACAGCCTCATGTTTTTCTGCCTGAAAATCAAAGATAAACTACACAAATGTATAACTAACAAAATGTCCACATGCAATCAGGGCGTACAAGGGTACTCATTTGATTAGCTCCGAGATGCAGTGATTTCTCTGCCTCTGGAGCTGAGAGTTTATCCGGGAAAAGATTTTAATATTGTAACAACAAGCAGAGGAATGCCCCGGCACATTCCTCCAAGGCCACTGAGGACTTGGCCTTGCAAACCTCACAGAAATCACAGCAGTCTGTCTTTCCCACACAGAGAAGCGAAAGCTGAAAACTTGTGCGCGCCAGCAAACAAAAATTGAAGCAAAGACAAAAGCCGGGGAAAAGGAACACACCCTAAAACAAAGGGGACCTTTTTATGCTTGCAAATACCAAATCTTGCTGAGGGGAGGAGGTGAACTGCTTACTTTTGAGACTTTCCAGTTTCTCAGCCAAATCCTCTTCATCCTTGTATTTCTGGTCTTCCAGGTATTCCTTAAAAAGAAGAGGAGGTATAATGAGAAAAAAAGTTTCAAACGTTTGACTGAAACTGTAACTCCCCAAACATCATCTTTGGTTTTAACTATGCAGCAAAACATCCAGCTGTGGAAGCAGAAAATATTAAACACATAAATCTGACACACTTGAGATTATGACTCACAATTGTTTCCCCTAAATCGTCATTATTTATCGCTGTGCTCATTAAGCCTCACATGAGCTTGAAGGCAAGAGCCTGAAGGACGCAGCTCTCATTAATTTACGATGACAATCTTCCACGTGGGAGTCAGTCTCTATCAACATGGAACTGAGAGCGAGAGACAAATTTGTAATTAAGGGTGAAGGAGAAAAAAGCACCATGACACTGTTAATCACTGATGCTGCGCTGAATCACTGCTACAACCCCCATCGCAGGAATGTACAAGAATGCAAGCTTATTTGAACATGAAACCTCCATCAGAAACTCCACCAAGAATGTTTCAGGTCAAATACTGAAATACACTTAACTATATATTCAGACTTTGTAAATATTTCATTTTATAGCTAGCAAATATTTAGAATTTAGAATTAGAAATTAGAAATATGATAACTTTTTGACTTTGTAAATTTTTTTAATCACATATTCACATTAGTGACAATCGAAGTTGGCCATTCTTGCTGTTGCTAATAATGGCTGCAACCCATAATAGCAGTTCTGATGATGTATTAAGCTCCAGCACTTTAAAAGAGATGTTCAAACACGAATAGGCTTCGATAAATAACAGCGACAGGACATCAAGATTGAATCGCACCGGATCTACTTCCATATTCATGTGTAATAATAAATAATAATACATTTAATTTTATAACGCACTTTACATTTGGATCAAATCTCAAAGTGCTACAAGGTAAAAGCATCAATAAAAAAATATAATAATAATTATATAACAGTTTGACCAAAAAGCAGCAATGTTAATTAAAAGTTATAGGTTCGAAGTCCTGTGTAAACAGCATGGAATGAAGGTCAGAGCGTAAAAACCCTGGATTTAATCAGAGTACCGTTCATCTGTTACCTTTACACTGAGCTGCTGCGGAATGGTGAGTCATTTCTCTTCCCATGTCTCTGATGACTCATGAAATATACAACAAACTACTCACAAATGATCAAAACATGCCATTGCGTTTATTCACAAATCTGCTGGGTCAATTTTGTATGTGTAACCACCACATTTTCTCCATTAAACCTTTATTACCTCCGCCAGAGAAGGAAGTTATGTTATCTCGCCTGTTGTTTTGTTTGTTTGTCAGCAAAGAAAACAACAATAAAAGGATTTTGGCATATCCTAGAGATCCATTAATTTTATGACGTTACGTGTTTTAGAATTAAAAAAAGATAAGAATGAAGCTGTTTGGTATTGTGATGTCACAATGTGGCGAGACTATCTCTTGAAGCTGTCCATTATAGATGCCTCTATTCCTTTGGTGTTTGAGCTGGAGGTTCAGTGAGCTAAACAGAGACGCTGAAGTGGAAGGTGTAGGAGACGAAAGGCTACAGAGAATTGGAGAGATAGTGACAGGGTTTGTTGGAGTTGTCGGTAGATATAGAGGCTTGCAATAACTCAGACAATAATGGTGGATTCTACAACGGAGTTTTTCCTAACCATGGGTACTGTTGTGCCTTGTTCCTTTGATGTTTTGTACTGGAGAGGAACAGGAAATGATGCAACAATGTCTGTTTAAGCGTAGGTCCAGGAGATGGATTTGGCCCTAAGCGTCAAAACCATCACCATCTCATGGTATTGGCGCGGCGGCATTTGATGCCCAAATGCCTTCGCTCCCACTCTATAGTGTAGACGCACTATAGTGCTGATGCACGATTGTAAAAGAGTGAGCATTCGCCAGCCTGGTGAATCGTCTGCTGGGTAGTCTCACCTCCAGCATGCCAGTGTCGAATCCTAGTCAAGATGCCGTTTTCACAATGTTCTCACTACAAGCCTCAATGCTTCAATCCAATTTTCTGTTCAGATAAATTCTGGTTACCATGATGGTTGAAGTTCTTAATTACAGTGACCTGTATCCGTTTCTGATGATAAAGCATTGATTGTTTTTTCCAGAGTAACATGCATCTCAACAACAAAAAACATATTTGTCAGACAACCTAGAGCATAAAACCGCAGTGGATACACTAGTAGCTAATGCATGGATGTCATAACTCTCTAGAGAACGGCAAAACACTTCATTAGCAGATAGGTTTCATTTCCCCTCTTGGAAGTTCCCCTATGTTGTGATGCGCCGATGTGACTGTTCGCATATATTGTGGATGACAACAAACTGGTTGTGTATCAAATTTTAGATCACGTATGAAAATCACTCAAATCTTATTTGATAAAAAAAAAAAAAATCAGATTTAAAAAAAAAACAGAATATATATATTTTTTTCACTTCAGCTTGATGATGAACATTTTCCTGCACTATGGTTGGGAAGTGGGTGTTTGAGTTGATCACAGTCATTTGGGATGTGCTGAATAAGATGGTATGGCCATTTCTGACTACAATGTCTTGTCACCTGCAGTGATTAGCACCAACCAACCGGTGAAACGGTGACAGGGTCATGGGCGCCCAAGGCTCATTGATGCAGATGGGGAGAGACCATTTTGCAGTACTGTTGCCAAAACTGCTGAAAGGGTTAGTATGATAGATTGATCCGTAGAACACAAGACGCATCGCAGAGCTGTTTTGGTACCAAATACGCCGGCTGCACAATATTAGACAGGTGTTTTGTATTATATGGCTGAGTGATGCCCGAATGCCCCAAGAAGATGAATCTTGTGGAGACGAAGTGACTGGCTGGCCCTCGTTCAGTGAAGGAGGTAAACAGAGATGACGTAGAGCCAAACTGTTAATCCGTGGGAACTGTTACAGAATCCCCTGATGACAGGCTCATGTGAGTGAAAAACATCACTCACACACTTGTTTCCACCTGACAGCAGAGGGGCCACAGTTTGGTGAGAAAACATGCCACATACACTTAAATGCTCCACAGATCCCTGTGATCAGGTCTGAGGCTCAAACCCACGGAGAAGCGTGACAGCACGCACACATTCAACAAGTGGAGACTGCGTGGAGGAAATCAATAAAACGTATTCACCGTAACACCAATATCTGCTGAAACAATTGTGTCTGGCGTTAGGGTTTATGAATTATTAACAGCACTGTCCTAAGCAGTTGCATCTTCCTGCTGCAGCCATCCGTTGTGGCTGCAGGTTCAAAATCATGGCCAATGCCAAGACAAGTGTCGCGTGCTCGTTGTGTTCAAATCCCCGTTAGAGACGCTGATGGTCAATAAAAGAAAAAAACACATACCTGGTTTATTTCTTCTAATTTCTGCTTCTGCTGTTCCTTCAAAAAGCCAAAGGCTTTCCCACCTTAAAAAAAGGAAAACGAGGTTAATGTCATTATAAACTAGTTACTCAGAGCATCAGCAGGCCACCGGGTGAATACCAAAGCTCTGCTAGCAAACCAGACGGCCAGGAAAACAAAGCATTCAGCAGTCTCGTTATTTATTACCTTGGGTATTTATATGTGAAGGCATCCCAGAATGTATCTGTATAGCACAAATCCAGAAGATGAAAAAAAAACGCGCCAGAAGAGTGGCCACTAGGTCGACACTCCTGTCCTCCGTTACAGACTGGGATTAGCGGGCCACTCGGCTCTGTTGTCAAGCGAAACGGACGGAGTCCGGTGACGCACATCCGGTTAGGATTTCAAAATATACTAGTGACCCAATTTACCTAATCGTTCAGAGGTAACCACCGGGTAATTTGAGGTATTACAATGGATTATGTGATTAGTGGCAGTCAAGTCAGAAAAGTACATTATGTGTACTGATGATAATATTCTGTGTAATAATAATAATATTAATACATTTAATTTATAACGCACTTTACATTTGGATCAAATCTCAAATTGGTACAAAGTAAAAGCAGATAAAAGCATCAATAAAAAATAAAAATAATAACTATATAAAAACATGACCAAAAAGCAGCAATGTTAATTAAAGTTATAGGTTCTGCTAAAAAGGAAAGTTTTAAGTCTTTTTTAAAGTGTGTCAGTCGTCTGTGGAGCCCTGAGATGGTAAGGGGGGGCATTCCCACGGGGGGCAGCAGAACAGAAGGCCCGAACACCCATGGTGCTGAGCTTAGTCCAGGGAAGGAGGAGGCGGTATGAGTGGGTAGAACGGAGGGATCGTGTTGAGGTCAGATGGGTGAGTAGTTCCTTTAGGTAGGGGGGTGCGTTACCATGGTTACACTGGTGAGTGAGGAGAGAGATCTTATAATTAATCCTTCTGGAGATGGGAAGCCCATGAAGGGAATGAAGAACGGGGGTGATGTGTTTGTGTTTACGAACTCTCATCAGGATCCTTGCAGCACTGTTTTGAACATACCGAAGTCTTAGAAGACTTTTATCAGGGATCCCGATGAGAAGTGCGTTACAGTAATCCAGTCTGGAGGAGACAAACGCGTGAACCAGCTTTTCAGCATCACTCAAGGTGAGTGAAGAACGGAGTTTGGAAATAACTCCATAATTGTAATTTAAAGTGTAATATTATTATTGTATGTTTATAGTACTATTATTTCATTTATTAGTGACATTCAGTGGCAAGAATACCTAACGGTATGAGATGCTGCCTTTGCAACATCAAAGCTGTTGGTTCAAGTCCCCGTTTGAACAAGCCTCCAAGGTCCCAATGCTGAAGGAAACTCTGAAGGCAGACATCCCCCCTCACCCCTGCTATTCTGAGGCCTGAACCCCATCATTCAGATTATCTCAAAGAGTGGATATGGGTACAGGTTTAGAAGTGGAGTGACCATCAGACACTCCAATGACATGAATGACATCAAGCTGTTTGCTAAATGTGAACTGCACATTGACTTAAAGGACTGCTAGTATCTACATCTTTCACACAGGCCGACGGAAACAATGTGGTCAACCACAATCAAAGGCCTACAGATGGTAAGAAACGTGCTTGAATCAAGTTCAGTGGTAGAAATAACAATGAAGTCAGCAACACAAGAAAGACAAGACAATAAGATATTCATACATCATACATCATATATCATGGGGCTGAAGGAGCAGATAGCCCACACGTAGAAGGTGAAAACCAAAGTGGTCCATGTGATGACAGGAGCATTAGTGGCTGCAACTCAGACCCAGCAGATTCCACGTAGAACATTTCGAGGTCCCTGTCCAGAAGAGTGCGGGAAGACAAAAGGGGTGAAGAAGAGAAATATATACATATTTACACATCAACGACGTATGTACACACATCGCTCCTGGTGGCAAGGGATTATTTGATATTTTGAGAACTTTAAGCATTTTATTATTTCCTTAACCCTGAAACATGGACTATTATTTCTTGCATATTTAACATATTTATTTGGGGCATTTATGAATTGAATATCTAAGACATTCTAAATTTAGCATAAAATGGCAAATAAGTGGTCAAGCACGTAAAAAACTATTTTTTAAATGATTCAAGAACAACATTTTATATATTCGGGGAAAATAGTCTAATTCAATTAGATTAGCTCTACCTTTCAATAAAGCAGGATTTTAGAAAACTATCTGACCCTTATTGGACTTTTTATCTGTTGTGTCAAGTTCCATAATTCTATTTCTTAAGTCCTCACATGCTTTAATATGCCAAAGACATTCCCACTTATCGAGTCGGACCCTCTATAGCCATCATTAATGCTTCCTCCTCGGCGGCTCCTTTAGCCTGTGGCGTCCCTCTGGGTTAACCCAGAGCACGAAAGTGTTAAATTGAAGGACAACTTGAAAAACTAATTTGTAACTGTCTTTCTTCAGGAACTCAGTATTCCATGCTGGCTAGTTATATTCTTGATCACCACTGTGTCAGTGATACAACTTTTCAGTTTTTCAGCAGGGATATAATATTTGAACTCGTATCAGTCCGCACACACGCACACTGGAAATGGAAACACACGAGTACACTTATTTCAAATATATTTAATGATGGAAATAACACGCTTTTATTTTGAAGGCAGAAAAATAAAAATTCCGGTTTCATCGTGCTTGACTGTCCTCGTGAGTGACAGACGCTTCTGGGATAAGCAGGATCGCCACTCGTGCGTACCATCACGTGGTGCACGAGGAAACTGCACATTTTGACGGTGTGACTAAAGTCAGAGCCCTTAAAATAAATTGACTTTAATTCAAACCGTTTAAAGGGAATTTCAGGGTTAATTAGTGAAATTCAAATCCCTTAATTTAAAGATAGCGATATGTGAGGGAGGGCAGAGGAATATCTAGCAAGGTTGTTCAGAATGGTCTTGGAGAGTGAGAGGGTGCCTGAGGCATAGAGGAAAAGTGTCCTGGTGCGGATTTTCTAAAAATTGTCCATTTCTTTAGGATGTCTGTTAGGATGTCTGTAGTGACAGAGAGATACGATAGATGGTTATAGGTTTTTTATGAGAGCAGTAAGAGTTGCAGGTGTGTTCAAGGGGGAACTGCACCATGGATCAGCTCTGAGCCCCGTCTTGTTTGCGGTAGTGATGGACAGGCTGACAGATGGCAGGTGGAGGTGTGGTTGGAGAGAATAGGAACGAAGGTCAGTCACAGCAAAAGACAGAATAGGTGTGTGAATGAAAGGGAGGCAGCTGCAACGGTGTGGATTTAAGGGGTAGAGGTGAAGGAAAGTGCAGCAGTTTAAGAAATTTGGGTCAACTGTTCAGAGCAACATATAGGATATACTCTACAGTTACATGACATACAGTACGTAACTGAAGAGTGAATTTGAATGTTTATAAGATGGTAGTGAGCTGGTAGACCAGCGATTCTGTCTGGTTTAGAGATGGTGGCTCTGAACAAAAGACAGTAGGCAGAGCTGGAGGTGGTAGAAATGAAGATTTGGGGGGCGAAGAGGATGAACAGCATTAGAAAACAAGCAAATCAGCCCCGTTCTTCATTCCCTTCATTGGCTTCCCATCTCCACCAGGATTGATTATAAGATCTCTCTCCTCACTCACCAGTGCATCCATGGTAACGCACCCCCCCTACCTAAAATAACTACTCACTGACCTCAACACGATCCCTCCGTTCTACCCACTCATACCGCCTCCTCCTTCCCCGGACTAAGCTCAGTACCAGGGGCTCAGTACCTCCTGTTCTGCTGCCCCTCGTCTGTGGAAAGCCCTCCCTGACCATCTGAGGGCTCCACAGACAAACTGAGACTTTTAAAAAAGGACTTAAAACTTTCCTTTTTAGCAGAACTTATACATTTTAATTAACATTACTGCTTTTTGCTCATATTTTTATAATATTATTATTATATTTTTTAAGAAACGGATGATCCACGTCACGGCACCCTAACAGGATTTACTGTCAGGGACTTTCAGGCTCTGGGTGCCCGAGAATATAGTGAAGAAGTTGTTGGCTGTTAATTAATTCATAGCGTACAGTCAATCTGTATTTTTCCCCCAGCTTGACAACGCGCCAAATTATCCATGAAGAGATGGTGTCAACTCCTATTTCCAGCTTCTTCTTTTTTTTTAAAATCTAAAATTATTCAATCGTGCTTTTTGTTGTATTGTCCATGTCTATATAAAAAAACAATTGTGTATTTAAACTTTTTTTTTTGGATGGACGGAAGATGATTTAGGATTAGTTCATGACTACAGATACAATCCATCCGCCAGTTCAAGGAACCTATAAGGTAATTAACTCATTCCTATGAAGCATCTATAACTGTATAGAATTAAAAAAACAACAGCAAAAAAACACACAAATATCACAAATTAAACAAGTTTTTATAATATTTACCAAAACCAGATTCCTTTTCTTTTAAATACTATACTGTTTAAACTTTTGCCAGAAGAAATCCATGACAATAAACAGAGTCCCTTTGGTGACGTTATAGAAAGAACAAGGTCTCGCAAGTTAGGTAAAGGACAAGGTTCCAACGCCTTCTTAAGTCGCGCCCACGAGAGAATAACTCGTACACTAAGGCGCTGCCATGAGATAGTTATTTTTTCCTTCTATGTCACCAGAGGGGCTGCATACCGAAGGAGTAAGTGACCATACAAATATAAAACATCGACGTACAAAGGCATCAGTTTCAAGAGAGTGCTTCGCCATATTGTGTCATCAAAATAACTAAAGGGCTTTTTATTTCATTGTATTTTATTTTAATGCTGCGACACACTTACCTTCACCTTAATTTAATCATAGGTAGGATATACCCAAGCCTAGAGTAGGGGAAAAATGTTATGCATTTAAAATGCTATGTGTCTGGTTTTAATTTGTCTACGAACACTAACACATAACTTTATTGTAACCGTCAATAACAGAACAAGTCCCATAACAGATATAAAATATCAAAGGAACATTGCCATCAATAAAGGACACAAGATAGCTCCCCATCACATTGTGACATCACAATACCAAATTGCTTATATCTTCCGTTATCTTTCAGCTGTGTCTGTTTGTCTGTCTGCCTTTCAGATGATTACGGATAGAACAATGGATGGATTTGTTTGAGGATTGGCAATTGCTTTCCTTTATGTTTTCCTCTGTTTTTGCCTTTCCCTCATGTTCCTGTTAATCTCCCTCCTTGCTTTAAGTATGTAGGTGTGTCTCCAGGGCATGGCTGTCCAGATCACCCTTCATCTTGATCCTGCATTCTCCTCCATCACCTGCAGTCAATACCTCATCAGCTACACCTGGTATCCACAGTTTATGAGCACTGGTTGGTCACTGAGTATTCGTCGAAATGTCCCGTTACTTTCAGTGATCACACCTCTGACTGCCTGGTTCCGTGAGTGAGTTTGTAATCACAGACTGAAGATACTGCCTGTCTGTTCTGCTCTCAGCACATTTAATTTCAGGATCTTTTGTTTGCATTTTCTTTGCTTGGACCCAGCAGGCTCAGACAGACAGGAGTGTCCCATCAAGGACAGCTGCTTGGACAACACGGTCAATACCTCCAAACCCTCTCTGAGCAGAGTCAAGCTCTGCTTAACCAAATGACTCAGCTAACCTCTCAGTATGCTCTGCTGTCTCCTCTCCTCATCTCCACTGGTCCCACGGCCTGTCAGTCTGCACCTCCTCCAATGTCCACTATAGCGCCAGCCAATGCTCTTCTGCCACAGAGAAGTGCAGTGAATACAGATCCCGAACCTTTCTCAGGTGACCTTAGTAAATGTCATGGATTCCTACTTCAGTCCAATATGGTGTTTAACCATCGACCTCGGAGCATCCCCTCTGATTTAACAAAGATCCGGTTTGTACTTGGATTATAGTGAGGAAGAGCCTTGGCTTGGACTGAAGCTTTGTACTCTAATGGCTGTCTTAAAACCATGCCTTATGATGAGTTTATACGTAAGCTAAAGGGAATATTAGACCACCCTGATCATGCAGGGGATGCTATCTCCTGAACCTCAGGTAAGGCGACTGAAGTGTGGCAGATGATTCTGTTGATTTTCAGACACTGGCTGCAGATTTCAAGTGAAACGAAGAGGCTCTCCAGGGAGCAATATGTGAGTTTTGGATCAGCAGTTAATGAACGAAGTGGCAATTCGAGATGAACCAAATTACTTATAATATTAGATTTTTCTTGCTATTTGAATTGACAGCCGCTTGAGAGATAGTCCGAAGGCTATAATCAAATTCTCTGCCTCATCAGTCCACAGTTCCACCTCTGGTAGACTGCCAACTCTGGGTAGAGGATCACTCACTTGCAGTTCCGTTGCAACAATAGGAACCGATGCTACTGGGATGAATCCAACTGCCCCCAGAGGAGAGACTGCATTGGACCCAGGGAGGTGGATGCCTGCACTCTGGCCATATTGGACATCACAGTGTAGCCTGTCCAATGTTGCCGAAAGACAGGACTTGCCAGTAGCTGTTGGGATATAGGTAAGTCAATCTGCTTCCTCACTCCCACCTGAGTCAAAATTGTGAATCCCTGCTACTCTGTGCCACCAGTCATTTTCTCTGCAACTGCAATCACTCAGATTCTGGAGCTGAGGAAAAGTTCATTGACCAGGAATTGGCTACTCTGTCTGGACTAATCTTTGAGAAAACTCGTCGCCCTGGTCCCCATTCCCCACTCCAATCACTGCCAATGCAATCCCTGCATTGGCAGTGATTGCATTGGCATTGATTGGACTGGGGACGGGGGAGCAGGGCGACGGTGGCTCAGTTGGAAGAGCAGTTGAGAACTTATCTGAAGTTCAGTGTATCAAACTCCGGCCAAATTAAGTCAACATGTCAAAGCGTCCTTGAGCAAGATACTGAACTCCAAGTTGCTCCCAATGGGTGGTCCGTTGGTGTGTGAATGATGGCATGAATGGTTACTGTTCATGATGATCATGTGTGAATGGTAGTGTGAATGGGTGAATGCTGTCTCATGTTGTAAAAGTGCTTTGAGTAGTCAAGCAGACTAGAGAAGCGCTATATAAGTGCAGTCCATTTACCATTTACCATCGGCTTCTTGGCCAAGGTCACACAGGGCCAGGGTGACCATTCCTGTCACACTTGTCCTGTCTGGTAATGGAGTACAGTGAAGAAATCCAGTTATGTTTAATATCGTCCCCAAGCTCATCTTTTGTGTTGGGCCATGAATGACAAAAAATGACACAACCCACAAATCGACTGGTGAAAGAGCGAGGTGGCGGCTTTCATGTAATCTCTTCTACTAAGGGCTCCCCAGCTCCAGCTTGTGAAAGACCCACCGGATCTGTCCTCCGAGCCTGAGGAATTTCATGACCTATGAGACGTTTTTAGCAAAGATCTGGCATTCTCTCTACACCTCACCGTCCGTATGATTGTGCCATAGAGCTGCTTCCTGGACCTCCGCTACATACCAGCCGTTTCAATAACGGGTTGCCTAAAAGAGAGAGAGAGCCCATGAAGAGTTACAGCAAATCAAATACTCCCTTGCAGCAGTTATTATTTGGCCCTTATCCTTATCCTTATCTGGCCCTTATACTTATCCTGACGGATTTTTCTCTGTAGCAAATACAGATATAAGTCTTCGCCCCTGCATAAACTTCAGAGGACTAAATAACATCACAGTCAAGAACAAATATCCATGGCCTCTACTTACATCAACCTTTGAACCTCTGCAGGGTGCAACCAAATTCTCAAAGTTGGATTTGAGGAATGCATACCACTTAGTGAGGATGAGGGAAGGGGACGAGTGGAAAACGGCCTTTAGTTTTCTGCCTCTTCGACACTTTGAGTATCTTCTGATGACCTTTGGTTTGACTAATGCCCCTGCTGTTTTTCAGGCATTAGTCAACAATGTTCTGCCTGATTTTCTCAACCGTTTTGTTTTTCTTTATCTGAATGACATTCAGATTTTCTCCTAGAATCTAGAGGAACACGTGAGTCATGTCCACAAAGTTTTACAGGTGCTTTTGGTGAACATACTTTTTTGTAAAAGCTGAAATATCCAAATTTCTCGTTTCCTCTGTCCTTCTTCTTCTTGGGTTACGTTATAGAAAGCCGACAGGGGAAGACCGACTCAGAAAAGATCCAGGCAGTGGCAGAATGGCATATCCCAGAGAACTGCAAGCAGCTTCAACTGTTTTTGGGGTTTGCTAAATCTTAACGGCATTTAATTTGTGACTTCAGCAGGGTAGCTGCACCTCTTACTAAACCGACCTCTTTTTCTATTCAGCTGGTTTGGTCTCCCGAGGCATTGCATCCTACAGATAATGTTACGTATTTCTCAGCATTTAAAAATACAATTAACTGTTCGGTGAAGTGATGTCACAGTGTGGCGAGGCGCTCTCTTAAAACAGTGTCCATTATTGTTAATGCCTTCATTCCTTTGTTCTTTTGATGGTCCTTTGATGGAGAGCTGGGGGCTCAGTGGGCTAAGCAGATCTGCTGAAGTGGAAGACGCAAGAGACAACCGGATGCCGAGAATAGGAGAGATACTCAGAAAGTTTGTTGGAGCTATTGGTAGATTTAGAGGCTGTCAATAACACAGACAAAGGGAGAAACAAGTGCAGTGTGTAAAAATGTGTCTCTTCTGGCGTTCTCAAACTGGTCAACTTGAGACTCAGGTGCCAAGATAGGCTGAGGCTCTGGGGACTGAGGAGCAGTTGCACTTGGAGACCGGGCAGTCAGGTCACTGGGGGACGTGGACCCGGTACTTAAGTCAATGGGACGGGCAGGCAGCCTTGCATGACTTGACCTTGAGTTCATCGGCACTGGACCTCGTCCGCATAAGATTCCTGGATCTGGACCTCATCGGCACCGATGGCAAGAAAGAAAACATCTTCACACACGCACGCTGCAAAAGCCACAACCACCACATTAAGTAAAACGATCTGCAAAAGCCGCAAGACAGCCAAAGCGTTTACGAAGGGTACTTAAAAGTGACCGCACCGCAACTTTTTTTAATGTTTCTTTTGGTGAATGAAACAGATATATAAAACACAAACACTTAATGATGGTTTGATTAGCCGTGGTAGCTTCGCTTACCTTCCGGGTGGTGCGGTCAAATGACTCAAAATAAAATGTTAATCAACATCTTGAACACAACAAATGAACTTAAAAATGAATGACCCTAACATACATACTACCTCGGAGCTGCAGTAAACAAGGTGTTTTTTGCTTGCCTAAGAAAACGTAACCCCCATCGTGCAATCTTACTTCAGTCGTCGCCATGGCAACATTTACACAACGGTTAGAGCATCACATGGAAAAAAGATATTTTGTTTTAGCTTTGTGTAAAAGATTGGAATGGAGATGACATGTTTCTTTCTCTGCTTTAGATCAGTGGTAGAGTGGTTGACCTTCAACCGGCAGAACAGGGATCGAGCCCAACCCCTGAGACATAATGCCAAGGATCCTTGAGCAGAACTCTGAAACCTCAGCCCCCCAGGTGATTCACAGTGGCCGCCCACTGCTCCCTCAGATATTGGTCAAATGCGGAGATAAATTCCACGATGTTGTAATTTATGTATATACTTTGTAACTTGTTGGTGTCTATCAACCAATCATGATGAGGTAATCTCCTGTAACTTGATATCGTGAATTTTCTTACATTCTAAATTCACTCTACATTATGTCCAATTCAAATCCTTTAAGTATGTTTAACATAAAATGCCCTCCAGATTTATTGGCAAATAAAAAAAGGGAGTAAAATGAGATGCATTAAATGTCTTTATTGTCTATACCCATAACATTCAGAAAAATCTAACATTTTCTTCAAGTAACAACATTTAAAGAAATCATTACATTATAAACATGAAACAAAGTTTTTTCTCCAAAGCATGTGTACCACAATTATTGGCACCATGCATTTAATACTTTGTGCTACCCTCTTCTGCCACAATGACAGAGTCTATTGTGTAAGATGAACTTTTAGGGGTCTGAGACCCTCTCTACTTTTTTAAAAGTAGGCTTAAAACTTTCCTTTATGATTAAGTTTATAATTACGGCTGGCATAAGCTAGCTCTTAGCTATGCTGCTATAGGTTTAGACTGCTAGGGGATCTCCCATGATGCACTGGGCTTTTCTCTTCCTTTCTCACTGTCCCTCTTTATACACCCCAATTACTTTAATGCATGTTACTGGATTAATGCATGTTAATAACTTGACTTCTTCCCTGGAGTCTTTGTGTTTTCTCGCCCTGTAAGGTCACATGGTCGGTAATTGCATCTGCCGCTGTGGACCTGCTCAATGTCCAATGATCACAAGACGCTCATGATGATGATTATTGTTGTTATCATTACTATTATTATTGTATAGTATTTCCCCATAAGCTATCGCTAAATGTTACATTAATATTAATGTTATTATCAACCTGGGATCCCTGCTGCTGCTGCGTCCCGACCATGGAGCGGTTGGAGAAAGTGGATTGTAGCTGATATCTTTGCTGCTCTCCCCCCGTCCTTTGTTTCTCCTCACCCGTGTCTCTCTCTTTCTCCGTCTCACTCTCTATTTTCAAACCCGACCGGTCATGGCAGTAGGCCGTCCACCCTGAGTCTTGGATCTGCTCGAGGTTTCTGACCGTTAAAGGGCAGTTTTTTCTCGCCATTGTCGCCAAGTGCTGCTCACGGAGGAATTTGTTGGGTCCTGTAGATAATTATATTCTCTGGTCATTCCCATTGTGAGGTGAAACAGGCCTGGAGGAGAGTGGCTGGAGGGTACTGTATATTCTGCAATAAAAAAATTTGCATTTTCTGCAATAAAAAAACCCCTTAAGGATTCCTCCTCAGGACTTCTTGACATTGTACATTTGTTGAGTTGACTTACAATTTATCACCAGCTTTAAACAATAATAAGACAATCCAGTCAGGTAGAGCGGTCATCCCAAAATCGAAAGATTGGGGATTCAATCCAAGACCTTGACGTTACAAGCCATGGGTTCTTAGGCAGGACCCTGATAACCCGTCTCCCCAGGCACTTCACAGTGGCTGACCACTGCTACGTCAGGGAGGGGTAAAATGCATAGAATGCATTTCAAGATGTTGCACTGTAAGCTCCAGGACAAGAGGTGGAGGGTTTCATCACTGCCGCAGCTGCAAAAAAACAGCACAACTTAAAAGTGGAGGCATCACACACACATGCGTGATGCCACGCATGTGTGTGTGATTGGACAGACACACTACTCACTAACTCACAAACATACTTTGCTGGGGCTCTTGCAGTGAGTGGAGTTGTCTCAATCTGTGAGCCTCGTCAAAATATCTATCCTGCTCATTTTTGGACAGCGCCCTCCACTGTGAACAGACGATCACACACTGTCAGCACACACTGATACACACCGACACACAGGCTCTCCAGTGAAAGTCTCTCAGTGCGTTGGTCTTTTCTGAACGTCAGAACATATAATTTCTAACAATATCATTTCTACAAGCACCATTGCAGAAAATCTCTGAGCCGACACTCCTTTAGTTTGGGGAACACAATTCAAACACCCGGAGCAAACGCACATACCCTCTGTCCAAGGACGGTGGAGATGGTCTTGCTGACCCTCAGGTTCAGCTCGGCCTTGATGATCGGTCTCTGCTCATTGCTGAACAGCATAAAGGCGTTGAGTGGTTGTTTGATGTGTGGCCGGCCTCCTTCCGGTCTTGTCCTACGCCTCCTGCTCCTATGAGGACAGAGAAAAATACGGAGTGAGAGGAGGAAGTGTTTAGCCGTGTGGAAATACACATTTTATAAGGAGACAGTAAGTAATAAGGAAACAGAATGCTTCAAATGTGCAATGAGCCAATCATAAAAAAATTTAACTTTAAAAAAAAATCAAAATATGTCCTTTACTTTATTGTGGAGGAGTGACGAGGAGGAGGAGCAGACTGTGGCGGAGTGATGCCTGCTGCAGTAATGAAACTCGGCTCTCCACTCCTTCACAGACAAAGAGGGACAAAGAGTTTGAGTGAAGACACATCAGTGTGTTTGTTTGTGTGTGTGAGATACTTACAGAAATCCAACAGGTTGAGTGGTGTAGCTTCCTCCTACAACGGGAGTCACAGCTTGTCTGATGTTACTCTGGAGACATAAGGTCACACAGAGTAGATGATCAGACAGGTCGCAGTCATGTCATGTGTCCTGTGTCCTGTGTCCTGTGTCCTGTGTCATGTGTCCTGTGTCCTGTGTCCTGTGTCATGTGTCCTGTGTCCTGTGTCCTGTGTCCTGTGTCCTGTGTCATGTTTCAGAGTCAGAGAGAACGGGAGTCGTATTACTTCCACATCATTTAAACTAACTTCAACCTCTTAATCCGATGATTTATCAAGAATCGTAAAGAAAGTTTGCCTGGTTGTCACTGGTCGATTTTATTTATTCTACCTGTAGAGCAACAAGACTGATCAATTTCTGTTCAAAGGTTTCTTGAGGGTCATTTGATTAAATAATCAGGATGATAAAAGTTCTCATCATGAAACCTGTCTGTCATAACTCACTGATCCCTCGTCCTTCACCCGATCAGGGAGGGAATGAGCAGCTTGGTTTTGGTCGGGTCCGGGGTCTTCTTCCAGGTTGAGACTCCTACAACATGCCCCACTCTCTACCTGTATTGGCTGTAGGGTTGTGTAGGAGACTATGCGGGGGGGACGAGGTGGAGAAGCTGGAGGGACGGATGTTTCCAGCGACAAGCCAGACGTTTCCATCCCTATGATAGATAATGTGCCTGCCCACTTCTCCTCCGGTGGACGTTTCTGATCCGCCGTGTAGTCCATCTGGTGGGAAGGGTTTTCATGAGTGTGGACTACTACTGACACTAGTAATAGTACTACTACAACTACTAGGTCGCAGATGGTTTTACTCAAAAATGTGTAATCTGCAGCGCTTCTGTTTGTTTCTATATAATACTCCTGGGATACCTATCCTGAAACCTTTCAGTTTATCTTAACTTTTTCTTGCTTCTGACTATTTTCAGGGGTTATGGGAGCAGGGGGAGGGATGAAAGTGTCCAAAAGAGCCAACACATCTGCTTCTAGGTTGGAGAGTAGGCCTCTCCCAGCCATCTCCTCCAGAAAACTCTTCAGGTCAGCAGTGCCGTCCATCTGATTGGAAAATGTTTTATTGAGGTAGATTGATGATTTTTACTACTACTGCTACTTAATGACATAAAAATCAGAATTCTTCTTGATTAACAGGAAAAGTGAAGAGTCTCTGACTACAGAGAAACATATTTAACATTCCATCAGTTCTTAAATATAACAATAATAATAATGTTAATAATAATATCTTATTATATAAAATATCTATCTCAATTAGTATCTTACGAAAAGATTATAAAAGGTAATATGACAAATAATTGTTTAAAACAGTTCAATAAAACAATCAGATAAAACCATCAAACCAAATCAGATCTCTCCAATACCAAATGATCAAATGGAGTTTTAAAAGCACAACTTAAGGAGGATACTGAGTTTACCCGTCTGAGACTCTCTGGCAGGGAGATCCAGAGCTCAGGAGCGTTTACAGCAAAGGCCTGGTCCTCCTTAGTGCTGAATTGGTTCTCAAGAACCACTAAGAGGGACTCGATCAGGTGCTGATCGAGGAGTGAGCAGATCACAGATATAAGAAGGGGCCAGTCCATTCAGAGCTTTAAAAAGAAGCAATACAATCAGTGATCAGTGTTAAAAACCAGGCAGCAGCATTCTGAATTATCATTAGAGTCGGTGAATATTCTGTTACTTGAGTTAGAGATTGAATTTTTGGGAATAATCACAAAATAATCCCTTCCTGAATAAAACCTGAATCTGCTGTCTTATTGACAGACGTTAACAGGTGCCTTTAACAGTTCATATATTTATTTGTGTCGTGTGACTGGGTATTGGTTGGGCACACTACCCTTCAGAGATCCTAACAGGAATAAATGAGTATAGAGATGCAGTATTGCTAGACAAAAGGAGCAGCACCCGCAGCACCCTTGCTGTCTGGGACAGGACTGGGGGGCAGGGAGAGATGGGGTGCTCTGCAGGGTCTTGCTGGGAAAACCTTCTTATTAGGCTAAAGCAATACACTTAATGACATTTCAGAGTAGTATTAAACTCTCCATTGCAGAAGGGGGAGACATCATCAGTGTCCGTGGGTTCAATCATCATAATGACAGATGGGTACATTTCAACCAGAGCTGGGATTACTTCAATAAAATCAATTGTTTGTAACTGCTCCCGTCGGCTTCTCGAATCTCATGATAGAATCACCCACAATCCAAATCTCGGCTCGCTGACTGTCAGGTATCCGTTTATAACTGACATCATGGATCGGCTGGGTGGGATGCTGGGGGGCGCTACACACGCACACACACACACACCCACACACCCCCACACTGTCCAGCTTCGCAGAGGGAGACATTCACGATGTGCCATTAAATATTAGACCTACTATAACTACACAACACCACACAAAGTCATGACGTCGTCACCGGTGAAGCACGTGCATTATAACAACATCGTAATAGTCATAATAATACTAGTAATAGTATGTATGATACAAACTCAGAGGGATTTTTAATTTTAATTTTAGGACATTATTATTATTTTTAAACAATTTGTTGGTTCCATTAAGTTCAATATTACATTTTTACAGAGTTCCGCTACGACCTGCAGTTTAACTGCAGTGTGAAATCTTCCCAGTCAGTTTCTTAACTGTCCGCCCAAAAAACATTATATTACATTTAAATTACAGCAAAACATTGTTAAATTCTACACTAAAATAATAATCACTATTATATCATTAGTATTGGTATTAGTAACAGATTTAAGTGATGCTCTATGAAAACCTTACATTAGAAATGAGAAGATATATTTGAGGATTTACCTTCTGACAGCTTCACTGCTTGTTGAAATCACAGATAATGTTTATAGTATATACAGTATATACAGTTTTATCAATTGCGTACACAATCTGATTTAAACGCATGCAATTCAGGTTCCGCCGGGAAAAATCAGTCCTGAGATTCTGCAGCGTAAATGAATTCAATTTATACATCTGCAAAATTCTTCTTTATGACAAGAGCACGTCGTCGTCAGAACTGTTGCTCGAACGTTCGATCCCGAGTAATACAGAGTAAAAGTTCCTGATAGACAATCTAACTGAATCATTTCACGTTATAAATACATGTTTTTGTGCTTGATTTTATTGATCATTTTATTTTACCCCTAGTCCCAATAAACGCTTCATTCAATCAGGGAACACATCTCACTCTTCTCCAACATGCATGGAACGAACTTATCTTTTCTAATTCTGGGCTTCACTATTATAATTATTATCATTATTATTATTATTATTATAGTTGCTTATTTAATGTGTAGGAGTAAAGAGATAGCACTTGTGAAGGGCATAAACATATCAGGAGTCATTAAAAGAAATCTGAAGCACCATATCTGTTTATTTGTCTTCAATTATCATCTATTATTTTTTGTGATGCAATAAACAAATGAATTACATGATATTTCATACTCGTTCGTGTTCTTCCATGGGTTTGTTTTTTTTATTTACTCAATTTGTTATTTCCTAGATTCATTTTGGACTGAATGTGGTCAGCTGCAGATTTAGGTCGCAGCTCTCAGCTGTGTTTGACTGACACCTGCAGGCGAACTGTGGTATGACAGATGCAGGAAAGGTTGTGAAATGAGCAGAAAGGGCGAGTTATAAACCTGGAGATTTCAGATTTTAAAGAAAATCATCGGTAAGATTAACAGTTGAGGCTTATAGGGCAGTTTGTCTAGGTCGCCCGAACCTTAATAGGGAGGTTGTTTTGAGTTAATTTTCTTTGGATAGCTTCAACAAGATTTTGTCAGCTCTCTCCAGTATAGCGATGACATCACCTCCTTTAAAATGTTAAACGTCTGATTGAGGGAACACTATCAATAACAAATAATATATAGTTGGTCAAATGACAACGTTAACGTTATTGTGTGGGACCCAAACACCTTAGAAATACTTTATCTGATGATATATCTACTCTGGATGGTCTGACCTTGGCCTCCAGCACTACTGTGAGGAACCTGGGAGTTATCTCTGATCAGGATATGACCTTTGACTCCCACATAAAATAGATTTCTAGGACTGTCATTTTTCATCTGCGTAATATTTCTAAAATAAGAAACATTCTGTCGCAAATGATGCAGAAAAGTTAGGTCATGCATATGTTACTTCCAGGCTGGATTACTGTAATGCCCTACTAGCAGGCAGTCCCAATAAGTCTCTGGAGCCCCTCCAGCTGATCCGCAACGCTGCTGCACGTGTGCCGACCAGAACCAGGTTAAGAGAACATATCTCTCCTGTATTAGCTTCCCTTCATTGTCTCCCGGTAAAATCTAGAATCAAATTCAAAGTCCTTCTGCTCACTAACAAAGCCCTTAACGGTCAGAACCAACGTATCTGAAGGAGCTCATAGTTCCATATTGTCCAATCACAACTCTGTGCTCCCAACATGCAGGGTTACTTGTAGTACATAGAGTCTACAGATGTAGAATGGGAGCCAGAGCGTTCAGCTATCAGGCTCCTATTCTGTGGAACCATCCTCTCTATATTTAAAAGTAGGCTTAAAACTTTGCTTTATGATAAAGTTTATAATTAAGTCTGGCATAAGCTAGCTCTTAGCTATGCTGCTATAGGTTTAGACTGCTAGGGGGATCTCCCATGATGCACTGAGCCTTTCTCTCTTCCTCTATCACTGTCCCTCTTTATACATCTCTCTCACTTTAATGCATGTTAAATGGTTTAATGCATGTTACTGGATTAATGCATGATAGTGTATTAATGCATGTTAATGGATTAATGCATGTTACTAACTTGACTTCTTCCCTGGAGCCTTTGTGTTTTCTCACCCTGTAAGGTCATATGGTTGGTGATTGCATCTCCTGGTCTGGACCTGCTCGATGTCCTGTTACTATTATTCTTATTATTATTCTTATTATTATTCTTATTGTATAGTATTCCACCATAAGCTATTGCTAAATGTTACATTACTATTAATGTCATTATCAACCTGGGATCCCTGCTGCCCCGGCCCAACCCTGAAGAAGCGGAGGAAAGTCGATTACCACAGCTGATATCATTGCTGCTTTTCTCCCCGTCTGTATGTTCCCCCCTCTCTTTTCAAACCCGACCGGTCATGGCTGTAGGCCGTCCCCCCTGAGTCTTGGATCTGCTCGAAGTTTCTGCCGGGGCTGTATGGGACTTATTTTGGTGCTTGCTCACGGAGAAATTTGTTGGGTCTCTGTAGATAATTATGTAAAGAGTTTCGTCTAGACCTGCCCTTTCTGGAAAGCACCTTGAGACAACTGTTGTAGTTAATTGGCGCTATATAAATAAAGATTGATTGATGATGATTCCTAACTTACATGAACATTTTCAAAAGATCAAATTGATTTTGAGCTTTAAGTGGGAGTAGATAAGAAAAATGTAACAGTGTTTTCTGTACAAGAATATGTCAGCTTTCACACCCAAAAACTGTAATGTAAAAATAAAATATTGACTCAGTGAAATAGACAGATTCTCAAAAAATGTACTTAAATATTTACGTAAGTATATATTAAGTATATATATATACTTTCAATTTGTAGAATTGTTTTGAGTGTTGCTACTGATTGACATATTCTTTGATCATACATAAGGTTCACATGAAACTAGCTCATCACTTTATACACTGCTGATTGTGTCTTAAATAAAGTGCAATCATATCATATCATATATTGAATAAGGACAATACAGACCAACATTTGTGAACTCGCCATCACTCCTCCGCAGCTGTCTGCAGTCCATGGCTGGTCACCACCACGTTCATGTATAATGTCACTCATAATACATTTTAGTTGCATCTTGATGGCATTTCAAGCTTCTCCCTCCTGAAGCTGTTTAATCCGGGACTGTATGGCCCAAAGTCATTTTAACTGAGTCGGATGATCGATGATACAAGTCTTGAGAGAGATATCCTGAGGCTTGATGCCGTCTTATCTCAATGGCTGTCATGTCACTATTAAATTCCACGTACTTTTCAGAAGTTTTGTCGAGATTAGATTTTTTATATAATATCCGAGACCAGACTCTAATAGCTGATGATGTCCTAATATGAACAACTCACCCTGAGGCTTCTAGCCCGAATATGAAAATCTGGACGTTGAATTTGTCAAAGGCAGGAAGTGAAGACCTTTGAGAGTGAAAGAAAGCTGCAGACAGGAGGGCAGAGACCGTGTTTCTGTTTCAAACACGCACAAATAAGGTCTGACAGGAATTTGTTTGAAATGGTAGACAATTAAATACTTCAGTACTTTGATGTCATATTGGGTTTTCAGCAATCAGACTTTTAAAAGAGGGTTGGGAGGGAAGGTTAGGAAGAAGTCCTGCAGGTATGATGGTGAAATTAGTTTTTCGGTACCTGTGCAGATGATGTTAATTCCCAGTAACTGGGTGAAAAGGAGATGGTAAGTGAATTAGGTCAAGGGTGAAAGGGTAATTGCATCTATGATGGGTTTTCCTCTTAAATTCGATGACAGTCCTAGGTGATCAGAGAAAGTCATGCGGGGCATGACGGCTGCGGGGAATGAAGCGTAGAAATGTTTTATCTAGGAACAGGGAGAGAAGATTCTGGTGGAGAACATTTGTAATGAATGGAAAGGGAGGTTAGTTTATGTATCGTTGAGTTAAGATGAGGCAAGATAGCAAAAAGAGGAACGAGGATGCAGAGGTCGGCCTAAGGATGCAATATATCCCTTATTTAACGTAGACTGATTAAAAAAACCAGCGATAATATGGAAAAGGAAACAGTTTAATAATTCCATAAACACACCAAGTGAGGGCAGCATTGATTCACACTGCCGCTGCCTCTCAGGCAGTGGGCCCATGTTTTTATTCTGCATGCAGTATAACATTTGAAAAGTAACTCAAAAAATACAAAACACGTTAAAGAATCTCAACAGCAGAAAGTCCATTAAATAAAAATCCTGATTAGTCTAAATAATACAGAACATGGAGTTGGGAAAGCATGATTTATCTGATAATATCCGCACAAATCAACATTTACCCAAACAGACGTCAATGGTTAATGTGTGCCTACACATTGTCATTGCTTGATGGTGAATAAACCTAAGAGTAAGAGGTTCAAATAAAATGATGTGACACTGGAATCACAAAACAAGAGTTAAATATATTTGTACCCGGTTCAACACGTGTCTCCGACAAGGCCAAAATGTCCTCTTTGTAACTCTTTAATCCTTTTAATTTCTTGTTTTAAAAAAAAATCGTTTTCATGTTTTATGTGTCATCTTCATACCTTGTATATTTTTTGTAACGTACAATGAATTCCCTTTAAATGTGCTTTACAAATAAACTTGCTTTGCCTTTAAGTCAATGAAGCTGCGCCCAAATCCAAATCACGACGCTGTAACCATTAGTGGTAAGGTTGTAGGTGTCTTGTTTCTTTTTGGATTTACACATCCACAAATGCTGCACAATCACAGAAGCCAACCCACAGGATTTCCCTCATTCTATTCCATCAAGATCCATACATTGTATTAAAAAACAATGTATATAAGAGATTGATGTCCTTGAGTGCTTTCATATGCCTCAAATTTGGGCTAAATCGTATCAATGGTTGAGAAAATATTTTGCATAACTTCCCCATAATGTTAAACATATACAATGCAGCTTTACAAAAATAAGTCAAAAAGATACTAAGTTTGGAAATAACCAATACAATAGTTTTTGGGTTATGATCCTCAAACGGTGTTTTCCTTAAAAAAATGCTCCCCCTAGTGAGTAAAATAGGAACTACTAGAGTAAAGTATGATATTCACAAGATGGTTCTCATTGAGTCGATTCATACATATTTGGACTTAATCAGACCAATAGGTTAAGAGGTTATGTCCGAAGAACTGTATTTTCCATTAAAGTGCCCTCTAGTGAGTAAAATGTGAACTGGTAAAGTAAAGCACCATATATATACCAGATAGATCTCCTCGTAGTGATCCGTGAAACAGAAAACAGTGTTTGAGTTAAAAAAAGGAAGCTACCCCTAGGGAGTAAAATTCAAAATATTAAACTAAAACATGATAAACACGATTGATTTTTGTAGCAATGGTGTCTAAATCAGACAAATGGTTGAGAAATTATGCCCTGAAAACTTTTGGAGCTAAAGCTCCACCTAGGGACGTAGATATATGACCGACATTTACCCAAATCAATCCAGTTCTTCCTTGCACTGAGGTCTATGTGGACATAAAATTGAAATTGATCCATTAAATATCTTTTGAGTTTTGTCTTGAAAACAGTGTTTTAAAAAAAATAAATGCCCCCCCTAATGAGTAAAATATGATCTAATAGACAAAAATATGATATTTACAAGATAGATCTCCTCGACTTAATTCATTTCAACCTTTGCATCAAGTTTTGGAGTAAACTGGAGCAACGGCTGAGAATTTATGATCTTTGAATTTTGGAGATGAAGCTCCCAAATATACAACCTATCCTAACTCCAAAAATCACTCTGGCTCTCCCGCGTGATAAGGTCATTGAAAATGATGCATGAAATAGTTTTTGAAATATCACGCAAACATAAAATATACACGGACTATTAGAACGATTCCATAATATCCCCAACTTTTCAGGGCTATAAATATTTTTTTTATGTTAAGAATTCAATGTTATTTTTTATCTAATTTTAAACTTGAATAAAGGTACATTTTTTTTTAATTAATCGTAGATTAATCACACAAATGAACAGGTAAGAAAACATTAAAACATTATTTTAGGTCTTACCTGTCCATAGACACAAAGGTTGTACAGATTACACCTGTTAGTTGTGGAGCTATTTTACGTTTTAAGTTTATTTTGGGGTATGCGTTTCAGGCGAGACTTAACCTTAGTGTTTATCAGGTCATGGCTATGGACAACTAACTTACCAAAGATTAAGTGAGAAATGTAATGTTTAACAAAGTATATGACAAATAGATCAAATATAACAGACAATTAATCATTAACTCCACAATATCCATTAATTCCCTTCTTATTAAGGATTTAACAAATGGGCTTTTGTTGTTTAATTTTAAAGCTATTAGTGGCTAAACAAATACAGGTGCACTACTTTGAAGGATTTATCTGTTTTCTACATTATTGGTTCATGTAATTAGAATAGAGCACAAAATAATGACAGTTTAAATAACACAACAAAGCTTTTAAAAATTCCACTCACCTTGAGCCTGGGCAAAGTTTTGGGGATAAGTATGGAAGTATTCAATTTGGGGCGAGGCAATGGTTATTCTTCTTCCTACTATTCATCCTCTTGCTAGCTCACGCTCCCAGACCTTTACTGTAGAATTGTTGACTTTGAATCTTGTAATTCTAAAACATGGATCAGTCCTTCTGTCAGGGCAGCTCATGCTCAGCAGCCTTAGCAGTCATCCCCAAATGTTAGCGTCTACATGTCAATGGTTACTTGAACAAGACCCTGAACCCCAATTTGTTCTCCAGGTTGTTCCAGTGGCAGAACACTGCTCCTCAGAGATTGATGAAATGTGGTGAAAAGATTTTGCTACCTTGTAAAACTGTATACTTATATGTTAAGACAAAAGCTTCGTCTCAGTTTCTTGATACATCCTCACCTTCTAAATATCCTGGTTCAATATAATCGTCATTGTCTCCATCATTTTTCTATCGTCTTCTTGGTCAGAAATTTCCATATGTCTTTCAAAACATATGGCTGTGATGGAAAAGATAACATTTTTGATAGATAGAAGGGAAGCGTTCCTGGAAGTGTTAGCGTTCCAGGTGACACAGAAATCTAAGATGCATGAGGATCAATTTGGAGAAGCTGGACCCTACGGTCCTCCTGTAACCATCGCCTCTTGAGAGCGATTGAAATCAGCCACCCGTTGGAAGAATCTCATTTTCTCCTGCTTGTGTGCACAACCTTTATGTGACTTCTTAAAGTTTGTGACTCTGGTGAGTATCTGACTTCCGAATGAACTATATATTGAGTTTTTGTGTGTGTGTCGGACTCCCAGCTCTCCCTGCCCCCATGCAAAGTTTGTTATTCTGACCTAAACTGAGATCAGGTTTGTGATCCTTCTTGTCACGTCTTGTGAATAATCCTCCATGTTATTCAGCTGGTGTTTGTACCTCCGTAACCCTGGGAACAATGCTTTCATGAAAATGAGCTCCTGTTGGAGGCACATGGGGCAAACTGGTAACAGTTGAGGAGTCAGTGCAGAGGATCGTGATCAGAATAAGCACACCAGGGACATTTTGCAGCTAGGTACTGTGTCAAAGCTATTGACCCTTACTGCTTTACAAGACAAACGGGTTAAATGTGCACTTTTAGACAAAATGTAGCACAACGTTGTGTTTTACCTTTCAGCAGTAATTGTGAGTCAGGTTCATTTTAAATTATTCGTGACCTTGATTAAACATATTAGGCTAAAGTTACCATTGCACTGTGCTATCCAGAAGTGAGCTGGCATAATCAGCATCGGTGCAACAGCCAAACGGACCTTGCATGTGCTTCCGCAAATATATTCAGCCTTTCCTGAAAGATACGGCCATTAATGATAAAACATGAACACTCTCCAACGTAATTAAACATTTTATGATGACAGCAAAGCTCTAAGTCTTGTTTTTTTTTATTGCCGTGCTTTCATGGATTGTGTGTGCGAGTATCTGAATGCATGTTTGTACTCTGCAAGAATAAGGCACTCTGAGATCTCTTTGTACGATCACCCTGGCAGGAGAACAACGTAGGTTTTCTTCACTGCTGCTTTCCTGTTTCTTTTTTTTCATAGTTGAAGGTAACGGTTTCAAAATATCTTTTCTGTAACAGAAAAAAATGCATCCTTTATCAAGATAATAGACCTCGATTGAGTCAAGGTTCCCTAATATCTGTTTAAAAACCATTCACTAAAACACATTGGCAGAGCGAGGGCGTCTCTTTTCCCCATCAAAGCATAGAAGAAACAGTGTTGGAATGGATTTTATGCACTGACTGGAAACAAAGTATATTCCAAGTAGCTGGACAGCATAGTCAGCCTAAAAGTTGTTTGTGAAACCTTCCAGAGGAAATTCAACGTCCGCTCGTCAATGCTTACAATGGAGGTGGTGAAACGAGGACCTTAAACCAGCCACGAAAGGGATGAGGTGTCTGCAGTGAAATTTTTGCGGCTATCACATATGGTACCTTCTGAAGTGTACTCCAGTTGTGTTCGATTTGTGACGACACGACACTGCCACATTTTTCTAAAATAGGCTTGTAAGAACTTTCATGTAGTGTACTTTATATTTGTATACCAATGGAAGAATGTTATTTGAGAATTAAACAATTAATAATGTTAGTCTAGCTATTAATAGGTGGTCAAATCTACCATTCAGCCATTTCAGTCTGTTCTCGCTTGACATAAAAAGATGCATCCGTTCACCTCTGACTGAAGCTGGGGACAAATTAAAAAAAAAACACAATTACAATCATATCCCCGCTGCCGTGATGATTCTAAATGGGAAACACAGACATCTTGATAGCCATAATAGAAATGACTAAATGAGACAGGGCTTAACGTTCTGCTGAGTGTTGCTTTGAAAAGAAACAGCAGTTGACGATATCAAAACATTCCTCAGAAATGCCATCATGAAATCACTAACCCAACTTTTAATGAAACCAGAATAAACAACCGATCAGTGGAATGTAATTGAATGATTAAAACTGGCCCCTTCACAATACCAAGGCTTGTTGACAGCTGGAATAAAATGACGTATGCTCACATCCCTCAAAAAACCGTGAATATCACGGAATTGCTACTGCTGCAAATCTTTATTGTTAACGCAATAACTAAAAAACTATTTCATGTATAATTTTCAAATTCTATTCGCATATTTACCTTATTGGGAAGGTAAATTGTATATTTCTGACACTAGGAGGAGCAACATCCTAACCGTTTGTCTGATTAAGTCCAAATTTGGTGCATATGAATCCACGGGAGAAGATTTATCTTTTATAATCATATTTCACCCTAACTATTCAAATATTAATCACTATAGGGGAACATTTTACAAAAAAACGCTGTTTTTTTGGACATAACTTCTTCAGTGATGGTACAATTTAAATTTGTTTATATGTTTATATATATATATATATATATATATATATATATATATATATATAAATCATATTTCACTAAAATAGTTCATATTTTATTCACTGGGGGAGCTTTTTTCCCACTACAGACACTGTCTTTGTGACTTAACTTCACATTCAATTTGAGGAGTTTAATCAGGGGGATTGCTTGTGCAACGCAGGGGATTGGGGGCTCATTGGCGATATAGCCTTGCTGTTGAGCGTAGCATAGGCTTAGTTTGAAACAGTATGGTTCATCCACAGGCTGAAATGAGTTAAGCAACACCTGGGATCCATGAGGTTGTACAAATGGATCTTTTCAATACATCAATTATTCGGGGTCCTTTGCTACACTTGGACTAGACTACATAAGTGAGTATTTGCAGATGCATAGGCTCAGCACTCATTCACATTAACCAGCTCCTCCTGCATCACTCTGTCATTTGTCCTATCCTTTACATATATCACAGCACTTCAATTAACAATTTCAGTGCAGATTCTGAACATTCTTGGCCGCCTCTGATGACGCATACTGCATCATCAGTTACCAGATACTCTATTAGGATCCTAAGCCAATAAATCCCATATATAGAACTGTCTTCTTGACAGACTTTTGAAAGTTTTACCTGAATGCAAGGGTTCGTAGAAGTGGAGTGTTAAATCACCGATGTGTTGTTGCCCATGTGATTGTGCATCTACACAGATGAAGGAGGGATGAGAGAGGATGGATTTAGCAGCTGATGACAGAAAGCAATGATGCTACCTGATTGGACAGGAGAGTGGTTTCATAAAGCACCTGTATCTGTGCAGGATGACAAGTGTTGGTCAAAAGGGAAGTCAGATGTGGGGTCTTATCTTGCTTTTTTGCCTCCGCCCCTACCAGTCTCTCGAAGCTCATCAGAGTCTGTGCTGGTGAGAGTTGGTAGCGTCCGTGTCCAAGTGTCAGCGGTATATTTTCACTGTGTGAAACTTGAGTAAATCTGGGGATTAGTCAGAAGCGGTTTTTGAAGTGGTGCCTTTTTTTATTCACCTCATGTGTATCTTTTTTTTATTTGCCCGGTGTGCCTTAGAGCTGCAGAGTGACATAGAATATGGCAGCAAAGAGAGGAAGAGAGAGAGAGGAGGAGAAAGAGAAAGACTTAAGCTTATGATTTCTGGACCTTGCATTAATTGTATGATGACGTGCACAAAGAGTTTAATTACCGTGTTGTTAATACATTTGCTATGTGTTTTTGAACTGCAGAAAAGTAGACACTATAAATAAAAAAAGGCACAATAAAAACAGCTGTAACAAGAATGACCCTGATGTTTCTCACCTTTTTTAGTGTTTACTACTAACATGCTAGCAAACAGCAGCTAGAGTCAGTACCATTAACATTAATTAGCGAGCTCTGTGTGATTGAGTATGTAGTAATTGCTGAATGAAATAAAGAATATAACAGAAAAAAGTTATTTTTTGTGACATAAAACACATAATGAATCGACTGAGGTTTTGTCTTTTTAAGGCCCAGACCCTCAAATCTCTGCATTGGCTGTTTTTTTCTGAGAAGCAGAGTTATTGAGGCTATACAAGTTCCCCCAACAGCAAAAAGCAAGCTAATAAAGTCTAGATAACCTAAGCTGTACTTGTATGTCTGCTAGGAAAAAGAGCTCAGCTCCAGTTTTCATTCCTTTACTCCATCGTGTTAATCCCAGTCTAATTGTTTGGGGAGTCAAAATATGCTTTTCCATCATATTTAGCTTTGGGTATGAATCTTGTGACCCACAGAAATGTATTGGCTCAATGCCTCAAGTCACCTGGAATCGGTGACTTGAGGCATTGATACAAATACTGTTGACCTCTTTAACAAAAGCTTATATTGAGGACAAATCCCAGTCATGGTCAGATCTTTCATGGCTATAGCTCTCCTCAGGCTAACTGAAGTGTCTGATGATCTGATGTCTGTGAATTTAGTCAATTTAGCCACTTTACTGTGTTGAACTGTGTTGCCCCTTTTGACACATTTAAATAAATATACTTATCTCATGCATTGCCACAAGCTTGCTCTATACTATATTATACTACATGCTTCTGTCTCAGTCTTTGCCACCCAGCAAAATTGCAAGTTCCTTATCTCACATCTATTGCAAAATTGATTTTTCTTCCCCAGTTTTTAAAAACTTTCACTTCTTTCTTTCAATTCTCAATTGCACATCTTATTTCATAGTAGTCCGTTAGTTAGATCTGTTATTTCTACAGACCGGTTTAATTACCACTGCACTCCTGACACTTAAACAAGGGAGTATATGTTCCTGTAGCCGTGAGATTTTTCAGAAAGATTCCAATGTTTGGTGTCGTTTGACCTCACCCAAACTGGATTATACGATTTATTCAGGGACAAAAGTTGTAAGTGAAGCCATAGCTTTGGACTTAACCCCGCCCTAACCATTCCTCTTTGAAAAATGTGGCTGTTAATAACATGAAATTAAAAAGAGAAGTACTCAGATTAATTGGAGCTTGATAGCGACAGCGTGTTTGAGTTTGTTTAAAAGCAAAACAGAATGACAGCTTGAAATTAGGGCTATCCTAATGACAGGAGCAGCTTTAGCGCATCATCGTTATCAGCTCATTTTATCGTGGCTGTCTGCTAAACCAAACCATCAATTTAGATGGGCCCTTCCTCTCATGTTCACTAGCTGACATCAGTGGGTCATCGTCTTCTGCCGGGGAACTGACTCTTGTGCTTGTCAGTGACTGTAAAATGCTGCCTGCACATCTCATTTCATATCGTACGTACACTGTTTTATCAAATATTAAACCACACATTGTTAAATGTCACTCTGTTCTGTCCCTGCGAGCTGTTGGACGCAAGGAGTCAAGCGGACTCCTGGCCTTTTGTTGGTAGAGACGTCTCGTGAGGTCGTGCAGGAATCCTTCAGCTGTCAGGAAAACGTTGGTGATATGTGGACTGAAGCACATTTCTGTATGAGACCAGACTCCCACTGTTGGGGGGGTTGAGGCTTAGTTGCCTCGCTGGCATTAATATGTAATCTACATGGCTTACAATTAGTATAAATATTAATTGTATATGTTTGATGAGTAGGTACATTCTCAATGTACCTAATTATCTCCCTGGGCATTTTTCTCTCCTATGCTACAGAAGCTGTCTTACTCTTTGCTAAGTAATTGCTCGTGAGTTCACTCTAAGTACGGTAGCAATGGAGTTTCACTGGTTGCCATGGTGAATTAGTATCTGAGCTCCGTTGACAACGACTGTAATTGCTGTCACATACATGCTCTCTATTTGATCAATAACTAAGTAATTGCTTCATAATAAAGTTCATTCTTTCAGTAATAAATATATAAATAATTTGATGTATTGTTTACATTTAAAATATGATTTGCTGTTTGTCAAAGTTAAAATGAATGATTGAACAAACTTCTATTCATGTTGCAAGGGGATACTTTCACTCTCTTTGGTCAGTCTACCTGCCAGCCGAGGTAAAGTGTTGTAAAGCGTCACGAGACCCCAGTCTTCTCTTCCAGGATTAAGATTCAACCGCTGAAGGTGAAGTTCATACACAAACAACATTTAAAAGTCTTTTCATGAAAAGCAGACAACAAGGTAACTTGATTTTTTATACAAATACCTTTTCTTTGTTGCAATGTTTGCGCTGTGAGCCATTTCGTATTTATTTCCTTTTGATGTCATGTATTGATTTATTTCACTGTGTTCATTCACACAATATAGTTCTCATGGCGTTGAAAAGCATTATATGACGTGATCCGGTGTGTTCAAGGCGACAAAGGATGTGATTGAGACCTGGCATGCAAAGAAATAAATTCTCTTTGATAGTCCTTGTGCAGGACAATCTCAGAGAAAATTGAGGGCCATTTTCCATAAGATTGCTTTTCAATGTTATTGGATTTTGCTGCAGCTGTATTATTAAAAACAATGTAAATCATGTTATATGACAGTTTCTTTTCAATAGTAACTGAATAATAATAAAATAATGATACAAATGAACAATAATGATAATAATAATACAAATATAATAATAATAAGGTATATGATAAAACCTTAATACTTTCAGAGATGACTATTCTACCATTGCAAACCTTCTCCATACTAGGAGTGACTGTGGCACTGTGTCATTATTACCTCTTATACATGGCAAAAATAAGAGTCTACCTCATGAACATTCATCAGTGTTTATTGTAGTGGATTTAATAAGTGTTTCTGCATATCCTTTTAATGGTGTAGGAAAACAGAGAACCCGAAGGGAATATGCAAACTCCCCACAGAACGACACCACAAACCACAACGCAAACCTTAGACCTTCTTTCTGCGAGGAATCACAACGTCTGAACAGCCTCATCGTTAAAATGAATGCGCTTGTTGTTCCAGAGTTTTTTCACGGCACAGAACTGAGCTTGCAGGCTCCTGCGCACTATGTCAAACTGTCAGCAAACTTAAACATTGGTTTTAAATAGTAAGAGTTTACTGACTCTCTTTTTTGTCAAGGTGAATTCAAAAATAATGAAAGAATGGTAAAAAAAAGTAGAGACTGGGATCCTTATGAAAGGTAATCTCCCTGTGATCGGCTGGTGATGCATTGAGGAGACGGAGGGAGAGGAGCCAAGACACTGGCACACAAAAAGTCTTCCCTTAGAATTTTCATGTTTTCCTCGATCATCATAAAATGGCACACATCAGCACACATCACATCCGCTGCAGATCAAATATTTGACTGCATGTCCCAGTTCAACCCATAGACTGATGACCTGGCATTCTTCTTAAGCATTCATTTCTTTCTTCATTCTGGCAAGTTATCCAGGCCTCAAGGTCCACAACCTCATACTGCCCCCTCCATGTTTGACTGTAGGTATGATGAGCTTTTAAAAAACAGAAATGCTGTGTTCTCTTTGGTTTACACCATATGACCCTTAGCTTCCATTTCAATTTTCCACTTTTAAGTCCATATAACATTTTCCCTAAAGCTGTCTAACTGTCTTAGGGTGTCTAGTCCAGCTGAAACCAGTTACTAATGCTATTAATGAAATTTCCGACAGTGGGTTTGGGTCAGGGCAGAACAGTTAATCAACATGTGAAGTTTGGGACAGAATGGAATGCAAAGTGAAGCACTTGTATCGTGGAGAAGGATCGAGATGTTCTATGTCGCTGTGACTTCGCCTTTCAAGGTAGGGGAAAAACATTTACTAACTACAAAAGTTATTTCAAACTAACCTCAATGCCTTGAAATTATTCTCATCAAATTTGGTGCCGATCTGATTAATACCAGAGGACGAGTTTGTTAAAATACAACACTCAGTTTGTAAAGAAAATCTGAACAAAATTCAAAACAGTGGACTTCTGGTTAAATTTACTTTGTGCTCCAAGGGTCTTTTTTTGTAAATCTTCGTAAGATGAACATTTTTACCAACTTTGATGTTTTCCAGGTGAAACAGTGAAATACTGCAGGGGGTGCTGTAAAGCCCCTTTGTGATGCCCACTCCTGAAACCAACATCTAATGCCTAAACCAATAACCCAAGACTGATGGGCAGCTTATGTTTACTTTCCAACATTTCTAACCTCTCAAACAACAAGTTCCTGTTTCAGATTCTTAGCTGTATCGCCACGGCAACATGATTAATCAAAAACTCAAAACTACTTCACAATCGCATCAATGTCCTAGAAATTAATCAAAGTAAAAAATATATCATCTCCTCGCGTCAGCAGGGGGCACCATGAAAAAAGCTGATTTAAAAAAAAATAAAATTCCAAGTCAGACATCTTCAATCTGGGACTTTTATCAAATACATGAAGTTTGGGGCAGATCGAACCATGAGTTATGACAATTTCGTGCTTTATGGCGAACAGTCAATATTCACTGCCCTAGACCGTCCGGTTTGGTTTTTAGCTAATAAAATCAAAAGTCTTAGTAAATAAGAGTTTGAATATTCAGAGTTGCTGGTGCATATACTTTATGTATTGAACTTCTTCAGCAGTGGTTCCACATATGAAGTGGTTTAGGAGAGTATAGATAGGAAAAGGCTGGTGAAGAAAAAGTAGGATGGTATGAGAGATGAAGAAATTAGTCAGGAATAGAAAGAGATGTGATGAAAGGTGAGGAGTTAGGTAGCAAAGGTTAAATGAGAGGCCTATGGTGACTTGTTTGAGAGGTTTGACACTAAGGAAGGAGAAAAGGACTTGTACCGATTAGTGAGGCACAGTACCAAGATGGGAAGGATGTGCAGCAGGTGTGTGTAGAGGCTTAATTCCACTGGGAACATCTCGTTGCATTAGGGCTGCGTCACGGTCAGGGTCACTGCCATTCAAAGCAAAGTCTGGGATTCCACCAGACGTGCGCCACGGCGTGTCCCAGTAGCAGCTTCACGTTCCGTCCATTTTTGATGCAGCAAAACCGCGGCGGAGCCGTTACACATCACAACACGGCCGCAAAGTTCCAAGTGGAATCAAGGCATAAGAGTAATGGAAGCTAAGATTTTCTTTGGGAGCGATGACGATGAACACGATTAGAAATGATCACATCAGAGGGAGAGCCCAGGCTAGAGGTCTTGGCGACAAAGACAGAGAGGCCACACTGAGATGGTTTGGACGCGGGAAGAGGAGGAATAGTGGATCTGTTGGTAAAAGGATGCTGGAAATTGAGCTGCATAGCAGGAGAAATAGGAAAAGACCAGAGTGGATGTTTCTGCATGCGGTGAGAGAGGACATACAGTTGGTTGGTTTGACAGAAGAAGATGCAGAGGACGGGGCAAGATGGAAACAGATGTTCCGTTGTGGCGACCCCTAAATGGAATACAGCCAGTAGAAAAAGAAGAAACAATGGTTACGTATTTTGCAAAATGTTTACATTAATCAAATTTAAGGAATTTTATGAAAACAAAAGTAAGCAAATGCCTCTAGTACTCAACATTTTTAAACTGTATTAGGTATTCATAACTTATTCTGAATAATCAATTCAAGCACTCACTCTCCAGTTCTCCAAACTGTCAAGTTATATATACTTTTTATTTATAAGTAACAATTACATAATCTAGAAACAAGTTTACATTTTTCATAAATGAATTTGATAAACACACAGGTAAGACATCAGTCTAATAGTTTATATTAGTGTTCCTGCTGCCAAATTGTCCAAATTTTCTTAGAAATAATTGTGCAACATTAAACCGAGACACTGCTTGTGTGCAATTACATTTTCATGAATGAATCCGTTCTTATCATGATATTATTTACATTCAGTGGATCCAGTAATCCTACACCTCTTTAGAAAGAGAAGGCTGCGAGCAGAGGCAACTCCGTAATGCAGACATGGGCATAAAGGACGTCTATAGCTTTGCTTTATGAACTGACAGTCAGTATTAGAGGTTAATTAATACACTTCAGTTAGCCTAGCTTTCTTCTTCAATCTTTGATTTAAAAGCATCTATTTTTGCGTAATGAGCTCCGGCCAAGAATAACACAAAAGCCTGTCAGAATGCAATGACACCATATGACAACTTGACAGCTCTGTAAGAAGATTCAAGTGCCTATAATGGTCCCTCAGACCTGAATAATTGGAGAAAATCTCCTGTAATTATCACATTTACTCTATGTGCCTCCCCTTTTATTTAGTTTCAGCACTCTCAGTATTGCAAATTCCATTTTTTGATGAACACCTTCTCTGAATTAGTTCACAACAGTCTGACGCGTCACTTATTTCATACATTCTCCCCAACCATTACTTCTAGAACCGTTCAGGCCCTGACATAACTTTGATCGTATTTAATTAAAAACAATGGCTACGATGATCATGTGCCAGGTAAATTGTGTCATTTTTTACAGTTTTAAAGTTTTAAAGTTTGACCAGAACATTTCAGCTTCTTTTGGAATTGTTTTTGGTTTTGTCCACAACTAATGTTTCGCTTTGCCTTGTTGACGCTCACTGCTCTTGAGCCGCATTTTAAAACATTGCAGGCACTTGTTGTCGTTGAACCGTTTTAGCAGCACAAAGAGAAGTCTGTTGAATCTGTTTCTGAAACCTGGGTCATATATTAGGTGGCTTTAACAAAATGAATAATTTAATGACCATTGTAGAGGAGAATTTAGAAGGCAATATGGCAAAGAAACGCCTGGAGTTGGTGAGGATCTCAAAAGAGCTATTGACGGAAAGAACATTACGCCCTCTGAAGAAAAATTGGTGATGTTTGAGATCATTTTGACTCAGAGTCTAAGGCTGTTATGGGCAATAAGAACTAGCAACCCCATTTTTGCGAGTGTGAAACCAGTAAGCCACAGAAGCAACAAATGAGCAATTCTCCTACAGTTTCCCAAAAGAGACAAGAATGGTCACAACTACAGGGAAATGGATGCAGAGTCTGGAGTCTCAGGATGCACTGGAGTAGGTCCAAAGGGGGATTCTCACAGAGGTTTGTCTGGTAAGATGGAGGAGAAACCGGGACAGAAAGTCCAAGAGATCTATCAGCTCAGAGGACAAAGACCTCTGAGCCAGTGTTATGACATAAAACCTGCAGCTCTATGGATAAGGAATGAAAAAAGTTGATAACCAGGGTCACCACATTGTTTGCATGGGAATGGATTGTTTTGGTCAATGTATATTTGTTAAGTCAGAGATATTATGGTATTGTCACTACATCCATCTTCCTCCTTTAGATTCTGCTGCAGATCCTTGGTGTTATACACATAACTCAAAAACTATTTCATGGGTATTTTTATACCCACACTAGAATGAGTTTGTGAATGGTCGATGTAAATTTCCAACACTAGGGGGAGCTTAATCTCCAAAGATTTGGTGCATATGAACAAGCTCGAGGAGATCTATCTTGCAAACGAGGTGTTTTACTCTAATAAATCATATTTTACTGATAAGGGGGAACTTTTTGACCTTTTGACCTTTTGACTTTATTACTTCACTAGAACACTAGCTGGAATCATGGAGTAAACGTGTTGGGTACGCCTCTCCTATGAGTGATTTGAAAGGTGTGAGGTGTCACTGTAGAGTTTACAGCTTGTCGTGTTTGTCAGCTCACATGTAAAAGCAGAGCAAAAATAGGTTCCCGGTGTCAAACGGGAGAAATAATTGGTCAGGTTTCATATCAGCCTTCAAACCAGTTATTTTAGCACCATAAGAAAGCTGCTTATGACAAAAAAAATGCCTACATATTTAGTATTCTAATTTATATCTCCCATCTGCCATCTGTTCTTAGCATGATCATAGGAACACACTTCAGAGACACCATTGCTTTCATACTTCATTTGGACTCTGTTGAAGCTTAACAATTCCCAACGGTTCCAACAGTATTCTCTTTTTAATGGGAAACGGAAGGGGGTTTCAGGCACAATGTCTGACTGTAAATGAAGACAAAATTATTTCATCATGCAAAATCCTTTTCTTTAAAGTTCCAACACGGCTGATCCCACTTGTTGCAATGCATGAAGGAGATTTATTTTCAGTCCCGTCACGTCACAGCCTGACTTCTACATTGACTTAATCATCAATGGAACATCTTAAAATAACTGGAGGCTCCAAATAATTCTCATATTCAAGGGTGCTATTGTCATTCTGGGTTTGCGTTAGTTAGAAGAGCGCTCGGGGAAACCTTTTGGAATGGATTCTCTCCTGCAGATGATCATTTAATGTGGGTGATTTGCTGTAGCGTGTGTTGAGAACAGATGCCGTGCAGCACAAAAGAACATTGATTTAGTGTTTTTTTAGTAAACGTAGAAAAATATGTTATTAACATTCATATGTTTGCCTGACCTCAAAAGGTGAGACAACGTACAAACGCTCTCCAGTTAATAGCGCGGGTTTTTTTGAGCGGGTGGTCAACGACTTTTAAGGGACATCTGACATTTTTTTGTCTCCTTATCATGAGGCTTTTTAATGAAATACATTTTTCCTGCAGTGTACGGTGCGTGTGCATCAAGTATGATAAACAAAGAAGACGGCAGCTCTTTCTGTCATGAAAAACCAAATCCAAGAACCAAATCCAAGAGCTGCCGTAAATTTCAACGTAGAGAAAGTTGTTTGAGCAGCATATGTTTGATGGTGAGGATTTGAACCTTCTGAGGCACGTGTGTTGCGTGCCATTTGTTAGCTACAAACTACTAGTTGGACATTAATGATGTTGGAAGGAATAAATGAACAACAGTTTTCATTCTAGTCTCCTCAAGACACTTCTACAATGTGATTGACATCCAGAGTAGGACTGCCAGAATGCATTATGCTGCACACACAGGCAGGGGGACCGAAGGGAGATGCTTCCTATAGCTGTCTGGTAATTACACCCCCACCAGTAGCCAAACGGCATCTAAGATTCACAGCCAGTTTCTGTTTGGCTCTTGGCTTATTATCAATGATTCAGATCCAACATTGGGCATCAGTTCTTCTTTTTGGATTAGAAAAACTTCAGAACTAAATGCAAAATATCCTCCCCGGGTAATTTAGCATTATCTGCCCACAGCGTGTTACATTTCTGCTTATGGTGATTGCCTTTTATGGACATGGCTTTTCACAGTGGGAGAAACTTTCTTTTCGCATAACCAGACTTCAGAAGAGATATGTCTGTGGAAATGGAAAAGAGAGACAGATTCAAACTGTGTCTCCTCCTGCTGACACAGAGCGATTAATGTGAAAGCTCTGAAGAATAAAGGCAGCTGATTCACTGGAGTAGCACTTTATCCTTATTATGGAATGTCCTTACTTGGGAAATAAACATTTTCAACAAACATGAGTGTTTAACTTTTTTACACATAGGCTATATTTACAAATAATAATTTGAAGTTTGATTTGGAGGTAAGATTATTCATCGATTTTTGTATATCGGCTTCATTTGGAAAATATGGTGTAAGTCAGCTGCCAGCAATACTGAACTACAAGACAAGAACTGTTGAAACGGCAAAATCTTTAGATATTACAAATGTTTATTCCCAAATATAAGACAAAGTGCCACTTCTACGGACTACAGAAAACCTTAAACTAGCCCCAAGCTGTTGTCTTTGGCAAAGGGAGTACATCCCCAATCCCCTGTGTTGTACAAGCAATCCATCTGATTAAACTCTTCAAATTAAATGTGAAGTTATATCTCATAGACAGTGTTTCTCTTAAGAAATGGCGCCTCCTACTCAGTAAAATATAATAGATTTAAGACAGATCTCCTTCAAAGCATTTAAAGTCCTGACTTCTCCCCCAGTGCTGGAACCCTACAAACACAACAGACCTACGGAGAACGCTGTCACCCATTTACTCCACACAATACTGACACATATAGAAGACCCCAACACCTATGCCGGAATCCTCTTTATAGATAACAGTTCCCGTTTCAACATAATAGTTCCTCAGAAAATGATTTCAAAACTATCGGCATACCCTATTCCGAATGCACGTGGATATTGGATTTTCGGTCCAAGTCAAGGCAAGGCGAGTTTATTTGTATAGCACCATTCAAACAAAGGGCGACTCAAAGTGCTTAACAGAGGCATAGAAATACAATAAAGTTAGCAAGATAAGATGATAAGATATTCAAATAAAAGTATTACGTTAAAATAGATACTAAAATCATAGAAATTCAACATGATTTCAAGAAAGTTAAAGTGCATTTTAAAGAATAATGAAGAACTAAGATGGTTGCGATGAGAAAGATGCAGCAAACAACAGTGTTTACACGCCTGAATTAAATGAGCTGACAGTTTTGAAAGACCTCAGGTATTCAGGAAGTTTGTTCCAGTGGTGAGGAGCACATTGTCTGTTCCTGCTTCTGGGAACACATAGTAAACTTGTGACCTGGTGACCTGAGCGGTCTGGATGCTTCATAGGGAACTAACAAGTCTAGGGTGAATTTTTTGGCCATAGACCATTTAGTGCTTTGTAGACCAATAGTAAGATTTTGAAATCTATCCTTTGACTCACAGGAGGTAAGAGTAGTGATTTGTAGGCTGGTGTGATATGGTCCAGTTTTCCCGGGGTTAATGAGGACTCTGGTAGAAGCATTCGGGACCAGCTGGCTCGTTGATTATTTGTTAAGACCTGTAAAGACACCATTACAATAATCCAACCTACTAAAAATGAAAGCAAGTTTTTCAGATGTCCAAGAACATCAAACAGTAAAGCTGGGAGAGTCCATATCCTCTTCTCTCTCCATCAGCCCTGGTGCTCCACAGGGGTGTGTGCTTAGCCCTCTCCTCTACAGTTTGGACACCAACAATTGCTCGGCCTCCCACCACACCACTGCAATTATAACATTTTCAGACAACACAGCCATCCTTGTACTGATTAAACACAATGATGAGACTGTATATAGAGAAGATGTCCAGTGTGTCATTGAGTGGTGGGCTGTAAACAACCTGGACCTGAACACCAAAAAAACAAAGGAAGTGATCGTGGATTTCAGAGGGACCAGAAAACATCCAACTTTTCCACTATCTCAATATGAAACGAGCAGACGGAGAGATTAACCTCATTTAAATATCCCAGCCTCCAGATCTGCCAGGGCGGAAGCTGGTGGATTCACACACCAGCAGGGCCAAGGAAAGTACAGAAAAGACTGTACTTTCTGAGAACCATAAATATATAACAATAATTAAAGAGATATTGCTGTGTTTTCATCACTGCACAATAGGAAGCGTTATCATTGCCTGTTTATGCCTCTGACCTCTGGGAGGCGCTACAGGACAATTAAAACACGCACAACCAGAAGAGGGAGAACTTTCTGCCCAAAGGAAATTGGACAGCTAAACAAATCAATGCACAGTCGTGACTGACGCATAGATTGCCAAACTTAAGTATAGATTGTTTCATTATTATGAGCATACATTTTACTATTTTTATTTGCCTATTCATTATTGAATGAGGGGAGACTGAAATCATTCTTTTATCTCATTTTAGTTTTTTTTTAAAATTGTTTGTTTGCTGATAGGCATTGTAATCTTATGGCACCATGGAGATTTTGCGGTTTCATTGTATGCTTGTCATATAACGATAAATACACTTCATCTTCTTCAAGTTGATTTGTATGTTTAAGAGTAAGATATGATCTGACTAGAAATGTTTGGAGACAAAACTCCACCCAGGGTTGTAAAATCACAACTGACCTTTCCAAAACTAATTTCAGTTCTTCCTTGCGCTAAACTCTACGCGGGTATTAAATCTGGAAAATTATCCATAAAAAGATTTTTGAGTTATAGCCTCAACACCAAGGATCTGCAGCAGCGGCGGCAATGACAAGTCCATATTATCCCAAACTTTTCACTGATATAATTATTCAAGCAATCAAGTGAGAATTGTATCTAGTACTTTATAGCAAATCTGGCTGCCGTAACCCGCTGCAAGCGTGATGTACAACCAGACGGCAGCATCTGGTGGCCTTCCCAGATGGTGATTTCTTTTAGGATTTTCTGATACTGGATGGAATCATTCTCACTCTCTACAGTCTGGACGTTTCCTGACCCAAGGACGCAATTCTTTCCCAGAGCAGCACTGAGTCATTGCCATGACTCACTGTTGGTAAGATTCTGTTTTCAGCATCTGCTTCATCCTTCCTCCTCCAGACATTCATTCACAGACGATCCATTGGCTGGAAAAAAGATATTTCTGTTTCATCACTCCACAGTACACTATCCTAGGAATTTTGTGGCTTATCTAAATAGTTCTGAGAAATCTGGAGTGACCTCACTTGTGCAGTGGTGTTCCTTTTGTACTTTGTTGACGGAATCCTAAAACTGAGTTCCACAGCTCAAGGAAGTCTATGAAGGTTAGTGTTGTTTGAACAACATCTGCTTTGCAAATAAGCTTCTTCTGAACAATGCTACGCAGATGTTTTAACATTTTTGAGACGGCTAGTGTCACCAAAAGTAGCATTTTGGGTTGAATCTGGGAAAGATCTACCTTGAATCTCACCTGTTCTCAGGACCATTAAATAATATGTTAAATGTTGAAGTTTGACTTTTATTTGAAGTCATTGGTCTAGCTGTGTTGCTTCTTTCTCAAACTTACTTTAGATGAAAATACGACCGCTTCCTTATGACTAAAGCTGCTTCCCCATCATTTCCCATTAGCTCCCACGATACCAGTAAGTTAACACTGCTATAGGCCTTAAAACTGGCGGCATTCCACAGGTAAGAAGTCATTCTTGTCTCATTTGGAGTGTGATAAACTGTAAATACATCAAATACATAAGAGTATACGCTGCTAGACTATATAATCATAATCCTGCAGAATTAAGGTTTCCTCTTTTCCAACACCTGCTGAGAATAGAGACTGGCATTGGCAGCACATTGTTCTTCACAAACCTTCCTTCTCGAAATGTGGTGATTCTGAATGTGGATTATCTTAAACTGCAATCTAAAATGTGTCTGTGAGCACAATCCTGACTGACACAAAAAGTCTAAATTGAAGATCAATGTTGTTTGATCAGGTGGTGCGCTGCTCATTTACATAATATTGACGTCTTAGTAGAGAAAAGAAGCTGTGAATTAAATCCTAAAACAGATGCCATAGTTGGACAACAAGAAACTGTTGATGCTCATGACTACACACTGAAAAAAATGAAGCCAAGTGTGTACATAGGATTTTAATGGGAATGAGGGCAGCAGGTAACGTGTTACTACTACATGAATTGTTTTGGAAGCCATGAAATGAAGAAAAATCGCGCAATATTGACTGCAATCAAGGACGGTTGACTGTGCTCCATCTCCATGCTACCTCTCAGTTCAGATTTGGTTTTCACATGGGGATGACACTCACACTTCTAGTTGTCACAGAAACCAACTGCTCTTTTTCTCACCAGTATTATGGTCATGTTCTCCTCTGTGCCATCAAAAGCTGGACTTTTGACTGCTTTTTTATTTGTAATGTGTTATGATAATTCTAATGATTTTAGACTCATAGTTGATTAGCTGATAAGCGGATTCCTGGCTGTGTGAATGTTCTCCCTGTGTCTTCTTGAGTTCCTTCGCCCTCCGGCTTACTACCACAGTCCAAAAACAAGCAATACTGGTAGTTTGGTGACTCTGAATTAACCATTTAACCAGACGCAGAATATAACTACCCCCTCCTTATATAACATATTATACCGCAAGGTGTGTTTGTCAAACACTTGGTAGAAAAATGCAACTAGTTCATCCCCCTCGGCGGCCCCTTTTACAACTGGTGTCCCCTGGGACTCTTTATACATGCTGCGACTGCGTCATAATATAAACAGGCTCGGTCAAGAGGCACACATTTTTCAATATGACATATATACTCAAAATGTGCTCAGACAAACCGGTGAGCAGGTCATTAAAGGGTTAACAGAAATAAGGGGTTGCATTGGTCTGCTGAATTAACTCAAGTTAGAGTGAATAAAGAGGAATTAAGGATATTCACTGATATGTCAAACTATTTTCTGACAACTAATAACTCCACCGGCAGTGAAACCACTTCAGATGCTATGCTAATCCCTGCGCTATTTCCTGCTGGAATTGCACTGACTGATTGCGCCATTTAAAGTAGTAAACAAAAAGAGAGAATTCAAATTTACAAGATTTTCTTTTTAAAGGAATCTATAACATTATATTGTTTTTCCTCTCCATAGAAGTCCTATTCCAAACATCTTTGTGTTTTTTATAAAAAAAAAGTGTCCACCAAAACAAAAAAAAAGTCTCTTGATAAAAAAGTTGCAGTAATATGATAACGAGTTTTTACATTTTGTAACCAGAAACCAGAAACAATGTGACCAATAAGGACTTAGAAGTATGGGATGTTTAACCATGTGGTAGAGATGAAGAGAGAAAGACAAATGAGAGGAGAAAAGAAATACAAAAACAAAACAAAGGTAGGCACTGTAAGAATATAAACAATCTGAACATTGGCTCTTGAAGCCTGACCTGAACCCCTTTGAGACCAAGACTATTAATTGTTAATTAAGAGAAGCTGATGAAAAAGAGCTCAAGTGTTAATGGATGTGTCAGTCTGGAGGTGCACTCAAACACACCTTTTACCCCCACAGAGGAAAATCAGCATTATTTTAAACTTGACAAAACACTCCAGCAATTCAGAGTGGCTGGTTATTATTCATGGCAAAATAAGTTCAGTTGTTGTTGTTTAAAAAAGAGAGTGGGGGAAAATATAAAGTTAAAAAACAACGAAGAAGCAGGAGGCCGTGGATTAAGTAAAAAACACATGGAATAGTAGAAACGTGTTTACTAGGTGGTAAAATAAACTTAACCTTGTATTACTGAAGAAGGATAAAAATGGCCACAGCCCTTTTTATTAGTACTACCTTCCAGCTTTTTCCAATCCACTTTTCCAATGTTCTGATGACAAATCAATGACTTAATCACCGCCCTCTATAGAATCTATCCTTTCCTCGCTCCTGTGGGCTCGGGACAGGACTGAGGCAGGTTTAAGGCAATGTCCCTCAGACTGTCTCGCTCCTCTTTGATCTCCTCTAAGTCCTTGTCAATGAGGGACATCTGGCTCTGTTGTTCCTGAGCAGCCGAATGCAGCTTTTCGATTTTTGAGCCCAGCGTCGGGCTCTCCACGCTCCCTCGAAGCATGCGCAGGCGACGCTCTGTCTCGTTCAAGATCCGGTCAAATCTCTCCAGTGGCACGCTTCCATCTGGTTGTACACACGAGAGGGATTTTCAGAATTTTCAGTTTTACCACGGTCTGTGATGTCAGAATTCTTAGTTTTATGCATGTTCATATGGTTCTTAACTAAGTGTTTGAACGAATCATGAATCCTTCGAGCCAATTGTAAAAATTGTACAATGCATTATATAGGAATTAGGTAATTCCTTGAATTGATAGGGTCAAATAAACGAAGCTGATTACTGTCATGTGATGAAATTTATCCAAAAACATGAACAGGCCCAATGAACAGCAGTTATTCTGGATTTACCATGGGGATAAATGTCTGGGAATTGTTTCTATGCTAAATGAGGCATTAAAAGGCACAGAGCTCTTTAGTGGTCTGACATTTAAAGGTGCAATGAAGATTAATGATTTCCACAAATATAAAAGACTAAAAACTAGCCATGGTAAAATAATCTTTAAAGCGATGACTCACCAATCTTGCTGATTAATTCAGTTAGTGTATCAGAATAAGCCTTTAGCTGGAGTTTCGCTGCTTCCATGTCCTCTTTTATGCCACTCAGAGACACCACAGACTAGAAATAAGACAATCATTTTGAAGAAAATCCAGATTTTTAACACTTCAAATTAAGTATAAATTAATACAATGTGCAAATGTGTATGGATTTGTGTTTGGTACCTCTGAGGTGATCTGGGAGATTGCTTTGTCAGTTACCATCTCCTGTTCACCAAGCTGTTGTAAAGCAGAGTCTAAATGTTTGGCAAGGTGCACAGATTCCGTCCTGGTATGTTTGGCTTGAATCAGAATGGCTTTGGATTCCTGCATGTAAAGAAATACAATTAAGAAAACGGATCTCTGGAGATATTTAGAGGCTCTACATTACTGTACCCCGACCTAGAAATTAAGCTCAATGCCAATATTGGAGTGGGAATACTGTTAAATAGACATTACAGTTATACTTATATTTTGTAGGCACGATCACCATCATCATTTAGCGTGCTAACAGGCTAATATTCACTAGTCAGCATTAAACACAAGGTATCTGGTTGACTGGATTGTCAATAGCATAACTGGTATTTGATATATTGAAAGAATAATCGATAACTGGTCAAAGCAGTTAATTCATAGTTATCTCTATGAAGGTGTTGTATTGAAGGACTTCACACAAACCTTTGCCAAAAGCACCGTTTGTTCTGTCTCCTTGGTTGTGTTGCTGGAGAGGCTGGAGTTTTCCAAAGCTGGTTTCAGCATTGCTTCAATCTGTGAGACCTTTTTTCTGACATCGGCAAGGACCTTTTCCTGTAGGGGTCTTTCCTTCTTCATTGCAACCTTTGTCTCGGCCTGTCGGTGGGGCCACTCCTTCACCATGTCTGAAAGAATATTGGAAAGAAGGCAGGTATTATGATGCAATTGAAATCTAGGCCTATTCTGTCATCCCTGACAACTAGGGTATATTCCCAAAAAGTCCACAATTCCCTGCATCGAGGGAGCAACCCCCCGGATTGAACTTCCCCAAATTTAATGTGAAGTTATGTCTGAAACACAGTGTTTTTCGTAAACAAAGCTCCCCTTATAAGTAAAAAAGATAGATCTCCTTGAGTAAGTAAGTAAAATATAAGTAAAATATGGACAATTCAAGTAAATTACAATGTTATCAAGTTGGATCGCCTTTTGTCCGATTCATTTGCACGAAATCTTGACAAAATTGGAACGACGGATGAGTAATTATGGCCTGACAATTTGGCAGATAAAGCTCTGTTACGGCTGTATGCATTGCCTGGGTTTTCTGTCCCTCCTTTCTTTCAGACTCTGCCCAGGTGCTCAGCATCAAGATTGCTGATGAGGATCACTTGGATCCAAGAAGGCTTTAAAAGTTCCTGTTCTAGCAACAGATGGGAAGGCTTCTGGAGTGGGACTGCTGATTGTGATGCTTCTCTGTCTGGGATTCTTAAACTGCTGTTAAATTAGTATATTGTGGTAACATTTGGTTAATCTGTTACTTGTTTGTTTTTTATAATAAATCCCATGGGTTTTGTTCTTACTGGTGTCTTTTTGTGGTTGTTTTGGTTGAGAGTTGGAGTTTTGTTAGACCTATACGGCCATTTTAAGTTTTCGGTCTAACAAGCTCCCCCTCGTGTAAAATGTTATTAGTGGATGCAGAAATAGATAACCAAACTGTTTGTCCTCGCACCAAGCTCTATATGGCTCTAAAATTTGAAAATGATCCATGATAGTTTTTGAGTCATCACAGTAACAAATGGTATGTGTGCAGCGGCGATGACTAGCCCAAACTTTTCATATAAATAACAGGCATAAAGTTAGGAAATATTTATTAAGAACTTAACAGTCTTCGTGTGTGTGTGTGTGTGTGTGTGTGTGTGTGTGTGTTTTACATTTCATCTCTCCAACTGAGAAAAATTCTAAATACTGACAATAGCAGTAGCAATGACCAAATTCTTATGGCTCTTGTAAGATTTTTAACATAAATGATTTCCTTGGCCTTAAATGTCTATTCCACCTTGTTTTTATTAAAGAAAAATCTTTTTTCAATGGAGGACTGAGGAGTCCAATTCCATCCTCAAGAGCAAACATTACATTCACGAAGCTGAAAATATTTAAGTTCTCCAAACATTCATCTTAATAAATTTCTAATGTTAGCCAATGCCACACTGAATACAGGCCACTAAGGTCAAAACATCCCGATGGTTATAACACATTATTACTGCAGTACAGGGATGTGCAGCTTATGTTTGTCTTCAGTGTCAGCGCTTGACATTTCAGTTTGAGTTGAGTGATTCAGCTGAACCTTCGGCAAAAACAATAATGCACGACAGACAGTGAGGGGAGTGAAGAGAATAACAAGTCAGAGAAAGACTCACTCTGTAGTTCTCTGTGCAGGGCCAAGGCTTCTGAGTCCACATCTTTCCCTGTCACCACAGACGCCAAAGCGGTGACTTTTGCCCCTTGAGCGTGAGCTTGCAGCTTAAGAAAACAAAGAAAACATGTAGGATGAAACACAAACCCAGTGGAGCTGAGTGTACTGAAGGCTGGAAACAGTAGTGTATCGATTACTGAAGGGTAGGCTGATTTAGTTTGAGAACAAAATATCAGCACCCTTAATGCTGACATGCCGATGTTTGCATTCATATTGCTTACTTATAAACAGCGAGTCATTTTAATGCCTTAACATGCGTGCTAACAACAAAGACAAAGTACAATATCATCATGTGCCTGATGGGAATGCCAGCTCTGCAGGGACTTGAACCACTTTAGATCATAAGCTGGAGATAGACGGAAAGTTAAAGGACCAACACAGTTTTCAAAAAGGCTCCAACAAAAGAGCTTGGTCACCTGATCCACGTGTTATCCACTCAGTGGAGGTGGTGGACGTAAATTGTAGCAGGACATAGGATGGCGTCACCGTCGTAGGATTTGTATGAATTAACCATATATCTTTGTGCAGAGAGGCACGGGGTTCAGAAGCATGACACTGGATGAGATGCACTACCAGTTCATGACAGGAAAAATAAATAGAGAAAAAAAAGCAACCGCTCATGATCTCCAATTAAATTGGTTTAAGCAGGAGAAACCAGGGGGAATCCATGCGAACATGGGGAAAACATGCAGGGGAAAAATCACCAGATCCCAGAAACTTCTACCTTCTTGCTAAAGTGCTAACAACTTCACCGCGGCACTGCATGCCATCTTACAGACAAGCCTCAAAATCAAACCTTTCCACAACATTTCCAAATCTGTGTTAACTTTTGAGGTATGCTTATAAAACAAACAAATGAAGACATAAAGCTACATGCTTGAGTAGATGTAGTCACCTCACTGATGGCATCGCCTATCTCCAGTTTCTTATTGGCTCTCAGTATTAGAGGTTCCATGTCTTCTCTGGTCTTCATGATGAGATTGTCTTTGGTCTGAATTTCCTGGTCCAGTTCTTCTGTTTGTCTCAGCAAGTCCTTGCCCGGCTAAAAAGGTAAAAAGAAATAAATGTGACCATCATGCTGAGGTCTTGTTTGCATGAATACTAACCTGATGACTCAAGAACTGAATGACTTGATTAGAACAACACAATGTGCTCTGTCGATCTTAATGCAGCCATTTACTGAAGGCAGCGGCATATTTTCTATACTTCTGTGCCACTTTACGGTTATGTCTGCTCAGAGAAGCTGCAGTGGTTAATCATCCTTCTCTGCAACAACATGCACCTCTATGAGCCGCACATCCTGCCAGAATCCTCTCCGGTGCCTACTTGGTATCCTATGCTTGCCAAATGTTAAACTAAGAAAAACACTACTAGTAGAATTAACTGCCCCTACTTCAAACGAGAGAGATGGGCATATTCCTCTATAAGCTCCCGTTAAATGAGCTGGAATGGTTTTTTTATATATGTGAAACTATCAAACCAGCTTTAACCAGGCTAAATGATGCCATCATGAAACGTAATAACACTTCAAATTAAATTTGCATACTGCAGGTGCTTCCCAAACTGACCTCCGTTGTATGGTTGGTTGGATGCGTTTCATTGAGTGGTGTTTGGTCAGGCTTTGGTAATGGGCTGGCATCTGTTAGAGCCAGCTGATGTAAAGATGATGTGATGTTACCCAGCGCAAGCTTGACAAACGCTACTTCCTCCTCCTGGGCCAGTTGTTTAGCTGCAGTGTCATTAACCTCTGCGGTCAGGTTTGCTTTGTGCTGCTGCATTTGTGTGATACTGCAACGAAGGAAATGGAGACAGACAGCAGAGAAAATACACATTACTGACATCAGAACTGCATTTGCATTCATATCAGGGCTATTTAGAGGTATCGTAGTTCAAATTATATAAAAAAGCTGCTAACTCTTTGGGACCTCAAATATAATTCACACCATCATTTAGCAGCTCTACATTTCAGCCTATTAATAAGAGGCTCATCCTACCAAATAATGAAATCATCAAAAATCTTTGAGAAGACAATAGATGCGTGAAGACAATGTAGCGGTGTAGAAAGAAAGCGTGATAAATTCACAAAGCTGCTGAGCTGTGGAAGATTTTGTGTCATTTTTATCACCTCAGCAGATATAGTAGTTTGCAATGCATTTCGTTTTAAAGAAAGCAGAAACCTGATCACCCCAGTGTGTATCACCCCAGTATTCTCACTAAAAAAAAATATTTTCTACAATAGCTGATTTCACATATTAGTTAGAAGATTTAGATGCAGCCTATCTCAAATTGAATATCTTGAATATCCTTGAATATCTTTTAAGAGTCCTTGCAAATATGTAAAAAATATCCATTACATGTAAGAAATGTTTTTTTTAGAAAGACTATAGTGGGAAGTCTGGAACAAGAAAGTGCTAATGCAGCAGAAAAGTGGGCCCGTGAATAATAACCCCTTAAAGATGGATTGATTACATTGGTATGACTGCTGGATCATTGCATACGTGCTGTTTTTCAGTTGTAAATAATTGGAGTGTTTTGGTGGAGATTATTTCTAAATGTGCAGTTAGATAATGTAGACCAAAGGGTCATTAATACCTTTCATTTATAACGCACTTTACATTGACACATGACTATATGTTGTATTTATTTTTCGAAAGACAAACAAATTAAGACCCACCGGTGTCATTATATCCTACAAGTCGATGATATAAGGGAGAACTGGATTCATTTTGGGAAAGTTAGTTATATATTTTCAACACAAGGGCGAGCTTTATTTCCATTTTTTTTGGGCTAGAATTTCCCTGCTGTTTTTTTTAAATCGACCAGAGGAGATCTATTTTGTGTATTAACTACACTCTAAAAAAAAAAATTTTTTTTCACTAGGGGGAGGTTTTTACATTAAACACATATTTTCTGGGCATAGCTCAAACAACAAAATTCAATATTTCATGGATCATTTTCAAACTTTATACTCCCATAGACTTTAGTGCGAGGAAGACTTGCATTGATTTTGGAAAAGGTGGGTTGTATATTTCTGACACTGGGGGGAGATTTGTATCCAAATCTTCTCGGGTTATAATTTCCGAACCCTTGATCCAGTCTAGTTCAAATTTGGTGCATATGAATTGACTCGATGAGAACTTTTTTTTAAAACCAAAAATACTCTGGACATAACTAAATTTGAAGTGTTCAATCAGGGGGATTGTACAATGTAGGGGATTGGGGACTTTTCAGGGAGCATTCCATTGCTGTTGGGGATGAAAGCTTAGCCCGAATTAAAGCATTAATATTAATAGATTGAAATTTTTCCTTGGTTACAGAACACTAGCAGATTATTTTGCATTTAAGGACTTTCCATAACATTTAAATGGTTTGTGACGCCAGGGTTGTGAATGCTTAAATAATGTTGCTATCCTTGGGATTGAATAGCTGTCCTATGAAAATGATCTGATCTTCTTAAGTCACCAGCACATGGGAAAGTATGTAAGGAAGAGGCAGTTAATGCTGTGCATCTCTGCATAAACGGCTCCATGCAAACCCTATAAAGTGACAGACAAACAGACATGCTCACACCCAGATCCTCAGTTGTGCCACAGTGGTCCTAAGATGAACAAAACTCTCCTCCACCAAGCTGACTACTGTTACAGGGGGTAATCAATTTTCAGTTTCTCGCTTCTTGCTCTCATCATGGCCACCGGAGGGCTTTTTGCATCATTCTTTCTAGCATTGGGGATAATCCTCAATGCAATCACACGCTAGGAGATGCAGCGAGCGTGCAGCAAATCCAAGAAAGCAATAGGCTTACAGTGGTGAGAAGCTGTCCCCCTGTGGCTAAATGTCTTACTCCTTAATTCTGTATTGCTTTAAAAGGCCTTTGTAAGGGATAGAACCTTGAGCTGTAGGTGCACTTTTTTAGGACTCTACTCCGAAAGGCAATAATCCAGAGCGTTGCAGCTTGTTGGGATTTTGCAATAGAAGATGTTTTATTTGAATGACATTTTGCTTCTTTCACCAGTCTGTGTGGGCGTGTGTTTGGATTTGTTGTGCTCACCGCTCCGTTAGGTTCCTTATGTACTCCTCTGTGGAGTTATCCTGCAGTAGATCCATCAGGGAACTGAAGGTTTGCTTCGAGGCTGTTAACGCCCTTTTGGCTACGGCCTCGATGTGGTCCGCCGTTTCTCTGTGACTACAAGTTAGGGAAAAAAGAAGATAAAAGAAAGGAGGGAAAAGGAGAAAGTGAGTAACATAGAATAATAGACCATTACATCTGCCTGAGGAGAGATGAAATGGATTTCAGCATTGACGACTTCAGCTCACCGGCTCTCCGGCTCTCCGGTCCAGATTTGAGTAAGTACCTTATGAACAGTGTTGCATACTCTGAGCGGCCAAGAGCATCGATTCAGAGCCGAATGAAAATTAATGTGAAAAGCTAAAAGAGATCGAGTGGCACAAAGGTCCAGTGAGTAGGAGTTAGTGGCATCTAGTGAAGAGATTGTACATGCAACCACATGAATGTTCCTTGTTCTACCTCCCTGCTAAACATGTGAAACAACACACAGGCCCTCTCCAGAGCTAGTGACGTTGTGTTCCACAGCATTTAAAATAAAAACTACAAATAATGATAAGCCGTTTGGAGCGGTTATGTCAAAATGTGGCGATGCGCTGTTTTGAAACTGTATCCGTTATTGATGCCTTTTTTCCATTCATGTTCCTTTGGGGTTGAAGCTCGGGGCTCACTGAACAAGCTGAGCAGAGACACTGAAGTGGAACGCACAAGAGACGGCCGACCACAGAGTATTTGAGAGATACTCAGAGCGTTTGTTGGAGTTGTCGGTAGATTTAGAGGCTGGCAATAATGATGCATGATTTTCTCTTAAACATTACTGATATGCCTCGTTCCTTTGGTGTTTTATATTGGAGGGGAACAGGAAATGATGCAAAAATGTCTTGTTTAGGATAATAACCTGCTCAAAGTCAACACACTGAACACATGAAAGAATGATAGAGGGAGAAATAAAGTAGTAGTAGAAGTAGTAGGTTTTTTGCTAGTTGCGTGTTTTGAATGAATTTCATAATAGAATTAATTTCTGCTGCCTTAAGAGTTTGGTTTATTGTTAAAGGTAAAATATGAATTCATTAATAACATAAGTTTGTCTCTACTCAGATGGTCATCATAGATCACATGGACATCATCCATCACAGGGTCATGGTTCATCACATGGTCACTTTTCCTACACTGAAATCAGAGTTCCCCATCTGCTAAATCTGTCTGTATCGAGTGATTGTAATCTATATCTACTTCTTCATCTGACGCGGTTGTGCGCGAGAGCTTTAACACAGTGTTAATTTCTTGTGCTGCAAAAAGCCCTTTGACCTACTTACCTTTCTACCAGGAACTGTGACTCATTAACCATAATGTTCCATTTGTTAGGTCCTGACATCACCTCGAAAGGAATCATCTAGTCGAAAGAGAGAAACAGCGGGTCAAAGAAACGGAAAGCACAGGTTTTACTTTAGAGAGACTGAAGTGTTCGATTGAATCATCTGAACTTCCGACTCCATGTGAGACCATGAGTTTTATTGTCTTTTTCCAGCACTGTTTGCTTGGAGAATTTTGATCTGTCTTGAAAGCTGTTCTGAAGACCGGCATGCAGGCCAGTCTTCAAAATGACGGTCTGGGGTTTGCCAGACACTTACACTTACACTTCACCAAATTTAATCCTCAAAATAAATCGCCCGAAGTTTTAGTCCCCATAAACGAAATGCTTACACAGTAAATGTAAAATAATTCCTCGTTTAAATTGAGAAAATGCTAATAAAATTGGGAACACTGGATCAACAATTGACAGGTTGTTTTTTTTTAATTTGGGGGGACTGCTCAGTTTATTAATGTGAAATTAAATTGCTGCTTAAGGCTTACGCGGATGATTAGGTTTTACAGAGGTTCGACGTGCCTGAGCTCACACACACTCAAGCAGAGAGACGGAGAACTTCATATTGGCAAAAGTAAAGCTCTCTCTCCTCCCTGAATAACAGCAGTGGTATCCATAATAGATTCAGGCAAACGTCATGGAGAAGCAGTGAAAAGCCTCGCAGTGGGAGAAGAACAAGTTGTAATTTTAGCTCCTATCAAGTATTCTTTGGATTTTCTTTAGGAGGCATAAATACATCACTCAGAAGGAGGGGGAGGGTGGACGGCAGGAAAATAAATATTTTTTTACTTTGGGGGGTGGGGTTGTAGATCTATACATAGGAGCTTCTTTAAGGGTTGTAATCTGCAGCTTTCCATAGTGAGGACAAGAAAAATTAATCTGGACCAGAGCATTTGAACCATTAACATCGTGTTGAAGAGACAATATGTATGGTTCTCCTACCATGTTATTCAGGTCCAGTGTTGCCTGATTCAGCTGCTCCTGCGAAGCTCTGATCATGGAAATTGTCTCTGTCAATGTTTGACAGACATTGCTGCTCCCTTCATATGTCACACTGATGCTGCAGTTCAAAGTAGAAGTGATGCCGTGCAGCTGCGCTAGAAGTCTGCCTGCAGACGCTTCCAGCAAGGAAAATTGTTTTATGAAGGCCTCCCGGGCCTCTGAAAGAACAAAGAGCACAAAACAAATAAAACCGCTGTTAAGTTCTTCACGGATTATTTCTTCTGGAATACTATTATTCAAAATCTCCGTGGTGAGTTGCATTACTCTCCTTTACTGTGACTCTCATCCGTCCTTTATAGCTTGTAGTCGAAACAGGCACAGTAAGAGACTTGAATTTGAAGGTGAGTGTGATTAGGAAAAACATGTTTGTTGTTTCATTATGTGACATACTGCTCATCTATTTAATTGCATGTTGTATAACGAGATAACCATGTATACGTCTCCCTCCCACATATCCATTAAATTATTATTAGGCCAATCCATGTCTTGTAGGGCACGGCTAATTACCATGAGTGTGTATAAACATGCATGTGCTTTGAGGGAGATTGCTAGACACTGTTATTGTCATCCCAAAGATAATCATAATAAACCACAAATTATAGTTGAACCTCCTGTAATATAAATAGAGATTAAGTTGGTCACTATGTTGCCTTGCTCTATATTGTTATTATTTGTCTCCATTTGACCCAAGCAGCTGAGCCGTTAAGGCTAATCTCCTCAAACAACGCATAATGAGGATATATCCGCAATGTGTTAAAGTTATTAGAGGAGGTTTGTGTTGTTGTCCGCTTCCTGATATAATCACTTTATTGTGTTAGATCCGGAACTGCCACGCTGGCAGCCCATTTCCAGAATACTGTGGGTGGTTTTGTAAATTTCTTCGCACTTCATATTGGTATTCCATGTAGTGATGTAGTATCTCATAACCGGAAGATGGTTTTACTGCAATTTGTTGTTGATGTTATCATCTCTCTGTTTAAGTGTGACACCACTAAGGACGGCAGCAAGCTGCTCATTTCACAAAGCAGATGCTGCTGACTGTCTCCAGACTGACCACACAGGAAACAGAGAGAGGAATTATCTTGGTTTCTGTTAACTGTTACCTTGGAAGGCCAGAAATTCCTCCAGAGCGTTGGGTAGATTATCCTCCCTCTGGTGCTCGTGCTCATGAAGTCTGGCCATTTGATACTTCAGCAGGTGGTTCTGCTGCTTCCCAAATCTACCTCGGCAATCAAACTGACCCAAAACCTTCTCCAAGTCCAGCAAGCGAATCCTCAGATTTTCTGCCTGTAATAGAACCAAGATTTATTACTGACGCTGTCTGGGACTGAATGAATTTTACAAGAACATTCCCAATCAACAGCAAAAGACAAAAAAGAGGAAAAAACAGGGCTGGGACAACCAATGCTGAAGCAAAAACATCCGTTCATGGAGATCTGTATGTATTAATTCAGGCAAGGGGTTTGAGACAGGATGCTGATTCTCAGTATGTCATAATATCAAAATGTAGCATTTCAACAAAGGCAATGAATAAATGAATATCAACAGCTGATGGATGAAATACAGGTTCCCTACCAACAACCACTCACACTGTTCTCTGCTTAGAATGTGACCATTTCAGAAGAATGGATAGATTAAATTTCTTGGAAAATGGAAGTTCAGGTCTATAAAAATGAAAAAAAAAATGAAAAAAAAATGGAATGAAGGAGCTGTGATTGGCACCAGTATCTTTTTTTGATCAACAATAAATCAGACATTAGTATTGTCCTCAACCGTCAGGTCCTTGAGCTCGGTTGTCTTCTACTTCATGTGGCCAAAGCCAGAGGAAATGTGAGCAGGAAGAAAGAGTAGAGGGAAGCAGGAAGGGAAGCTGGGGATGTGCTAGTGAGAGTAATTGCAGGTGCTCAGAGGAGACAAGGCTCAGGATGTTCACTGAATTGCTAACACCATTCAAATCACAGCGAGCATTCACAGAGGTACACGGCGGTCTGGAGTGAACACAAAGCCACTTTAGCTGTAAATAGAACGTGTACAGAGAAAAGACGCGCCATGTCAGGGGTATTGGATCGACCCCAAGAGGCCAAATCCAGACACGTGGCACTCTTAGCATAAAGACGTGCGTTGAAAGGTAAAGAGAAAAAGGGACAGGAGGAAGCAGTACAGTAGATCATTAGGGCAAATCTCTCTTTATGTTTCACTGCACATTTACTGTTTGGTTGCAATAAACAAATATAGTGGAGGCATATGGTCGTGAGGGTCTACACAGGCAAGATGTACTGGAGGGACCATGCTATTTCAAGAACAAATTGGACCTCGTAATACAAAGAGTCAAGGGACCATCTGTGTGCAGGGAATTTATATTATCATGTACAGAAATATGTGCAGCAAGCGCACATTAATCCACCTGACAAGAGAATAGAGATTCACGCAGGAGTATGAGTAAATTTACTCAGGTAGTATACAGTATTTTTTGTTTCTCTCCACATTGCATCTAAATGTATGTTACCGAGCTTTTAAAAGAAACTGACAGCTGTGAGGGGGGTGGGGCTTTCCATAGAAGACTAGAAGGAAGAATATTAGAGCTGGAATTAGTCAAACTATTAGACGATCAAGAGAATTAATAATAAATGAGAGCACTACCAAACTATTAATAATTGAAGATATTCATGAAGAAAAAAAAAAGTCACACTTTCACTTTTATCCCCTTTGCAAATAGGAGGTTGTTCTGCTTATTCATACGTCATATTTTAATTGCATTTTGGAATAAATAAAGTAATCATTAGTTTAAATTAAAAAAAAAGGAATAAAATCGCTACCCATATTCTGTTTACAGACGTCTAAAAGCTACTATTATCATTAACTTTGTGCCAAAAAGGCCAGTGGAAGTTTCTTCCACTTGTGTCCCACATAGAGATGAATGCATGAGAACCATAACTAGGGGTCGCCTCAGATATGCAGACTCTTTTAGGTTAATGCTTTAATTTTCTGGCCGCCAATATTAGTTTTATTTCAAATTCACCACACTCACAGCCTCATTTGCCTCAGGTGGGTTTACAAATAATAGAGTAGGCAGTCTGTTCAATACCAAATTGGACAGATGCAATTAGCACTAGTTAGATATTATTATGGAGTATATAGCATCTGAATACAGGACCGGACTGGAGATCTAGAATATCTCAAACGTTGCATGTTAGCTGAAGCACCTTAGGGGCTTAGTATGACATACAATTATTTCTAAGTACCTTCTAATTTCTTGGTTAATTTTCTAAACTGACACTGGAAAGGCCCAATCCGTCCCACCCCCCTCAATCTTTTTTCCTTTGCTTTTCTTTTCACAGACTATTTGAGAAGTAATGGCGGGGTTTTGTGGTTCGTCCTCTGAGATGGCAACAAAGATAGTAATAGACGTGAATCTGACATCTGTATAAAAACGAAACCGAAAGACGTTCAGGACATTAGTTTAGTGGCCCCAAATGGAAGCTTTAAAAGCAGCTAGTATAGCTCACACAAAAAAGAAGAAAATACACATGTCTTCAAATTGCGGAGAGTGTGCGTGGCCCAGGACCTCCTTACCCTCATAGCATTGGATGAGATCAACTGCCGTGTAAAAGGGAAGATAAATAATACATTTTTCCAGGTAATTCCACTGTTCAGAAAGCCCTATTTTACAGTATGTATTCACAACATGGCACAATAGATGCCAATGCTGTTGTGTCATAATTCACGCCTCTTTTGCCAACTGAAACCCAGCTGGCTGTATAAAACCACACACTTGTAGAGATCTTGTAGAGAAGGGTCTTTGTCGTTCATATAGTTTCTAATGAGCAGCCCATAAGGCAGGGCAGTGGCTAATTGGTACATTTTCTGACACTGAGCTGACTCAATCTGTGTGTTTGATTCTCAAGTGGTGAGGAATCAACACTTGAGGCTTGGCTTCGATCCCCTGTCAAGGAATGCCAGTTTCCCAAATTTCCCACAGGATCAATGAAGTATCGATCTATATAATCTCATCTTTTAATATGCCCATACTTGCTGCTGGTGTCCTATGTTTCCAGAATCATGAAATATCATGAAATATGAAATATCATGAAATATCATGATTCTGGATCTAAATTCGGTTAATCAGAAATCTGAAATGTCAGAAATGACAGAACAAAAATGAATGAAAAAATGGCCGGGACTTTTTTTTCCCCCATCAAGAGCTGTCCAATTTTTCTTCAGGAGTTAGAGCTGTGGCAGTTCTCCTCTATCAAGAGAAGATAAATGTGATTCCTGGTTACTCCAAAACTGTTATATCTCTATGTTGTCTTCTTAGCTGGCTTGCTAGCATGAATACTAGTTATTACTGGAGGAAATCTAGATGATATAGGAGGTGATAGGGCCTTCTGTTCTGCTGCCCCTCGTCTGTGGAATGCCCTCCCTGACCATCTGAGGGCTCCACAGACGACTGACACATTTAAAAAAGGACTTAAAACTTTCCTTTTTAGCAGAATCTATAACTTTAATTAATATTACTGCTTTTTGGTCAGGCTTTTATATAGTTATTATTTTATTTTTTTATTGATGCTTCTATCTGCTTTTACTTTGTAGCACTTTGAGATTTGATCCAAATGTAAAGTGCATTATGAATTAAAGGTATTATTATTATTATTATTATTATTATTACATATTATACAGTAGTTTGCAAAACAAATGCTCGCCAACATGCATAAACTCACCTGCTTCTTGACGAGGCTATAGCACACAGGACATTCCTCACACTGGTGTGTGGCCCTGTTGTGGAAATAGTTCCACTCACATTTGTCACACTTGTAACCCATGAAGCCACGGCGACATTGGCAGGTACCGTTACTGTGACACTGCATGGAGATGGATCCCATGGGGTCACAGTTACAAGCTGGGAGAGAGCGCAGGACAACATTAGGAAGAGGTATAGTGGGATATGAGATGATTTGGATATAACCCCCTGTAACTCTGAGGGATTTTGCTTAGAATTGAGATCCTGATTCTCTCCACAATTTTACTATTCAGTTCACATCATACTACACATTATTTTGGACATGAAACATTAAAAAGTGACCCGAACAAGGAGGTTAAGGGTGAGCAACTACCGCTCCTGTTTCTGTGTTACGTGTAGTTAGCACTCCAGCTTCCCTGCAATACTATGCAAGCTCGGTTAGCTTAGGTGTGGCTAAGCGAGCTTCTGGATTTACTCTGAAGCAGGGAACAGCCATTTTATTTTTAACAGCCAGGATAATGACACTACCTTTCAAAAGAGTGACTCCAAGTGACAGCAAAAATATACTTCCCATGAAGGGAGCTTGTACAACATGCTCCAATGCTAGGCATGTAAGAACAAACTACAACTCCCATAATCCCCAATGCAACAAATACACAATGCCCCCAAGGTCAACCCTCTTTAAGGGCCTGACCCGTCAGCGTCTGCTTTGCTGTAATGCCTGCTTTTATGCAATGAATTAAAACGATGCAGAAAATCACTGTACTTCAGATGATGATGATGAGAATGCATATATGTCTGATTCGAAACTGATCTTTTTTTACGATTATTTGCCCTGCCATAACACCGTGTCATATCCATTAGAGGATATACTAGACATTTAGATGATGGTGCTCATTCCTGAAGTAAAAATCCTGTACCTCTGCAGCCTCGTGAGGAGAATCCAAAGAAGCCCACACGGCAGGAATCACACAGTATTCCCTCCACTCCTGCATGACACACACACTGCCCTGTGAATGGATGGCACGCGGTGGACGATGAACCGATGGGATTACACTTGCACCTATTGAAGACCGGAAATGTTCTCGTTCATGACCTCAGTAATCAAACTTCAGATTGGAAAATCCAAAGAGAATGCATGAAATGAATGGATACTCTGTATACCTCTCACATCCTGCACCTGGAAGGAGGTTGAAGAAGCCAACCTCACAATTACTGCAATCTCGTCCTGTCACATGACTCAGACAGTGACAGTTTCCTGTCTGAGTGTGGCATTCATTTGCATGCCCAGAGCTTCCGTCGGGATTGCAGCTGCAAGCTAGAGGAAACATAATACAACAATTTAATAATTATTGAGTTAATGCTCAAATTCTGGCAATGAATCCTGCATGATAGCTAGGAGGATTTTTTATTTTATTGATGTGGTGCTTGTGGAAAACAAAGAGGGAAAATTCGGTAAGGGGGGTTACCAGCCGGTTTCAAGGATCCATTGCTGACATTGTTCAGTAAATCTGAAATTCAGCCGGGGTTTTAAACAGTAAGAACACATCGGGGCTTACTGTCCTCACTCTGTGGTTCTGTCTGCCTTATTTCACATCTTTATTCACTGGGAACTTTTGTAATTCTCAGAACCCCAAAAACTCATTGTTCCCTTCTTTTAAATGTTTTTATTATTATTTTTGTGTGAGGGTAGATTTATTTGCATCTTTCAACCCTGACGAGTCGAGAGCGCTATACCTTTCAAATTCAAACTCCGGGTTTTTTCCGTTCATTCAGGACCATTTTAATGCGCTATTTTCTGCATTTTTAAAAAGCGGAGCCCAAGGCCACTTAGTCCTTCCCAGAAACTGTTGTGAGTACTGTTAAAACTTGACCTCAACGGTCCTTTAGACACTAAGGACTCTCAATCCAAATAATGGCAAGTGAGGACCCCAGAGTGCAAACATGTTTGAGGTGATACATAAAAATAGCCTTTCAATACAAGTTTGTGTCTGAAATAGTTTTTCCACATTAGATCAATCAGTATAATTAAGTTAACTTGAATATGTAAGGCCCCTACTTAACCATAAAGTCTATATTAATGTGAACAGCAGAAGAGACCTTATGTAACTTCAGATTATAGTGGGCTGTGGAATATGAAAACAGCCCGCAAGTCATCAAATAAATAAAAATAAAAATCTCTCCCACCAGCTATCAGTGACTGAATTATGAACACAATGAATCATTTAGCCATTCTTTCAGTTCAGTCGCTCACATTTGCACTTCTGGCTTGCTGTCACATTCAGGGCATCGCCATAGAAACCCCTCTGGCAGTGTTGGCAGTAGTCGCCCTCTGTGTGCCCCATGCATTTCAGACATCGGCCGGTGATGTGGTCACATATTCCCACCGCGTTGAAATCCACGTTGCCGTTGCAGTCACATCTCACACACGGCCGAGCCGTCCCAGATTCCCCCATGGGGTCGCCATAGTACCCGTCGTCACACCTCTTACAGCGTATCCCTACACGGGGAAAGGTGAAACATGAATGGCGGAACTGCTTGAGGGGTCATACAAAGGTCAGCTTAGAGTTTGCCATAATTATAAACTCATATGAGATGTGTCTGAATCACAGATGGTGTCGTAGAACGAGCCGAATTCTTCTCAGCCCCAGTCTGTCTGGTGCTTCATGGTGGTCTACGCAGTGCAATCACTTCCACATTTCAGTCTTTGGAATACCAGGAAATTTTTTATTTAATCAACGTTATCTCTTAAAAGCTGCCAGGCCGCCCATTTCCTGAATGGACAGACCAAAGTCCTGGGAATGCAGATAAGTTATTGTTCTGGAAGGATTACATTTTTCATTATTATCATTTTAAGAATGATTATTATAGTTCAGTATGGACACATACGCCAGACAGGTGAAATCAGGTGTTACCATTGCACCTATCGGTGAGAAGGATAAACTTTATAAGGCAGGACAGGAGCATTTTGTTCCGGGAAAGACTAAAGATCTGAGTGACTTTGACAAAAGCAAAATTGTGACCTCTGACCTATACGAAAGAGTCTGTGCATCTCTTTTTGGGTGTTCCCCATCTGCATGGTTAGTACCTAATAAAGTTGTCTAAAGAGGGACAGCTGGTGAATGGCTCCAGGGGCTCATTGATTTACGTGGTGCTTGATTCTGATTGGTACTGGTTCTGTCAGAAAGGTTTCAGAACACCTAATACATCAAAAAAATCGGGGACCTTAATGTGGGGCGGCTGTAGCACAGGAGGGAGAGAGGTGGGACTGATATATGAGACCATTGAACCTCTTTTATTAAATTGCTTTTTAAAACATACCTCATTTTACACTAATATTAATACCAAAACATGATTTAATTGTGTTATACTTGATAATATTAATAATAATAAAAACAATAATTCTTACTTAGTGATACTGAATATATACATACAGGACAACATTTGTGAAATTAATTGTCTGCCATTGACCCGTCCCTGAGGAGCAGATAGTGTTCAGGTTCTTGCTCAAGAACCCTACAACATGTAGGCTGCTGGAAGAAAAAATAACAGCGACCATGAGAAGAAAGTGTAAGTATGATTTTTTTTATTTTTAAATTGCAACACCAATTTGTGTATATTTAAATATTTTGAATGATGGATTGTGGGAGCCCTAAAACTTTCCAATGTTTCTCTCCTCTGTCCCTCCAGAGCCAGTATTCTGGAATGGTTAGGTTTTAAACTTTTGGGAATCCAAAGCATTTGTACTCACCCGGTCCTTGTGTGCCCATGCACCTCCTAGCACCCATTAAGGGCATGTTAGGGAAATGTTCTGGCTGAAGGATAAGAAAGCCTGAGCTGGTAGATTAGACATACATTGTAAGCATATAATGAACCTGCCGGATCTGAATGGGAAGATTCTGGAATGAGACTCGCACCTGAGTGTGCCGGGATCTTTTCTGTTATAAAAGATCTGTCTGTAATAAACCCATATATCTAAGAAAGACATCTGAGACACCTTGAGTTAATTCCTTTTCCGGAAATGATCAGACTACAAGATTTTTCATCATCAGGGCACTACGCTTGAACTCCCACTAAAATGACACCCTGAACATCACTAAAAAGACCCAATACTAAGAATAATATAATAGATATTTATCCTGAGGGAAATTCAAATTCTCTGCCGTCGACATATCCCTGAGGGAGCAGTGATAGGCTCCTGTGAAGTGCCCTGCGAGCATATATCAGGGCAGATCCTACTACATGTAGACTAGACTTGCTGGGGCTCGAACCGGTTACCTTCAGAGCCTCCGATTGGGACACGGCCACTTTAACCACCAAGATGAGGGCTTTCACGGTAACCAACTAAATTTCAACACCAGCCTATTGAAATGACAACCCTGACCAGAACTCAATTTACACTAACACTACAATACCCAGAAGATCCATGCAATTCACCAGGGTTGTTGAAGAGCTGTCATGTATGCCTTAGAGATTAGGAATGCAATAATATGATGGTATAGACCGAGATACGCAGCAATCCCTGAATTAGGGCATAACTGCTTTTTTTTCTTCATTACAGTCCAAAATGCTGTTGTATAGGCATCATTTGGTTGTTAGCCCAAATAGTTTTTTTTTATGTATTTATGCTGCCTTCATTGTTGTTCTTGGCTGGCCTTTAATTCTGCGTCTATAATGTTTTTGTAATTTCTCTTTAAGATTCGAGGTTCGAGTTTCATTTATTGTCATTCCACACGAACACAAGAAATGAAATTTGTTCTCGGATTTCAGTAGCGTACTAGACCGGTGTGTGCTGGATTTAAATATAAATACTGATTTTTGTCCCAGCCAAAGGTTGTAATATATGCAAATACCTTCCCTTAGTGGACATATGACATATTTTGCAGCAAAAATCCCTCTTTGAGGTCAAAATCTTAATTGTCCAAAATTGTTTAGACTAACATGCACTCAGAGGCATTTCTATTAAACTTGAGGTATCCAGTAGTTATGAAGGAGAAAATTCATTGATAGTTTTACTCTGGTGTTACTGTAATATAATGACGTTAAAGCCTGATAAAAATTAGGCGAGGAGAGAAACATTGTTGTTTTATTTCTGTTTAATCCCAGATTACTCACACATAGTATCAGTTGTGTGTTGTGTTGTGTCCCGTGACAATTTTACTGACACTGAAAAAAGAAACCAAGGCTATGTAAATACACCTGATAGTTGTAGAGCTATTTTTAGTTTGTTTCGGGTACGTTATTCAGGCACGGCTTATCTTTCAATAATCAGTGAGCAGAAGAGGTTTAGAATAGTTTTGCACGGTCGGTGCTTCATCTCACCTGTCTGACCGGAGGGACAGTTGGTACAGACCACCTGTCCTGTCTCCGCAATTCGGGCACAGCTGGTACGGTCCGGACAAGGGCAAGGCAGACAATCAGCATTCGTGCCAATCAAAGCATTGCCATAGTAGCCATCCAGGCAGTGCTCACAGGTCATTCCAGTGGTGAAGTCGGAGCACTCACAAACACCTGAAATAAAGAGGAGAGTCACGATGAAGCACCACTCACACACATGCCTGTTTATATTTGTCATTGTTTTCTAATACTATGGCTTTGATTCCAATCAAGCCTGACAGGATGATGTTCCAGTCATGGCCAACAGAGGGTGCTGTGTCTCTAACCATAACTCCACTTCATACAAATAATCCACTCCGAAGCCTAATCTAGTAAAAAAACATTCCCCATTGCCCACTGTGGCGAGCATAAGACTACTAAATTCACCACAACTATAATTGCTTTGGGAAATATAAGAGCCAAATGGAGTCCGAAAGACCATCAAGAAGAAAGGCAATTCCCTTAGCAAGTGGAAGAGATTATCAATTCTATGATGTCGTTGAAAAAGAAACTCTTGTTTTGAAATCCTTAGAAAACTTGCAGCCTTGCACCACTTTAGAGGATTTGCTCATGTGCAACATGTGTCGATATGCATTAACATACATCTAGTCTCTCCTGAGTGTTCTTCTCATCCATTGATCAGATTTTCAAAACTGATTATGCCATTTTTCAAACCCTGTACGGCAGAAACGGCAGTGAAATTCACAACATGGACAATCAGAGAGAACAAAAATCCACAGCAGTGAAGAAAAGAACATAATGTCTGACTTTAAAACAGCAAAAGTGAAACAGCCCTTACTCCTGCTGCGGCTCATTGACCTGCAGTGGCTCTGCTGTCACACACTCAGAGGACACTATCCACTTACACCCCCAAAGCCTTTGCTAAATTTGTGCAACAGTGACTTCTGAAATGAGAGAGTGAAAATTTGACATAATACAATGTGGCATTCTCATTTAATAACCGACTGACTAAAGCTTCCAGAGGGCTACAGATTAATAAGTGGTAGCATTCTTAGAAAACGGCAAAGAGAGAGGAAACTGCTCACAAAGTTAAATTCATCATCAGATCATAATGAGCAGACATTCATTACATTTTAAACATGTCTAATGCATTTTAGAGTGTCTCAAAATAAAAGCGGATTTTACTCCTCTCCTTGCGACAGAAAGAAGAAGAAGTAGTTTAGCATTCCTGCTGCATCATATCAGAATTTTAGCATTCCCTGAGCTCCTGGACATCAGAGGAGCTGCAATCATTTCAATACATTTCTATTAAATCTAAAAGTTCATCAAATGTCTCTACTGTCATGGCTGATAACAATAATTACTTTGATTTTCAGGAAAACACCAAAAAGGATCTGGATGCATAGCTAATAATTCACAAGCATGTGTGTCCTCATTAACATTTCCCACCCTCCCTCAGAGTCTACAGTGTGATTCACTGAGAAGCTCTTCCCTGCGCATTTTAAAATCAGCTCACGCCACTGAATATTGGAGTAAAGAAAGTCTTGCCTCTAGTTATGGGGTCACTGAAACCAATCATTCCCATCGCTAAATGAAGCCCCGTTAACTTCAGACCTGCGAGTTAAGATAACAGCCGCAAATTGATCACATTGAGCCATTATGGGGAACAGTTATTCCGTTGCCTGATAAAGTGCAGACTTGTGGGTAAAAATCATTAGTACTCAGCAAGTGCGCTGAATAATACATGACTTCCAAGCATAAAATGCATTTAAACAGTATTTAGTAATAATGATTGTTCAGAGGATAAAGAAGGGGATCTTTCTTGAAATTCACGAGGCGTGGTACAGATAGCATGCAGCGTCACTCTCCCAATGAGCCGTGGTGAATTTAATGGCAGCAATGTGCTGATTTTACCGAGTGTGAAGATGACTGAACGTGGTATGAGGTGGTGGAGCCACCGTGACACTTTTACAATTCCACGGTCTCCTCAGGTAAGCTAGCGCCATGCATCACAAACTGCAAACAAATTGCAATGCCACTCGTCAGGTGAGGTCTGTGCATTGTTTCCACTACATAACATCCCTGCACAGTCATTTTGTGAATGAGGCGATGGCGGTTCCGAATGGACTGGGGGTCCTCTCGTTGGAGCAGCACAGTTTGAGTTCTCTGGCAAATCCACACTATCCTGTAATTTTGCTGTCCTGCCACTCCCCTTTCAGCTATTGAGCGCTGCAATTCAGCACTCTACTCCCCGCAGGAACTCTGCTTGACTGCTGAGTGATGGCAAAGCAATATTTTTGTATTGGAAACAAGCCGCGTGTAGTTGTTTTTTTTCCAAGAGGAGCCCTCCATCATATCAACAACATTCCACTCCAAAGAGCTTCTTCATACCTCAGCCTTGTCCCTCGATGCATGTTGTACTGTACAGACATCCACACAGATCCCAGACAAATTGGCTTCATTAGCTCATGGAGAGCAGGGACACGTAGAAGTGGATGATGGTGAGATCACTGCACAGACACCGTCAGTGTGTGTGTGTGTGTGTGTTGTTCAGTCCTACTATCAAGTGCAATGGGGGGCTCTGTTCAATACAGCAGCGAGCCTTGATTGTTGGAGTTTCAACACCAGATGGTGAAATTTGGAAGAGAAATTCCAAGGACAAATGAATATACCACGAGGATGTTTTTGATGAGCAGAAGATCAGAGTGTGCCTCACTCGCTGTATTTACACAATATTTATTTATCTAACAATTGTGTACCCTTTTAACGAAATGTGTGGCGTCTGGGTTGACAGGGGGGCGCAGGAATACAAGTTAAACATGTTGCGTGGACTGAAAAATTTCGTATGGCTATGTGAAATACACAAATCAGCCTTAATATTAGAAACACCCGCTGAATATTGTGTAGTTCCCATTTTTGCTCTGCGATACATTGTGTGTTCTTACGCCTTTCTGCCAGAAGCAGCAGCGCATGTCCATAATATACATGTATATAATTACATATAAATATTAATGCAAGCTTTGGGAATGTTTATAGTCTTTCATTTTTGAGGTTTTTCTATTGGTGCAATGATCAGAAAATGAAGACAAACTAGGTATTAGTCGCGATAAATAATTATACATATCAGTGCAAGTTTTCAGATACTTGTGCATTTGTACCATCTGCTGTGAAAATATGTATAGTTTTGTACTTTACTGATATTGTTTTTCCCTTACGCATCTTTTATTTCTCGTGCCTTTGCGTGCGTTTTTGAATTGTGGATTTACTTTGGATTTTATTTTTGTTGGAAAACTCTCACTACAACTAAATTGGGTTTATGGACCTTGAGACATTTTTGCACCCTAGTAAGTTATTAAATAAAATTTTGAGCTCTTTGCCTCCTGTCCTATTTGAGCCCAAATTTTGAGCTTAACTACGCAAACAAATACTATTTAAAAAATAAATAAGTCCAAACTACAACAAATTGTCACTTCCCAGTCTTTTAAAAAGCATTTTTAATAAAAAATAATGTGTTGTGAAATACGCTGGCTTTTCAAGACCTTTTTATTTTCCAGGAGGCTTGTCTACTTGGCAGCAAAAAGCTTCGGGCCAAGGAAATATATTTACTAATGCATGCAAACACAATGTTTTAATGGAGGGGGAGAAGAAACAAAATAGAAAGAGAGTCAGAAAGAAAAAAAATTGTCTGCATCTCAAAGGCCTTGGGGGTAAATCTGCAGCAGAGCTTTTTGATGGTAATGTTGCTCTCTAATTTAACACAGATATGCTGCCAGCATTTGCTATTGCTGCTGCCACAGATGCGGCATGTCAGTGAGGTCTGAATGAGTGGAGCGCTGCAGAGACAAATGGAGGATGTTTAAAGACAAGGCCGTGGACTATGTATTCTGTCCACCTCCATACGTAGTCCGCACAATACGGACGACTGAGGAAATATGCTTTGTCACAATGTGACTGCGGAAAATAAATGCATCAATCTGTGTAGAGAGGCTGTTAGGGAAATAGCTGTGGCCAAGGCCCTGGGGTATCAGGGATGGAGGCTTTAACTCATTTGGTTGGTCACCTACTATAGAGGAGCTGAGCAAACAATGTGCTGTGCATTTTTCTCCGATCAAATAGTTAACTGTGAAACTGATGAACTAAGCTTTTGAAATGGTATCATTCACATTTATTCAATTTAGGGACAACTGAGCCCTTCTTTCTAGGTTTTAAAGGTGCAGTGTGTAAAATTTAGTGACATGCATTGGTTAGCTCCCAGATTGCAACCAAAACTGCACCTTCTCAGCTCATCCCTCCCTATCCAAGAATCTACTCAAAAAGATCAAAATGTCAAAATGATGTACTTTGCTAAAGCTATGGTTCAAAGAGCCTACATGTAAGATAAAACATTTTTTTTCTTATTATTTGCTGTGCACCGTCGGTTCTCAATGCGATAACGCTCCCCAATGCAATGCAGTCAAAATGTTGGTTTCCAGTTGCGGGGGCCCATTCTGTCCTCGCCCAGGAAGCAGAGGAAAGAGAATACAGCAAGCAGTCGGTCCGAAGCCCCTGGAGGCAATTCCCTTCACCCCCAAAACGTTAGAAACTGACCCAAAGCCAGTTATTGTGCATCACTGCAAAGAAAAAGCACCGAGTTGGGGGCGGCCAGCAACATAGGAAGGTCCCACGAAGGAATCCTCCCACGAAATGCCGCCATCCCTTGCATGCAGAGTTGAAAAAAGTTCATCAGTAACAACTTAGTCATTATTATTTTGTTTTTTAAATATGCAATGTTTCACCATCATCATCTCTAACAATACAAGCAAAAAAAAGCCCCCTCAAGAGCCAGCTATTCAGCTTTTCCATTAAGTACTAACATGGCAGTGCAACACGGCGACCACAGTGGAAGAGGAACCACTCACTCTGGAGATAAAAAGGGCACAGACATTTTTATTTTTATTTTCAGCTGGTTGAATATTTAAAGTAACACTCTTACATTTTACAAACTGCACCTTTAAACTTGCAGTGCAGAACATCTATCTCCCCATTTTTGATTTTTAAGCAAGATTCCTCAGAAAACTACAAGCTGGATTATCACAAAACATAAGTCTACAAATAATGATGAAGAAGAAGATGGACATGGTAAACAGGACAAAAGCTAAAGCATGTCTTTCGCGCGCCCGAGCACCACCTACAGCTCCTCTAGCCTGGAAAACTATTTCTTTCAATTTACATCTTATATACCCAATCATCACGAGCTGATCAGGTTATAGAGTGAGAGAGAGTGAGTCCTTTTTATTTGCACACCTGCTGTTCTTAAGCTAAACATCCTCATTGTCATTCATTTTGTTGATGCACTCTGTTGTTTGTGATACGTTTTTCTAGTCTTAACCAATTTCATCAAGGTAAATGATGAAACATTTTCCATCTAGCCATTTCTGACAGTCTGTCTGGAAACCAAGGTAGGCAGACAGAGTATGGACATTGTTTATTTTCAAGTTTATTTTTGTGCAAAATAACACGCCGGTCGTGAGGAGATGAGTAAAGCATGGTGAACGGGATCAGCATGAGAAATGAGTTGGTAAGATTCATTTTAACTGACTACATCCGTCTTTTGCTAATTCTCAGTTCCTTTTCCCTTCACTGTCACTGCTCATATTCCATCACGTTGAAACAGGCCAGGCATCACAGTGCTTAGCCCACAACAAATAAAACCCACAAGAGAGATTAGGGGGCTGAATAAGCCAGCACTATAGCACCAGCTTCGCTTTCTATTAGTTTGTCCGCCTCAACTTTCTCTCATAGATTATTCCAACTAATGACCTTAGAGAGTTGAAGATGGCATTTAAGCAGGCATTTGGGAAGTGCATGCCTTGGCTTCTTCTTCGCTCATTCTATAGCAGCTCTCCTAGTGTCTTCCATTTATTCCTAGCAGTTAAATGAGAATTGCAATTAGCAGCTTATTTAGTTATTGCACTACCTTCATTGATAAGAAGGGACAGGTCCTCTGGGCAATTGCATTTATTAGGTGCGCATCAATGTTTTTCGCTGCAGGAGACCCTGGTGGTGCATTCCCTACAAAACAAAGAGCTTCAGTTTCCAAACCTCCTCCACTCGAATAAAGTGGGTGTGACATTTAGCTATGCAAAAACCACTGTGCTTTATTCAAAAGTTTGGCCCTAAACAAATGTCAGCATCAGAAACAAGCATATGCTGTTATGAAACAGACCAAGGAACAGCCAGACCGGATTTATTGCCTGGTTTGTAGAGCAGATGTACAGCGTACTACAGCCAACTGTAGTACGCTTCATTCAAAGAGGCAAAATTACGGCCCCATCCGAAGAAAGAACTGAAAGTGTGGTTTACCTTCAAAAGAAGACACATCGTCCCGCAGTAGTCTTCTTCAATCTGCAGATTAATGTTCATTTTGTAATGAAAACTAAGGATTTTTTAAATTAATAAGATGACGACTGAGATGAGATTGATGTCATCCATCACTAAAAAACTGTTTTATTGCTATATTGCTGACTCAAAAAGACGAGACTTTCGGAAAAGAAAAAAATCTCCCCCATGTGAGTAAAATATTATCAGTTAGACTTAAATGTGATATATGCAAGATAGAGGGGGCTTGCAGGCGTCCTCGTACTAATCTTATCCTCGACCTGGACAAATCGAACCATCTAATAGCTGGTTCCCTCCAAAGTTTCCCTTGGGGTCGGTTGGTGCTCAGATTCGCCTGGCCTGGTTTCTGAGCCAATCTCACTAGGATTGAGATCGTGCGTGTCAAAATAAATAAGTAAATCAGAAGATAGTCCACTTCTGCATGAATTCGTTAAATTGACATAGACAAACAAAGTATTCTACAAAACTATTTTCTTCACCTGTTTTTCATGATGATTAAATGCATATAAAGTCAAAAAATAAGAGTAAAGAGTAAAATGACAAAAAAAAAGTTTATCGGCTGGACTAGATTGTCTGAAAATGATCAATCATCTCATACCTTAGAAAACAAAACACTTTCCATTGTCTATAACATTACAGATTTACTGATTTAAATTAAAGACTATTATTGTAACCTTAAATTTGCCTTCCATTAAAGGTTCTATGTTAATACAACTTTACCGGTTCAGTTTCTATTCAAGGTGAATAACAAGGTGCATGGCTGCATTCTGATAGAGGTTAGACAATAAATGTAGTCTGTGATATATGATTGGGCCAACTCAAAATACTTTTAATACTTAGTGTTCAATTTACAAAAATGAAAGAAAACATGAATAAGGATATTAATTATTTTCTCATAAATTGGACAAACTACATTTTTGACTGAATGGGGTTTATGAAAAGTTTAGGGATTACCCAAACTGTGACTAACTCAAGGGTTCATCCTGAGGGGGCTCATATGTCCATATCAAATCTAATTTGAGTCCATCCAACGGTTTTTAGGGTGTTTCCGTCTGCATCTAAGCGGTGGGTCAGTCCATGGCTGTAAGCGTGCATGTCTAAAAAGGGAACTGTCAAAGTCAAAGCAGCGAAAGCCAAGATAGTCCGACTTTTAGCCTAAAATAGCGCCCCACTGAAAGTGCTTCCACCCCATGCTGTCAGTTATTAACTCTGATGGTCTGTTAAAAACGTGTGGTTCCCTCCTGCTAACTTCTCAGACTTCAGAGAGAGCTGCCTCTGGCCTCGGAGACATTAAACAACTTCTGACGTTACCCCTTAATGAGTCCTATCAGTCATTTTAGTTCCAACAAAGGAAACTCCCTCAGAAGACACTGTTCTCTAAGGATGTAGGTACATGTGTAGTTCACCACAGAGGACTAACACGGGTCTATCAGGGAGCAGGGAAAACACAGGAGCTTTAAAACGTGGGCCTAATGCTCAAACCGAGCAGCGACTCCAGTGTGAAGAGCATCATGTGTTTCATTTGTTAGGTGATTAATGAGCGTCTCCCTGCAGTGTGCGCTGCAGAGAAATTGAGTGCCTCCACGCTATCTTTACATTACAATCCTTCCTCTCCTTCCTCAACACTCATCCTAAACATAATAAATGATGGTCTCAGCCCATTCTGCTTTGGAAGCACATCCTGTTCCGTTAGTGCGGCGAAATGAATCTACGTCCATAATGTGCTACATGCACATTTAGTTTTGTATCTGAAAAAAACATCTGTTTGACTTCATCAGGCCAAAAGCACCGGCGCAGAAATTACAGTTTCCTCGTTCCACCACAAATATTACCATTTTCAATCTGTTGTGTGGCGCTACGGCAAATACAAGCGACACAACTTAGAGGGCGTTAATAAATCATGATTATGAAGCACGATTGGATGCAGCATCCATGGGCAACCGCTGAATACATCCAATCCCGGTTCTGTCTGTGGGCACGTTCTGTATGATGATACAGGTCGTTAAGTAATTATACAGCAATTAAGATTGTGAAAGGAGAAACAGCAGTTTGGTCCGCCCTTGTGGTGACAACCGATGAACAGGGTAGGGTGTCTCTAATCTGCTCACTTTTATAGCTTCCATTGACCTGAGCTCATAGATTTATGGTGAGCCTCTGCTGTTTGTTTGTTCGGTTCCGTTCTGTTCCGTTCTGTTTTTTTTTTTTATTTCATTAAAGGCAAGCCTTCGGGGCGTCAGAACTGAATGTGCCACTAACAGCTTTTTTCGAAAAAGACAGGTTAATTTTAACTCGTCTCTAATAAGCTCATATTCAAAACAGGAGCTTCATTCCAAAGAAGACAACAGACGGCGTCTGATCCATGACTCAGAGAACACGTCCTGCTCCATGTTTGACACTAATTCGTCATCTATGTGGCACTTGTGCATAAAAACATTTGAAATGCCAAAAGAACATGAGTGAAGAAGAACAGACTGAAATATTTAGCTCCAAACAATTATTAAAAACTGTTTTTGAAGTAACTTTTTAATCACATTTGCAAGCAATACTTTTTCACATTCACTTTTCTTATTAAAAGTTACATGACATAAAGTGTCGATGTACACCTAAATTGAATTATAGACTTAAAAAATTAAACTACATTTTTATCGTGAATCTAAATGTCAAATGTTAAACCTAAATTTCAATCAATGTTCTTTAATCTAAATGTTAAATCTCGTTCCCTCGGTTAAATCTTAAAATCTGAACAAAATTTAATAAACCTAATTTTAATACAAAATAAATAAATATTGAATGTTAATGAAATAGAAATGGTAACGATCTTTGTGAATCACACAACTAATTTAACAAATTTACTTAATGCTGATCAGTGGAATTACCAAAATTAAAGTTGTCCCTTATCCACATGTCCAGCGATGCAACTTTCTTTGGTAAATATTGTGAGGGCGGTTTTTCCAGCAAAAATGGCCACATGTGCCACATATCTTACTGCTGCCTGATGGAAGATGGGTTTGGATGTCACTAAAATCCAACCCTGCACCACTATCTCCACTGTATCACTGGATGAAACCAGGCCTACACTGCAGTCCCCCAACAGCAAGGCTATATCCCTGAAAAGCCAACATTCCCCTGTGTTATAAAAGCAATCACCCTGATTGAATCTTCAAATTAAATATGAAACTAGGTAGGAAATAGTGTTTTTTGTAAAAAAAAAAAGAAGAAGAAAAAACATCATCCATCAGTATAAAGTAAGGCAGATACGAGTTGGATCACCAGTCCCCTCGAGTCAATTCATAGGCACCAAATTTAGACTCCTTTGTAGCAATGGTTGAGAAACTTTGGCCTGACATTTTGAAGATAGGCTCCCCCTAGTGTCAGTAATATACAATCTACTTTTGCTAAAATCAATGCAGTTGTTCCTTGCACGATTGTTACATCAAATATATTTAGAGTAATTGCGTTAACGCGAAGGATTTTCGGCGGGTCTGTTGGACTTGCTGGGCGCGGCTGACACAGCGGCGGTGATGCTTCATGATCCAAAATATCCAGGACTTTTTGGGGATATAAATAGTGGAGAACAATGTAGAAGCTAAAATTTGTTTTCATTTATCATTTGCAAGAGTAGTATGGACAACTGACAAGAGTAACACCATTTTGTGATATTTTACAAATGTGTCAGACAATAAACTGCAGTATTAAACTTTCAGTCCAGATATGTTCCCTTTCAATTATAAGAGTGGGTTGGTGTTGAGCATGGTGAGGTATAACAGAGTTTATATGCCTGATAGCAACATAGCAATTTCCCCACAGCTCCTTCATCAAGGTCTTATTCTCGTACTTCCTGCTGACGAGCAATCCTAATTTGAATATTAGCCAAATGTTTAGTTTTCTAATTGTTAATATGCCATTGTTCATTCCTATAAATACGGTTACACAAAAATAAATGGGCTAAACATGCTGCTATTATTTTCAGCTTGAGCCCATTTACCATCAGCAGCACATACAGACAGATGCAGCTGTGTGCTTGTGAGTGAGTAATCAGTCAAGGACGAATACTTCCTTGCAAAAAGCTGCTACTTTGAGGTGAAACGGGCTAATTAATAAATCATAGTAATTCCTCACAACAACCCAAGCGTCAGCAGATTTGTTCATTTTGCTCAGACCACCCTGAAAACTCACTTATCTTCTGAAGCTTAGAATTTTTATAAAGAAAAGGGGAGCATTCACCATCTTTTCTTTTCTCTCTCTCTCTCTCTCTCTCGGCTGCTCCCTATAATTATTGGCAGTAAATTCTATTCTGCATAAAATCACTTATAAATTGGACAATTTATGAGAGAACAGCAGATTGGATGCCGTATTAATACAAATTATCCGTGAAAGACAGGAGGATACACGACGAGAATGAAAACTTTAGTCTGCAAAGAAGGGAGCCAAGGACACCGAAAACAAAGTCATGGTGACTGGGTAGAGCAGGTGCAACTCTAGCTGAGAGGAAGGAGGAAGCAGGAGACAGCGAGAGGCTGTGTTGGCAGTCTGGGGAACAAAAAGAGGAGGAGAGAAGAAGCGTATCTGTGTGAGGAAGGGAGAGGCATCAACATTGAGAGGACTCATAAGAGACAGGGAAATCTGAAAGCAAATTTGACATCATTACCCACCAGACAGTTAACAAGTCTAATTAGGGGGGGGGGCAGGCAGGAAAGGATACCAGACTCACTTCCCAAGTCACACACGCACCCACCCACCCACCCACCCACAAACACACACACACACACACACACACACACACGCACACACACACGCACACACACACACAAGGCCATAGAAAGACAGACTCAGTCATAAGCATAATACACACTCCCAGTTAAAGCTTCAGGCGTCTTCGAACTAGGTCAGATCTGTGATTTGTTAAGGCTAAGGCTATGAGAGCGATAGAAAAGGAAGAAAGAGATTGAGCCGAGATAAAAGACGGAGGGATGGGACCTTGGATGCGAGGGCGGTCTGCTCTAGGTGGGATGGAGAGGGCGATGTGAGAGCGAGACAGCGTTGAGAAGACTCAAGGAGAGGAAGGAGAGGAGCAGTATATATATTGTACACATTCACGGATACATGCATATAAATAATTGCAAACAGGTTGACATGTTTACAGAGCCAACAGCTGCTGTTTCACTCCTACCATTTACGGGGCGCTGTGGTTAGGATATCAATCCGAGAGAACACTGCAGCTGTTGTTGTTATCTTCCATAAAATGACAGATGCCTTACACACTTTTAGTTTAGTCGGTATTATAAAGATTAGTTGTGGGAAATGACGGTATAGCTGTATTAGTGCTGCCATCCAGTTTGCAGCCTGAGTGATGGCTTGCCAATGCTCCTGAGGGATGACTGAGTTACATTCCCTTGAAGCGATGACTGCTGCATGTCAGTTCTGGAAAGTCTCAGAAAAATACTCCATTTGAACAGACTGCATCTCCCTCTCTGGTCCATCTGTTCTCTCAGGGGCACGGCGACAGAAAATGTCTCAACAACCTCTTATGATCCCTCATCTGATGCAACACTGGCTGAAGGCTTCAGAGGAAAGGCTCCATTGCTTAGCTAGCCGCTTGGATCTGTTTAGTAATGTGTATTAACAGGACAAAACACTGCTGTGATTTCACAGAGTGCAAAGCTTGTTGATGCTTAAACCCGGAATAGTTTTCAGCAGTTTTGAATTAGTAAAACTTTCTACGTTAAGTGAGAAATCACTTTCACGTCAGATCAAGGAGTGCTTTTATGACCTTTTAACAAGACAACCATATCCATTTAATTCAAATGATTAGGTTTTCTTCTTTAAAGACAAATCTGGTGACGCATAATCTTTATTTAATAGCGTATTTGTTCTAGCAATAACATAATTGTTTACTTGCATCACTTTATGGGAACTGCAAACAAAAATTCATGATACATTTTTATGGGGAATTTATTTCCACCTAACTGTGTAGCAGTAAGAAATGTACACTTTATACACATTTCCACTGCTTTATAAGTGCCTTGTTTACTTTTGATTTGGAATTGCACATTAGGACATGTGTTGGAATTGTCTTAACAGAGTATCCTAACAATCAGTTGAATTTTGTCATTTGTTTCAGTATTGCTCTGAGGATGTTGTCAGTAATGTTCTCGTTCGAAGAATTGTGTTGATGAAGGGGATACAGGAGACATTCCTCTTGGTTAGTCATTTCCGTTAATGCCAGCAAAGCCATGCTTATCTGGTGTGTTTGTTTATGTAAGGAGGATTATTTTTAAAAAAACATTGAAATTACATTACTTAAATCGAGTAATTAAGGGGAATAAGTTACCAAATAACATTTTAGGACATGCATTCTGTAATGAAATACATTTGGAAAGTAACCCTCCCAACACTGGCTGTTATGTATAAACAGACTTTCCTATATTCACTCGTTTTTCCTGATTGAGTTATACTCTGGAGTAAAGTATATTAAATTGTATTTCATGTCTTCTACACACTATTTTATGACAAAGACATGCTTTTAAACCCATTCCCATACCTATTATTTAAATTTTTTATTCATATTATAAAAGCTAAACAAACATGTTTGGTTTAGTTTAGTTAGATTATTTGACCTGGGCAAAGGTGTGCACTCCTGACACGTGCTGATGGGATGCCAGTGAAGGAAATTGGCATTATCATGCCTTCCTGACATTTTACGGGCATGATTACAGCTATCTTTATCCCAAATACATGTTTAAACTCTTTCCCTTACCTGTTTCTGGGTGACAGGTTCCATGCTGGTGGCAGCGGCAGGGCACACATGTTGAAAGAGACCCTCTGGCAGGATTTTCCCGGGTGAATCCTGGGCTGCACTGCTCACAAAACTGGCCAGCAAAACCAGCGGGACAGGAGCAAGATTCCACCCACGGGGCTGGAAGGATGGTTGGGCTAGAGGAGATGAAGGCTGAGGTCATGGTCACCTTGGTGACTTGTGATGTGTCTGAAGAAGAAGGGAAAGAAAAGACAGAGTGCTTTTCATAAAACTGATGCTCATAAAGGTCAATAATAAAAAGATAATTGTTGCCTTAGATGCTGGTTGAAGTGTTTAGGACACCTGCCTCTTCGTGGAATTATGGCTATCAATGTGTGTGTGCGTGTGTGAGTGTGTGTGTGTGTGTTTGTATATTCATCCACCCACACGCCCATAAATGCTACACTTAATGCTCACTTGCACTGACTGGTGCGTTCACATGCGCCCACGCACCTCCACACATCGCGGAGGGAATCTTTCATAAAGCAAATGAATAAATCACTGTAGCAGAGCAAAACGGGAAGAAAAGCCGACAGGGGACTTGGTGAAGGTATGTCAGACGTGCATCTCCAGAAGGGTTTGAAGATCCTTCTCTCCGCACATGAATAGTGATAGGGGCAGGCCATCCTCAATTGAATCCCTGGCTCATTGTGCTCTCCAGATCACAGACTCAGATTGGCACTTTACTGTTCTGTGTTACTAATATTTCTGTTCGTACTAACCAGACCATCATAAGTGGGTTCAATAGCTAAATGAATCAAAGTATATATCTTCTTTTCCACAGTCAAAACAAAAATTCTTGTTTAATAAGTACTGCTGTTTCAAAATTATTATCCCTGATAAAAGCACATATTTGCAAATCAGATGTTCTGTGTTGACCTTTGTAAATTTCCTTCAGCAGTCCTTAAGGATTTTATCTGTCAAGACCTCATTTTACATAAAGAACTCCCGCCCAACCTTGAAAACAAACACCACTGTTGAGCCCAAAGGATGAGAGAATCGGTCCTCTAGGCCCATAACCATCTAGATAGGTTTTTTGGAATACTGTTCTGTGGAGTAATGGAATCAAACTGTAATATTAGGGGTAGATCGGTAAGGAGGAGGAGGATGAATGATGCAGATTCTGAGAAGAGCCCCCTACCTGAAGTGAAACATCGGGGCGTTGCCCTGAAGCTGTGAGGATGAGATGGTTTTCATGAAGAACCTAATGTTTGGCCATTTTTGAGGAAGGTGGAGCATCGGTCCCAATGACAGTGATCCCAAACAGACCTGAAAGTCCAATAAGGATCTTTTCCCATTAACCTAATATTTAATGTGGGTTAGTTTTAATTCCAAAAATTCTCCTAAATACTTTGCTTGAGTACAAATTAGAGATACTTAGAATTTGCTTTAGTGTTTATAGCTCCATTATATTTCATCACTACTCAACTAGATTTTTCTGACAACTGTTAGATACTTTTCAGATTACAATTTTTCATACTCTCCACCTATTATCAAATGTGTAGATGTTATTAATGTTATAGAAAGATAGATAGATAGATAGATAGATAGATAGATATGCTGTATATTTATGTCTGTCTAGTTCTGTCAGATTTGAAATAGACCAAGTGTGAATGAATGTGAATGAAAGCTGTATAATGAGGGGAGTCTGACTGCCAGAAACAGTGAGGGGTGAGAAAGTGGAATAACCAGAGGAGAAGACGACCGTTGACTTCCAACAAGGTGTGATCCCACCGTCCCTTCAGCGCTTATGATACTGAGTTCATTTGCACCTCTGAGGGATAATCAGCAGGCAAGCCTGTCCTCTTCCCTCTTCATGAGTCATCTTAGCCTCTATCCTTTACCCTCCTCCACCTCCTGCATCCTGTCAGCTCATTCAACGGGGGAAATGTGCAATTAAAACCGGTTTCAGACACTGGAGCCTATATTTAACTTGATTAAAAACATTTATTTTTGAGTCACGCCTTGCAAGTTCTCTCCATCAATCCTGTCTCCAAGAAACCCTGTCTGAGCCGTCACAATTGTAATTCCCTTCATCGGGGCAAAATTGTGCAGACTTTGACAATTTAGGTGTCCTTAGGTACATTTACACTAAACCATTAAGTCGCTGACTTCTCAAGAACTCCAATGCACTTGTAATGCTCAGTCCTCCAAACTCAATTCATGTGGAACAGAAACTTGAAGGAATTCTCCGACACCGCCGTCAGACCCTGTCAAATGTCAAAATTGTCATTAAAAATAATACAGGTCTGTTTTAAGAGAGACATTTAAAGAATCCATCAGTGTGTGCGAGAAGATAGCTGAAAGGACTCCTTGATGGGGTCTTGAAATTAAAGTTTGACACTCCTCTCGCAGCAGTAAGACAATTATCTCACCGTTTGAGATGGACTTTTATGTGGAGCTGGCTTTAAGGTGCTTTTAAATGTGGCTTCAAATTCTTGAAGTCACACCTTAATTTCATTTTCATTTCAGCCATCATACATCTGCCCGTGTGTCTGTCCTCCTGTCCATCTAAACGTTAATTCTGAAAGTTGATTCTAAATGCAGATATCGTATTTCGATGTTAAATCTAAATAGTAAATCTAAAAGTTTATCACAAAACTAAATATTTAGCTAATATGCAAATTCAGATTTCTAGTCAAGGAAAATACCAAAATAAAAGCTTAATGAAACGATCCCGTTCCAAATAAAACGTTTACATTTAAATTTAATAACCTTAACATTTACATTCCAATTCCAGATTTACCATTTACATTAATTTAAATAAATAAAATAGATTTATTTAAATTTTTTTATAAAATTTTGATTTATTAGTTAACAGTTAGATTTTACATTTACATTTAATATTTAGATTATATAATATTTACTATTTAGACACTTTATTTAACATTAATTTCAGATTTGGAATAAGAGAATTATTCCCTCAATGCAACCACTGAAGAGGCTTTTGGAACCATCTTTGGTGCAGCTTTAATGATTTTTGCAAGAGTGAGTATCTATTTTTATTGAAGGTTTTTGAAATTTTTAAAGATTTTTTTTGGCATTATTTTCCAATTTTTATGCAATGAACTGTCCATCTTGTCTAAACAGTGTCATAGATACATATGGTAACACAAAACCATGCTGCTTGTAAGAATGCACTAGACATACACTAAAACTCACAAATACACAACAATAAATACACTGACGATAATGTTTATGTGACAGTAGTTGTTATAGAAATAAGATATAAAAGACAGGACATCCCTGTTTATATATCGAGCCAAATTAACACTTAATCTAATGTTTACATGTATTAATGGAAGTCTTCAAACACACTAATAAACACTTACAATTCTGTCCTCCGGCGTTGCTTATTCGGAGAGATGTCAGGTTGTTTAGGAGACGTTGGAAATCAAAGGCAGACAATGTAGGTTTGAATCTCACGTCATTTTCATGAAGCCTGGGAAAGGAGAGGAAAGAGAAGAAATACACATCATTTACATCAGGCTGTAAAACACAACAGCCCCCTGTAGTTATGTCCGCTAACGTCTCTCTGACTAAATATGTTTGGATGACTTTAACTTGCAGGAATTCATTTGGTTGAATATTTTAAACTGTCGTCAAAACTGTGCATTCATTATGAAACATGGGCTTAATTTGACAAAACAATTGAAGAAAGAAGCGCAGGTGTGAGGACAACGTACAGTTTTTTCATGACATTTTTAGCAATAGACCTAATATGCAATGCCGGCGGATTTTACTACCATAAATGGATGGATAGATTAATAGATAGTAAAAACTGACTCACATAGCCTGAATGTGCAGCAAAAATTTATGAAAAATGGTCCTGTGATATGAATAATAATGGTAAGAATCAAATCTCTTTAATCAAAAAGCTTCACAGGATGAATAAGAGTCCTGAAGACGCTCATATGAAAATACTCAGTAAAAGTCATAGCGTCACCTACTGGCAACAGGAGGTAGAGTGACTAATATCTTTTGAATAATGTGATTTTGATGCTGTCGTTTCCTTATTCAGGAGGTGACGGATACTAAAGGTCAGATCTGCATTTACATGCTTGTGCTTGGGAACCCAGTAGTGACGGCTGGCGCGCACCCTATCCTCTTTGAAATCTCTTTTAAAATCATATTCTTGAAATTGCGGTTTTTACTGGGGGTTTGGTATGAATTGTATCTCCTCTCTTGAGCCGTTATATTGATTGTCTCTTTTATATAATTTCTTATTGTTTATTTCAGATATAACCTTACAAACATTATCACGGTTTAGCCCTTTAGAACTTTGCTTTTAATCATTTTTATCATATATTATAACGATTAAATATTTTGAGCATTGAGGTTTAGAGTGACTTTTTCTCATCGATATTGTAAAACGATTATGTTTTGAAGAGGTTCAAACAACAAGGGATCAGAAGTTGTTCAACTCTCAAAACTTAAAAAACCAGGTTGAGAATGAGATTATGGTTAAATAAACTTTTAGGACTTGAATTCTAGAATTGAAAGAAAGGTAGTCTTCGATTTGAGTTAACTCAAATTTGAGAGGCAGCAGGGGAACTTATGTTTAATCTTATGTTGCATGTGCATTCAAATGTGGAGACTGGTTAAACACAAAAAACAACAACTTTGACATCTACAAAGCTGTAGGTGGGGTAAATGGGATTGTGTGGTTGTGGCGGTGTTTTTTAGGGCAATTTAATCACTCTCCACAACTAAAAGCATAAATAAACGGCGTGCAACAGCTTGACTTTTTGTGCTAAGCGATCTACAGCACCACCAGCAAACGCACAGGCAATGAGAGAAAAAATGATGATGTGCTGACTTAAACATATATTCAGAGCATTGATCGTTGAACTCTGGCATTTGCTGAGGGATGTTCTGCAAAGGCAAACTGCACAGCTGACAACTGCCTGTTTTACTCCCAGTATCATGCCATCTTTCCTTCTCAATGAGTAGTGCAGTGTCAGCACGAAGCAGGTTACAAAGGTTTCCCCCGGGATCCCGTGACGCTCTAACAGGATGAAGAATATTGGGAAAGACAGTTACAGCTAACGTTTTGTAATTGAGGTGCATAACAATTAATACGTTCCAATGCTAAAGTAAGCCATTTAGTCGGCAGTTAAACATTTTAATACATGTAATGGATTCTGAGTTAAACGGCCCTTTGGGATCTTCCTGTCAAATTAAAGAGCGAGCTATGAAGACAAAACACATGCCACCTGCTGAGGGACCAGTTAGTGCTCCCTCAAAGTGAAAAGACCAATTACAGGGATTTTTCACAATCAGGGAATAATTTTACCTGCCTGTTGCATGTCTAATGCATTATCTTCCATGTCGTTTGGGGAATTTAATCTATGCCCAAACTCCATCAATATGTCTCTTTCCCCTAGCTCATTTTAGACCACTGCTATTGGAACGTAAGAAATGCATACACAGCTGCCCACAAAACCCACTTTGAAAAATCCGACCATTTAGCAATCCTTTTAAAGCCAACATAAACCAACAAACTGAAAGCAAATTAAGTTAAAGACGAAATGTCAATGTCTGGACTAATATTGCATGGAACACTATTGAAAACGATTAGTGGATACCCAAACTGGTGAATATCCATCTGTTTCCCCTTCTGAACTTTTTTTTTTCCTTTTAATCAAAAGCCCTGCTTGAATGCAGATATTCACATGAAGATCAGGAAACGTTGCAAAGCGTTCAACTCAGGGGACACCTGGGAGTATAAGCGGTCGAGATACTATCTTCAAAAGTCCATCAGAGCTGCAAATACTACCAAAGACTTGAAAACTTTGGTCTGGAAAAAGAATAACATTAGGTCAGTGGCATTCACTTCAGCTTTCATGAAGTGCCAAGAAAAGATGCCTGGTTCTCAAATCCATAAACACTATATTTCCTTTCCCCACAGTTTGCCTACTGCGCCAACAGATCAGTGGATGTTTTAATGGCCTTGGAAGGCTCTTCTACATTGGAGCATTTGGAGTCAAAAAGAACATACATATGCATGCTCAGCTTTCAACACCGCCGGGCCGATGTAGCTGATTGTGAAGCTGACAGAGCCTTAGAGTCTCAAAACCCACCTGTAATTAGATTCTGGATTTTCTCACAAACAGACCACATGTGGTAAAGATAGGAAGTAAGCTTTCTGCAGAGCTCACAATCAGCACAGGAACCCTGCAGGGCTGACTCTACACCCTGTACACCCATGGTTGTGTCTCCACCCATGAAAAAAAACTGAAATGCAGATGCACAACTGTTCTGGGGATTACAAAAGGAGAAGAAGCATCACTGTACGTGGATCTGGTGAACCACATCATTGTCTATGGTGAGAACAAAGAACTTATTCTCAACATAGGCAAGACCAAATAACTATTCATGGACTTCAGGAGGAAAGCTTCCCCTCTGCAGCCTCTAACCATCAAGGGGGCATAGGCGGGGCCAGAAGGGTGGCCAGAGGTGGCACGGGCCACCCTTAGAATCTAAGCACCCCTACCAAAGGTGCAACGTGATAGGTCGTTTGTCTTTTCTGTCAATTGTATCATTTGTACACTGTAGTTCTCTTAACCAAAACTAACATTTTACGGTGCTTTGATACCACCAAAATTACCCGCACCCCAGTCAGTAAGACGTTGGACGGACGAAGACAACTTCAGCCAACTCAGTTAGCTTACTGCTAACATATGATGGGAATTTCGATTTACATGCTAACAGAATTAGCAATGACTGTGTGACCGTCAGCAAATGATAAACAAGTATGTACAATTAAACTATTTCACTTTATATACATATTATTAAGTTAAACTTGAGAGAGTGTTTGCTAATGAAACGCCAATCTGAATATTTTTTTAATGATTAAAAGGGGCTCTGTCCAACACTAACTACTGTATTTTCCACATTCAAGAATCACTTTTCATATACACACTAGTGAACACACATCAATCTGATGAATGTTTTCTTACTTAACATATTTGGAAATGGAAATTCATTTTAATATGTAAGTATATATTTATAAACAGTTATTTATTTTGAGATATGGAGTAGATTGAGCTTATGCTTCAGATATTTATTTAGGAACGTCACAAATGATAATTTATTTTAATATGAGAATGAGTTATTTATTTATTTTTATTTACTTAGGTCAAAATAAGACATTTAGAGTGAATATTCATTCATAAATGGTAATTTATTATGATTTGTAAATAGTTCTTTATGTTAACCTAAGATCAAGATGGTTATCAATTTACAGTGCATGGTGTAAGTGATTCACTTTTGTTTGACTAGTTCATTAGTGAACTCATCCGTCACATGCTTTACTGCTCCACCCATCACTGCTTCAAATTTATTAACAATATTGTTTACGCTGTTTTTTACACTGTAAATTATTGTTTACACAACAGTTTAAATTCAGAAACTTTCTCTGAAGTATTCCCTCTATGCTATGCCTTTGTTTTGTTTTCTTGCGTTAGTGTGTTTTGTGTTTTGCATGCCTTTGTATTTGCTCTTACATGCTGCTAATCCAAGAGCTACCGAACTGTCAACAGTGACAATAAAAGTGCTATTCTATTATAATCTACACAATTCTTTATTGGAGCACTAACAGTATTTAAGGTTTAGAGAAACCAATTCTGATATAATGCAGGGTATTCAAGCTCTTAATCCCAAGAGTGAAAGCTTTTTGATTGAAGAGAGAGTTTTAGGTTTGGACAGTCTGTACAAATATGATCTTGAGGATCTCAAACATGAACTATATCAGACAAGGAAGGTTCAGGGGAAAACTCAGTGTGGAAATGACCTGTCCAGTGTTTTGGAGTTTTCTTCTTTCATTGAACCATACAAGGAAGGATTTTTTTCAGATTTTCGCTGTTCTCGCATAGCTGTATGTCTTTCCTATTGGCAGTGCTAGTAGTGAGCGCAGCTCTTCAGTGCTAAAACTTATAAAAAACTATTCATGAACAACTATGAATGATGAGAGGTGTAGTAATACTGGAGTAAAGAGTATTGAGGGGAGGAGGATAGAAACATCATTAAATCTGCATGACTTTGTTTGACCCTTCGCCCATCGTCACTGTAACAGGTATATCTACTTATTTTAAATGTATTAGTATACGTGATGTAAATATCATACCGGTCTAAAACAAGATCTACCGCTGTCATTAATTTTTATGTAGATGGAATTGCAATGCAAAACTATATGGTGGAGAACATTCTTGCTTTTGTATTTTATGTACTATGGGGTACATGCAAAATTTTCTACTCGATAGCACGTACAAGTTGATTATTATGCCCTCCTTTCTACCCAAAATGAAGAGTTTTGTTACTTATTTCATATTTGATATTTAAAGGTGCCACCCTTAACTGAGTTTATGCCCCAACCTGGCCACCCCGTCAAAAAATTCCGAGACCCGCCCCTGCATGGTGGTGGAGGTGAAGCATAACTAAAGGCACAATTTTCTGAGTCTTCATGTTAACAAAACCGTGAGCCGGGATAAGAACACTGTGGTTACAGTTAATAAAAGCTGAGCAGAGTCTGTATTTTAAAGAAGGGCGGACTCAACTGTTGCGCCCTCACCCATATCTAAAAAATTACCCATCAAGATCATTCTCGCAAGAGGCATCACTATGTGGTTGGGAGACCTAGTACAAGTATAAGTCTCTGCAGCCGGTCATCACCATCACAGGAGCCGACCTCCCCTCCATGGACACACCACACACACAACACTGCAGGAAAAAAGCCAAACACCAGCCAGCCCCCCATGTGGAAAAACTCAGAACATTGCCTGGGACATTCCAGGCCGAACAGTATCACCACTCACAAGACGTGCTCTCTCAATTGCTTCTCTCCAGCAACCATCAGACTCATCGCAAAAGAAATTAAAGGGTGAATGAAATACCTCTGTGTTACATGTATTGGCTCTTAGACAAACCTTTACTAGTTAATATTTAAATATCTTTTGCTCCAGTCCTGACGTCATTTTGTTTTTTCCACTGTGCTCAGAATGCCGCCAACGCCTGAGAGATATACAAACTACCGCAGTGCAAGGGTTGTGCCAGGAAGGGCATCCAATGTAAAACCTATGCCAGATCAATATGCACAACATTAAACTGATTTCCAACAACAAACGCTTCAGGGATTGCAAACCAGTAGGGTTACTAATTGGTTGCAATTCTTTTGCTACTCTACTAAAGGCATGTAAAGCAGGTCCTGAATATTTAGAAAATCACTGGGAGTTTAATTCATGAAAGAAACCGAAGGCTCCCACTATTTTCCAAACATGATTAGCGTGGCCTAATAGCAGTAAAAGCCTTATTGTTGTGAATGAGAGCAAGGTTCTTGGCTAAAGCTTATTGCCAGTAAGATGCCTCCCTTCTCCACAGATGACTACCAAAAACTTCTACAGCAGACTGAAGTGCTGGAAACAACTATGTGCCTGCTTGGGGTGAATGTAGAGGTAAACGGACTATGTGAGAAAGAAACCACTCTACCACTGACTCAAAACAGTGAACAGGAGCAGGCTAATAGAAAGCTAATTAGCACCGACAAAACAACCAAAAAGCAAGAGGGCTGTGTAAATGGCAATAAGCCAACTAGTACTCCTAGTAGTCCTGGAACGCTCTTGCCCTGCATTAACATCCAAGTGCATCGGCCTCATGAATGCCTGTACAGAGCAACGTTCAACCGGGGACAACAGTGGAAAGAAGGACAAGCAACAGAACTTCCCAAAAAACAAGGTTGCAACTGGAAAAAAATTTACACGCCTGTTTCGGGACCCTGGATCTCAATCTTGTGCCTCGGATGATTTCAAGTTCAGGTGAACTCTACCTATACTATTCAGGAGTAGGAGTAAATGCATAAATTCATTGCAAGTCAAACCGTTTCCCCAATAATAATAATTATGCTTCTAACACACTAATGCTAGACTTATTCAATGCTAGGTCTTTGGCATGAAAGTTAATTTTATGTTCTTAACTGAAATTTGGTGAGACCAAAATAACCGTGCAGCAGTTCTTATAGAGTCAACACCTCCCAACTTTAGCTTTGTGAGCAAAACAAGAATGCACAATAAAGGAGTTTGAAATGCCATATTGTTTAATGATTCCCTCCAGTTTAAACAGATATCTTATGGAAAGTTCACTTCTTTGGAATATGTCGTTATGCAGCAGAACTTCTCATCTCAAGCTTTGTTCCTGAATGTCCAAAAAAAAAATCTACAAGTTCATTATGACATCTATAAAGAGAGACTTTACATTTATAATTCAGAACTGAGAAATGCAAGGCGGTCCTTCATTTCTAACATCATCACCATAAAAAACAATAATGCCGGTGCTCTGCTTACTACTGTCGACAGGCTAACAATATCCTCCTGTGTCAGTAGCATCTGAACTTTTATCCACCAGGGCCTGCAATGAATCTGCATCCTTTTACACAGAGAAATTCACAAAATCAGATAAGCAGTCTCTTCCTCCTCACCAGGTACAAGATAAGTGTTGTCCTCATGTCATCTTCAACCTTGTTCACACAACATTATACAATTTTATCCAATAAACCAGACATACCTTGAGGACATTGTACAACATCTAAAATTCTCCTCCTGTAGCCTCGACATTCTGCCAACAGGCTTTGTCAAAAAAGTTTTCAGATTGTATGGTATCTGAGCTTTTCAGATCGTTAATGCATCTCTTTTTCAGAAGTCTTCCCACATGCCCTGAAAGCTGCCGTCAACAAACCACTCCTCAAAATCTAGACGCATCAATAGTAAGTAGTTATAGATCAATATCAAATCTTCCTTTCATGGCTAAAATAATTGATTGATTGTTTTTTCAACAATTAGTGGTAGAAGTTCAGTTTTAGCTTTACTGGATCTCAAAACTGCATTTAACACGATTGACCAAAATATATGACTAGACCCACTGGAAAACTAGGAAGTTATTTCTGGTTCAGCAACAAAGTGGTTTGAATACTAATTAAAAGACTTCTTTGTGGAGTTCCCCAAAGCTCCTTCTTTGGGCCTCTTTTGTTTAACATCTGCATGCTTCCACTGGCTCAGATCTTTGATGGCAACAAGATTCATTTCCATAACCATGCAGATACGCAGAGTGCATCAAGTAAGTCAACCATGGGATGTGCCAGGATTTTCCTTCAGCTAAACAATGTCCAAACTGAGGTTGTAGTTTTTGGAGATAAGGAGGAAAGGTTAAAGGTCAGCGCTCACCTTCAGTCTCTAATGTTAAAAATCGCAGAGCAAGCCAGAAATCTTAGTGTAGTCATGGACTCTGACCTGAGTTAGAGGTTAACTCCTCTTAATTAGAGGACTGATGTCTCAGCAGGATTTGGAAAAACTAGTTTAATCATTTGCAGTCTCTTCAGCCGAATTCACTGCAGCATCATTTCCTCTGGTCTTCCGAAGAAATCAACTGACAGCTGTAGCTGATTCAGAAAACTGCTACCTTAGTCCTCACTAAGACGAAGAAAGTGGATCATATCAGTCTAGTTCTGAGGTCTTTACAAAGGTTTTATTGTCTTTCAGATTATTGATTTTAAAATCCTGCTGCTGGTTTACAAAGCACTAAACAGTTTGGAGCCAAAGTACATCCCCGATCATTTGTTATGTCATGAACCATCCAGACCCCTCAGGCAATCTGAATCAGGTCCCTAGGGTCAGAGCCAAACATGGAGAAGCAGCGTTCAGTTTTTATACACCAAATATTTGGATAAGCTCCCAAAAAACTGCAGGACGGCTCCAATTCTGTCCTTTAAAACAAATTCTGTCTTATTTACTTATAACAGTCTTATTTATTGCTGCCTTTTATTAAATCGTATCCATTCCTAATCCTGTACAATACAGGGTGTGACGGTGGCAAAGTTGGTAGATTGTTGTCCATTTATCTGAAGGTTGTTGGTTCAATTCCCAGCTGCTACAGTCCACATGTCGAAGCTTCCTTAAACAAGATTCCAAACCCCATGTTGTAAGTTGTTACTGTGTTTTTACAAATAAAGATCACGCTTATTATTTAGAACAAGCGAAAGCAAGGGAGCGGCAAGCCAAGCCATCAAAGCTAGATGCCACCAAATCTTACACACTTTAGGGGGTCGGTTCATTTATAACATTTGGTAATGTTTTCACATTTAAAACTTTGGGAAAATGGGTTCAAGAGTGCCATCTATTGAAATTGCCGCTGTTACTGTCTAACTGTCTAGGGAGAAAATGGGGTTCATGGTTATAATTCAAGGAACCCGCAACACATACACTGGTGGAGTAGTCCAGGGTCCAATTGCTGGATGACTACTCTACCTCGTGAGTTACAGCAGCCCCTTCCCAGTCCGTACGCTACGTGGTGTAGATGATTTGAAAAATCCCAACGCCATCTAGTGGCCTGGTAAATGTACTACAACATCTACAAACGTTTTTGCAAATCTGTGTGCACGTGAATCGTTTTCTCCGCATCATTTTATAAACTTTTATAAAACGTATATGATTTTTATTTTTTATCAAGATACTCATCAAGAAAATGGGCCTGATACTTTTTTTTAAACCCTGATTAAGTACTGATAGATTCAAAACTCTACTCAAAAATGGTGTTTGATATGTGAACTTGATAATTGTTGGCAAGAACCATAATGATATTCGAGTGTTTGATGACCACTATTTTATTATGTCAACATTTCTCAGTCCACATCCAGTCATTTTCTTTATTCTGAATGTGACCTCTGTATTGGCCTTCACATTCATATTGTACACATGAGAACCAGTCTTTTTATGTGTGTGCATTCCTTCCTTGCCACACACACACACACACACACACACACACACACACACACACACACACACACACAGCGTTGATGCGGCATGTACTTGTTCCCTGGCCTGACATGTATGCACAGTAATAAAGAGAGGCAATTACAAACTGGGGTTCAAAGCCATGGTAATAGAGCTGGTCAGACAGCGATAAGCAGAGTGTGCATGAAAGTGAACAAATTCCCAGTCCGGCTTTCCCTAAAGAGCATCAGTGTCCCTTTTAATCAGCACCAAGCAGAGAGCGGAGAGCTAGGCTGTAATTAAGCCTGTTCCACTAGGGATGAGAAGAGATCATCAGGAGAGCAAAGCCCGGAAGAATACTGGACACACGTACACGCTGTCACACAAGCACCCATCGGGAGAGAGGAAGATGGAGACCCAAGGTGAGAGGGAGGGCGCGACATAAACGGTTTGTGAGTGACCGAGAGAGACAAACTTGATGTGTTCGTGAAGGATATGAATGCTGAAAAATAAACAATATATTAAATCTAGAATTAAAATCTCTATGTAGAGACTTTATTAGCGTAGTGAATTTGGTCCAATCTGACTTTGAGAAAAACTGGACACATTTTAATTAGATTGTCTGTAAATATCACTAGAAACACACACCAGTTGGCGTCACACCAGCTCTGAGTGTATGGACAGAAATGGGTCTGGTCCATATTATTAAAATGAGCATCATAAATGAGTTATTCCAATCAAAGCTATGTGTTCGCATCAAAGTTTGATTCTTCTAAACAGCTGATTAAAGTGTTAAAATATCAATGAATATTTGCATGTTTGAGTCCAATGTTCACCTTCAATATAAACCCAGACTGCGTTCTTATTACTGTTGCATTTTATATTTACGGGTTACACGCTCCAAAATAGTAGTTCATTCAGATCAACTGACTGAACTATTGATTCAGTCAGTTGATTCTACGTTTAATCAATGCTAAAGAAATTTAATAACTTAGCTTATTATTTCATATTTGAAATGTTTCATATTTATTTCAACTAAAGTACTGGAGTAAATATGTCATGTTAACATAAAATGTGTTCATCTGGTTATATATTCAAAAATACCTGTATAAGGTTTATGAATAAATTCCTGAATTATTAAATTCTATAATTTATTCGCATTGACTTTGGACATGGCCCGCCTCTTGTTTTCCTGTATGTGTGTGTGTATTGCGAGTGCAGGCCCACACACCTGGCTCTTGGCTTGGCTCCACACCTGAGCTCAAACCACCTAACGAGCAGCAGTACATCAACCCTGGCTCTCCGCCAGCTCTTCACTAGATTATTCAGCTACACACACGGTGACCAAATTCGCTTTTCTAGTCTAATTTAGTGTAAAGATTTGCGCTTTGTGTTTTTGTACCAGGCTGACTGATAATCTCTTTGTGCTCAGGATCTCTTTGCTAGCCAATACGTTCAGCCATTGCCACCCATGCTTCCCCAGTGCAGACGAACCTGAGCCTCAGCCAGACCCATCAGTCAGCGGAACAACCCGGCCTGTTGTCTTCCCTCATCATTCTACCATTAATATTATACAGGTAATACATTCACCTCCATTACAAACACAATAGTACAGGAAAACACAGGATTAAATGTGACCCTTTATACGTAAATTGACAAATTATGTTTTTGAATGTAAGGTCTTTTAAAGCACAACTCCGCCTACACCAGTGGTGCATTAAAATGAGAAAAAGTCTTTCAGAGGTCATAACTACAACACTTGTCATTGTCATTCATACTGATGGTGGTTGCTTCCTCAAACCCGGTTTTGAAGGCCAATCAAAATAAACATATGAATTAACATTCCATTCAGCCTCCAGAGGTTAGGTAGTGAGTTGCGGACATTATTATTAAACCACGCACGGAGATGTAGTGCAATATAAATGAGAGGAAATTTATTGACCAATAATCCTTTTGACTTTTCTATAAAGCAAAATATGTCAAATACATAAAGTTTAAACTGCAGTGCAGTTGGAAAACTGTTGCACTCCGCCATCTAACCCAAGAACAACATGTTCAGTCACTGAATTAATAGGTTACCTATGGATCTGCTATTGGTGCAAAATCAATGATGAGCAGCATCAATACCACACAGAGATGGAGTTATCAGATTAGTAACTGTTGCGAATAAAGACTTAATCTGCCAATATGCTCTTTGATGGAATTCTGACCTCTTCATTTATGCCAAAACCTCACATATTTGAATGATCTGTGTGAAGGAATTGTCTTCTGTATCTCTCTCTGAATTAGTCAACGGTTTAGGTTAGAATACCTCCATCATCTGTTCCCTTAATACCCAGATCAATTTGTCTCCATTATAAACAAAACTATATGTTCCATCAACATTTTAAGACGTTAACATACTTCATGTGGCTGCCAAGAGCCAATAGAATCCTTAGGGTTACTTCATGTTAAAGGTAATGGGGCTTATCAGACTCTGTGTGATACTCAGAACACCAGGCAAGGTCTTCAGAGTTGGCTTGGCGTCACACTGTGTTCCAGTGGTGGATTTAGCTATGGCTGCCATGGGCAGTCGCCCAGTGCTTTGTCTTACCCGGGGCCGGCATGGCGCATGCATCAATTAAAAAAAAAAATCCCTGATCTGTTTTCCGATCGCTCATGCTGCACGTCGTGTTAATTATTACGTCAACATGTGGGTCAATGTAGGTGGTCAGTGCCGGTGCCGCTGTATTTTGTGAGCAGACAGGCTTCTTCCTGCAGAGAGGAATCACACTGTCAGAGGTGGGGGATGTGGGGCGGAGCACAGCGCAGCAGGTAATCGAAATCGATCAACAATAATCCATCGATTTACCCCAAGACATCGTATCCCTTGCTCCTCTTTTCTTTACTCAGTCGCCCGTCAGATTTAGCTTTCTTGTCTATATATTCAGCGGACCCTCACTATGATTAGCGTCCGTGAATCGTGACAGAAATAAACTGGGTGCCAGATGCACCGGGTTCCCGCACCACTACAAGCACTCTGCTGACAGCTACAATTTGACTCAAACTCTGTGAAGGTTTTCATGAGAGAAATTTCTTTAAACACATTTTGCAGTTAAAAGAGAAACATTTATCAGTCAGTTTTTAAAAGTAGTTGAGCATGTGAGTGTTTCCTTATGGCATAAATATTGTGCTTACATGCAGGAGACCCACACATATGGTTATGAGCAAAACAATGAAGCCTCCCCGCCCACTGCTTCCAAGGGAACACAATGTGAATAGAGGGAACATGAGGGAGAAGAGTGGATCCTAGCTTACATAAGCCATTCACCTCCTCCTTTCATCAGTCAGCTCTGTTCATTTCCCAGCACTTGAAATGTTCTTTGCACCAGATGGGAACATTTTAACATTTTTATACACAACGAGTGATTGCACACATTTTTATTGATGTGTTTGCGTCCGTTTTGCAAAGCAATTAAATACACGCATTCCCATTTTATAAGTTTTATTCCTACGTTACATCAGATTGGTGTAAATTACACAAACCAGATGGTCGCGTGGATTAATGTGTGTGTGAGGAGGCTCCGACAAATAAACAAATTGTTAACATTTTTGCATGAGTGTGAGCGCGTGAGAGACTGAAAGAGAGAGAGTGAGAGAGGAGGACTGGCACTGCACACAGAGTGCATCTGTGCATGTACCTGAGAAGTGTAATGAGATCTGTGCAGAACTTCTCTAGAGAGGAAAACTTAATGACTGTCTCTGTCCTCCAAGCTCTAGTGCATTTCAGAGAGGGGACCAAAGACTTTCTTTTACCGGGGCTTTTGGTGCTAAGGGGAAGCTCATTATTGGTGGGCAGACACCAGAGAGAGACATTTGTGGTATTGGATGAGACAAAAAAATAAATCCAGCCCATGAACTGGTCGTAGGGGCTGGATTCTTTATTGGAGCAAGAAAGTGTGCCTTTGCCCCATAGTAAGTATTATTTAGAAATCAAAAAAAGTTGGAACACGTTCAAAGCGTGTTCCAACTCTGATAAAGAAACAGAAAAAGACTCGGGTGACTGTGTAAACGTGGGTGTTGGCAGTAACACCAGTATCCCTTTAATGTCTTCATTTAAATTAATACCATAGAAACTCTTAATTTACCAAAAAATGACAAGTTGTGTGGTCTAAGAATGCTTCTGTTTAAACTGTTAAAAAAGATTCCGACTTACAACCCTTAATCACTTGATACTATTATACTATTATATTTCATGGTAAATAATCCATTTTAATTTGAGCAGCTCAAACTTCTGTTATGGATTTCGTTTAGAAAAAAATATAACCCTTATTAGGAATGTTTCGGTTCTATCTTGTTACATAACTTTGTTCAGTAAGTCCAGAAATTCTTTAATATGCCAAAATTAACTATCTTCTTGAATAGGACTTTCTGAATGTCATGGTAAATGCCACCTCCTAGATTGCTCCTCTGACATCTGGTGTTCTTCAGGGCTCCATCCTCGATCCCTCACTAGGTTCAGTCACATTTTTCATTAGGAAATAGTAACTCAGAATGTGCTCAATCAATCAGTTGAGCAGTATTTACAGCTGCAACTTACATTTCACAAAAAACAGTCCCTACAGAAAACTTTATCAACAGTGATTGCCTTTTGGATTTGGCCTTTAAGTCAAGTCTTCACGTCTCCTATTTGTTCAGATGTCATAAAGTTTATCCTGGACTGTACCAAGCGTTAAGTAACGTTTTTTTGTCAAGAAAAGACAATACAATTGATCAAAGACTGGCCGAAGTTGAAAGCTGTTGTGTGCAGACCATAAGAAGTCAGCTGAAAAATGTTGACTCGTTTCTGAGAGTAAGAGCACAGGAACAAGTGAAGGAAAAAACGTGAACGCGCTGACGACATGCTTTGGAGGGAAATACAAATCTAAATAACCAAACGCATCGAACCACACAAACATAGATGCAGGATTATAGTTAAAGTCGTACGATTTATCTAGACTTTTGAATTTGGTGTAGTGATCAATGACTGGACCACAAATACGTAACAGGAAACAGGAAACAGTTTTCAAGTCATAGTAATGCGCAAGAGACCAAGATAAAAATGATCACAAGTCTCAGATCTGTAGAGCCATGTATGTTAAAAAAATTAGAGACACCCTAAAATTGTGAAAAATAAATTACGTTTTATGTGATGTTGAGTAAACTCACAAGTGACTATTCATTTACTTGAAAGCTAAGAAACACACATTATGCTTTATTAAAATATTGCATGAGGAAGAGATCATAAACATTCTTATACTTGTGTTTTTAGTATTTTTTAGGGAAAAAAACAATGTTTGAGAAGTTAATCCATAAAAAATATTACAGGAGTTAATTAAATGATACTGTAGGTTTTCTGTGCACGCATTATAAAATCGGTAATATAGTACAACAAATATCACAATGCACAGCCTTAATAAATCTGAGGCAGAGAGGTAGGAGTGAGGTGGGTGTGACGTTTGGATGTAATCCTGGATAAACTGAAGAAAATGGATGGATTGGTGGATGGATTTTCAATTTAGGGAGACATTAGTTTGTTGTTTTTTTCAATGTTGAGCCGTGTTTCAGAAGGTTTTGCTCAACGCATATGTGAGACGTCCAGCCAGACATTGGCATCATTTGTGCAATACAAGACGCCTCTATTGCTTGCTAAACCCCTGCTTGCTATTTCAAATGACACACCATAACTATGGGGTTCAGTTGTTGTTTTGTTTAGCATAAAAAAAACATCTTAAAGGTTTGTATAAAAATTGTTTCAGTTTGCAGACAAAGAACCATACAGGGTAAGAAGCAAAGAACTGGTCCTTTGTCTGGACCAAATATTTGGTTGAGTGAAAGGACCATTTCACTTGTTTCTCCAGCTGTCCTACTTTTACTGGAAGAAAACGTTTTTATCACTTAAAACAGTAAATTGATTGACTGTGACCAATTGACGCAACAACTTTTCTACATTAACCTTTAGATACTTTGGATAACAAACTACAATTAATGCATGTGTTCCATTATTTTCAACTTGCAGTGGCTTTTATCCATTAACATGGCTGATGTTCCATCGAGGACCTGGTAATTAAAAGACTGATAAATGATAATTCCTGCTGATTTACAGCAGATGCCAGAACTCTTGACCGGCACAAAATGACTGATGCTTGTCCTCTGCGTTCAAACTGCTTTTTAACACATTTTGAGAAGATTGGAAATCACCAGACTGATGAGGCAGTATGTTATCTGAGCAGCTTGTAAAACCTTAAAAAGGATGATTGTCATTAAAGACAGACGCTGACAGTTAATTACTATTTGTGATATGAGGGGGGTTTATTTGCTGCAGATATACTTTACAAAGGATAATTTATTTATCCATCTGTCCTATACTTTTTGTGCAGCAGGATAGATTGCTAGATACCAGTAATGGAACAAATGTTTTGGTTAGTATGACAAGAAGAAAAGTCCAGGGGTCAACAGAGTCTTTGGAGACATCTCTGTGACTTTTAATGTTTGTTGTCTATGAAAATTCCTGAGAATTAATCAAGACCACATTTACCATCCCTCCAGCCATAGTGCTTAAATAGAAATGACAAAGAGACGATAGTTTCTGCTTAATTAGGTAGTAAAGTAATCAAAATTATATAATCCAACACTGATAAAGAAAGGTTTACGTCGCACTATCATCACCTTGATAATGGCTCTCTCTCTCTCTCTCTCTCTCTCTCTCGCTCTCGCTCTCGCTCTCTCAATGTCAATGGAAACAGATTGATAGGTATGACAAAGAAGCTGCGATGAATAAAGCAATATATACCAACATATCTTATAAGTCTGCTAAAAGTCAAATAAAAAGGAATGGCTCTCTTGATAGGTGTAGTATAACTTCAGCCTGAGGTCATCAGAGAGAATTCAGCTGATAGCATGAAAAAGATCTGATTGGCTGTGGCAAATTAAGTATCGTTATTTAGTTGTTTAGTTGTTTAGCTGTCTCAGCCACGTTTCCTACAAAGCGTAACCAAGCCCCTCAGACGAACTCCACCAAACTTGAAGGAAAGTTAGACTATGATATTAGGCTGTTATTTCAACAGGTAAAATTAAAGCTCAATATATTGTTGACCCTGTTTGACAATGATTGTCAAAAGGGGGTTGGAATCAAACAGAGTGCCAAGGTACTTACAGGAGTCAACAATTCAGACATCTTCATTTTGGATGTTTGCTTTTGTATCACTATCCTGCCAGAAAAGTATTAACAAAAGCAGACAAACGCACACAGGATGCTCAGGACAGACACCGCTCCACCACAGTCTCCTTGTTGAGTCAATGTTCAAATACTTTCTGACAGACTTACTATCACATATTATCTTTTCCCCATTCAGTAGTCTCTCCCGACTGAAATGAGTATTTCTACTTTTACCCGGATCGGTCCTTTTTTCAAAACGGTACAAGTACACTGAAGCAACTACCAACAACTAGTCTGTGATTCTAGACAACCACTGCAGTGTGAATCCATCATTACAAACACAACCCATTGCAACAGATATCAACTTCAAAACATTCCGAAAGTTATATCTTTCATCAGCGAGGAGTCTAGCCTATCTCTGCTCCCGCTTTAGTCATCTTCCATCGAGTTCAGCTCCCCTCACAGCAAAGCCTGCATTGCTCTGGATGCTATGACCCACTGTATCTCTTCATAAGCATCTTCAAAACTTAACACTTCACTGCTTTTTTAGATTCCTTTCACTGGAAGCCTACCGGCGGCGGCACATTGTTAGCAAGACTGCTAAGAGTGTGATCCTGAGAGTATTCTAAGGCTCGACAGGAGTGTTTTGAGCTAATGGACTGGAACGTACTCCGTGGAGCACATGGGGAGGACAATGCAGGGCACTCCGGCTGCTTAACGTGTCATTTTCCTTGTGGACACTTCCATTAAACTGTTTCTGTTTTATAGTGTTCATTTTAAAGTCTGGAAAACAAAGAAAATTAAATCCCCTCTTAAAGAAAAAGAAGGCTTCCAGCACTGGAAACGGGGAGGAAGTTAAGTTGGTCTGTGGGTGAATTAAAGATATAAACACAGGGGTAGAATTGAAGGCAACAGAACAATAAGAAAGATGTGCTGAGTTGGATGTGTGGGATTTCTTGCTTCAAAAGGCAAGCCAATTGAGGTATGAGAACAAAAATAGAGTGACTTAAGCCTTTGAGCCGCGGCCAGAAGCATCCACTCCTCCAAGTTGACAGGCCTAATGAGATTTAGCCATAACATTGTGACTGATTACGTTACTGCTTCCCTGCAGAGTGCAACAATATGATTCACCACCTTAGAGCACCACTACCAGCCCTGAGTCCTTCAGTCACTGCTGCCTCCAGACTGACCACATTACTGTGAAGGGCAAAAAGGAGGAAGGCCTGCAGGAGTAAACTGGTAAAAGGAGAATCTAAGCGAAAGTCAAATGTGAAATAAATGAAACGGTGGATGATTTCCAGCAGAGAAAGTGTCTGTGCCATGGTCCTAGATATAGTCGAGGGTCAATATGTCAATATCAATAACAAACAGGGCTTGTCTGAGAACACAGAGGATCATAAGAGATGACAGAGGATTGTAGTAGCGCAATCTGCCTTTTTGGTATTCTAAAAACACCTTGAAGAAAAAGCTGTTTTGTCCCACTGGCCAGAAAATAGCTCGGGATGGCCTCATATTTTTATGAGTCCTCCAAAACAGTTTTCCAAATGTACGCTGAAAGAGATACTGGTTGCATGAATTGTTCCTGCCCTCTCCTGGCCGCAAAGGCATTGCATAATTATTTGATTCCAATTACAGTGATTGGCGAGAGTTCCTTCCTTCTGTTCAGCTCATGCTAGCAAAAAGAACATTGTCTTGGGAACAAAAAGATGGAATTCACAGTAAACCGACTTTAGAAGATATTAGTTTCATCTTTACTTTTAAGAATTTTAAAAGTAAAGTGAAGTAAGTAACATTTTGACACAGAATGAAGTCAGCGCTCCATAACGGTGTTAAAACCTTATTATATGTTGCAAATTGTAAGAAATATGAACATATTATTTAAATGATCCCCATCATCGTTTGTCCTTGAATAGAGAAAACAAATTAAAAGTCTCAACACAAGCAAAAATAGACTTGGGTTTAGGATGTAGCAAAACAAAATGAAGGCTGGAAAAGTCAATTCAATCAATGCTTTCTCACAGTTTTCCAAACAGACATGCTAATAAGCTGTATACAACAAAAAATATTAAGCTACACTTGCCACCTACACAACATAAACACTGAGAAGGCAAACAGAGGGAGCATCTGCTCTCTCTGTGTAACAGCAACTGTGCACCAGCTAGGCTATGATTGCTGCAATTTTTATCATAATATGCAACCTCTGATTGCTGTTGTATTCATTAAGGTGTTGTTACCTTAATGAATAAGGTAACAGCAATACAGCTCTAATAATAACAAGACCTATGCTGTCGTCCCTGACAGCCAGGGTATATCCCCCCCAAAGTCCCCAATTCACTTCCTTGTACAAGCAATCCCTCTGACAGATCTTCTCAAATTAATTGTCAAGTTATGTCTGAAGTATATTCAGTAAGAAAGTTCCCTGAACTGAGTGAAATATGAACTATAAGATCACAATATAATATAAACAAGATAGATTTTCTCGAGTTGATTCATATGCGCCAAATTTGGACTAAATCAGATTAGTGGTCAAAAAATGATGGGCTTTATTTCCAAAACTTTTGGAAATAAAGCCCCCCCTAGTGTCAGAAAATTACTACGGGCTCTTTCCCAAATCAATTAACTTTTTCCTCACACTAAAGTCTGTGAGGGTGTAAACTTTGAAAATGATCCATGAAATAGATATTGAGGTAAGTATGGAAAAACAGTGTTTTTCATGAAAAAAGCCCCTTTTCGGGATTCAAATATTAACTATCAGAGTAAAATATGTTATATACAAGATATATCTCCTCAATTCGATTCATATGCATCAAATTTGTACTAAAAAGGACCAACAGTTGAAAAAATATGGCCGAAAATATTTGGAGATAAAGCTCCCCCTAGTGTCGGAAATATACAATCAAAATTTCCCAAAAACACTCCGGCTCTTCCTCGCACTGAGGTCTGTAAGGGTTAGAAATCTGAAAATGATCCATGATATGTTTTTGGACTTATCGCGTTATTATTAAGGATCTGAGGCTCAAAGGCTAAACTCAAACTTAATTTCACCTTTAAATTTGAGAAACAGCAATGCTGCAGCTATCCATACCAATCTGACACAATAGATTCGCCCTCAGGAAATTCATCCCACCAATAAACGAGAAAGAGTTACACAGAGCGAGCGGATGCTAGTTGAACACTCATAGTTAGCGGCTCCCGGCCTTTGCCTTATCTGTGATTATGTTGTGTATCTGTCAAGTGTAGCTTAGGATTTGTGATGTTTAATAGTCCATTAGCATGTCCGTTTCGAAAACTGTGACGAAAGCACTGATTGAATGGATTTTTCCAGCCTTTGTTTTAAATACATTATTTTGGATTTTGGTATTCGTTTTCACGCATTTATTTCTTTATAATAATAATACCCTGAAAAGTTTTGGATCCTCCATGTAAATGCGATATCTCAAAAAAATATCTCAAGGTTAATTTTCAAATTTTTCAACCACATAACCTTTAGGGCGAGGAAGAAAGGTCACTTGTACATTTCCAACACAAAAATAAGTTTCATATCCAAAAGTACTACTGCCATGACTGGCCCAATTTAGTCCAAATTTGGTGCATATTTACAACTCAACATATTTTAGTCTAATATTTCATAATTTACTCACTAGGAGGAGAAAAAAAGAGAAAGTTAAGTCTGAAAAATAGCTTTTTCAGAAAAATCTTTGCAGGGTACATTTCAAACAGGGGTATTGCTGCCACAACGGAACGGATTGAGGACCTTTCAGGGTTATATCTTTGCTGTCGGGGACAACAGCCTAGGTCTAGTTATTTTTTTTTTTCGAGATTTTTCGAGAAATATTATGTTCCATTTTGTTCCTCTCATCTGGGGTCGGGTCACTTGGTCGGCCGGCTGGGAAGTATAGCATAGACGTCACTCCACCAGGAACACTCTCCAGATCATTCCAACAGACTTTGAGTTGTTGCAAGGCCAGATAAGATATACCGTCCCTCAATCGACTGCTTGCTCTACCCCGGTGTCTCCTCCAAGTTGGACCTGCCTGAAAAGCCTCGAAAGGGAGGAATCATTGTAGCATTCTACTCAGACGCCCGTATTTGTTGTTGAGATTACATACGTCTGAAAATCAAACGCTACTTGTCTGCACGAACGTCCAATTGATTTCCGCGATTGACGTTTGAAGAATCCCTGCTAGACTTTCACATCACAGCATCAGACACATTTCTGTTTTTGGTTTGAAAATGTTCAACATGAGTCAAAAGCTCCATTTGTGTTGCCCAGTCCAATTATAACATTACATCTGCTGTCAATACAATGACATTTAGAGAGAAAGCAACGTTCCAAGGGAGAAGGATGTATGCAGTATCATGCTTAGCCAGGTGCCGTTTGACCTGATCCTGGATAAGTGCAGGAAAATGGATTTCCTTTGCTAAATACTTGTTCTTGTTTTTCTTCAAAACATATGTACATATACGGACGCTGAGTGGAAAAAAGTATACATAATTGTTTATTATAACATTGTATTTTTATATTGAACCTTAAAAAAAGCAACCCTAACCGCTTCACCCTCATATATTCAATGTCTGATGTTGAGTAAGAATAAATGTCACGCCTATGTCAAATGAGACAACGTTTATCTGTCCCTACCCAAAAATCTGTTGTTATTATTTATTGTGACTATCTCAAATAATTTGAATTTTTTTGTTTCTCTGCAGGTGCAATTATCCTCTTCCAACCTCATTCAGATCAATAATGGTATTTTATCCACTTGCTGTCTGAGGCTGCTTCAATCAAATCTGGAGCCTCGGTGCTGGCATATCAGGCTGCAAATGGACAATTGCCCAAAAACTCTACCTCCAGGGCATGGATTCACTTCTCTCTTGACCTGATGCACGGCATACTTCTGCTTTATTTCACCTAACTCTCTTTCCCTTCATACCAACTCTCTTGTCTTTCATGGCAACTGATCAACTTTCTATCGAATCCCCCCTCTTCTGGCTCGGAGACTTGATAAAGATTTCAGCTACAGTCAGAACATCCGACTGTTACAAATCTCATAGGTGGAAGAAGTACCTTCCATCCCCCTTCAGGGTTTGCAGGTTTTAACGAGTTTAAGCCTTTTCAATAATGTTTCCATATTGGCAAAATGGTAAAAGTATATTAGGAGAAAACCAGAGGGCATTCTGGTGGCCTTTTATGGTGGTTATAATTTGAATACTGCAGTCTTCAAATATTTCATTTTTAACAGTCTTAGAAGCAGAAAATGCGCTGTTATTATGCAAAATCGAATTTAGAGCAACCTTCACAGTATTTACTTCTATAAGTAATATCAAGGCGTTAACGTAAGCATCACAATGCTACACATTAGAATAACAATAAGAACCATTCATTCTTAATGAATGCATTGTGCAAAATAGCAAAATTTGCTCTCTGTATTTGATCCATCTCTGAGGAGCGATGACCAGTCCCTGTGAGGTACCTGGGGAGCAAATTGGGGTCCATTGTCTTGCTCAAGGACACCGTGACATGGGTACAAACGGCTGGTAATAAATTAGATTTGCTTCATAACTTAGCATTTGCAAAGTTTCAATAAGCCCCTGGACAACCAGCTCTGATATTAGTATTGATGTAACATTAATTCAATCCATCGCTGCTGGCATCTTCAAATGGTTGGTGCTAAAATGGAATTAGTAAGGGGCGCCAAGGGTGGTTGGCTCTGTGTGGAGAAAGCACGCATTTTGAATGCCATGCATCTACACTCTCCACTCAAGCCATCATGGCAAGAATATAATGGTATAATAATAATACGTGTAACATAGTGTGCAAAAAGGTTTTTGCAAGCAATACAACAGCAGATATGCTAGTTAGCTAGCTATTTTGAGAAATACTTGCATATACAATGTTAGATTAAAAATGTAGGCAGCGTTGAAAGGGCCCTCATACCTGGACCCCTTTTTGGGCATGTGCAGCGCACTGATAGTGCAGTGTGTTTGGTTGCTTTAGCAGTACATGATGCTAACACTCATAGATCAAGACCGTAAGTCTGTGATATCACCCAGGACAGTGAGTACGGCATTGGTTTTACCCTAATTTATGTTCCATCTTGAATAATCTTTTATAGATGACCTTAGCCAAACAGAACCCAGCAAAGACGTCCAACCCACTGGAATAAATCAATAATCCCTTTGATGTGAGACATTGTACCATTCCATTGATTTCCTGGAGTCGATTATTCCAAGGGACCGTATTTTCTGATGTTTGAAAAATAACTTTTCACGTATTATTATATAAAGGCATCATTTGTAAATGGTTCCTTTAATGAATTCCATCTTTTATAGTTACAGCCAAAGAATTCCTCACACAGCAGCGCCTGAACCAAATGTACCCAAATCGGCAAAACTAGACATATTATGACTCAGAGAAGTCTGAAATTTGTCACATCTTTTACCTTCATGTCTTGTTCTTCAGAACAAAATAATAAAGGCGCAACTGTTGATTAAGATCCACAAGCAGTATCAGTCAGAACAACACCTTAATGTGATTGTAATCTATGACTTTTTAAGTGTATGGTGACATTTATTTCATCTTAGCTGTACTGTTTATTGAACTTTTAGTGACTTTTGTCATTCCATTTTCACTGCTCAAATTTAATTTACTGGCATCTGGTTGCAACTGTCAGCTAAATGAATAAAATGTGAAAATGAAAATGTAATTCTGCTGCTATGTAACTGACAGATCGACATGACAGCCGGTGCATGAGGGAGCTTCGGAATCGCTATATTCATATTCCAACATTCTGCCAGGACTTTGACAGCAGTACATGGGTGTCCTAGAATGTACCTACTCTGCAGACTTATGTATATATTGTACCAGGAACCAGTCAGGCAATAGGGAGATGCGTAGATGCAGAGAAAAACAAACATCCCAGCGTTCATATTTTTGCACACTGTCGGGCAGAATCTTTGGTATTTTCCAGAGGGACTCAAGTTCAACAGTTAAAAAAGAATATAAAGAAAAGCTTGTGGCCCACAAACACAAACACAAACACCATTCCTGTACTATTGTACCTGACAACAAATGAGTGCCTGGGAGTGCGGCCAGGGTCATCGTAAAGCACTGGCTTAGTTGAAAGGTCGGCAGAGAGGGTGATTCCAGAGCCTTGGAGGAGCAGGGTGACTTGGTCGGGGAGCAGCTCAGCGGCCTCAGAGGTGAAGGTTATAGAGAGAAGCTGGCCGTAGCTGTAGACTTGGTGACCCAGGAATTTCCCTATAGAGAGGAAAAGGAGCGATGATAGAAAGGTGAGTAGAATTAGCATTATTCTTGAATTCCAATATGACTCATTGGCATCGATGTAGCAAACACACAGATCGAGTCAAGACTGTGCAATGTGCTGTGGTAGAACCTAAATTAGCATTTTTCTCTACAGTCAAAATCAGCCGTCCTGTTTGTTTCTCTTTCAGTATGTGCGAGTGTGCATGAAGCCAGAGGGGTTCAGGGTTTCTGAGCCGGCATGAAGCGCTGCAGGGGGTCAACGTGTAATTACCCATTCTGGCTCATTACAGCACAATAATATGACTTCAAAGATCTCAGCCACCATGAGACATACCACCAGCTCCAAAACTACACATAAGCTCAACTTTTGAGAAGAAAATGAAATCAGCAATAAAAATTCCCTCTTTCATAATGAAAAAAGCAAACAAGTTAACCAGTTAGGTTCTATAAAGGGGAAACAAATCGTCAAAGTTTTGGGAATGAACCCTGCTGCCACTCTTTACCAGATCTGGGTGAGCAAGTTGTAAGACTGACAGATTGCACGCTTGGTTGCCACCGCGTTTTTGAGTGTAATCGAGTGTGAAGTACATCCTGAGCTCTTCAGGGGGTTGGATGTGCCGATTACTTGAGATGGTAATTTTGTTTGTGTGGGGCCTCTAGTGTCATTCATAGTAATTTGTATGTCTGATCATCTCCCTGCTCGAACCAGCAGCCTCTGTTTATCACGTCTGCCAGCCTGTTCTGTACGCATACAGCCAAGTCTCAGCGCGAGAGCTGTAGCTAGATTAGTCAATGTTTTCATCTGACCGGCACAACTTTTGAAAAGTCCAACTTTCTTGCTACCTTGAATTTGTTTTATTCCTATCTGTTGCTGACACATTACTCGATAATGTGTTACATTGATTAAATAGACATATGTTTTCGTTCCCAACAGCAAGGGTATCACAGAAAAGTGCCCAATCCCCTACATTGTATAATTAATCCACCTGTTGGACTAATTAAATGTGAAGTTGTGTCTGAAAAACATTCTTGTAAAGATAGCTCCCCCTAAAAGTATAATTACAATTTTTAGAGTAAAATATGATATACAACATTGAGCTCCTTTAGTCGATTCATATTCACCAAAGTGGACTAAATCAGATCTACAACTAGGAAGTTATGGCTGAAACACAGTTTTATACATGAAAAAGCTCCCCCTGGTGGGTAAAATATAAACTATTACAGTGAAATATAATATATGTACATGACATTTATATTCGTGTCAATTTATATGAGCCAAATATGGACTTAATTGGACTAAATATTACAAAGTTATGACCGTAAAACAGTATTTTAAGTATAAAAGCTCCCCCTAGTGAGTAAAATATTAATCCCAGAAATCATTTCTCATTATTAAGTCATCAGATAATGACTGACACAAAAAGGGTTAAGTGAGACCAATCCATGAGTTCTTTGTCGGTGTTATGTCAAAAATCACGTAACTTTTGAATTCCGTTGACAGTCCATTCAGAACAAAGTGTTAATCTTGACGTCATGAATAACAATCAACGATAAATCCAGACCACAAAAAACAGACAGGCAAACAGAGTGACCTGTACATATTGGGTATAAAAATATTTTCAGAGCATATCATTATCTGCTGTGAAATGATCTACTTCATTTAAGAGGAGGCTAATAGAGACATCTGGACTGGAGTAGTTAGCATGCGGCACCAGTTATATTCCTCTTTTATTAATGTTAATACTGCTTTTTCTTTCCCCCTTTTTTTTTTTGCTTTGCCATAATTTATAAGTTCTCTCTAAAGATCTAGGTCAGTACAGACGACTAACTACCATTAGTATTTGTAATAAGTTTCTCTGGTCTTATAGTAGAAGCTAATGCTATTGTCTAAAGCTAATGGGTATGAGCAGTTTAGGAAGACTTGTTGCTAAGGAAATCCCTTTGTTTAATGAATGCTTACAGATGAACTACATCTTGAAAGAGAGAGAGAAATGTTTAACAGATTGACGTAACATATGAACATTATACAGTTATACAGCTAGTAAATTATATGATGTCTTTATATAACCATTAAAATAAATACTATGTTAATATAATAAAAGAGCAAGTGTAAAAATTAGTAAAAACCAGATCTGCAACACTGTGATAAAATCTAGTCTCTCCATTCATTCACTTAAACACGCCACACTCAAGCGCCACTCACCAGAGTAGCATCAACCAGCAGAAGCTCATTGCTCCATTAAGTTTAAAAATGAGATCAGTCTCAGCAGAGACACCATTTTTGGGGGAATGGAGAAGAGGCAATTACATACATTTTGAAAATGAGGCCCTGTAATAATGAGTAATATAAAAAAAATCAATGTAAACAGAAAATAAAAGTCAAGAGCTATTACTTTTGAAGTGATGAATAAGAAATGGGCACTGCACATCCCTTGCATAATAGTGGGTAATGAGCCCAGTAATACTATTGTGTGACAAAGCTAATATTCTCTCCTAAAAGGTTCCCTTATGTTTGTTAGTGGTTATTTTTCAGAAGTGGCTTGCTGCCCATTATTCTGCTGGTGTCTGATTTGCATCAGTGTGGTTCTGGATATTTGAGGTACCTAAGCATAATTACTCAAACCCTAATAGGCCATCCAGGAATGGACCCACTGGCGGGCTCTTCTCCAAAGTAATGAATCACTATAAAAAACAATGAGGTAATGTTTCATGTGTGAGTGTAACCTGCTGTCTGTGTATTGCTATGGATTTATATTCATTTTTTTCTTGCACAGGGAAAATTGCGACAAATTAAAAAGTTACCGCTATACTATCTCTAAATACCTCTGCATTCCAAATGCAATCATGTGAGGATATATCTTTTTCTTAAATACATTTTCCGTATCACATTAAGAGTAGTACCTAAATCTGCAATTTTAAAATCTATGCAAACCTTTCTGTATTGTGTCTCTCAACGAAGCCCTGACTGTAACACACAAGCTAGAAAGGTAACAGAAGGAATGGTCGCTCAAACCATGGGCTAATCACATCTGCTCTCCACAGTAGAGGCTTCACCATGACTCCAGAACCCTTTTGCTGGTGTGTGATGCCCCTATGGCACTTACCCAGGGCAGAATGCCACTTCCTGACTGTGGTCATTTATTAATGTATAACGACATGCATTCATTTATTTTCTGACACTTTAAAACATTTCTTTAACGGCCCAGTGGTTAAAGTGATCTATTGCGAGAATATAACTCGTTATTCTGTTTCTTTAATATAACACCCATAAAAGCTAAGGATCATTATGTTTATACAACCTCAAAATAAGCCTTTTATATTTAAAGAGGTAGAGAGTCCTCTTTAATGAAGTCTGACATGGACATGGGAGAAAACCCGCCATCAGAAAACGTGATCGATCAGGAGATCACAATCAATGGGAGGATGGATTAGCCCCAAACAAGTTTAGTCATCTCAATTACAATTAAATGACAGCAGCCTTACAAAAACACTGGAATAACATCAAACGTCACATGGGGAGTCTGAGGACAGAGGCTGTTTTGACAAGCATTGAACCTTTGAACAGGTTTAAACTGCCAGGACACGCAGTCAAACATTAAACTGTGCTGCCTGTAGGCATACTTATGTGACATAAAACCTAATCACCAGAAAGGAAAGTTTCCTTTATATCGAACTGGCTCTTAAAACTATATACAGCCCCATTTGCACACACATGCATAATAAATACATATATTCAACCATGATGAAGAGTAATTAAAAAAAAAAAAAGAAGATAGAAATAACTGAATTGGACAGTTGCTTAGGACCCCCAAGAGTAACCGACATGCCTTTCACGAATGTGTGATTATTTATTTATTTTTTGAGAAACTGCTTAAATGCCAAAGACTTGAGATGTTACGGTACTCAGCCAAGGTTAGTTTTGTTATAAAACATTTTTGTTGAGAGACTTAGTTTTAACTGTTCTTTTCTTTATCATAGATCTAGTATTTTACTCATTCGTTGGTTCTATTGTTTTGATGGCTTATTTGGGCATTTTAATTTACAATTCATTCATCTGGAACCCAGATGTGGACAGTCTTTTTGTAGCAGACTGCAACGACAGCTGCATTTTCGGCAACGACATAGACTTCATGGTGTGGACAAAAGAATGATGTTGGTCTTAGCGACCCTCATCAAATATGACATCACACAATCACAACGGCTACATTAAGACAGGCCATTAGGTTAGCTATCCATCCCATGTTCTTCACTCTGAGTACATACTGCTGCCTTTTAGTACTTTTAGAAGTTCAGGGTAGCAATTTGAATGGATTGAAAAGTTACTTTATCCCCGTGGCATAAAACTCCAACTTTTATACAGTGGAAGATAAAGTTTAGAGTTCTTGAATCTGGCTGGTTATGAAATGATGTTTGATGTTGGAAGGAATGTTAACTTTTAGTGTTTCTTTTTCTTAACTATCATATATGTTTATGTTTTCTATATCTTCCTGAAATTACGTGTCTTTTAGCAGCAGCATGTGTGAAAAGCCAAATTTCCCAAATAGTAGGACAATAAAGTTAATCTTGATCTTGAAAAACATGCTAGGCCGACACTGATATTATATTAGCAACACAAAATAACTTTTAAAACTGATAACGAATATACTAGATTTACAGTGTCTGAATGATTGACCATTACTACTAGTTAATAGTTTTTAGTGGGTGAGGGGCGGGGTTTTAAGCCTTGGGCTGACTGTGGACTGGTCCCAGCTCTAAGGATTCTTCTCCAACCCCAAAAAGTGATTTAGTACAGATAACGGTGAGGAACGGTCAATGCTAAAGAGAGTTACAGAAGGGCATTGGTATTTTAATAGCCAGCGTATAGCTGCCATCTGATTTAGCTAGAGTCGGTTTTGAGGAAGCCAAAGTGCCTGTCATATAAAAGTATTTGAATTCAGACTTGAATCCGACTTTTCTGATGCTATGTGATTGAGTTCCAGACATTTTAACTTTCTGAAACAGTTAAGCCATTAACTGCATCCACCCTGTGTTTGGCCAGGTGTGTGGAGGTGAGAATATAGGCATTGTTCCTCTGTGAGGTTCTCTTATTTCATTTCTTATTTCTGCAGCTTTTTGTATCTACAAGTGTTACATCTTGAATAACAATGAGGAGACTGACCGAAAATTCATTTTGTTGGGACAAAAGTTCACATGCAAGACTGAATGCTCAAAGAGAGATTGAGGAGGATTGCCACCAGTAACACGAGGAATGTATGGGGGCTGCCTTCTCACGAAGCCTTTGAGTGTGACCGGTGGAAATGGGTATAAAGGTGAAAGACCTTTATATGGGCCCTGACTAAACATTGGCACAAGTGAGTTTGTTTCAAGTGTGTTGGACTCTTTACACTCATACTTTAACTTCTTTGAAGCAGTCCTTCACCTTGTAAGTTAGTTTGCCTCCACATATTTTCCTCCAGGCTTTTTGTTCCATGCTTTTGTTCTCTTCCACTTCCTCTCTCTATCTCACCACTAAGTTTCCTCTATTTAATTTGCTACTGTTCCTTTCAACTCTGCTTATGTTTCCAGATGACAAGGCCACTAGATGCATTACATTCAGACCGGGGTAGAACTCAGTTTGTGTGAGGATCTTACCTGCAATTTCAGTTTAAATCAGAGTGACAGATATAGTATAGCCTGAAGGTGCTCTCATGGAGCTTTGCTCTTCTTACTCTCCCTGTCAGTCCTCAACAGAACACAAGAAGAAACATATGCTGCTCTTTCGCCTTCTACTAGAGGGTTATTTCATTAAAATTCTGTGTTTTTTCCCCCTCTGTCCATCCCTCTTTTCTCTTTCCTTTTGAATTTCCCTGCTGCTTCAGGCTTTGGAGGTTGGCTTGCACTGCATATCTTTAGCCTCATAGGATAATTGCCTAAGTCTTATTTTAAGGTTTTAAGAAAAGAAAAGAAAAAACATATTTTCCAGGTAGAAAAAGAGTAGACATGACTTGGTCAGATAGTAAGTTTTGGAATGTAACAAGCATTCTGATAGGACATAGGCAATAATGCATGGTGAATCAGCAGTGTAAGAAGAGTAGAGTTAAACAGATATCACAATTATGCCAAAAATTACTTAGGCAATTATGCTATGGGGCTAAGAATATATAAAAAAGATCTACACGGCGAGCTTTTCAACAGATGGCTGCAAGGAGTTATGTTCGATCTTGTCCCCTTCAGCAAGAAATCTGCTCAACCAAAACAGCCACAGTCAGTGTCCAGCAGATTCAAGTGGTGACCACAGTGGTTGGAGGCAGGTCAAAGCAAGCGCTTAGGGAGAAACTTCATGTTTGTCATAGATAGTTCCTGGCATCTGCACTCAAGCACTCAGTCTGTTGAGTCACCACAGGGACTTGAACTGTGTCTGTGTCAACTGTCAAGCAGAAGTCCAGGATTGGGAGGAAGACAAGTGGCAGTACATATGCTTCAGAAGAAGATTGTTTATCCAAGTGCACTCAAAAATATACATGCACACATGTCTACCTACATTCATTTATGCATGGTCGGGCTTCCAGCAGCTAGAGGAAAGTAAGGGGAATACAGATGTTTGCATAAATCAATTGATTTCACAAAATGAAAAAGGCGGATCAATTCTGTTTGTGTCCGCTGGGCTAGTCAGTCGACCATCTTGGTGAAGCGATGAAGGGAGTGAGGTGATGAGTGCAATGTTGGTCTGATTGTAATGGAGATTCAGGGAACTCAAGGGAATATGTCTCACTTGATTTTGAACTCTCAATGTCTGTTTAGAGAGCTCCTTTCCAGAGCCTATTGAGAGAGTATTTATAATTTTTTGCCCTCTGTAGCCTCCGTTGATATTTCTGGACCTGGGTGAATCAAGCTCTCTGACTCTCTACTAATTCAATTTTTATAAAAACACCCCACTGATTGAATCCCGTCCCCCTTGTGACAGCTGAAGCCTGTGACAGACTGCAGTGACAAATACATGTCTAGGAATCATAGAATATGCATATGGTATGATATTCGATGTGGATTTGTCACTCAGAATTATCTCTCGCTTTGGTGAAGAACACAGCGGGGGGGATTTCGGCACAAATACATATTAAAAATAAAAAGAGCAGAAATAGTGGCGGGTGAGAAAGAGAGCTGCTTCAGAAAGTAGCTGTCACTCTGGTCTAATCTTAAAAGCAACTGTACACATGATCCACCACTAAAAAAGGAGAGAGAAAATTAGATCATTAATAGGGGTGGCAAGTCAATAGATTTGTGCATTTATTATGTGGAGAGACAACATAAACAAGCGCTGGGCGAAGCAGATAAGCAAGCTGCCACAAAGCTGCTCTCAGCCTGTCGGGCCACTAATCTGTATGCCGGCCTACAGAGAGTACCACATGCTTAATGTGGAAGAAGAAAGCAACTTTAAAAGAAAGACAATTATTTTCATTTCAAATTACACATATATTTTTGAAAAGCTTGCAAACATTAATCGTGCAAAAACACATTCACAACAGCCAATTTTGTACATCCAGGACGTTCATGATGAAATTCTTTGTATGATGCTTGAGCAGCAGGCTTTATCACCGCTGATGGCTTTTTGGTCGCTCTATAAAAGGACACTTCCAAATGGAGTCGTTTATGATTTCATGTATTGGACATTAAACCTCCAGGACGCAGAGTTAATGGGATTGCCACTGTTTCGCCTCTGGCTGTGGACTGCATGGTGGCTGGAGGGGCTTCGTGTTGATGGCTGGAACCGACTTAGTGGGGACAAGAAGAACCCAAGCCAATTTTCACTTTGTAGCTTCTCCAGCATGGCGAAGACATCCAATTCCATCAGGCTTTTGCTGCCGGGACAGCTGATAGAAATGCTCTTAGAGTCCTGTAGCTTGGCCAGCTTACTCTCTTATCTTCTAATGGCTCTGATTGCGGGTTGAATGAAGTGGTGTCAGAATAACTACTGCATGCCTCATTGCCAAAGACTCTGATTAATCTCCAGTGGAACATATCGGACACGCCACAGCTATTTCAGATCCTCCAGCAGCAATGCTATCATTTACATATTTGCTGCAAGTGCAATAACTGAAGGATTTATTACGGAATGATGTACAGTCAACAATACTAAAACATTGTAACCCACCCTTTTAACCCCACCTGACGAAACAGCCTCTAGTCATTGTTAGACCTTCCGCTGTTATTCTGTGTTGTGACTCACCGGGGGCTTTATAGAAGCCAATGTCTTCCTCGGTAAGAGGCAGCAGGTAGACTTCACCTTCCTTCCACAGAAGCGGATACTCCTGCCCTCCTGAGAATTCCCCCGACCACCCGTCTTGATCTGGATTGAAAAGATTACAAAACATCTGTTGCAGCTCCTGTCCTCTGTATGACAGGTACATATGTAATTTACTAGCATCCACATAGAATTCAATTTTTGTCTAATTATACGATAAATGTAATCATTAATCCTTTACGGTATTTTTTTCCCATTCAGCAAAAATTTCTTTAGCTCCATTTTAGTGAAAGGTAATGATTTACAACCCATGTTTTACTGTTTGTTGTGAAAAAGGGGGCTTTAACTTCAAAAGGACAAATACAAATCACATGACCAGGAAACTCGGTTTGAAGTAAAATGGGAAATAAATAGTTTTTTGATCAAAAGAACATTTTTCCTGTGTCATATTGCAGACGTTGTTACAAAATGTTTAATACAATAATATTTCTACCATACATATTTCAAGTGCAGTTGAAATTGGCTTTATCTAATAGTGTAGCACTACATTTAAAAATTGTTTCCTAATAAGGTTTTGAAACCGAATTTCTTTTTTTCACAGTACTTGTCACAATCCTGCATTTTCCATGTGGCAACATTGTACCAACTAATTAAATCTAATATTTTCATTATTCAAGCAGTTTTTAATATTATAAACCCATTAAATAATTGTTATAATAGAGGTCTAGAGACTTTTGTATAGCAGCAGAGGAATTAATAAAGTACAGAGCAAATTATCAGCAAGTTTTTGTTATAGCTTTGATGGTCTGTTTGTGTAGATTCACATTCATCCAAGTCTTTGTATTCCTTGAAGGTTTAATCCAGAGCAACTGCAACCTTAACAACAAGTCACGTTGCTTTGGATTCAGCTTTCAAGGACTTTTTGCTACTTTACATTGACTATCTTACCGTCTGCCCTGGATACAATGGGTTTATAAGAATCTTTATTCTAGGTGCACAACAAATAATTGCCTGCATACTATCTTCAATATTATCTAATTTAGGCTACATTCACATTTAAAGCATAATTATTCAATTCCGTTTTTGTGTTTTTTCTTGGAGATTTGGTTATCTTGAAGGATGATATATAAACACAAGTTACACCTTCCGAAGTGGAAGGTTGGAAACATTGATTTGTTTATTCATACGTCACCTGCAGTAGTAACAACAAAAAAATGATATGTTTTTTGCAGTATCTCATGGTAGTCAAATGGATGTGCTATTAATATATGTGTGCATGACATTCTTTCTCTGGGGGGTTGAAAACTCTTCCAGGTTGTTGTTGTCACTCTTCTCTGGTCATTTTGGATTGCTGCATTACCATTGCGGGCTGGCGATGCCAGCCATACAAATTTTAATCCGACTGTCAATATCAGCCGACATTTGGTTTTGCATCAGATTTAGAACCACATATTAATGTGAGTCAAATCTGGTTTGAAGAGGTTTACACAGCCTTATAAAATAAAAATAAAAAAACTTGTAAAATAAGGTAAAAAACTGGAATTTGAGCCAATTCGACCTGGTCATTTATTAAATTGTAATTATTATAATATAACAATATTAAAAATATTGTTATTTATTAAACCGGAAGAAAAAGTAAACTAGAGCTATGCTGTTGTCCTCGATAGCAAGGGTAAATCCCTAAAAAGTAAAATATCCACAATCCTCTTTGTTGTACAAGCAATAGCCCTGATAAATGTGAAGTTATTTAAGCAGTAATTTTAGTTAAAAAAAAAGAAGCTCTTTAGTAATTGATTGTTTTTAAATATCATTCCCTATTAATTTGCAGCTGATTTTGTGATGTTGCAAATGCGTCAGATGTTTTTTTCCTCAAGTTTACAAGCTTTTCCTTCAGTTACGTGGAAATGAGTTCTCCTGGTCTAGATAAAACTATATATGAACATTAATGAAAAACAATAAAAAACATATGTAACAACAAATAATAACATAATGAAATGTGGTACTGTTATGATAACTGAGGAATTATTAAGTGCGTTTATTCAGGAAAGAAGAAAGTCAACTTTGTAGATCTTTTAGTTTTATCTTGGTAATAAGGATCTCACATCAAGAAAATAACCTCGGTGATGGCTGCTGAGCCTTAAAGAGTACCTTCCAGAAAGTCGGATGTGATGTTGACGGCTGAATAGTGATTGGATGAGAAGCAGGCCAGTGAGTGGCCGTGGCAGAAACACTGCTGGCAGCCTGACAGGTTTTCTTGCTGAAGGTTGAAAAAACCAGGCTTGCATCTGCAGACACACATAAATATATACACACCCATTTAGAAAATAAATTGATATGCATACGCATGCCTCAATGCAGCTGTTTACCAGAACCTCTTCATAATGTTAATCTTACTAATCTTTTTAGTTATTCTTAGGCTGCTGGATGCTGCAGCTTGCAGTGAGACTAGGGACAAAAAGCTTAGCTGAAATGATTGCTTTCATATGGTTGGGACAGGAACATAGCTAAACATCAGCGACTACACTAGTCAAACAAGACCTAAGCTGTCGTATACCCAAGAAAGCCCCCAATCTCCTTCATTTTACAAGCAATCCCCCTGATTGAACTCTTCAAATTAAATGTGAAGTTAGTCGACAAAACATTTGTAAAAAAAAAACTCTCCCTAGTGAGTAAAATCTAAAAAATATGAAATGTACGAACTAGATCTTCTCGTGTTTGATTTATATGCACCAAATCTAGACTGAATGGGACCAATAATTGAAAAACTATTGCCAAAAGCTTTTGGCGATGAAGCTCCCTGTGGTGCCTCCCTCTTTTGAGTAAAATATAAACTATAAGAGCATGTTGCAGGTTTTGCATGTTCTCCCTGTGTCTGCCTGGGTTCTCTCCTGGAACTCCGGGTTCCTCCCACAGTCCAAAAACATGTGACACTAGAATTGCCTTTAGGTGTGAGTGTGTGTGGTGACCCTGAACAGGATAAGCGATAGATATGAAGGATATGCAGCAGGTGCGGTGATGAAACATAATATCCTTGACTTAACTGGGATATTATTATACATGAGAAGCACTTGCTCCATAAAGCGTGAAGTCATAAAATAGTCAACAAACACAGGGCACACACAAAATTATTCAACGATGTGAGGCCGCCTGCATTGCTAATATCACATTGACATTATCAGATAGATGCTCTATCCTTGAGGAAAAAAAAATGTTGTAACAACCATGTTCCCTGTCTAAGAAGTCGAAATGATGGATAGCCCCAGACCTTTGAAGACCAATTTGTTTCAAACCTGTTCATTTTTTCTCCTTTTCAACTGCACATGCAGGATGTAACCATCCATCTGCTGGGTGTCAGTGACTTTTACATTTACCTTTTACAACAAACACGTTGTTTCACTCATAACTTATCAGAAACGATGCATCTATATTTTCAGGTTACACTGAAATTGATTTTGTTTCCTTTGGCAGTCCTGTTTACAAAATTTGCATACAGAAAAAACAGATCTTTACCAACAGCATACAATCACGAACAAACAATGCTTTAGATAAAGATCTCAGCGTTAGAATTTAAAGAATGTAAAGGAGATATCCAGTCTGTTGTGTCGACAGACAGGGAAGAAATTGTACAGCAGAAGTTGGTATTTCCTGTGTAAAAGAGGTCAGGAGGAAAAATTGTTAGCCAATGTGAGCATGTTCTTATTGTTGAGTCGATTGAAAGGACTTCGCAAATGATTGGCAAATATTTTTGAGCAAATTTGTTTTTTTTTGTTTTTTCAATTTTTCTGCTGAGGCAGTCCATACTGCAGTACAGAAAGAGACTGGTAGGACCATCTTTGTACTGGCTCAAAACTAACCAATTTTGACCGATTATTTGACCATAATGATTTGTGTGCTTTAAGTACTCCTATTTTTAAGGATTACAGTGGAAGTAAGATTTTTCCACATTGTGTATGTGTTCTGAAATGAATGTACATTCCGTCCTCCTTGCAGTGTGTTTCTTGAAACAACTGTGTAACATCTCAAAATGAAAATCAAAGTCTCCCGGTGCCGCTCGTAAAAAAAACTTTAGAAAAGAGTTGTCATTGTATTGTATGTATTTTATTGTATGAGAATAAGTTTAGAATTTTTTTGACTGGTAAGTGAACAGCCTCGAAACTTTATCAAAATTTTGATACCTATCATGATATGAATCAATATTCAATATTTTTGATTCAATGATTCAATATTTCTTAGTTTGTCAAACCTTTATTATAATATAGCTTGACACGATGCCCCATGTTCTTCATTTTAATGCTAGTGACAGTTGGTGATTTGTACCAACTAATACCTTGCCTAAAGTAACTTTTTTTAGTCTTGAGAAATTACAACTTTTTCTTGTAAAATTACTATTTTTTTCCTGTAAAATCAGACTTTTTTTTTCATGAATGTTATCCTTATAATATAACAACTTATTATTTGAAATTCTTTATCAATATAGCTTTAATACGCCCTCCAACCAAATGATTGAGTCTACATAGAAAGTAAATGTGCTGCTGTATATTCCTACAAATGAAGTTCATAAGAAAGGGTGGCCATCTGCAATAACACCCATATTAAATATTTGAATGAGTACGCTTGTTTTTGCACATTGTGGAGTATCACTGGAGGCCACTGACAGTCAGGAAGCAAGGACAGAAATAATTTCCTCTGTCTTATTAGTTTTGATGATTAAGATCATGTCTTCACACATCATGTGATCAGCCAGTCAACATTACGCTGGTACTGTCTGGGGTCATGACTGTCAGTCAGCAGCGACAGTAAGCTGGACTAACGTATGTTGGAATGCAGCTTTGGGAATGATGTTTGTTGCTGCTCGGGATGAAATCATGGTATTTACCTTTTTCTAGATGTGATCTGATTGTGTCGAATCAGCTGGATTAATAAATCAACATTGGAATGAGTTGAAATTGAATCAATTTTTTGACAGGACAAAATAAGGTGGAATTGTATTAAATGTGAATGAGAGGACCAGGAGATAAGCTGTGGTGTAAACCAATCATCCATAACATTCTAAAAACTGGGGAATTGAAAATAATATCGATTATCTTGATACAATGGCACCAGCAGTGGATGGGATATATTAGATACCAAGTGGTGAATATTTTGGCCTCAAAGTTGATGTGTTGGAAGCAGGAATATGGGCAAGCTGAGGAACCTTTGTACAAAGGCTTACAATTCTCCAGGATTGTAAATCTTGCTGGGTATTCCTGGTTTGCATTGGTTAGTACCTACCAAAGTGGTCTAAGGTAAGATAACTGGTGAGCCGATGACAAGCTCATAGGTGCCCACTGCTCATTCTTCAACTTGGGGGCCGAAGATGACTAGTTCCTTTTAAAGGTTCTGATGAAGAGGTGTGAGAGCACACAACGCAGTGAAGAGCTATTTGGCAGTAAAACAATGCGATATTAGGTAGTTTTTTTTTTCATGTTATGACTGATCTGTATAAAATGTTTGTAGGGGTAATTGAAAATGAGACGCTCATCATTACTATTATTATTATTATTATTACTATGATGATTAGTATTATTTAATACATGCCTATACAGACATATAGAAGTGATAATTGATTGTTCTAATGTTTGACTGTAAAGATGAGGAACGGTCTGAGAATACTATATTCTGTACACAGATAATTATAAATGAATATTAACAAGAAGAAATAAGTCATAGACTTTTTACACACCTGTCACAGCTCTGTCCTTCCACATTTGGTCTACAGTGACAGCGTCCATCCAGAGGTGAGCATACGTCCACACTCCCACTGGGCTCACACTCACACGGCCTACGGACAACAAGTAATTTGAAGATTTTAATTCACTGCACAAACTTGTCAGGCAGATGTGTTAAAATGTCACTGAAGAAGAATCATGGAGGAAAGTTTTTGCTCGCGGATCTTCAGTTATGCAAAACCATCCCAGGACACTGGGGTGTCCCTCTCGAGGAACCTCAAACAACCTGGTCCTCAACGACAACCAGTCGACCCTAGCAACGGCGCTCAGACAGGGAACTCGTTGGTAAACAGTGTATGAAAATATTGAAAGGTTGTGGTGAAACCAATCTGGCTGTGACTTGGATTATGTCAGGGTTGGTTTGATCAACTTCATTGATTGATTGCTTTTGTTTGAAACTGCAACACAGGATGTATTTTTTATTGAGAAACTATTACAAATTATTTAATCATCCCAAGGCAAGCTGTCTCCACTTGTTTCTGCTCCAGTGGTCTGTGTAATCCACGCCTGAACTCAACCGCCTGGTGTTGCTGCATGGCAGGCGGCACAGCATGGTTGCGTTTTTCATGTTTTTCTAAATAATTTCTGTTAAAATGAGGATTAGATCTTACAACATTGAAATACAGTAACACCGCTAGGGCTGTTTAGTGTCTAAACATTTTGTCTCGCCACACATTTATATCCCTCAGTGAGTATTTTCACCTTTTGACATTTTTGTCGGTACACGATACATTTCAGGTATTTGAAATTTTTTACAAATTTTATTTTCTATTGTTTCTATCTCCCTAGCATAGCTTGCAATCTTAAAAAAATAACTATATTTGTTAGAAGTATACATATTAAATTATGCTAGTATCGTATCACGACATGAGTTTCCTATAGAGATATATATTCCGGTATTTCGTTTTTAAAACAAAAGGTCAAACCTTATTATAAAGCTAAATAAAAATGAATGTAGCGAGAAACCTTGTTGTCAAAGAAGGTAAGGAACTCATCTATGTTCATCATTTTGTTATTGCTTGACATGAAGTCTTCCATAAGTCCCCTCAAGCTCTTGACTGAAAATAAATGCTTGTTGCAGCTAGAAAACAACACCGGTGACACCTGTGAGACTGAACTAACCAGTGGCGTGGAGATAAATCACAAATCTGCCTAATTTGTTTTTGTGGGCTGGTCACTATGAGTAAAATTTTACATTAAAATTGTCATTTCACCAATTGTTCACATAATAATTAGTAGGTGTAGACATTTTAAGGTCACTATAAACATTGAATATAAATATGACTATTGGCAAATGGCATTTTCTATTTCTCAGTTGAACCGTTGGTCCACAGTAGAAATAATATCAACACCCAGCAATCACTGATATGATATATGTAGGATAGACTTCTAATGAATATAAATTCTGTGGGTTATAATGATTTTCATCATAAAAATATATGCATGTCAGTGTATTTTTCAACTGCAACTAAGGACAGCCAAGCCTCAGAGGTAAAATAGCCACATATGTTTAGTATGAAAGCAACTCTGACTATCTTGCATTAAATTATAACAAACTGAACTCAAGCTTCCGGCATACAGAAACAATCAATTTGCACAGTGCAAATTCAGAAAAGAATATGCGTCTATCGATCTCCTTCTGATTCAGGGCTCCACCTCAATTAATAAAGTACATCGATACCTTCCAAAAAAAATGCCAAAGATGTCTTTAGATGAAGGTAAAGAATCATTTATTGACTGCACATTAATTCAGTGACAAAATGGTATGAAACAGTGGAATATACTTGTATTAAATAGTTGAAGCATTAATGATCAATCTACATATCTTCAATTTTTAATCACAAAAAATGGATTATAGATGTTTGGATTATCCTTGAATAATACAATGCAAAGCTACAATGATCTTGTCAAGTCAGACACAGAGGATTATGCATTCTTGCTAATCCACGCTAACATATTCTGGATATTGGATGTTATCTGGTTTGGTTCTCAGACATCACAAACCAGGCATGTCATTTCTGCAGAAATGGGGCCATGAAAAAGGCATATTCCATTTTTGAAAGGTTTGATCTATGTAAGCAAACATGGCTGCAGAATGTAAGCACACGTATACAAAACTTTTTGGAGAGAGAGGACGGTGGTTATTAAGATGATGATGGGTGAACGGATACCAGAACATATAATGATGTCTCATGTATTTCAGTTAATATCCAATAAAAGCTAAAGATCTTATTGTTCATATAGTTTTTGAGTGAACACTATAAGGTGCACCGAGTGTACTGGAGAGTGGGAAGAGACAGCCGTGAACTATCTCCTTTGTTACCGGAACTTTTTGACAGGAAAAAAATATTTATTTTTATCTTAAGAACTTTTGTTACCAAAACCCGACTAAGGACTAGAGCAGCGGCCCTCAATAGGCGGCCCGCGAGCTGAATGTGTGACAGGTGGGTTTACATGGACAGCCTAATTTCGATTAGATTCGGGAAAAGGCGTCCAATCAGAAAGAAAATGCTGGATGTAAACACCCCTTTCTGAATGGAAAGAACCTTTCTGAATTACACTTCATTCCTTGGCAGGGAGGTAGTCTAAATCTCTTCGGAAAGCCTTTCCGATAACCAGTCGCTGCCTGTAAACGCTGTATGAAGCCTTCTGTTTGAGTTGTATCCGCGCATCTCCAGCAACCTGACGTAATGCGCCGCTAAGTTTTTTCAGCGCCGAGACGCATTTTAAATACGGCGACTTCAAAACATTACTGGTCTGCATCGGAGAGTGATTTATTCATTGTAACGTTGAAATAGTTTGACATATTTGGGCGAAAAGTCACTTCCACACATGCCCGCTTTGTCGTATTCGTCTTCTGGGCACTTGTTGCGGTCAGGCCCAACTAACTGAAGCATTATCGCCACCCTATGCACGGGAGTGTGGATCATCTGCGCATGTGTGAAAGTGTTTATGATTAGGTGAGTCGATGCATGTTAACAGGTCGGGAAAGATCACAAGTCATGTAAAGCGACCTACACTGCAATTCGGAAAAGTTTAATTCGGAAAGGAGAAAAGTGTTCCATGTAAACTGGTTTGGTCAGCTCGTGTAAATGGGCTGTTATCTCCATGCCAACGGTGCGCTAATAGGCTGGTACTGGGTCCGTTTGACACAAATTTGTTTTTCATTGCACTTTCATTCCTGAGATCTTGATATATTTCTTTACCAAAGCATTCTATGGACGCTTTTTGCTTTATTTGCATATTTATTTGAAATTATGTCAAAATAGAAATGACATTTCATTGTATTTTAGTATGTATTTTTGTTGTTGTTTGAATGAAAAGGACATTTTGATTTGAATATAACAGTATTATGGCTTGTGGCTTGACCGACTATAATAAATGGACCTTTGACTCGTTGAAAATTTTTTTTGTGAACCTTTAAGATTTGTATTTGAGTACTGCTGGACTAGAGTCTGGTCTAATACTCAAGGTTTGGATAATGAGTCGTGCAGCTTTTAAACTCTAACTACCTACCCTAACCTTCCTCTAAAAGGAAATGTGAAAAGGTGTTTGGTTACAGGTCGGTGGAGAGATTGGTGTGTAGGGAGATAGAAGAAGGCTTGGGTAGATTGTTAGATAGTTTCAGTTTGGTGGGCAGATAGATGAGTAGGGGGAGTGAGTTAGAGGAAGGCTTGAATTGGTAGGTAGAGGAGAGTAGGTGGCTACATGTAGGTAGTAATTGGGTTTTTATGTAGGGGTAGATAGGCAGTTAGACAACGATACATAGCTACAGGTAGGTTGTAAGGAAGATAGAAAAATGCCATAGTGGTAAGTAAGTAGCTACAGGAACGTAGGTATGGATCGGCAGGATTTAAGTAGTAAGAGTAAGTAGGTAAGCAAAGATGGCTAGGTGAATAGAAAGGGGCCACTAGTGATAGGTAGTTAAATAAAGAAAGGTAGGGTTTAGTAGGGGTAGGTAGGTAAGTAGGGTAGTTACAGGTAGGAAGGCAGGAGTCAGCAGTGTAAGTACGGTTGTGTTGGTAGATAGTTACAAGTAGGTAGGTAGAATGTACGTATCCAAAAATGGAAGATTCCTGTTCAATTTAGTAAAGTTTTAAAAAAACAACAACAAATCAGGTAAACTCCAGTGCAAAAAAATACTAAAAAGCAACTAGCGACTCTGATAATGCTTAAGTTTGAACAACTAATCAAATCACACAAATGATTACTGTTGACATTGGCAGGAGAGCTCGCTAACGTAGATGTCTGAAGCACATCGCAATGAGCTATACTGCATGATGCGTTCAATGTCTATTTGGAAACAACAAGTTTTGGGTTAAGCAGAATTGTAATGTCGTCATCATCATCATCATCATCATCATCATCATCAAGATTTGTTCAATTGTAATCTTGTAAAATTCAGTTTTTGGCAAGAAACTTGAATAACTTTTTTTTTGAAGGAGAAATTAGTAGATAAACACCCGCCTCACACACACACACACACACACGCACACACACACACACACAAACACACACACACACACACACACACACACATAAACACACACACACTGAAAGGCAATTTTTGACCCTGTTGGTTTCCTCTCCTATACTGAAGTTGGATTTATGCCCCTGGTATCCATGTGAAGAAATGAAACTCGCTGATCTGGCTTGCTTGTTGTTAGCACGTTCATATTGTATTTGTCACAATGTGGTTGTTGCTGATAAGAGGGTTCAGAGTGATGTCACACGGAAAAACGAGTATCCTCTTGTTTACAGCTGCTTTGTAGTTTGATATATTCAGGCTGCAGAAGTCAAATGAAATAACTGCAAGACTGGGAGGATTTATTAAGTCTGTGTCATCTGTTTCATTCTCTCTTTGAAAGTCAATTTTATTCTTGAATTATCCTTTAAGATGTGCTTTTTCACTGTCTCTCAGTATATTTCGTGTGTTTGTGTGCTGCTAACCTGCAGCCGCCGGGGCCAAGTGAGTGGAAACCGCCTTGACATGTGTCACACTTCTCCTTCGTAACACCCGCTCGACACGCACACCTTCCCTCCACATCACACTGCAGACTCACAGAACCTAAGAGGGGAGGGAGATAGTTCGCTCAAGAAGAATAAAGACAGGGGAAATGTGACGGGAAAGAAGCAGCAGTATATGCAAGAGGTTTCAGCATCCATTAATTTATATGAAATGCATCAATATGTCGTCAATGATTTGTCATAGTGGTGATAAGAAAATACCAGCTCAAAAACCCCCCAGAGATGAAGAAGAAGAGCCAGATCCCTGCAATCACACTGCAGCTGAGATGGCTTTAGATAATAGAGAACAAAGACAGGCTGGGGCATTGTGAACATGAGTAAAAGGGAAGCCTAATGGAGTCCACTGTAACCTTTCTCCTATAATGGTCTCCAGCAGCTCTGTGCAATCAACTGACGTCACTCAGGAAAGACAGAGGAAATGATCACTGAGGCATTTCTGCCTCCTTTCTCTTTACACCCTGATGATGGTGTGGTTAAGACTGTCCCTCGAACTAAAATTCTAATCTAATCTTTCTGTAATTATCACAGACTCCCTTTATCGACAATGTTCAGTGAGTCCATCAATTTACATAGTTTAGGGAAGTTGTGGATTTCTCTAATGAACAGCTGGGAAGAATCTGATAAGATGTTCAAAACGAGAGACTGTGCAAATTATGAAGATTCCGATCATTGGTGAAGGTTGTGTGAGAATGAATATTAATGTTTTGAAAACATTTGGCCGTAACATTTGCTACAATCAAGCCAATGAGTTATTTTTGTCTGAAGCTAAATCTTGCATATGGTGCCTCATTTTTCCAATTTCAGTCTAACCATAATAACATTTTCTCGTGGCAAAGGAAACAACAGTGGCTAGTATTGATATTTGCATGGATTATAATCAGGGATTTTAGGGCTATTGTCAGAACAAGGGGTGTTGAATATGTAGTTTACCGTTGATGTTGCAGTTGCATGGGAGGCAGGGCTCTTCAGCAGATTTCCTGTAGTGGTTCTCTTTGCAGCGCTCACAATGGGGTCCATCGGTGTTATCCCTGCAGTTCACGCAGCGCCCCCCACTGCCAGTGCTTCGGTACTGCTCCGCATCAAACACGCAGTCGTCTGACCTTGCACTGCAGTTACACTCTGCAAAGCAAGAAAAGAGACCGAGCAAGAGGTCAAGTGAGGAAAGATGAGAAGAAAAAACGAACAGCAGCCGTTGGGGAAGATACAGAGGAGGCAAAATGATAAATAAAAAAAAAATAGGGAGAAGATGGTGGAAAGAGACAGAGGGGATGTGTGAGAGATTATGTGTTCTGGGATTGGATCATAATTTAAAAGCTTGTAGCTAATCTCATTTCACACAAGCCTAATGAGGAGCCAATTGGCTGTCAGGGGGCACAGATAACAGTAATTCATGTTTATACAAGAACAAATTACTCAACTGATAATACACCATCACAGCACTCATACCCCTCACATCAAATCCCTCTTTAGTTCACCAGTTACCCCGAGGGGGGATTTAGGTGAAATTGCCCATTTTATTATGAATCAAGCTCTCCATTGTGTTGGCAATAACCATATGATTACCCCTTCCTGCTAATATAGAGTCTCGGCAGTGATCACCTTATTTCAAAGATAAAAAAATTAGCACTGGTTCAGGGCTAAATCAGAGCCTCATGTGGTACAATACATTTATGGATTATTGAGTAACCGATTTGCCTTTCACATCCCATCCAGAAAACCCAGGTTGGTCTTGGTGATACATATGCAATACCATTAAATGCCAGCGTCTCTCTATTTTCACGCAGGATGCAATGAGCTCCTGATGTTCAAATCAGGAGCATCTAAGTTCCTACCGTCATTGACAGCATTACATATTTTTAATCACTATATTCTCTCTCTCTGCCTGAATAATACATGTCAGAGCCAGCGAAATCTGTGATTGTGAGTCTGTCTCACCCTAACAACACCTTTCTTATATGGTCTTATTGTGATTAAATCTCAGATGCTTAACAAGGTTTGAGTTGTTGCCACAGTACCTGACAGTCCTTCCACACACATCACACACGGCAGTGCTTGCTGCCCTGACAACTAAACGAGCTTCACAAATGACCTTCACAGCGCATGTGGTCAGTAATCAATGTCAGAGCCGCAACTATTCACAGTTCACATTAGATGTGTGACTTGTCTGAAGTGTTCCAGACGAAGACACAAATGCATGTCGCATAACATTTTGATTTAAACTATAAAGTGGATGGTCAATATTATCGGCTAAACCTGCAGCACAACAAACTATAAAGACTGCATCAAGTTTACTTCATGAAAGACTGATATGACGAGCAGGTTAGCAAACAATTGACCTTACGGACACCTCCCTTTGTTCTATGCACGTTCAGCTGGGAGGATACCCCAGCGTTTACCCAGAACCTACTGGACCGACTATACATCTCATCTGGCCTGGGAACACCTTGGGATCCCACAGGATTTGCCGGAGCTGGCAAATTTGGTAGTTGGTTCTGTTATCTGGGTCTGTTATCATTTAGTTATTTCACAGTGTATTTTGGTTTAATATTCCTATTTATAACAGCGAAACGTCGGGGATATTATGGAATCGTGATCGCCACCGCAGATCCTTCTTGTTAGCCTGATAATTCAAAAAATATATAATAGATCATTTTTAAATTTTGGACCTTAGTGCGAGGAGGAACAGGAATGGTTTTTGGAGAATTCCGTTGTGTATTTCTAACATTAAGGGGAGCTTTATCTAGTTTCACATTGGTCCGTATAGTTTCACAGCAGGCACATGTTTAAGGGGGCGAGTTTTTCTTAGTGGCTAGAGCGGTCGTCCCTTAGTCTTGAGACCAGGGTTCAAGCCCAACCCCCTGACCTACGGCAACATGCCGTAGGTCCTTGAGCAAGACCCTGAAAGCTCAGCTCCACAGGATCCGCACATTGCTTGTTCAAATGCAGAGATAAATTTCTAGACGTTGAATTGTATGTACTGTTTAACAAGTGATAAATACAGTAATAAAAATAAATAAAGTATTATTATATGATTCATCCCAAGGACATCTAATTTTTATACATCGGGATTTACCCTATAGTTGTAGTTTAACTCACTAGGTGGAGCTTTTGATGAAAATCTTTTTCATCAATATAAAAAAAACTCTGATATTTAACATCCTAACCATGGTTTTAATTAGTCCAAATTTGGTACATATGATTAGACTTTAGGAGATCTATCTTGAAAATATTTTTATTTTACTCTAGTGGTTTATATTTTGCTAAAAAAAAAAAATCAGTTTTCCAGACATAATTCAAAAAATATTTCATGGATCATGTTAAAATTGTATACCTAAATAGACCTTAGTGGTGAAGGAACTCGGGGCTTGACACATTGCCAAAGGTTTTTGTGCCATAGATTCTAATGTATTCGAATGATTCAAATTTAGTCCAAATTAGCTTTTTAGCTTTTTACAAAAAACATTATTTTTCGGACCTAACTTCCTATTCGTCGTTCAGATTTTGGTGCATATGAATTGATTCGAGGAGATCTATCTATTATACAGTGTATTATTATTATTGTAATTATACAACTGTTATATATTTTACTCACTAGGGATAGCTTTTTACAAAAAAATACTGTGTTCATAACATTCCATTTAATTTGATGAGTTCAATCACGGGGACTGCGTAGGTTGAGTATATTTTGAAGGGGTATCGTCACTATTCTATAGTATAGAATATTGTAGGGTATTGTCACTGTTGCTGTTGTTTTACTTTCAAAGCATTTCTCATAGACATTACATGACATGTATATGTGTTTGATTATAATTTGAAATTATTTAATGCCAGCCACATTATGATACAACATAATAACTGTGAGATTTTCTGGGTCAGTTTCTTTCTTATCTGGGCATCGATTTTGCAATTTATCTTTGTAAATGTAGTTGACAAATTATTTCAATATGAAAAATCAGGAATCGGTGGACGGATGAGGAAGTTTGATTCTTCCAAAGAGTGGAAAAACTCCCTGTGAAAAAGAAATGCCATAAAGTAGTCTAATTTACATGTGGCTCCCTCTTGGGTAAGCATACACAGAATAAATTAACTCACATCAGAAAATATAATGATGTTACTGAAAACAGGTTCTTTGATAAAATAAAATTATTACAGTTTTCAAAATAAATCACACTGAATCACTTCATTTTAATGAGGGCTCCCCAGTTTGTATTCTACTGGGGACGCCAAATGGAAAATACAATTTTCAATCACTTTTCAAAGTGTCACTTTTCTTCACTTTTCCAAAGAGTGAAGAAAAGTGAAAAAGACATCTGCGGTATGTGTCATCCAGAGAGAGGACGTGAGATCTGACCATGTGTGCACTTCAATGACAAACATTTCATCCCAGTTTAGTTGAGGATGTTACTTACTGAATGGGATGTGTGGCAGTTGAGCCTGTAGCCTTGAGACAATTAGAAAGTTTTTACATGACTGCTTTCAGAAGGAGTTAGACTTTAGCAGTGTGTCCACTGGAAGTATGCAGGCGGGTGCAATCTTTCAAACCCAAAGACCCGTAGATGGAGGATAAATGAACTTGAAGTGGTAATTAGATCCGGGTCCTTGATTTTTCTGTTCAGTAATCTGCTGCTTTTCAATTTCAGTAGTTCATCATTTATATTCAACTAACTTGTAAAAAATGTTGTTGAGTTTTTAATAGAAAACACATACTTTGTGCCCGAAAGTTACAATAAAGAGAAGAGAAAAAAATTCAACATCAATGGTTGGCTGGTGCCTCCAGAACCGACAATGGGCTAAATGGTGCTGAACTTTCAACTCTAAAAGTATTACTTCTTCTACAAGTCCGACAAATCTGACCCATTATCTCTTGTGATTCTGCTGTTCATGGGACACTCCTCAAGGACAAGTCTCTGTTGTATGATGGAGGTGTGACTAGCACTGGCGGGCCCCTATAGAACAAATATGTCCAGCCAGCTATCCTTGTCAGCTTCCTACCAATCTGTCTTAAATGTCCCAGTTAGAGCTGCTTCCACTGTTCGTCAGGTCAGCAGGATTGGACGTATTGTCAGCTGCAGTCTGAGCCTGTTCTATTTGTCCTTTTCTTATACCGCAGGAAATGTTTTGGTTCTATCAAAAATGTTATAAATTCACAAAGACTTTTTCCTCTTTTTATTCTTATTTCCACCAATGGTGTTGCGTTTCTGCTTGTATTGATCTATTATTTTTCTTCTTTTTTATTTTAACAGACTTACTCAAGTGGTTATTAATATGTTTAGATTAAATCTTTATGACAGGCATGACTTGTCTCAAAGTACAAGCCATTAGAGTTTGGTTTGATCTGCATCATAACTGGATTGAAAATAAAAACATTGAGACATTTTAGGTTTTAAATTTATGGATAAAGTATAGAAAGCTTGGTGCAAAAATTACACTATGTCCTTGGCATGAAATTTACCAGATGCCATGGTATAATCTGAATTCAAGTCATATTCATGATTTGAATCCAAAATTGTTAGGTGTCAGATGTCATTCATAATTCTCCAGATAGTTATATCCCCAAAAAGTCGAGGATATATTGGAATCGTCTTTGACACGTCCGCAGCCGCAGATCCTCCATGAGCACGATAACTCAAAAACTATATCATGGATCATTTTCAAATTTAGGAGCAACATAGAACTTGGTGCAAGGAAGAACTGCGCTGTTTTTTAAAAAGATTGGTTGTATATTTACGACACTAAGGGGAGCTTTATTCCCAAATTTGTCAGGCCATAACCTTTCAACCGTTGGTCTGATTTAGTCCAAACCTAGCCAAACCTTTATGTATATATTTATTGTATACAGTGTGATTAAACTAAAAGTTTAATTTTACTAACTAGGGGCAGTTTTCCACTAAAACATGTGGTGCATATGAATCAACTCGAAGAAGATGTATAATGTATACATCATATTTATATTTTACCCAACTTTTAATCTAATAGTTCATAATTTACCAAATTGCGGGAGCTTTTTTTCTTTTACGAAAAATATTCTGAAAATCCGGAGGATTGCTTGAAAAACAAAGGGGATTGGGGACTTTTTGGGGATATACCCTTCTGTTGGTGACGACAGCTTGGGTCTAGTTTTTCAAGGCGAAGGAGTCACATTACACAGGTCAAACTATCATATCATAGCAATAGTACACTTTAATTTTGTTGACAAAATGTGGAACCAAGCTACTTTGCGGGTGGCTTTGCTCGGTTGTCTGATTCTACTGTTTGTTACCTTATATTATCTATATAGCAACAAGTTTGAGGAGGTCATTTGATCATGTTAGGTGATATGACCGGTAAACTTTCTATGTCTGTGTGCGTGTGTGTACGTTTATAAGAAAGGATCAAAACAATCCGTACAAATTTCAATTAAAATTTTATGATACTAAGATAAATATTAAGATACAAGATATTATGGAATTGACGTTGCCGCTGCCAACAGATCCTTCGTGTTAATACGATAACTCAAAAATGATTTCATGGATTTCAAATTTTTTATATAATTTATATAATTGGATTGGTCTCATTTAGTCCAAATTTGACACATATAAATTGACTTGATGAAATCTATCTTGTATGCATCATGCTTTTCATATTTTACTCACAAAGGGGAGTTTTTTAACAAAAGAAAAAAATTACATTACTTCACATTTTAGGAGTTAAACTAGGGATAGCTTTTACAACACAGTGGATTAAGCACTTTTTTGGGATATACCTTTGCTGTTGGGAAGACAACATAGGCGTAGCTGTTATAATAATTATTATTTATCATTATTATTATTAGTTGTTGTAGTAATACATTAATGTTAAAAGGTACTTCGTGCATGAATTAATCAGGGGACATGTTTTTTCAATTATCGATCTCCATCTTTGAAATGAGCTTCGGAAGAAGATGAACATCTGGCTTCCTATCCTTCTTAGGAAGTTGAAGTAAAGTATATTTGTTTACGCTTTAATTACATCCTGTTTCTGTCTAAGCATCTGGTTTTTATTCCAATTTTGGTTTTTACTGTGTAAGATGGTTCTTTGCCTTAGATGTCTTGACTGAAATATTGAAATGGGGCTGTGTTTATAGTGGACCACTTGTATTTTATATTAAATTGTATTTTTTAAATGTAAAAAATGTGAATTAAATGACACAGATGCAATAGAAAATTCTATTGAACACTTTGTACGACGCAAACTAGAACATTTTTTCCATAAAGGAGAGTACAATAGTGTAGTTTAAAGGTATCTGCTGGATGAAGGTCGTTACAGGGAATGCTAACACACACTGTGGCTGATGGATTGCTTTATGTTGTTTTTCAATGGGTTTAACTCTAAACACTTTCCACATTATGGACATCTTGACCAAATTCGGGTCTCCCTGAACACAACCACCTCTGCCACATGCTTTCATTAATCCTGTCTAAAGCACCATGAATCCCGTGCATCACTCAATGTCATCAGTCGATGCTTCAACAAGTAAGGAGGCATGGACACAATGTTGCTCAGGAGACTCCCATCCTCTCCACTCCTCCTTGCATCTATTTTAAACATTGCTGCCAGCAAAAAAAACTGCTATTATAACAGCAAGACAGGGCACGAAAATATGTTTCTGACAGAAATAGGTTATGCAGAAATTGAATTTTCACTCATACCGGACCAACACTGCCTAGTTTGACAGTTTGGTCTTACCCTCAATTACAAGCCGAAGGACAAGGGACAAAATACACTAGCTGGCTGCTCACAAAATACATCTCCAAAATGTTTTTCCCAAAACATAAGTGGGTGAATGGTGATGTCCAGTCGCAGAACACGTCACACGTTTCCCCTTTTAAGGTTGAGCAAAGGCCCATTGACGCTGAACGTTAAAAATAGATAGATGCAAGGCCTTCTGTCCATAGTCGACATTCTTTTCGGATGCAGTATATTATAGTGTGAAATAATAGTCACACAATTAATGTATTGTATCATACATGTAGTTCATTTTTAAAAACAATGGATGGATGGATGGATAAATAGATGGATGGAGCCACTAATGGCCTTGTGAGCCATTAGTGGCTCCTAAGTGAGGGGGTCTCCCCTATGGAAAAAATATTATTCTGCATTGTCGCTGCATGGAAAAAGAGGAAAAAGCCCGGAGAGATAACATAAACGCCCTCTCTTGAGATGCCATTTCTTCAGCACTTAAACTATTGCTGTCGGCTTTTTAAGAATTGAATTTGCATATCGCGTCCATATAAGCAGGGACTTCATTGTTCCTTTGGGCTTTGTCTCATGGAGATTAGCTGAGAAACCTACTGACAGCCATGTTCTTTTTCTTTTTTCGGTACTTAGAGGAGACAGCCACTTACAGCCACGAATTAACCCTTACAGTACAATTTTGAACAGTGTGGCCTTATGTTATAACAGTAGAGCTGGTTAAAACCTGATATAGGTGTTTTAAAAAAGCTCCATGTACATATGGCGATGTGAAAGTGATGCTTGTGTCAAGACCTGTCCATGACACGAAACCTCCCTCGTGTTTTTCCTATAGCTCACTTCCTTCCCTCGCCTTTCAGAGTATGTGCTGTGGGCACGGCCCTACTCAGATCGCTCTAGGCTCCGCTTCACAGTGACCTCAGTATATTCAATTGTTGCTGTGTATCAACCCTGCATATCTTTGCCAGATTTATTCAACTTTCTATTTGGTAGATGAATAATAGGGCTCGGATTCTTGGGTATTTGTTTCCCATGTGCTTCTCGTTGTTTCATTATTAGAGTCTTTTTCACTTTCTTTAGAAGCCCCGGCCAATTTCAACATATCGCAAACTCACGGGCCTTTCACCGGACAATGTGTATCTCATAAAACGGAAACCTTTGTTAGGATTTGGGGGCATGAAAATGCACCAAATACACATGATGGCTGCACCATCACAGTGATCAGCAGAGACGATCGTGTGCACTGACCTGTGGTGTTAATGTTGAAAAGTTACACTGCCAACTACTGGTCTGGCATGTGGACTACAGCAGTTTCAGTTGTTTTTGTAGATCTTTGTTTATGAGGATTGTTTTCAAAAATTCTGTCGAATAAACGCTGAACTTCTTTAAGATAAAAAATACACATGAAACAAACAAACATTCAGACAAATTTTTTTTTTCCGTTTTAGATCAAAATGTGTGTATAGTAAACGGGGTCTCAGCTTCACTCAAGCTGCCTCATACACACTTTAGGCCCCCCCTTTATCCCAGCACACTGATCTCTTAGTCTGCATATGAATCCAAATCCAAAAGACTAACTCAACATCTCATGCACAAAAAAATTTGTAAAAATTTCAACTACCAGAAAAATAATAGATATTTAAAAGACAGAGCGCCTTGAATGGTTTCATATTCAACAAATTTGGACTAAATCAGACAGTTAAAACGGTTATGTCCGAAAAAAACGTTTTTCGAAGGGTTAGCTTCCCCTAGTGAGTAAAATATTAACTATTAGAGTAAAACATTTTGGATATACGATAGATTTCCTTGAGTATATCCATATGCACCAAGTTTGGTCTAAACCGGATGGAGGAGAAATTATGGCTCAAAGATAAAGCTCCTCCTAGTGTAAGAAATATATAACTGGCATTTCCCAAAAGCAATCCAGTTCTCCCTCGCACTGTGGTCTATGTATGTAAAAAGTTTCGATCCATTAAACAGTATTTGAAATATGTCTGGAAAACAGTGTTTTTCAAGAATAAAACCTCCCCCTTGCAGATAAAATATGAACAACTTAAATGGAATATGAGACTTAGAAGATAGATCTCCATATAATGATTCATATGCTCCAAATTTAGATTAAATCGGACCCACGGTCGCAAAGTTATTCAGTTACTCCTTTGCCTGTCTTTGTGGGAATGTTTTTTGAAAATGATCGATTAAACAGTTTTGAATTTATTACATTAACATGAAGGATCGGATGCGGACGCATAAATGAGAATTCCATAATATCCTCAACTTTTCCAGGACATAAATATGACAGCAAAGGTGATGATACGGCAGAATTAGGGAAACTTAGAATATAGAAAAACTACAAATGTTTAAAATCCAAAAGAAGTTACTTGACAAGACAAATTAATAAATATGGTTTAAAATAAAATCACTGTAGAGGCCAAATATATACATGTTTACGTAAAATTTTAAGCAGGAGAAGAGAGCATGGTAGTCGCCTAAAAATAGTAACATTTCAGGACAGAATTCCCAAATCTGACTTTCAGTAGTTTTCAGCCCCCGAAATACTGTAGTATTACATTCCATTATATGGTAACAAAAGGTTATCACATCAAATATTGCCGTGTACATTTAGTGGCCCCTCAAAAAACACTTTTTGTTATTTAAGTATTTTCAGAGCCAACCATCAATTAAGATATTTATATCCAAAGAACATCATTTGTAAAGCAGAGAAAGGCTGCAAGGACTTTTTTATTTTTTATTTATTCTAGAGAAAGGACTTTTATTAGGAAAGGGAATAAAACCAAGTTTGTCGTTAACAAAGAGCATCCCTTCATCAGTATTTAAGGAGGCTAAAAGAATGTTTGCGACCTCTCCTCACCTGCAGGAGAGATGTTGCAATTCACCATCTTACTGTCTTTTGACCTTTCTATGAAAAATTTCTGAGAGTTGCAGAGTTCACTGCAGAGGGACCACAATCCCTGCAGGCACAGTCATTTCGCATTTTTACATCTAATTTACTGGACAAATGAGATGTTGTAGCAGCCAGAGGGAAGAACACCAGCTGTGATAAGATAGCACTCCATGAGGTATCACGCTACATGACCTTTGGTGTTCTTTTCCAGAAAAATCATACCTTTATCTTACCTGCACACCACTGCGCCTCTTATGAATAGGTTAAGATGAGGAATTCTGATAAGAATTTAACAAGTGATTAAAAAATATATCAACATTGTTCACCCCAGAAAATGGAAAATTGTTAAATATCAACAGCAAATTATAGTTAAAGGTAGTAAAAATACTATAATGTCATGTTAAAGTAAATTAGTAATAAAATTAATATTATTCTTCTTAAATTACAGATTTGTATTTAAATTTACAATAATAGTAATTAACCATAATATCTTATTCTGATTCATATATCTTATATCACGTGATCATGGTGAAATCCTGGCGATCATAGGCACCTGAATTTTATGGTATCGTCTACCAATTATTTTTTCTTTGTATATCAAAATGTGGTAGACTCTGATTATCCAGTTGGAATACACAGCTCAAAAGTGCTATAACATATGGTATTCTACATAACTCAGATTAATTGTTTTTGCTAAAGGCCTAGTTTATAGGAAGATGAAACCAAGGGTTTGTGCAATACAAAACATGAATACACATTTAGTAATTTATTTTTACTGGTTTGCTCACATATCTGACCATGTAGTAGCTTTAACTTAAAAATGTGCTCAGATTAGGATCCCATTTGTTTGTAATTATTAATATGAGCTGATTTTGGTTCTGAAAACATAAAGCGATAGACCATTAACAGGCTTTTATATGCAATGTAGCTTATTACTCTGTTTTAATTCAATACTAAGCGATATTAGTAAATATTACAAATTCTGCAGGCTGTAAACAAATATTAACTGTATGTTGAGGTCACCATACAAAGGTACGTCCTCCACCGAACCAATCTTGCCTCATAAACGGATCGTGCCTCAATATCTGGAGAAAAGTCTGGACGTGATGTTCCTTACAGAAATCTGGCAACAACCAGATGATTTTTCTGTCCTGAATGAGACCTGTCCCGCTGGCTACTCTTACCTCCAGAAAGCCCGCAGCACTGGTCGTGGTGGTGGTCTGCCTGTCATCTACCGCAGAGATTTGGACTTATCTCCACTGACCTTGCCAGAGATCTCTTCTTTTGAATGCCTGGCATTTAAATGTAAACCCCCTTTCTCCATGACCATACTTCTAATCTACTGACCACCCAAACCAAACCCAGCCTTCATATCTGAGATTTTTGCAGACATTTGCACAACCTCCGTCAATATTATAGTACTTGGAGAAATGAAAATTCATGTCAACTGCCTTTCCTGTCATTTTACATCCGAATTCCTCCAACTATTGGATTGTTTTAATCTCAGGCAACTTGTCGATGTCCCCACCCACACCATGGGGCACACTCTGGATCTAGTCATCACTGACTCTGCTCCTCTCAATCTTCTTGTGTACGATCTGGTCCAACCACAAGGCCGTCTCCATGGAATTGTCGCTTGTGTCCCCCCTCACCAAGACCAAACGTCAAATCAACTTCAGGAATTTCAAAAAACATCAACCCAGAAACCATGACAGTTGACATCAAGCATCTTCTTTCTGCAAACTTTGTATCAGTCAATGACTCAGTGGATTTCTACAATACCTCTCTGAGTAACATCCAGGATCGTCACGCCCCTGTAAAAACTAGAACAGTCACCTTCTCCCACTCAGCCCCCTGCAAGAGGGAGAAAATGAATGAAGGAAAATTAAAGCAGCTGGGCGTGTCCTTGAGCGGCATTACAAGGCTTCAGGCCTCACTGTCCACAAGTTAGCTTTTCGGGAACACCAAAAGGTCTACTCAAAGTCCCTTAGAGAGGCTCCGTCACTGTTTTACTCGAACATTATCAAAACCAGTCCTGGAAATTCTGAGCAGCTGTTTTCCACAATCAATCATCTTCTAAAACCAGAAACTCCCCCACTTACAGAAATTACAGAAGAGCACTGTAATAATTTCATTGCTTTCTTCAAATCGAAAATTGACTCAATCCATTCTGTCATCTCGGGTCCCTTCACTCTACCTATTCAGTCTGATTACTCACAGTTTGAGATCTCCCAGCCTCTTAACTGCTTCCCAGAAATCTCACAGCAGGAGGTGTAGTTTATCATCAGGACAATGAAACCCTCCACCTGTGCCCTCGACCCCTTTCCTACAGCCCTAGTGAAAGCTAACATCTCTTACATCAGTCCCCTGATCACCACTGTAATAAATCAATCCCTCCAGGCTGGCTTTGTTCCATCTTCCCTAATAGCCGGCATAATCAGACCAATCCTCTAAAAACCCACCCTCATTTACAGAAGTTTTGCTGATTACAGGCCCATTTCCAAACTCCCATTTCTCTCCAACGTATTGGAAAAAGTAGTTGCTGCCCACCTCCAGGACCACCTCAAATACAACAATTTCTTTGAAACCTTTCAGTCTGGTTTCCGCTCCGCCCACAGCACAGAAACAGCTCTGCTCAGGGTCAAAAATGACAGACGGATGGCAGCAGATGCTGGTTCACCTTCCCACTTGATTCTCCTTGATCTGTCTACTGCCTTCGACACAGTTGACCATGGAACACTCCTACACCGCCTACATCACACCATTGGACTCACTGCCACCGCCCTAAACTGGTTTCAATCCTACTTCACCGACAGAACAGAATACATTTCCCTTGAAAGTTTAAGGTCTCGGACACACACAGTCACTTTCGGGTCCCCTAGGGATCAGTCCTGAGGGCTCCACAGATGACTGAGACATTTAAAAAAGGACTTAAAACTTTCCTTTTTAGCAGAACGTTTAACTTTAAATTAACATTGCTGCTTTTTGGTCACATTTAATATAATTTTTATAAAAATTTTATTGAGCTTTTACCTTGTAGCACTTTGAGATTTGATCCAAATGTAAAGTGCATTATAAATTAAATGTATTATTATCATTTATTATTACTTTACCTCTATCGAATATTAGTTCCTGTTAGACAGAAAACTGAAAATTGTCACCCTATAGTTCACAGCACAGCAATTAATACAGCATCGGATTACTGTACACATCATCAAGTGAACATGATCAATGCAGTTGGTTAGAGGGGGCGCCTCTTTATAGGCCCCTCCTACTTCCACCTCCAACCTCCCCTCCAACCATTTACCACATAGCAGTAGGTAAATGAGAAATCAAAACTTGACCCTGTCCGCTTCAAAACCGACTTGAACTTTCCCTGTCATGTCCCGGCCCCGAACATATTTTCTACATATTTTTTCCGATCCCGGCCTGTTCCGAAGGAAAAAGTCAGACTTTGGTCATTTTAGCACACATCCAATCGTGCAGCCAAAAGGAACCTGTCTGCTCACAAACTAGAGGGTCAGACTCTCCGATAGGCTTCATTGACCCACAGGAAGCGTTACAATAAACTTTACGTGCAGCATCAGCAGTAGGAAGCAGATCAGAGATGTCACCATTCGGACTTTTTTTAACTGCTGAGTGCACAATTCCGCCCCCAGGCAACATGCCCAAATAAGTGAGCTTTGTACTATCCAATTTTCCATTTTTTATCCATGTTTTATCAAATCAGATTTTGATGTTTTAATTACGTGTTTACATAAAAAGGTGTGCTAGGTAGGCTTAGGTGGGTTCTTAAGGTAGGCCCTTCCTGCGTCAGTATTACATATTAGGAAGGCACTTCGTTCATGTTCTTTGTTTCTGCTGAACGCTCCTTTTAGCAAAAAATTCTAACTTTTGGGGTCTTCTATGACAACATTAATGAACTATTTTTTAAACAACAAAGGAGGAAATATTTTATCTAATGATTAGGAACAGCTTTGGTTAATCTAATTTGTAAGTATCTTAAATGTGTTGATTATTGCTTGCTTTTGACGGTTGCTGGTGTTTTGGTGTTAATGAGGTCCAGATTCAGGGATTTAGTGGTGCCATTAATGCTGATGGGACGTATGTTTATGCCCAGCAGCTTGGCTGGAGTCTGTTGGAAAACCCTGTTGAATCCTGCATTGATTACATTTTTGCCATTTTGGTAGTCGTATGAGTAAATGTGACTGGTAGTTGTATTGGTTATTAATAACAGTTAATTGTGACTTATGTGACACTTGTTTGTGATGCAGCATTATGTCATTCAGTGTAACAGTGTAATAGTCTGCTAAATCCTTAATGGTTTCCGTGTGTGTCAATGCAGTTCATTTTTTGTCCTTATAGGTGTTGAACCTCATTTTAACTAAGATAAATGTTACTTTCTCTTTGAACATTAGCTGGTCACGTAGTCGACCAACAGCCTGTAGCTATGGTGTCACGGTGAACGTATTTGAGGGCAGCTTAATTGCCGGAGTATAGCGCTGAAGGCCCAGGTGGAAAACCCTAGGCCCACTTCTATTAAATATTAAATTACAGTTTATATCAAATTGGGAGTGCATTCAACTGTTCAGATATAGTCTGGGTTTTGAAATATGACCTTGGAATAATAGTGAGCCAATGTTGCAAATGTCTTTTCTGGTAGCTCTATGGCAGTGTTCCATTTGAAACAAGTGAGCACACTAAGCTATAGGACCTATAGTATGTTAAAATAACTGAAGTACATGATTAAGACACAGCATAACATCCTATCTGCCAGGAGTTACAGGGAAATTGTTCTCAAGTCTGTAAGAAAAGAAAACTCTCCTCTACCCAATTCCTACTTGGCCTCTCCCTCCTGGAACTAATAAAAAGTGATCGATCCCCTGGGGACTATTTTGCCCGAACACCCAGTTGGAAAGAGGAGAAGCAGAGGTAAATTTGATGCCTTAAAAACCATGACAATGTCCATTAACAAAACTAACAGATTGCTTAAAGAGTTTACCTACAGGCCACACTAAAATAACGTATCAATATGCCCTCTGTTCATTTTCGCAGATGAGGCAAAAAAAGCGGCAGAGCCCGGCCTCCCCACTGCGCACTACATGACCCTGCAAACTGCTACACAAAACAAAAGTAAAACAAACTATCACACAGAAACGATTAAACAATATCCTCTTTAAAATCATGTGTATGTTCATTTTACCATACAAATATATGCCATATGTTTTACACTAATACCAGCTGAGACATAACGTGATGGCGAACCATCGTTACTCTTATCTAAGTCCCTTTTTCCAGGTACTTTTCCATGGAATTTTAAACTATCTTACATTAAATCCAAACCTTAAAAAGCTACCACAGATTGTTCCGTTCACTTCACTCCACTCCACCCGATCTCAGCCTGCTTTCTCTGATTTAAATAATGTAACCAGCAAAGTAATTCCCTCTGTGACAGCCTGTTTTTTTTTTAAAGATTTCAGTCTGATTGTTGGGGACAGCACAGTCTGGAGGCAGCTCTGATAAAAGTTGTGAATGACATAATAACAAACACTGAAGGAATAAGCGCCCTGGGCTGGTTCTACTAAGTCTCAGTGCTGCATTTGATACTGAGGACCTGCCATTCCCAATCTTAAGAATGTTGTATCAGAGTTTGAACTTTAGAAATCATCTGTGACTCACCTTTGCCTCTAATCAGAATTCTGATTCAAATGGGACCAGGATACAGTATTTCCCTCTCTTTTTTATTTCCTACACAAAACAGTTCATATGTATCTATGAAAATGCACTGCAAATTAATAATACATCAATATACAAGTAAGAATTTTTAAAGCAGCAAATAAAGGAGCAGTTCAATCTCCACCAACCAGGATGTTGTGGAACACACTTCATCATTTCTGTGAATCACAATAATAAACGCTACTGAACAGACTGGTTCAGCTGTTTCATATCTCTGGCACAGTTTAGGTCGCATTCAATAGGATCTATGTAGTGATGGATGACCTCTCACTCCTCCTCCTAAAAAAGACCAGACATGTGTTTTCCCTCAGGGCTTTGTCTTATACCAAATTGGTATCAGTTTATGTAAATTACGAGTCAACATTAATAGAAACTGCAACATTAATACCAAGGTAATGTATATAAATAAAAGATAAATCACTACAGATCAATCAGTGCATTATAATATAAGATATTCCTGAATTTACGGCTGGAGGGATTATAATGGTGTATCTGGTGTATCCAGGAAAGTTACTGTCATATTACAGCTTTTTGTAATCTCAATAAACTGTTGTTTACTCCAGAATTCATTTTTTCATATTAGTTTAGTTGTTTTTGAATAACTGAATAATATAAACCTCTTAATTGCTCCTGAAGTTCAAAGTGATACATGGAGAGCGTCAGTAGGCTTACGAGCACATTAAAAATTGTTTTGAGATATTTGTTAATAGAGTTTACTCAAGTGTGATAAAAGTAAACTGTAAACGCATGGTTAACAATCATTACGACAATGCTGTTACATGCTTATAAACTGACATAAGTGTCAAATGATTAATATTAAATGTCACAAAAAAATTTTTTTAAAGTTGAAAGCCTAATTCAAAGCAAAAGATACCGAACCAATGTTTGAGAATGAATGGCCCAAAAACATTTGGCGATAAAGCTACACCTAGTGTCAAAAATATATGACCAACCTTTCCCAAAGTCCAAGGATTCACCAGTTCTTCCACACACTAAGATCGAGGTTTATAAAATTTGAAAATTATCCATTGAAGAGTTTTTGAGTTATAGCGCTAACAGGAAAGATCAGTTGGTGCCGGGGTTGGATGCCACAGCGATGCTGATTCCATAATAGCCCCGACCTTTTGGAGATATAATAATATAGCCTTGATATTGTAAACCCAGAATGTATGTGATTTGTCATCATTGGGATTACGTTTAAAATAACATCCGGTTTATTTATTGACACATAATATCGTCATACAAAAAAACATTTATAGCAATTTTCCAAAAAATTAAGATTTTCAACAGCTTTTAACAGATTTTTATTTAGCTTGTTCCTCTAATTCACAGTAGCTCATATTGTGAAATGGAAGTGTTTAATTTGAAGCCTATGTTGAAAGAAGTTCTTCTGCATTCGTTAACTTTTTTAATTTCCCCTACGTACAACTTGTTAAAGTCACTATCAAATATCACATTTTCCAAAAATAAATCGGACCCCAACACTGCTCAAATCTTTGTTGGCCGTCGGTAGTTGATTTCACACTATACTTTACCAAACTCCACTTCCATCTGAGTTTCACCATAAAATGGATTGTGTGGATACAACCAGTTTTAGGCAAGTTACTTCAGAATTGTAAAACATTACATATTGCTAGTTACTTTTATTTGAAAGCAATATGTTACTTTACAAAATTACTTTCTGTGTAGAGTTATAAGTAAGTGATTAAGCTACTTTTGCGTTACTTTTACCAAAATAAGTGCAGTAGGCAAGGCATTAAAAAATGGAAGTGCGCAATATTCTTTAAAGGCGAATAATCACAGCACAGACGCGCAAGTTAACAGAAGTTGATTACTAATGCAGTGGTGGTCAGTATTGTAGAGTTTAATAAGGACTGTATTGTATTTAGCAACGTCTGCGTCGCTTAATCTCTGTGTAGATTATCATTCATCCAGTTCATGCTAATCCATTTAGGTTGGATCCAAAACAACTGCTTGTTACCCTGCACCCTTTCCAGGTGTTTATTGAGGTTACTTGTACTATTTTTAGTCATGGACAGTTCCCTCAGCTTCCCAGCACATAAAGTGCACCTTACTGTAAGGCAGTGGTTCAAGACATTTTCGAACCCCTGCTGTCCCTCATCAACCCAACACAATGGCAACAAAATAGGCCATATTTAAAATTTATTGAACTGCCATCAAGGTCCAAATCACGCAAAAACTTTAAAATCAAACAGTTGAGAAAATAAGGTAAAAATACGGTGCAATTGCATTATCATCTTGCATTAAATACCATCAAGAAAGAATAAATATTTGTTTACTTATGTTTAGTGCTCTTCTCACATTTAGCCGACTTCAGGATTAAGTTCTCAGAAAATTAGAAACCGACCAACATGCAGTATTTAATGCAATGCAGCTTAGTGCACTGTTTTAATTATTTACTAATACAGTGTAAATACAAATTTAAAATTCTGTATGCTGTTCACAAATATCAACAGCATATTCTGGCAGCTATCTTACTCGTCACCTGGGCCCTGGAAACCCCATTAAAAACTCCTAGGACTGACCCTGCAGTATGACTTTATGGAGTCACCTCCTACCCAATCAGTAAGATTAGTCAGTGTTGTAGTAATTTTTCTGCTGGCTGCACACATTATCTTGAATGAAAACGTCTCCAATTATATCCGATATTAGTTGTTAGTTGGACAGAAAATTGAATATTATCGCCCTCTGGGTCACAGCACAACAACCAATATAACATTGCATGTACAAATAAATGCGCATGATACCCCTCCCCCAAGGCAACTTGGGCTTTCAAACCTTAATATACGATATGACGGTAGGAGACACATTCCGATCATGAGAAGACGGAGATCGGCCGTTACGGTGCAGCAGGTAGTTGCGCCTTGCTGCCCCTCACCATCTCCCGCCTCTGAGTTTGGGACCCCACTCTGCAGACAGAAACCTACCTGCTCGAAAAGGTGCCCACGCAAACAAGCTTCATTGAACCCCAGATTGAAATTATGATTGGCATGATTTTTCTTATAGATGTCTGTGCCACTCATGTCGCCCACAGCTAAATCCGCCAGTGTGTGTGTGATGACGACATTTATTAAGACATGCACACAAAGAAATATGTCATTCTGTTCACCAACTGTCCACCTGTCTTGTCTCTATACCCCACCAGTGGGGCGCGCCCCACACTTTGAGAAACGCTGCTCTAAGGTTCTTATCCTTTTCTCTGAGAAACTCAAAGTAGTGCGAGTATAACGCATTACCTCCACACTGGATACAACCAACTAAAACAGGAAGTTGAAAGTCTGAGCAGGACATGAAGCGGAAGGATGCTGATAGGTACCAATTTATATGTATATCCCCGAAAAGTCGGGGATATTATGGAATTGTCATTGCATCATTGTATCCGCCGCAGATCCCTCATGTAAACGCAATAACTCAAAAAAATATTTAGTAGGAGAAAGAAGTGGAGTGATTTTGTGAAAGGCCAGTTGTATATTTCAGACACTAGGGAAGCCTTATCCCCAAAGGTTTTCGAGCCATAATTTCTCAATCGTTGGGCAGATTTAGTACAAATTTGGTGCTTAGGAATCGAATTGATGCGATCCATCAATGTACATTGTGTTTTAGTCTGAAAGAACACATTTTACTCTCTAAGGGGACCTTTCTCACAAATACTACAATTTTTATGCATATGATTTGATTCGAGGAGATCTATCTCGTTAATATTATACTTTACTTTTAATATATTACTCACTAAGGGGAGCTACTTCGATTTACAAAAACACATTTTTTTGGACAGAACTTCCTTACCGTTGGTCGGATTTCCTCCAGATTCGGTGCATCAATCAACGTGAGATATATCATGTATTTATCATATATCACTCTAATAATTAATATTAAACTTACTAGGTTGAGTGTTTTGACAAAGAAATACTGCAGATATAACTTTACATTTAGTCTGAGGAGTTCAATAAGGGGTACAGCTTTTACGATGCAAAGGATTGGGGACTTTTCAGGGATATACACTTGATTTTGCTGACGACAGCCAGGTGTAGATTTTGAGTGAGAATAGAGAATTCCTATCACAATGTTCAACATTCATTCTTAGGTTTAAACACAAAGAGGCAATATAGAAAAATACTGCTCTATACTATTCTAGATAGGGTTTGGATATGGATAGGATTGAAGGTAGTCAAAATATTATTACAATTTCAAATGTGTAATTTTGTATCAGATATTTGACAGAACATCTTTCAGCTCTGTTTTTATGTTGACTGCTTTATGTTTTCAATATATCTCACATCACTAGTTGCTTTAAAATAGATGAGATTCTGGGGGAGTTAGAAACATGAATAGCGTAAAAAAGAAGAAATGAGCAGTGGTGGATGTTGAGGGCGAGCAAGGTCTTCTCTGCCAGCCCAGACATTGTCACAATATTAAGAAAATCATAATTCAATTAACATAATAATTTAGACAACATGTAATTGAATAGTTTGTTCCCGTCCATTTCATTGATTCTCTTAGAAGCTGTTTCCAGTGAGTTCATATAAGTGAGCTTTGTTTTATACAATCAAATTCTCCAGTGTGGTCTCTGGGTTGAAATGTCTGCTTCGGCGCTGGGCTAAGCAGCTTCCAAAATGTTTCCACAAGACCCCTGACCGAAAAATTACACGAGACGATTTTGTTGATTGTCATATGATGCCTATCAGATTTTAAAGTGTTTATTTAGGGCATGTTCTTTCACATGCCAGGGTATTCTCGCTTGCCCTGAGCAGGCTGGGCATTTTCAGGTGTGTCCTGCTTCAGTATTACGTGTCCGTAAGGCACTCATTTTCATCTCAGTCTCCAGCTCACCTGGAGCGTTCATCTTCAACAAGTTAAAACTTATTGGAGAAAAAGGCCTGTCAGCACTGACCTGCAGGTCATATGAAAAAAGAATTTATAATGGCCCTGATAGCTAGCGGTGTTCTCTATGACCCTATTATTGGACTATTTTTTAAAGAAAGAAAAGAGGACAGACTCTATTATTGCAGATGAGGAACAGCTTTCGTGAGTGCAATATTAACGTTTCTTAAGTAACGGTAATTATTGCTTGCTGTAAATGTTGGCTGGTGTTGTTGTGTGAATGAGGTCCAGATTTTGTGGTCCGGTTTTGCCAGTACGCCTGATGGCATTTATTTTATGCCAGCGGCAACACTGTTGAATCCTACTTACAATGCAAGGCATTTTTGTTTTCTTGGTGGTCGTATGATGATGTTGAAGTCCCAGGTGGAAAACGCACTGCCCGCCATTGGATATGAGTTTTGTTTTTAAGCTTTAAACTGTACATGGTGGCATAATATACGGGAGTAAAATAAACAATAGTTTTTGGAATGCTGTGTAGAACTTGAATGAAAAAGAATAACACATTCAATACAATACGCTTAGCATCATCACCATAATTGATTTTTGTATACTAGATGCTTATTCTGGCTGTGATTCATGAAACCCATTTCAAGTTGAGACAGGAACAATAAAAAGCTAGGAATACTGTGGAATGTTGATGGAATACTGGTGAACATGAAAACGTTGAACGGTTGTTGGAATCTGGGTGTATATTCTGTATGTTCTCTCACGTCCCTGCAGGTTACGTCTCCCATCCTCTCCACATTAGTGTATCCCACACTGTAATTGTAGCATACACCTGAGAAACCCTGATTTCCAGTAGGTCAGATTAGAGCTTTTGTGGTGTGTGGTAAACATTTGTGCTTATAAGTTTTTATGGATGGAAAGTGTGGATATTTTATTTATTGTTGGTCTTATATTTTGGTTCAACTTTGTTTTCGGCTTCTGCTTCACTCACTCACTCACTCACTCACTCGCTCGCTCGCTCACTCGCTCGCTCACTCACTCACTCGCTCGCTCACTCACTCACTCACTCACTCACTCACTCACTCACTCACTCACTCACTCACTCACTCACTCACTCACTCACACACTCAACTCCATAGATAGGTAATACGGGAGCTCAAGAATATTACAAGTGAAAAAGGGCGGGCAAAATAAGAAAACTTTACAAAAAGATAGAACTAGGCCTATGTTGCCATCCCCGAAAGCAAAGGCTTATCCCCAAAACACTCCCAATCCCCTGCATTGCACAAGTAACCCCATTGATTGAACTACTCAAATTAAATTGTGAAGTATGAACAACCGTGTTTTTCATTAAAGGAGCACGCTACCCGTGAGTAAAATTTTACCTATAGAGTCAATTTTGACAAATGCAGGATAAATCTCCTCAAGTCGATTCATATGCACCAGATTTTGACTAAATTGGTTAAGTATCATTTAAGAAATTATGACCCGAAAATAAATGTTTCTTATTTAAAAAAAAGCTCCCCTAGTGAGTGAAATATAAATTTTTAGACTATAATATGATATGCACTTCTGACTCCAATATGTTCAAAACAGTGCTGCAAGAATCCTGATGAGAGTTCGTAAACACGAACACATCACCCCCGTTCTTCATTCCCTTCATTGGCTTCCCATCTCCACCAGGATTGATTATAAGATCTCTCTCCTCACTCACCAGTGCATCCATGGTAACGCACCCCCCTACCTAAAATAACTACTAACCCCACTGACCTCAATACGATCCCTCCGTTCTACCCACTCATACCGCCTCCTCCTTCCCCGGACTAAGCTCAGCACCATGGGTGATCGGGCCTTCTGTTCTGCTGCCCCTCGTCTGTGGAATGCCCTCCCTGACCATCTGAGGGCTCCACAGACGACTGACACATTTAAAAAAGGACTTAAAACTTTCCTTTTTAGCAGAACCTATAACTTTAATTAACATTGCTGCTTTTTGGTCAGGCTTTTATATAGTTATTATTTTATTCTTTTATTGATGCTTTTATCTGCTTTTACTTTGTAGCACTTTGAGATTTGACTCAAATGTAAATTAAATTAAATGTATTATTATTATTATTATTAATTTGGACTAAATTGGACCAATGATTAAAAAATAATGGCCTGATGACCTTAACATAAAGCTTCCCCTAGTGTCAGTAAAAAACAGTTGGCCTTCCAAAAAATTATTCCATTTCCTCCTTGTAATAGGGTCTTTACTGGTATGAAAATTTGAAAATGATCCATGAAATAGTTTTTTAGTTATATAAGTGTTTTTCATGAGAAATTGAGCAGCTCCCCCTAGTTAGTAAAATGTGAACTATTTGGGTAATGTATAATATATAAAAGATAGAACTCATCAAGTAGATTTGTATGCACCAAATGTGGTATAAATTGGACCAATGGTTGAGAAATTATGGCCGATAACTTCTGGTAATAAAGCTGCACCTAGTGTTGGAAATATATAATATATATAATATATAATTCTAAGTCGTTGTAAAATTTGAAAATTATCCATGATATTGTTCTACATATAGATATGATTCATTTTGGGAGCTAAATCTATTGTTAGTCCTAATTATCCAAATGAGTGGCACCTGATGGTCTGCCCACGGGCTCCATCCTTGGCACCTTATGCATATGGATGATGCCACCGGGTCATATTATAAACAGGTTCAGTCAGGTGGCACACATTTTTCTATAAGAAATATTGACTCAAAATGTGCTCAACCAAACAGTTGAGCCGGACACTAAAGCGTTATAGTGTGTTGTTGGGTGTTCCTGTATGAAAAATGTTAATCCCAAATACCAGTATATACTCCATGTTTAGAACAATTCTTATAACGGTCTGATATGAAAAAAAAATTCACAGGGAAGCAACGCAACAAACCGCCATGAGGTTCGTTTCATTGACTCAAATAAGCTGAGGTTATATCACAAATTTAGCAGTTAGCTGACAAAGCAGGCAAACCCTCAAACATATGACCAACCTTAAGCCTTGATATCGGTTCAACAGGTGAGTTAGATAAAACTCACTGATGCCGCAAACAGGGATGTTAGCTATTTTTGCTGTACTGCAGCACAAAATGTACCAGAGGAAGGAGAAAAGGAGAATGATTGTCTCTCTTTCAGGCTCATCAGAGCAGCGTTAAGACTTTACGAGACAAATATAAAGCCTGAGAGAGTTCAGAGAGGAGCTGGCAGAGAAGGGAGCTGGGAACAAGAAAATAATAGACAATAGCAGAAAACTTGTCGCTGACTCTTTCTAACTTTAGATACTCTGCTAATGTTAGCTCCTTAAAATGTGGTATTTTTGTCCTTGCTGTGATTATTATATCCACGAAAAGTCTGGGGATATTATTAGAGGTGCACTGATTGCAATTTTCTTGGCCGATAACCAATCACCGATTTATTTAAAATCTGACCTACCAATACCAGTTTTGGCCTTTCCGATTTTTATTCTATATAGTTTTAAAATGATAATGAGTAATGTATTTTAAGACATATTATTTCAAAGGATTACAGTCGGTTTACTTGTGAGATGTTTGGAGTCATGGTAACTCATACTTAGTTTGGTGTACAGCGCATGCGTGAAACCGGCAAGTAACCGGACTCAAGTGGTGGTTGGTAATGTTTTCCAAAGTCAAATTCAATGACTCGGAAAAGTGCCAGTTGCTTTATCTCCAAAAGTTTTCAGGCCATAATTTCTCTTACCATTGGTCCAATTTAGTACATGCTTTGTACATACGAATCAACCCAAGGACATATATCTTCTAAATATCATTTTTTAATCTAAAAGTTTATATTTTACTGACCACAGGGGAACTTTTTCAAATAAAAAACACTGCTACCTCATATGAACTGCCCCAAGAGACTAATTCGTATTTGTTATATTTTATTTACTAACATGGGGGCTTTTTTTTTTCTTCTTCCAGAAACAGGTTTTTTGGAAATACCATAGCATATTCCCAACCTTTGGTCTAATCATGTCCAAATTGGCTCACGAAAATACTCAAGGAGATGGCAAAATAATTCTTACTTTATTTTTTATATGGACATACAGTGCAACTTTGCCAAATTAATTTTCTGAATTTGACAAAGAAAACTGCTTTGCATCGCACCCTTTCTTAGAAGAGTACATAAACCATGATGCACATAATACTCTATGATATATAATATTATCAGTTAGGCTTCTCATTAATCAATCACATGAACAAAGATTGAAGAGGAGCCTGAAGAGATATTGCCTTAATTTAACTTCTACCATCATTATATTTTACAGTAGGAGTATCCCCGGGAGGGCCAGATAGTTAATGTATTATAAAATATACTTTTGATATTCAGGAACAGAGATCACGATCACAAAGCTGCAACTGAAGCCTTCAACCTTAAATCAGTGGCAAGAAAGGATTTAAAGAGTCTACTTACTGGAACAGCCTGAGGCTAAGCTGATGACAAGATGAAATAAATGTAGCAACCTGCACTGGCTATAAAATAATTTATTCTCACAGGCGGAGAATCTTGATGAGGATGACATCCCACTGCATCGCTGACACACAGATACACACACATAAACAATCACTCACACATCTAAATTCAGAAACAGCTACATATCCTAATATCAACCACAGAAATTGAGAAAAATCAGTAGTCCGAAATCAGTTTCAATAAACAAAATGGAGTGATGGTGAGCTTCATATGAAAGAACAGAAAATGTTCAGCGAACACTGAAACAGCACCATTAAAGCCCCCTTAAAGCTTCAATTTAAAAATTGCTGCTAGTGTTTACACAACAACAGGAGCAAAGATCCCTGTGATAATCACATATGGTTGTCACGACGTCAGTGCTTTTTGCTTTTCGATATACTCCAATCAGCCATACCATTATGTCCACAGACAGGTTGAGTCAGAATAACACTGATTACCTCATTCAAAAATAAAGTAACATTTTTTCCACAAAGTTGATGTTGGTGTTGTTGTGTGTTAAGGATGGAATAATGGGTGAGCATAAGAATATGGGTCCTTGTATATAAAACTGTGCAAAGGGTTTGCGTCAGAAGGCGGTGTACGGACAAGCATACGTGTGCGTGCGCACACATATAAGATTAACCGACTGACATGTGCGGGCTTAATAAAGCACCCTAGGTTGTTCACAAAAAATCAGTGAAACGCCTTTAATTAATGTTAAAGACTAGTCAGTCACGGTGAAGTCTGACAAGACGACTAAAAAATAAACCTCACACAACTAGAAACTTAAGTTAAGTGGAGAGGTGGAAACTTTGTTCGATTGATGGGGGTGCAATTTAATTTGGTATGGTTCGCTTTCAAACTGAACTTTGTCAAACGAAACGGCTTGTGCCCTATTCGCATAGGACAGGCATTACCTTGGGATCGGATTTAATTTGTGATAATTACAGAGGACCTTTGTTATATTCATCAAGTGCGAATGTGACAATGTTAGCATTTCATCATAGCAAGTTCTCCCACAGTGATGCTGCTTCCAGCAATGTCCTGGAACATTTAATCGCTGTGCTCTGCAGGCTGGCGTAATCTACCCATGGTGCAAAAAACTTGCTTTAAGAAATGTGCTCCTGAGTCAATATGGATTGTTTTTAGGGTAATACAAAAACTTTTGGTCAGTGAACTCAGAAACTGGAAGAGGACAGCAATGGTCATGAGTGTCTTGGGTAACTTTTGCATCAGGGATTGTTAATTTTCAATGAATTGTTGATCGTGTATTCTTAAGCTGGAAGTTTGTGTACCGAGGGTAATGTTTGTACTGTATTTTAGATATTTAGAAAGTTGTGTGTACTTTTTATCCTAATTGCTGGGACCTGCATATCATGTGGCTTCCGCCCAGGGACTACAGGATGACATAAATGAAAACGTTTCTATATGCTGTACTTTATATGTATTGTGCTTAAAAAAAAAAAAAAAAAATCAATACAAAAAAAATCTATGAAAAAAAAATTCAGATAGGCCAATTACTGCTAGAACACTATTGCACGCTGAGCTCTGGCATCTGTCTCTGGGTAGGGAGCATCATTTTGTGTTCAAGTACTTGTCCTTGGTTCGTATAGCAGTTGCAGGCATTCTTTTGTTGGTTTGCTTGTGGCAAATGTTCATTTCGGTCTATTCTCTTTTATATCATAATCAAACTACAGTTTGTTTTCTAGCTTGCATTGGTTGTGTATTCGTGGGCTTCCCGGGACACTAATGTTCGGTGTCCATCTCTTTGGACATTGGCACAATGGGAGGTAGGCTGCAACAGTTGTGTCAGTGCCACTCTCTTTGAAGGCATCACTGGCTGTTCCATGTGCGCAGCCAGTGATGCCTTGAGGAAAATCAGCCTACTTCATGCCTCAAATTCATGCATCAAATGGCATCTAGAAGTTTTGAGATTCATGCCTCAAACGGCATGCAGCAGCATTTAGATACATGCCTCAGACGGTATGCAGTAGCATTTACATTCATGCCTCAAAGGGTATGCAGCAGCACACTGAAAAAGTAAATGGGATTATAATAATTTTAAACACAACGAGAAACTGCTGTGCAGTTCTGGCTATCCGGTCCCCTTCTGAGTGTGACTCCTTGACTTTCCTAACCTTCATTCTAGCTATGGGTGGAGCTTAACTGCATCTCTGCAGTTTTCCGTCATACTATTGAGATCAGCTTTGTCAAATTGTACTGAAACAGTTAACATTTCAATTAAAGTGAAACAAAAAAAACCCAAAATGTTTTACCCTAAATTTTCATCAGCTCACAGAAAAGTATTTCAGAAATACCGGGCCTGCAGCAGCATTTTAGATATCCATGCCTCACTTGCAGTGGCTGACAGAAAGGTAAATGCTATAATTATCTTATTGATAATCAGATAATGACCTTCATCATATTTTCCTACTTAGCCTAAGTGAGTATTAAGTGCTTGACCCATAAGTACAGATTTCCCTACAACCTAAATCAACTGACATAAGGAATATCTATGCAGTCAAGAGATAGTCTTATTGCTCAGAGATGAATGGTTTCAGCTTCAGTTACTGGCTACTAGCGTGGCAAGTAGTCTGGCTCTCAGTTCCCCTCTGAGATTGACTCCTTGACTCTACCAACCTTCATTCTGCCAATGGGTGTAGCTTCAGGGTATCTCTGCAGAGCTATGTCAATCTATTGAGATCATCTGTGTCATTTTACCTAAAAGTGAACATTTTAACCAAATTTTGGTAAAGACATCAACCAAAATCTCTCTTATATGTTTAATCCTTAATTTTCTAGACACAAATTCTTGACTATGTATCACATTGTACATTAATATGTGCTTGCTCATCTTCTAAAACCACAAACTCCCCCACTTACAAGTATTACAGAAAAGCACTGTTATAATTTCATGGCTTTCTTCAAATCAAAAATTAACTCAATCCATTTTGTCCTTTTCTGGTACCTCCACTCTGCCTATTCAGTATGCCTACTCAAAGTTTGAGATCTCCCAGCCTTTAAAGTGCTTCCCAGAAATCTCACAGCAAGAGGTTGAGAATATCATCAGGACGATGAAACCCTCCACCTGTGCCCTCGACCCCTTTCCTACAGCCCTAGTGGAAACTAACATCTCTCCCATCAGTCCCCTGATCACTGCTGTAATAAATCAATCCCTCCAGGCAGGCTTTGTTCCATCTGCCCTAAAAGCAGCCATAATCAGACCACTCCTCAAACAACCTACTCTCGATCCAAAAGTTTTTGCAAACTACAGGCCCATTTCCCATCTCCCATTCCTCTCCAAAGTACTGGAAAAAGTAGTTGCTGCCCACCTCCAGGACCACCTCAAATACAACAACATCTTTGAAACCTTTCAGTCTGGTTTCCGCTCCGCCCACAGCACAGAAACAGCTCTGCTTAGAGTCACCAATGACTTACGGATGACAGCAGATGCTGGTTCACCTTCCCTCCTGATTCTCCTTGACTTGTCTGCTGCTTTCGACACCCTTGACCATGGAATACTCCTACACCGCCTACATCACACCATTGGACTCACTGCCACCGCCCTAAACTGGTTTCAATCCTACTTCACCGACAGAACAGATTACATATCCATTGGAAGTTCAAGGTCCCGGACACACACCGTCCCCTGTGGGGTCCCCCGGGGATCAGTCCTTGGCCCCATTCTCTTCATACTGTATTCTCCCCATGGCCATGTCATCAGGCCATATGGACTCTCATTCCATTGCTACGCTATTGAGACGCAAATCTACCTAAAAGCTGACACATGTTCCTCCGCAGCTCCTCCATCCTCATCATCATCATCATCTCCCCTGTCAACTCTCCGCGCTTGTCTGGAGGAGATAAAGGTGTGGATGAAAAACAACTTTCTCCAGTTGAACAACTCCAAAACCGAAGCAATTTTAATTGGCACCCCACATCAGACCCAGTCTTCCTCCATAACCAGTATTACCTTCTCTGGTCACGACATTCCCCTCTCTTCATCAGTCACCAACCTCGGCGTAAGATTCAACCCTCAACTCACTTTGGAATCCCACATCAAACACATCTGCAAGATCTCCTTTCACCATCTCAGAAATATTTCCAAACTCCGTTCTTCACTCACCTTGAGTGATGCTGAAAAGCTGGTCCAAGCGTTTGTCTCCTCCAGACTGGATTACTGTAACGCACTTCTCATCTGAATCCCTGATAAACGTCTTTAAAGAACTGTTCAAAGGCTTCAGTATGTTCAAAACAGTGCTGCAAGGATCCTGATGAGAGTTCGTAAACACGAACACATAACCCCCATTCTTCCTTCCCTTCATTGACTTCCCATCTCCACCAGGATTGATTATAAGATCTCTCTCCTCACTCACCAGTGCATCCATGGTAATGCACCCCCCTACCTAAAAGAACTACTCACCCCACTGACCTCAACACGATCCCTCCGTTCTACCCACTCATAACGTCTCTTCATTCCCTGGACCAAGCTCAGCACCATGGCTGAGCGGGCCTTCTGTTCTGCTTCCCCTCATCTTTGGAATTCCCTCCCTGACCATCTGAGGGTTTCAAAGAAGGCCGAGACTTTTAAAAAAGGTCTTAAAAATTTCCTTTTTAGCGGAACCGTTAACTTTAAATTAATATTGCTGCTTTTTGATCATATTCTTTTATATTTATCATTATATTTTTTATTGATGCTTTTATCTGCTTTTACCTTGTAGCACTTTGAGATTTGATGTAAATGTAAAGTGAATGTAGTATTATTATTAATACTTTCTTTTTCCTTGACTTCTCCTTCTTGGCTTGAGCCTTCGATCTTTATTCACTGTACTTTTGCCACCTTAGGCGACCCCCTTTGCTGGTGTCAGCCATTGCACAATTGGTTGCGTCAGCCACATATTGCAGGATTCCTTTCAACCTTCATATCGTGATTTCGTCATTTCGACGAAGACAGTGATCACATGGATATGGATCAGAATTGCCAAGTAATTTATAGTTACCCGTTTATGAGTGGGTTAAGTCGTTGTGAAGGCGAACTGAGTCAGAGTTCATGTTGATTTCAGGTGCGGGTGAGCTGTGTTACGTTCATATCTTCAGTTCATTATCAGTTCATTCAGTTCATTTCATCTGCCATTTGGTCACTGTTTTGGCAAGCATTCTAACAACCACATCCGTCGTGCCTCTGTAGGTCTTTTCCCATTCAGCCGCCAATCAATCCCATTAGTCCAGTGTCTTCCTAAACAAAGCTACCATCGTTGAACCATATGCATCTGGAGTGGTGGATAATACAGTTTTACTGCCAAAGCTAAATTACAATAGCTAGATGATTTTCTTCTTTTTCTTCTTTGGGGTATTCTGTGTAACTTCTCACTGGAGGGCCTTGCGCCCCTCATCTTTGGGGGGATATTACATGCTGCTGCTCAGGGCCGAGACCCTTCAATCCCAATCTCCCCAGATAGTTTGAGCACCAAAGACATTCTAAGAGACTCATTGTCACACATCTGCTCCTGTAATAAATCATTCATCTTTTCGTAATCTCGTCTTATCTGATTGAAATGGAGTTCTAGCTAAGGTTCAGTCAGAAAGACTAGTCTTTCAACTCTGTTATGCTCGCCTCTCAACCATGCCCTTTCAAGTGTTCTCATCCATCTTATCAATGTCACACCTACATCTTTAGTCTCAACAACACCTCATCACCACGAGCTACTGTCTATATGACCGTCTCTATCCATCTAGTTCTTGCTGCTGGTTCACACTCCCTCCACCTCCACATCCCCACCTAGTCGTCGAAGAGCCATCAGTTTCATCATTCATGCTGCTGCTCAAGATAGAGACCCAGACCCCACAATCACCCAGGAGAGTCTGAGCACCAGAGTCTTTCCAATGGACCCATTATCACACATTTGCTCCTGTATGAATCATTCATCTTTTCAAAATCTCATTCTAGCTGATTGAACTAGTTTTACTGTATTTTCTATGAAGATTGGGTGTGAAAAGGCGGCGGGATGATAGTGAACAGGTTTTTTTTTTTAATATTGGCACTAAGCAGACTGAAAGCCGCTGAAAATGATGTCCAAATACAAAGTTAATCCTGTGTGGAACCAGAATTTGCCAGGTAATTGCTTATTTAATCTGAAAACGCTTTGATATCCCCCGCCCCCGAGGGATGGACATAGAGGGTAGCGTGACATCAGCGAGCATCACAACCACCGATATCAATAAAACTTGATGGATGGCAGATAGACTGATGATTAAGTTTCACTTTGGTTGTAAACATATGTAGGATATTGATCAGTGGCTCATTTTCCAATAGCTTAAATATCAAATATTCTCGTTTTTGTCTCTCACATCTGCGCAAGAAGCGCAGATGTGAGAGACATCCACTGTCTGAGATGCTGAGATGCACGGCTTGAGAATGTCATTCAGATATATCATTGAATAAAAGCCCAGATAATCTGTGTTTCTCTGTCCTCTCCTGACATTAATCTATTAATATGATGAACAAATTGGCAAACACTGCGGCTCAGACGGCCGAGTCAGGAACAACCTGCTCGCTTGCAGGGTAGATTCACAGAGTAAGTTAGCACGGTAACTGACTCAGAGCTTAACGTATCCCGCTTTCTGAAACGGAAAACCCATAGTTTCCCTCATATAAGGCTTAACCACCTTGGACTCTCCACTAAGCCAGCTTCCTGAAGAACCCCCAGCTCACCGCCCTCATCATAGTCCCGACACTCGCTCACATCACAGACACAGAGTGGCCATTCCTTTAATGTGCGTGTAGACAATGAGCAGACTGCACAAAAACAGAGAATTAGAATCACACATGTTTATCATTAAATCGCAGACTTTTACCGTCATGTAATTACACAGGCTGACTGACACCAGACACACGCCAGCCTCCAAGCCAAGCAGTCATTAAGTATGCACTTGCAATGTGACACTTGCAAAATGGCAATGTGACACCAACATTATACGGGTTAAACAATAACAATGTAATAAAAACCAAAGTGTGAAGAACCTCAAGAATCTATACCAACGTCCCCAAGAGCTACGGCTCATTCACCATCAGACCTCTCCGAACTGGCAGTCTATTTAAGCTGCACCAACTTCCCGTTTCTCCCACTGCCCACCATATACTTTAAGCCCCACCACCCCAGCATCCTCCTGCAGGCTCTGTTACAGCAGATTCAGTGGTTTGTTCATCACCCCTCCAAAAATCCAGATGCCAAAGTCAAGCTCTGCTGTCACTGAGTTTGCGAGTTTTCTGACTGAACTGGTAGAGAGTGGAGAAGAGTAATGACTATGAAACCACACTGAAATATAAAGCAGGTTGTTTGAATGCACCACGTATGTGGGAGGATTATGTTAATTTTCCTAATTGACCAAACTTGTCATTAATTATGCCTGTTTGTTCACGGCAGGGTCAGCAGTGGGGTAACATTAACCTTTTTGAATTTCTCTGCAGGTTCATGTTTATTTCAGGGATTCTGCTTGATGCAGATTGTTATTCACCTGACATTACGCTGGTTTATCTTGTCCGTACATGCATGACCTTTGAGAAATGCACTGCTTAGTTCACATCCTTTGCATACATGTAGAAATATACAAACACAAACTGCACCGCCTGAGATAAACATTTTATAAACAGCGTAGCCTGCTGTAATTGGATTTCTCCTGGAAATGTGTGTGTGATACGAGGCTTCAGGTTAACTATTTGAAATGGAGAGATAAGAACAATTTTAGAAGTTACTTTAAAATCCAGCTCTGTTTACAGCATAGCAGTGCCTAACAGCATGATAACGAGGTTTCATAGCAGAGGAGTGAGAGAGGAAAAATACATCAAAAAAGAAAATAAGTACTTTAATATCAATATAACATCATGTGTTTATTTTCTGAACTACACATTTTTTCTAAATATCTTTGGTTCTCTGGTTTTTTAAGCCTTGACAGGTCAAAAGTCTGTTTTAGTTTGTTCCCTCCCAGATTTTTTGGTAGAAATAAAGCCTAAAGGGGCAGTCACAGTTTTGCCCTATTTGGTGGTTTTTGTTCTGAGTCATATTGACCACGCAACCCGGAATCAAAACAGCGTGAAATTTTTGTTTTTTATATCTGTTTTATTCACAAAATTAGGCATTAAAAAAGTGCTTCGGGGGCGCACGACTTTTAAGTATCTTTCGTAAACGCTTCCTTGTCTTCGGGCTCTGGCAGGTGGTTGTTCCTAATTTCTTAACGTCAAAATATCCAATTGATGAAGATGTTTTCTTTATTTGTTTGTGCTTTATCTATTTTCTTAAGTTGCAGTTTGCTTGTCCCTGTCAGCCACCCTACACGTCACTTGTTGTAAACGATCAACATAACTGCACTTCACATGATTTCACTCAAAATATGTTTTTTGGGGTCAAAATGATTGGAATCAATGCTGCAAAGTGTTTCTGCCTCTGTTTCACATGAACACACAATATACATAGCTATATCTGTTGTTGCTTTAGGTTCTATTATATTATTATAACTGTCTTATAACACTCTTTAATACCTTTGCTTTATTTCGTATAGTACATTCATTTGTAAAAAATATAAATTGCGACATGAATGAAGATGTACAAAATATTTACATTTGCATTATTAATGAAAAATAAACAGGACGCTGCTGAGAGCTTACAGCTGGCTTTGCACAAACAATGCAAATCCCACTCTGAAACAAAATATGCCTAGCAGATATAACATTTTTTGATTATTTTAATCCATATAAATAAAATACATCTCAAAAGCTAAATGGCTTCAAAACTAAATGTGAAGATTTGAATCTGTTAATTGCAAATTATTTCATAATTTATCTCATTATTGCTGTTATTAAATTTTTTGTCCCATTTAGGCCAATGAGGTAAATAATCCCCCTTATTAAATTCATTTAAATAATAATAATTGATTAAATTAATTTATTCCGGAGAAAAAAGGTATGTTTTCTCGCTTTGATACCGAGAAAAAAATCTTGACCTCTGATCAAACAAAGATGGAAAGATCTTTGAGTCTTGACCTCGTTGTAGTTTGCAGCAAAAATGGGCCCAGCTGTTTTAGCCTACCTGCCAGCCTACATATGCACTTGACTGCACATACGGTTTTTCTTTAACTACTCATAATCGGAGTCATTCCTTAGGAGTGAGTGGATATATTGCTAGAGCTCTTGGAACAATTGTTTTCCATAAAACTGCAGAGAAAGATTTTCCAATATCACAGTGCTAAAATGCAATTTAAAAACTATGATTAATCAAGCTCTAGTGAAGCTCTAGTGAAGCTCTAGTGAAGCTCTAGTGAAGCTCAAGCTCGGCCAAGACGACCCATACCTTTCACTCTTATGTCATAATCATTTTCAGCATTCATATCATTCGCATAAACAATCAAAGTATAATCTTCCGCTGTAATTGTAAAAGCTTATCATTTGAGCCATCAGCAAGCCCCATCTACCTAAAAGTACAGTCACACACCATCAATTTGCTGCTGTCTTTAGAATATGATTCCCTCGGTACCTCTAGTTCAGTCAGACAACTCATCTCAACATTGTTTATTATTGTGGAAATACCTCACGTTTGGTTTCTAGGCTCCCACATCATCAGTCCCCGCAGATGATTTTCAGAAAAATTATGGGAAGTGATGAGCGAATATCTTAACCCCCTATCTGAGCGTCTCGGTGGATCCTGGGTCAGTGGTGGGGCTTTAAAGAGCAGGTAGCAATGCTGATGCAGGGCAGTTGCGGTATAAGCAGAGAAAAGGGGAGGGATGGGCCATTTGGAGGGATGGGCAGTTTCAATAATTTTGAGGGTGTGATCGGAAAGCTTTCAGATTGAGTTGTATATGTGCATTCCAAGTGTAATGCTCCGGCTGACTTTTTTCAAAACCGCAACGCATTTTAAATATTGCGACTTCAAAACAGTACCAGTCTGCATCGGAGAGTCATTTATTCGTTGCAACTTTGAAAGACTTTAACATAGTTGGACGTTTAGATGGACGAAAAGTAACTTGTGCTCATGCCCTCTTTGTCATAATCTTCTTCTGGGAGCTTGTTGCCGGTGGGCACCCGGGTCATCCTAGCATTATCGCCATCCTATAAATGGGAGTTTGAATCGTCAGCCCATGTCAGAAAGCTGTTTCCTATTAGACGATGCATGTAAACACCGGGTCTGAAAGGATCACAGGTCATATAACAGGAGACCGACATTGAAATTCGGAAAGGTTTCATTGGAATATGAGAAAAGTGTCCCATGCTAACCCTTCTATGGAGGGCTAAAGATTTTATGGAAGATAAACTAATTTTTACACAATATCTGCTTCATTAATCGTTGCAACTCCATTCACCTATATGTAGGCCTCTCAAAGTGATTAAATAATCATCTCATAACAATTATTTGATTGAATCCCAATTACAATCACCACTTATCATCTGTATAACACAGTTTGATGTTATAGAAAAGTCATATTTCTTTACCATTTCCAAACCAAATTCTGTTTGATCTGTCCAATCATTCTCTGTTTTATGTTTACTCCGTTCTGTCGATGGTTGTCAATCGTGTCATCTGGTTGACCTTGTTCTGTTTGAGTGGAGAATTACATTTGACTTTCGTGCCTCCAAGTGCTGATGGGTAATTAAGGATCTGAAAGTTAATATCTCACTGAGACTAACTTTTGAATAAGCATGAACTGATGTATAGATCATGGATCATTTCGTCAACAAGCAAACATCGCTGTAGAGCTACCTGCTGTAGACTGACACGACTACTGCTTGGTAGGACAGATAAGACAAAATTGTTAATTAATTTGTTAATCACAATTCTTTGTATGGCAGTTAAAATGTCATGATCATGACAACCCTACATATAACCAAACTTATGCGCACATTAATTATAGCTTTTTAAGTTTTTCCTTATATTTGATTGAGGCAGGAAGGCTCCCATTAGCTGTTATCTACTTGGCACCAAGGATACATCCACAGCAGTGAATAGTACAGGTAGTATACGGCTCAGGTAGATGTTATTTTGCTTATGGTCGAATTATTAAACAGGGTTATCTATTTATGTGTTTATTGGCCTGGAAAGGAGAGTTTGTGCAAGGTGGCTAACTCATCTCTCGCACATTTGCTTCTCCCAGCTGGCCATTGAGAGCTTTGGCGTAATCAGTATAGTCAGACATCCTATGTTTATGTGTTTTTGGACAGTGATGTCAGGGGAGGCAAGTTGGAGGGGATGTATTTTGGGGGATAACATACTCTAAGGGTCTAGCTATCCCTTGCTGTTTTTTCAAATGTTTCCAACCCTTCAATCACTACAACCAAGTAAATGCCTATTACACTTTACGACTGATAAACTCCACCAAATTAAAGACCCATCAATGTTGCTGTTGCTAGGAAGACATCATTTACCACTTTGTTTTATGGGGAGCTCCCGCCTGTTTGGTTGACCTCACTTCCTGTAGGAAGTGCTCAAAGTCAATTTTTAGTTGTTACTGTTTGAATCGCTCTAAGCACACTCCGCTGCTCCAACCACATGTCGTAATTTTAACAAATTCTTTATCGTCAAGAATAATTCTGAGAGCATATTTTTCTTTTCCACATATTCACTGATTATTTAATCTTGGACTAGAATTTGCTTCTCTCTCACCTTCTCTCTCTCGTTCTCCTGCTCTGGGTGTCACATGTTTAGTTACTCCTCTGGTTCTTTAAGCTCTAATGCTAAATGTAACGATGTTGCTCATTTGTCGTGTTAGAGACCTTGTTCCGCACGATGTATAAAAAAACTTATTTGCCACTGTAGCTAGCCAGCCCCAATGTAGCCAGATTGGACCGACCTAGCCCAGGTCTTCCTAGTTGTCCCAGCAACTACCACCTTGAAATATTATAGAATTCTTAAGATTTGTTTGGTTTCAAAAAACATACTTGTAATGACAAATAATAAATTCTTCATCGTAATAGCTTTAATAATGATCACATGGTTAAGATTATACAATAATTCTGACCAAAAGAAAGCTCTCCATTGTTTCATAACATCCGCTGATGTTCTCTTTTGGTTTGTAATTTTTCCTGAATAGAGGTAATCGTTGTATCATGACTTGAGAACTTGAGAGATTTTTTTGTGAGCTGTATTTATTGGAAGGACAAACTTGTAAGATTTATACCAGAAATATTCATTATTCTACATGATCAAAACTACTAAATGATAATATTAGCAGATAGTAGCAAGGAAGACAATATAATCTACTGACTTTAATGTGCTAATTGGTCAAATTTTAAAATACACCAGTAATGTGACGCATTAGCTCTGCATTACACTTCATTCTTAAGAATTTGATAATTTTTATAGATCATCAAAACAACAAATCCATGCAAATAATACACATGTGCCACCAGGTTCTATGACACACAAAAATGGACAGACTGTGAGCTTTATAGACAAAACATAAGCAAATACATTAACAATTAAAAACAGCACACATATCAAATGCTCAGCAAGTTCAAGTATCTCCTGAAAATAATACACGACTTTCCTTTTTGCTTTTGCTCTCATTTCCTGCAAAGCAAAAAAAAAACACATTCCCTTTCTTCGATCAGCCCGGCTTCATGTGGTAGTTTTTTGCAAATGCACTTCATCCCTTTCAACTTATTTTCAGTTTGGTGTAAAATGACATGCAGGGGAAGCAGTTTCACCCTGCAAATGGAGCTGCTGCTGCTCCCATGTCATAATACCAAGTGAAACCAAGAACACCTTAGACCAACATCTGTCAACCTCTTTTCAGCCACAGCATCCATACAAAGTACTTAACGGATGCAAAAATCTTCACTAACATGTTTTAAAAAATATACATGCACACCTCTGACTGCCAAGTTACACACATGCACCCAAACATACACAATAAGTGGTTGTGAAGCTTGAGGGTGGTTAATGTGACTTAATATCAATGGGAAACCTAGAGGGATGTACAGAATTGTTCTATTCTGTAAGGGATGGTTGGCAAACACAGAGATCCTATAGTCCACAGCCTGTTTTTTTTTAATCGTTATTATTTGCAATTCTCCCTTATCTCTACCAGCTGCTCCTGTGCCAGAAGTGGCTGGTCTTTTCAGCTTTCAAATGCGCATGAAGTCTTAGGGTCACAAGCCCAGCCAAACTACACAAAATACTGATAAAAAATATGTGATTAAGGCTCTAGCAGAGAATTCTCTGACGCCGATAGATAAGGCCGGAAAGTAGCTGCTGTTTGAATGTTAACTACAATACGGGAACGTGCCCCAACCTGTTCCTTTCCACAATGGAGCATAATGCACTGGGAGGAAGTGAAAGCTGTGAGGTAGTATTACTTAGATATATGCTGAGTCATGTTGATGTTGTGACATGCAGAAATGGGCATTGGTGACAAATTGTGATGAAGTCTAAAGTGATTAATTATCTGCATTCTCGTTATTATTTTTTTTATTTTATTTTATTGAAGTCTATAATTCTATGTCAGCAAAATGGAAACATTTTATCACACCACACTGGTGCTCCCAGACCTTTGACAGGTCAGCTTGTCGGCTTACGTCTCAGGATGAAGAGATGTCGACTTGACAGAATACCGGGAAGGACACCTTGACATTTTTTCACCTCTTGTAATAAAAAAAAAAAGTCAATAACAGCACTGCAATAATACAGCGATATGAAATAGCGATTTTACTTTACAAAAAACGGCGGTAAAACTTTGGGATCATTTTCAGAATACTTTTTCAGAAACTGCATTGGAACCTGATCATGAATAATCTCTAATCTTATCTCTTAAGGATCTCTCATTTTAAATGATTTCATGATCCATCTTCATTTGTGGTTTAAGTCAAGGTTCCCCAACCTTTTTTGATCCACCTGTAATGTAGTAGCAGTAGTCCTGTGGTTCGGCAAATGGGAAAAGGCGGTTTGCTGTGTTAAGAGAATTTTACCTGTGAAAGGAAAAAATTAATAGAGTTGGAAAAAGATCCAAATTATACTGATCCAAGGGATCATAATATGGTGGGTGTAATATAAGGTATTGCGAAGTATATAATTTTGCCTCAAAATCTAAAATGAACTACAATTTTATGGTTTACAGTCTCATTCTATTATATTCCATACTATTGACTACTACTACTACTATTTAATCAAGACAACAAAACAGATTGAGAGAGAAAATTATCCTTTGTTAAAATGTTATCACAAACAAAGAAAAATTACTATGCTGGTTTTATATTATATAAATACAATAGAATAGAGATGTACAGTTAAAGTGAGCGTTCATTTTGCACTGACATTCTGCATCTCTTTCATATGGCATGTGTTTGTTCATTAATATATGTTGGGTGCCGTACTCCAGTTACGAAGCCATCTGCTATGAACTGAGAGTAAGAGTAATTAAAACAAGCTCACCAGTTAATAGAATCTAGCTAAAAACAAACGTAATTTGCGGGTCACAGCCAATTACACTTCCACCTCAACAGTGTTAAGAAGACATGCATAGTTTGTGGAGCCAAACCTGATCATTCTTGCGCTAATTCTCAAAGACAGAAGCTTTAAACTGGGGATGCCAGCGACCGTATGTGCAAAAGCACAATGTGCGTTTATTCAAACATTTAAATATACATGAGAAACAGAAGCTGATTTAAATATACTCACATTATTCAAGACTGGTAAAATCTACTGGCAAACCATGATCATGTGTTTGCAGACGGTAGCAGTATGAATGCTTAATATAAAATACCATGTAGTTTATAACATAACAAGAATCTTCACAGTTTCATCTCATGAACACTTTATGGCCATCCTATTTGTCAAATTTGAACCTTCTCTTTTAATTTGATGGAGTGTCATACCTACTCACTCGTGGCAAATGTCAGAGTTGCACAAGAGGAAATCAAAATGTCAGATTTATTGGAGATTGATGATGGGTTTTCTGATGGATTTCATGGGGCCTTAGACAAGTGTTTGCCTGTCACTTGAATTCAACTCCACCCTGTGGATTTTTGCAGGAGGCTGCACCTTATGTGTCTAGGATAGCTAACCACAAGCAGGCTACTCACTCAGACACTCGTTGGCAGAGTCCCCGTTGGCCCGGGCCCAGGGTCTATCCTGGTAAAAGGGGTGACATCTCTGGCAGTCATCACCCACTGTATGATGTTGGCAAGCACACACCAGACTCCCGTGTTCCCCCTCAAAGCACTCGCTGCTGTGACCGTTACACTTACATCTGAGGAAAACATGGAGTTTGTTATGTGAAGCATGTTCATACATATATGGGTTTCCTTGGCCCAAGAGTATACACAATATATCAACACTGAATGGAGTACGAGGCAGATGAGAAGGGGGAAAGATTAGGTGTTTGCAGCAGAAAGATTTGTCACATCCTGTTATCTTTCATGGGTGAACTGGGTTCAGAGGGGTTTCATTCCCCCTAAGTAATTCCGCTAATTAACATTGCGATTGGTGAAACTTGCATGTAAGTAAATGCTTTCCTGCAATGACCAGCCATAACTTTATAACCACATTCCTAATAATGTCAAGCTCCCCCTTCTGCACAATGTTGATCTGCCAAGAATGAGTATTCTACAAGACCTCTAAAGGTGTGCTGTGGTATTTGACACCAAGATGTTAACAGTAGATCATTTTGAAGTCTCCCCCCCCAAAAAAAAAGACTCATGACATCATGATGTCTTATTTTTGCTTTTAAATCTTGAGAATGTGTCTACTAAAACTAAAATCAATTCATTGATTGCTCTTCTTCTAAACTTTTGTTTATGGGTACTAACATCTACAGACCAGGTTCGGCTAAAAATATTAACAGTTTTGGACATGCTCTGATCCAGTCCTCAAGCATCACCTTTTGGCCCAAGTCAAAAACTTTCCAATTGTTAAGCTTGCCCATTTTTCCTGCTCCTACACTTCTACATTCTGACAAAATGTTTCTTCCTGCCCTCGTAATCTATGTGGGATAGCATCCTTGTGCAAGATCCTGAACCCCAAATTTCTCCCCAGAACCTTCACAGGGTCCCCCTCTGAGGATACAGGGGACTAATTTCACAGTGACATCTTGAATGGTAAAAGTAATAACATAGAGATACATACTAATCGATAACTTATCTTTTTTGTGGTTATAATGTTATGGTTGACCAATATATATGCAAGTATATATTACTTTATGTCTTTTTGAAAGAACAACTTTTAATGAGTAAGATAAAGAAATATCCAAGAGATTAATGTCTTTTTAAAACAGGATACTAATGTCTGCATATTTCCTTTTTCCCAGAATTTGGAGAGGATATATAATTTCATCTGAAGTGTGGTAGCTGCTATTCCTTTCTGTGTGAAATATTTCCTGGCGTTGTTGTTTGGTTTTGTCGAGTGGCTGTGACAAGGGACAGGGACATGTTGCTGAATTGCAGTTTCTGTCAAAATTAGCCAGCTGTCCCGGATCCAGACAGGCGCTTGCCGGAGGCTCAGTACCAGTTATTTCCGCTGTCAATGCTGAAACAAAAACAATCGAGGATCTCTGCTATTGTAGAATTGAATACGATCAGTTTAAATATAATTCTAACTGAATATGTTATCAGGAGGTTCACCTAAACTGGAAAGGCTGAGTACAGTGTGATGTTTAGTGTGTTGGATGTTATACTAGAACCAAGAGATGAATAAAAAGTATTTTTATCAGTGTGTGTGTCAGGGGAATTTATTTTTACAGCAGTCAACCATGGATCATGATGACATTAAGTTTTCTGTACAATCTTTCAGAGTTTGTGAGTAGAAATGGTGTTTGGTAAGGTGTAAAAACATGTACAGGTCTTACTAGGCTAACATGTCGTGAAGTTGGTCTCTCCTGTAGTTTTGTGGTATTGGTCGCTGAATCTGTCATGCCAAAGTGATCCTGAGCTTTTATGACAGGTGTCAGATCAAATTTACATTCCGTCTTAAGTCTTCATCTCAACTACTTAATCGTCCACTTCTATGCGCCACACCAAAGTGCAGCCCGCTCTTTGGCACCATGTCCTATCTCATTACTCTCTGAGTTATACCCAAAGAGGTGGCGGGAAGATGGTGGCTTATCTTAGGTAACTCTCATCTGTTAGCAAGATGACAGACAGCAAGGTGTTTTTTTTCTTAATATCCGTTTTGCAAAGTGTCAGGGATAAGGCTTGGATCACGTGTTTTGCTTTTGATTTAATACTGTAACTCAAATCAGTCCTCTGAAAATGATGATGACGCTTGCAGACTTATTTAATATTTGAACCAAAGCTTACATTGAAACAATGATTTAGAATTTTTTTTTAATCCATATATCTAGAATAACCTTCAAAAAAGTGTAATCTACAAATGATCATAACTGATCGGATCTTAAAAATATAGTTGCCAAAATGCCAGAAAAGGCAGAATAAGCTTGAAATACCATAATGGTCGTAATGCTTTATTCAAATTAAAACATATCCTTTCACTTTAAACAATTGTTTTATGAGTCCGTTTCTACCAATGTTGGAAATAAATCCAAGGCTCATTTATCAAAATATGTGCCAGACAACCCACCTTCACTTCAGACAGTAATTGTCTTTCTTCAGATGAATATGCAGTTGGCAAATGAAAGGAAAATCACAAAAGATTATACATTTGGACTACAGAAAATGTTTGTACGTTTCATTAGGTTTCCCAAGACAGTGTTCAAGGTTAACTGCTCTTATTTTTCATTGGCTGTTCTCTTTAAAGGTTACCACAGCGGATCATCTGTTTCTATCTTCCCATGTCCTCTGCATCTTCCTCTGTCAAACCTACCAATTACAAGTCTTTCACCATATCTAGAAACCTCCTCTTCGGACTTCTCCTTTTTCTGCTGCCTGGCAGCTCCATCTCCAGCATCCCTTTATCAAATTATCCACTATCCTTTGCACATGTAATACCATCTCAATCTGGCCTCTCTTACTTTGTCATGAAGACGTCTAACCTAGCCACTAAAATTAGAAAATTGTTACCGCTTTAGAAATCATATTGGTTATGCAGAAAAGCAGATTTTTAGGTGTCTCTTACCTGCCGCCAATAGAGAAATCAGAGATTGCATAGAAATATGAGCGCAACACTTTGGCGTCTTTGAAGAATTCATCTCCGAAGGTGTTAAGCCTGTCCAAAGAGATGAGCAGGTCAGTGGCTGTCACCCATTCCTGGAAAACAATAATGTGGAGGGGGGGGAATTACTGAGAAGGTCAAGCAGATTTGAGAAAACACACTTTGAAATACCCACTTCAAAAACGTGGAATTGGGAAGGACCAAAGGATTTAAATGTGTTGGCTGCTTGCAGACAGGAAGTGAGAAGATAATAAAATCACAAACTGGACTTCATTTAAGAGGCAGCAGGGATGGTGATATGTAAAAAGAAGAAAGTTGACACCCTAAAAAAAAAATGGGAAGGGAGTGTTTAAGAAAAAGGAGACAGGGTGGTGATGCAACAGCAGGGGAGATAACACATATAATGGGGAGATAAGGATTGGGTGTAGAAAATTTAGTTAATGTGGGAATTAGGTGAATGGGGGATTAATGGAGAAAAAAGCTGAGGAATAAGACGACACTGAAGCGCTGCTTCAGTATAATGGATAGGATAGGGCAATGCTCCGATCCCTGATGTGATGAAGCGTCTTTGTTTGAGTCTGCTGCAAAGGTAAAGAGAGGATAAAGTAAGAGTGGGAGAATAAAGTGAAGGGGGATAACACAAACAGAGAGATAGCAAACGGGAACTGCAATAGTGGCCTGGAAGATAAAAGCGAGGCCAGGTAAAAGTATAAGAAACTACAAGAGGAATCTCTCACCAGCCAACAGAACCAACTTTAAAACAAATAGCCAGAGTGAAACTGTCTGTCTGTTTCTTGGCTGGGACTCTGTGTCAGTCCTGGAAAAGCTTGCATTTCATTTTGAAGCTTTTCCCCTTTAACGTCTTTGAAGTGTGGCAATGGTAGAGAAGCAGATTGGAACGGATGGGCCTCAGACTGTGTGAGGAGTTCTTTCATTCATGTTTTTCTCAAGTGCTGCAGTTTTTCTTTGCTGTGTTAGTACATCCAAAAGCACAGAGCCGGATTGAAGGGTTAAGCCTGTTTGGGCTTATTTTGTTCAAAAATTAACTTGTTCGTGCTGTTATCTTTGTTTAAAGCAGGCAATAAACTATAATGCAAACCGTTACGTAAACCGTGACGCATCTTTTCCATTCTGGAAATGCTCCTCAGAGTATTATCCCTGGACTTATTGGTCTGCACTCCCATTCATGACTTTTCATCTTATGTATTGACCAAATCTCTTGGAGCAAGCAGGATATATGTTCATGAATTTGGTGGCCAACTGATACAGAGTTTTGAGTACCCGTTCTGGTACCCCTGGTGTAATGATTATATTACATTTGTGTAGGAGTCAAAGCCTATTCTAGCTGAGATGGGGAAGGAGAAGTGGGGTACAACCTGGGTTAATTCATTAATGGACCACCCACACTTAACCCTCACTCTATCTCCAAACTGAGCCTGTGATGTCAAGGCAGGGGGTTGCCCACCTAGAGTCAGGATCTGCTCAAGGTTTCTACCTCTTAAAAAGGAAATTTTACTTGCTATGTTTTGATTTGTTACTATACAAATACATTAATTCAACAATAATGGACTTGGCGAGGAAGGTAACACCCGAAGTAAGCTATGTGTTGTAGCTATAGCAACTGGACTGAACCTTCACAAAAATAAGGAGAACATGCAAACTTAAGGCACCAGGTACCTCCCTGAAAAACTGCTTCAGTGGTGCTTCTAATGCTGCGTTAACGTGTTAACATATTGAACTAAGATGATAAACATGGTAAACAACAGACTTGCTCAACATCAGTTAAATCGTCTCAAATTATAGAGAAAAGCGGGTTTTGTCCTTAATGAATGAGCACTGAGCAATTGTAACAACATGTTCATTCTTCCGCTCAATCAATTAAAACAATACAGTTGAGCGATAATCTTCCTTCAGTGAGTGATGATGTTGCCTAATAGGCTATTAGCAAGAAATGAAACTACTGAGCACTCTCAGGCTCTCTGTAAAGGTATCCACACAATGGGGATGTCTTTCATCTTAAAATAGGCCGAGTAGCAATGCAGAAAAAGTTTAGTACTAAGTTGTTTTTAAAAGAGCGGTCTCTTTGGGGCATTCTTGATCTATCAGCACAAGAGCCATCCACCCCTTCCATTTCAAAGATTGGGTGCTGGGATTCAGACCATCTGCATAGATTGAGCCTAGAGTTCCAAGAGACACTACTGGGGTTCAAAAGGTCAGAGCCCCTTATTGAAACATCTGGATTGAATATGCTACACATGTGTTCCTAATTAGCTTAACCCTTGCTAGATGGTGTTTGTATGACTACTGGACTTTACTACCATCTGTGGCTTATATCTGTCAGTTAATTCGGATAAGAATATTGTAGATTGTCATATTTAGCAATCTGCAAACAGAAGCACAGATTCTGTTTGCAGTTACAAAGCCTAAGACTTTGTATTAGCAGATCTTTTTTTCTTCAGACAATGCTTTCATTTTATTTAAACCAACTGGTGGATCCTTTTCATCAATTTCTTAAATGTTGTGCAGCTGTAACTCAATCAATCAATCAATCAATCAATCAATCAATCTTTATTTATATAGCGCCAATTCACAACAACAGTTGTCCCAAAGTGCTTTCCAGAAAGAGGTCTAGACCAAACTCTTTATATAATTATCTACAGGACCCAACAAATTCCTCTGTGAGCAGCACTTGGCGAAAATGGCGAGAAAAAACTGCCCTTTAACGGGCAGAAATCTCGAGCAGATCCAAGACTCAGGGTGGAAGGCCTACTGCCATGACCGGTCTGGTTTGAAAAAAAACCAGTGAGAGCGAGAAAGAGAGAGACACAGGTGAGGAGAGATCTAACTCATCTCTTCATTGATGTTTTCCACCTGAAATACACTCTCACCTAACTTGATACTGATTTTTTTTTTAACTCTCCCTCCATGGCCATATCTGTACATTGTCCTTCTTGCTGAGGTGTATTGAGGACTTCCAGACAGTCCAGTGTCTTAGCCGCCTGTTAAGGAGCTACAATGGAGCTGCTATTTTGTAGTAAAGAGGAGTACAGTGTTGCAGAATTGATTGTAGTTCCCTGGCATCTTATTGCTCCATCCATTATCAACTTTGCACATACTTGGCATGGTTCTACTGGGTATTGGGATTTGGGAAACGCTGAATGAGCCTGATATAGTGCAGGTGCTTAATTTTGTTTGATATTGGAAACTTAAAGTGCAAGATAACATTTTGGTAAAAATGAAATGTGAAAAGAGTAGAAGTACCTTATGTCTTGCAATACAGTAAAATGATGCCTCTTGCATTATAACTGAGGCGTTCGAACTTCCCATAAAGGTGACACAAAAATATTTTCATGTGGGTAATAGTTTTCTTGATATGTTTACACCTGCTAATTATACTAACTGATTATAGATTAAATAACTGTTGGTAAAGTGGCTCCGTTTCGAGCAGAGGTTAGACTGACTTATACACAAAATGTTGCATAAAAAGAGTGGCTGACTACTAAAATTTATATATTTAGAAATAGATGCAAGATCAGAGTCATCATTGTGGAGATTTCAGGCTCTACTGCATGACACACATCAATGCACTGAGCCAAATGCTTAAGTTTTGTACATTAAGGGCCACTAAACAGCCACAAATTGGAACAATGACCCCTAATTGATATGAAGTTTGCATTTAGATTTTCTTATATTGCTTACACCAAGAAGGTTATGTTTTCACTAGCATTGACTTGTTTATGGGGTAGTACAGTGGCATGGTTAGTGGTGTTGGCTCCCCAGCAAGAAGGTTCTGCCTTCAAATCCACCCAGGAATGAGGGTTTGCATGTTTTTCCTATTGAAGCGTGGGTTCCGTCATGGTGCTCAAGCTTCCTCCCACAGTCCATAAACATGCAATATAAGTGTGACCTTGCGCTGGATAGCCATTCATAAAAAAATGAATGGTCTGTGTGTATATCTGCTGTAAAAGGTACACAAAAATACTTGATTTTTATGAAACTTGATGGGAGTGCTAACCATAAGAGATAAGGGATGAGGTAAATGGAGTGTATTTATATTAAAGTTTTCTAGTCCACCTGACCCATGTGCATTAAAGAAAAGGCAGCATTCCCCCATTCACAAAAAAATTCATACAGTGATGACAGACGCAGCCATGCATGGCGCCAACTGCAGGTAACCATTCAAACCATATTTCACACACCAACTGACAACGACCGCCACCATACCAACTGAGCACCGGCGCCACATAAATAACATATTGAAGGTGAACCAGAAATTTTACTTATTTCAAAATGTCTGTCTATTATGCATACATTTCCGGTTGGGGTTGATACATTTTATTAAGTTGTTTTCACACCAAATGTGATATAAATTTTTGCATCACTCTACAATTTTCTCCTTACTTCCACGATTGTCACCAGCGTTTATTTGCGTCACGCACAAGAATAAAACAAGCTCTTGAATATACAGCCAATTACAAACAATGTCTTTTTCTACTGCTTCATTCTGTTGTTATCATTGTGAGTCTCATCTCTGAAGTGGATCGGGCATCTGATTAGGATTCCTCCAGGACGCCTCCTTGTGGAGTGTTTCCGGGCAAGTCCAACTGGGAGGAGACGCCGGGGTAGACCCAGAACTTGCTGGAGGGATTATATATCTAATCTACCACATGAACACCCAGTATGAGCTGGATAGTGCTTCTGGGGAGAGGGATGTCTGGAAATCCATTCTTAGCCTGCTGCCATCGCAACCCGACTCGGAAAAGTGGAAGAAAATGGATGGATGGAAGTGAATGACATAAGTAACGCAAATTTGTGTAATTTGCATTTCACGTCACTCACATGAATGACAGACAATGTAAATAACATTCAAATTATTTACATCAAGCATTTGTGACAACCTGTTTGTGTTCACACCTTTCTACTGACTTCGTACATAATCATGTCTCATTCAGTGTGAACGAACCATGGAAACTTTGAACATGTAGAGTAGAACACTATCTCATTTTCAAGTGAATCAAGATAACATTGAAAATTTGACCCGACTATCCGGCTTTTGTTGGACTCTGGAGGGGGCCCTGTTCACCAGCGTCTACTATGACCCAAATTTCAGTGTTGATTGGGGCCACCAGTGGCTGTTGAGCCAGTGTTCTAGGTCAAGATTACCGCTCTGTGTTTGGATCTCTGGACTCTTTAGGGCCGACTGGGGTGCATGGAACACAAACCACTACACCACTTGTTAGCGTTACTGCCTGTTTTTCCATCTTTGTTTGTCTTGTTTTCTCTTAATGTTTCATACCAACCTCTTTGACGGGAAACTGGTATTAGATCCAAATAAAGAGTGATAGGCCAGTCTTGTAAGGAGGTGGTGTAGGTCACATACACACACACGAAAATAAATAATATCAAAAATAATATCTAACTGCACATATTTTAAGAAATATGTTTTTTTTACAAAATACATAAAAAAAGTAAATAGGATTTTCAGAAACAGATGACCAATGATGTTAAAATACACTTATAAAGATGGACTATTCTAACCCTATTCTCTCCAACATCCACAGATACATACACACACACACACACACACACACACACACACACACACACACACACACACACACACACCACACACACACACACAAACAGACACAAAGAGATTACGAATCATTTAAATGCTTTCTTAGCATTTCAAAATTCGTACGCACCGCACCAAACAATCGCATCCATTTATCACAGAGCTGCAGACCATTATCATACGAGAGAGTTATTTGTTGTGCTCGGTAGAACTGTGCTAATTACGTAAAAAAGTAGGCTAGTAGTCAGCTGATTGCTTATTATTTGTGCAAACCTTAGCAAAAGCTTAATTAACTTTGATTCTCACTCTCTTGGAATTTGACCTAACAATGCTGCAATGATGCTGACTTAGGGATGGACTGAAGTGGTAATCAGCCAGTCCTTTGTTTAAGACATGAATGTTGTAATGACCAGACAAACAGGTGTGTGGCAGCTGGGCAGATCATATCAAACAATGTTTAGAGGACGTTTCTGCTTTTTTAATCGATTGTAACAATCACCTCCTCTCAAATCCCTTGTTTCTTTACTCCTGTCAGTCTTTACCTATTTTCTTTTTCGCCCTCCCTCCTCCTCTCTCTCTCTCAGTTTTCAGTGTGTTTCCTTGAACTCTGTAGCCTCTGGCTGCAGGCAGTGACGGGAAAGAGAGCTGCGTTCCTCATTCCAAAGTTAATAACTTTTTAATTTAATTGCTGAAGTTGACTGTGCCCTCAATATGTATTTTTCCCCTTTTACTCATTGTCATCCAATGTCGGAGTTCCAATTTGCCACACAGCTTTCTAAAGAGAGAGAGACACAGAGAGTGGGGGAGGGAGCTTGAGAGAGAAAGCGAGAGAGAGAGAGGATGGACTGGTGGCAGAAGCGACAGACAAACCGTTTTAATGGATGACTGAACAAATTAAATTTGTATTCATGCAGCAGCTTTCATCTTTGGCGTGATTATTGAAAAAAAGAGAGCTTTACAAACTTGATGACAGAGCCCACTTTGAAAAGTGGCTGTGACTTGAGAGGCAACATCTAAATAACGTTTTACACGGCAAGGTTTTTTTTTTATTACATATGAAATCATTTAAAAATGAAAACACATTAGATCACCGGCATGAAAGTGAAGACTATACTTATTCAGATGACACGCACGTCCGTCACAGTAATACCTGCACATTTGCGTTGTGCCACTCCTTTTTCTGCAAAAACAATTTTTGCTTTGACCTCTCAATATGACTAGGAGATGAATTTTAAAAGTAGCAGATGAAGAGTGTGAAGTGTCTATATTGAACCTACGCGCTCCACAGACTGAGACAAAGACCCAATCTGCTCAGGGATTAAAATGCTAATAAAACGGGCAGGATGCAATTCATGTTTTAAGCCTCATGAAATATGCATGGCTCTGCGTGAGCCATATGCAGAAAGGATGGCACACTGACATGCCACAAAGAGGAACAAGGATTATTTTATGCTCTGTTGAGAAGTGTAGTTTTAACCTCGGACAAATGCCCGGACGTCACCCCAGTGCGTAAAAAGACAAATTGATAAATGTGACATTTATGATAAAGAAAAAGCCTCTTGACACTCTTATCTGCCACTGAGGTATTCAAAATGAAAGATGTGACTGTTTTATAGCCATAATTCAGACTACACATCGTGATTTCATTCAAAACAATGTATTAATGAGTATGATCAATTCAAGATGCATCCCTTATAATTGTCACTTAAAATGCTGTGACGGTCTGGCATAAAAACACATCAATCAGGTGGAGGAAATATGTGCTGCGATGGCCTCCTTTGCACTCCCGGGGTTTGATTTTGCTGCATTATGCGGTTCACTGCTCCTGTCTATAGGAATACAATATGGCGACAAAAAACAAAAAAATGGCCAGTAAGCGCTTGGAGCTTTTATTCTGATTAATCTGAGGAAAACATATTTTGTCCAATCAATGGCAATCAGGGGGCTAATTTTATAGAGGTGTATTTATCGAGGCTAACCACTGACTCCAATCTCAACACTGCAAGTTTTCCTGCCTTTCCTCCGCTTGTGCAAGATCTCTCCAGGATTTACAGTTAATTGTGAAACATGCATTGGGTATCAAGACTCCGATATCTGCAATAATACACTCATTAGCCATAACATTATAACCCCTGACATACATGGGAAGTCAGAATGACCTTGGTTATCTTGTCAGGATATATAAGGCAGCAAGACAACATTTATGTCCTCAAAGCTAAGGTGTTTGAAGCAAGAAAAACGGAATGATCTGAAAGACTTTCACAAGGGTCACATTATTTGCAAAATTGTAGCTCTAGTTGGGTTTCCTTCAGCAGGACAATGCTTCCTCCCACACTGCAAACAAGGTTCACGAATGATTGGAGGGACACAACATTCACCAGATCCCAGATCTGCGGCCGGATACCACAGCACACCTTCAGAGGTCTGGTAAAGTCCATACACTATGTGTCAGAACGGCTTTGGTGTTAAAAGTGGAACCTACACAAGTGCAAATGCAAACAAAAAGTCAAAAACTGAAGTTCCTGGAAAAAAAGTTGTCAAGAAAATCCTGAGCCATTAATATTGTCACCAGCAGTGGACAGAAAGAAAGTAACAGTGCTGAATATTGAATTACCAAATTTTGTATATTGACAAATATAAATGTATTGTATGCATTTACATTCAATAATACACATAATGATAAAGGATTAGCCACAAAATTCCAACCATTTGCTGCATATGTTTGATAAAATGTGGTCTAGTTTTCGTCTTTATTGTAATGTGTTTGTTTATATTCATCAATATCGCCACACATGTTCCAAACATGCTATATAGCAAATTATTTGAAAATATTAAAATAATTAAATAAATAAATAATTATTTATTGCACCGCATGATATTTTCAATAATTCTGCCATATATATTTTTTTCTTAAGGTATCAACAAAGCTGTACCAGGCTCTTAATATACCTATTTTAACTGTTTAATCGTCATGTTTATGTTGTCATTTAGAATTTGTGTTGCCGGACTAATACCAGCATTCTGGCATCACAATGAGAGACTGCTGCAAAACATAAAGACAAAGAACCAATCACAGCGAGCCAATGCAGTGTCACCAGTACTGCATGTTTTTGATCTGTGAATGTGGGAAGCCAAAGTACCCAGAGGAAATGGTAAACTACCCTACAGAAGAGCACTAATTTGAACCCATAACCTCCTTGTTAGGACGCAGCGCTAACAGCTGCGCTCACCTTGCTAGCATTCCACCTGGTTGGATTTTTGCATCAAAGACGATGTGCTGGTGTTTCTCACTGCGTCATCCATCCCAGCGACATTGAGATGGAGGGGGAATGAGAGATTTAATGAAAGTAATGGTGCAATTGATACACCCTTTATTCTAAAGGGAAACAAATCACAGTCAATTACAGGTCTTCTCATCTCGTTGTTTGCTAGGAAAGTGATGAGGGACAGGTGGAGTGAAGGAGAGAGGCTGTTTGGCAGGCAAGTTGAAAGATTTGCCACCCAATCTATGTATTCTTGGCTTTTATTGACCTCCCACAGCTTTATAACAAGTGGGTCGATTTCATCCAAAGCATACTGAAATAGAGCCAGCAACTCCATTAGTTGTCAGGTTTAATGTAACTAAGGCTTCCAAAGTGATGACTCAGCCATCCTCACGTGTCTCTGCATGTGTATCATACACATCTGCAGGTCAATAGGCTAATGATTAATTACAATATGCCCTTATATCAAAACTGTTTTGGAAATTGCAACAGGTAAGATTACAGAAGTTCCCATTGTATTGACCAATTAGGGCAAAGAAAGTAAACATTGAATTTTGTATATTTATACAATAATTGCAATCAACAAGCGCAATCAAAGACTTAAGTTGTTGAAACAGATGCTGCTTACCTCCGGAGATTGCAACTCATTCATCTGCACAAATAAAGATTTAATTATGTTTGCTTCATTCAGCTGTGTGATGGCCTTAGTCTACATGACAGTGCTCTGGTACTGCCTGTCTTTCTTTCTCTTCTCTCACTAGTTTCGGACTAAACCGGACCAACGGTTGAGAAATTATAGCCTGAAACATTTGAGGCCAAAGCCCCGCCCTAGTGTCAAAGAGACAACAGGGACTTTTTCCAAAATCAATCCAGTTTTCAATCCTTGCACAAATGTTTAAAGGGATATCAAATTTGAAATGTTTGACTTATCCCATAAATACGACCTTATATGTGGCTGCGATGACAATAAGGAGCAGTAACCATTCACACACCAATGGATCAGCCATTGGGAGCAACTTGGGGTTCAGTATCTTGCTCAAGGACACTTTGACTACATTGTAGTGAACCTTAGTGGCCAGGGATCGAACCAGCAACCTTCAGATAATTGGACGACCATTCTTCCAGTTAAGCCACTTCTTTACTATGATTGGTTGAGGTACGCGCTCTCCGAGAGCTTTCTAGTTAAAAAGTCACCCTATCATGCGCTGATGTCATGCACACTCGGGCAAGAATCTTCTCTCCACAGAATTTTTCAGTTCCTGCTGTCGTTATACTCTAAAAACATCCCATTTACTTAACTTAGTTATGCCAATCAGTCCAACAAAAGTACGTTGGGTAATGGAAAAATATTAAGGAAATAATAATTATTAAATTATTTTAAACAAATGTCACCAAAATGTCTTAATGAGGTGCTACGTCATAGTTATGAGGAATCTAATGAACCAAGTTAACTGTAATTTACTGAACACAATTAAGTTGCTTCGACTGAACCAAGTTACGTAAATATTTTTTTAAACATAGTTATGTTGACTCTACTAGATACAGCTATGTACTGTTATATTGATCTGTGTGCTATTTGCTGCTTTTACACTGCAATTTCCCTGTTGTGGGACTAATAAAGGTTTATCTTATCTTATCTTATCTAAATCAAAACATTCAAAGATTTCATTAATGCAATGAAATACCCTTTTTTTTCCAAAATGAAATAATTTCGTTTTTTAAATATATAAAAAATAATGTATTTTCAAACATTTATGTTTCATTTCTTCAGGTGCAGTCTACTTTCCAACTCATCATGTCTGTCCCTCTTCGGAGGCAGTTGGCAGTTACCTTTCAAGTGCCCAAGTTTTGGTGACTACTGATTTTACCTTTTCATTTACTAATGTTGTCTATCCTCCTGTCTTGTTCACTTTATTGGTTGTCATCTTGACCCTCCTGCTTTGCTGTACCTCATGTTTTATAAAATAATGAGATAGTAATTAGAATCGAGTCTCGCATCAGGGGTCATTAGTACAATAGTAGAATGTCTTCTACGTTAATAAATTCAAATACCATTTTTTAGTTTTATTCTTGGCTGCATACGATTGGGGAGTTTCTACAGTGATATGTACAGATTCCCCTTCTGACGTAATCCAGCCAAATTCATATTGGAATCAGCCCCATGATTGCATTGGTTTGTGCATCCCTATTGTCTGGGTATGAGGGCTCCAGTGGGGTTCAACCTCCCGATCCCAGGTTAACAAGAGCAGTGCTCTCAGACCTAATTTAATGGCAGAAATATTTAATGAATATATATTTCATCATGTAGTGATAATATCCAAGGTGAAACATTTTCTCTCTCTACTTACATTTTTATTTATTGAGCAAAAGCTATATGCGTTTTATCGCCGTAAATCATTTTTATGATATTTAATGCAACATGTAGTAGTAAAGTATTTTCGAGAACCACCACCTAAAGAAGACAATCAATAGTAGCCGACTAACATGAACATGCTAATCTAGTGTTGCTGAGCTTTTTCCCCTACGCCCTGAATAATGCATCCATTAATTGATTTCTCCGCCCAGCTGGTCACGGTGGTTGCACTTACACGGAGCAGCAGATGTGATAACACACATGTTGACTTTGGAACAGACACCAGAATCAAATCTGCCTGTTGCTTTCTCTCATTCGATAAGAAGGCTGTGATGCTGGTGATCTGAAGAAATTTAGACGGGTAAAAGCTGGAGCTCTGGATGGATACGCGTGGGAATCGGATTCTCCTAAATAAATAAACTGCCTGAACACTTAGTCCTTTGAAGTGTAAAAATGCATAGGCGGATCAATAGACTGAATCATAAGGGTGTTTATTGAAACAGCGTTACCCCTCTGCCAGAAAGACTAGCAATAACATTAAAGCCACCTGCATACTATTTGTGTAAATCTGCCTTTTGCTGCCCAAACTGCTCTGTGATGTCACACTGTGTTCTGTCACATTTCTGTCGGATCCGGTTATAAGAAATTTCTATCAACTTTGCTACAATAGCGTCTCTGTTGGATCTTAGACTCTATGATAATAATCAGATTTTGGCACCTATGAACCTTTTGCTGGATCTCCAGTTGTCCTTCCATAAGTCACATTAGTAGATACTTACCCCTGCAGACACCCAACAACACCTGCAGCTCTGGAAATGCTCTGACCCAACAATCTAGCAATCGCAAATTACTATCGTACAGACGAGTTACTGCAAGAATTTGTTCTATACCCGTGGTCCAACTTTATGTTCTAGCTAAAGCTATAAAACAACAAATTACATTTAGACAAGTAGGTTAAATAATCTTTCCTGCAGAGAAGGGGTGACTTCGGTGTGACAGTGATATGCTTTGTCCCTCATCAGTGATTTACATTCAGGAAGGACCACACAGATGTTTGTCACTGAAGAAGACCCGCCCCTACGTAGATATGAAGGGTTAAAATAAAAATATTATATCCAGTTGATGATACAATATGAATAAATGTGCTCATGCTTATTAAATTCCATTTTTCAAAGAGATGCCACTTCATTTTACACACTGCACCTTTAACAAGCAGGTAGATTTGTCTAAGATTTCTTACAAAAACAGTAAAAAAAGAAAAGTTGAGTTAAAAACTGTCGGGTCTTTTCTACCATGACTATCCTTTTCTGCTTCTTTGCTGCATTTATTTATGGAGCATGCATTTTCCATATGAAACAAATAATTTTCCCTGTAAGAGGACCAGGACCAAGGAAGACCCTGAACCTGCCTCTTTCCCCACCCAAAAACCCCCGCTAGATTTATGCTTTATTTTTATTGTCCCCACCAGCAAAATTCAAGAATTATGTTATAGATAAATAGAAGGGCTGAAATAGCGCCGCAGTAAAAGCCTAGAATGAAGAGATTAATCAGAAAGGAACCATTTAATAATCTGTGGACTTTAGGATCAGGCTTCAGCCACCTTGTCTAGTAAGCACTTTAGAAGTGCACTTGTGCAAAAACAAAAAGTAAGAGGAAAATAAAAAGTACAACTATGAGATCCTTTCAGAGAGAGTATCTGTCTGAATCCTCAGAAATGTGTTTTAAATCATTCATTCTCCAAGACAAACAGGGAAGCTTTTCCGGACCTCAAGTTTTAGCACCAATTCAGGCGTGGTAAATCCTCTTTCATTCTGTCCGACGCCTCACCCAACCCACATAGACACAACAGCTAATCCAATGGAAGTGAAATACACATTTCAATTTTCACTTATTGTACACACAAGGGACCCCATATAACGGAGACGAGGAAAATTCTTCATCCTCATCATGCTGCTCCGAGCAGCTTAATGTATACTTGGGAGATGATGTAACCTCGCTTCTGCTGTTTGTCCTCCATCTTCTCCCAGTGAGTTTAAAATGAAGACGATAAGCTCCTTTGTACTAGACTGTGGGGATGTCAAACATTCAAAGCGCCGAGAGGGCAGATGAGAGGGGAGTTTTTACGAGGGGACGGGGAGCATGTGTGAGTTTGAGTGGGTAGGTGGGTGGGGGGAGGGGGTTGAGTTATGTGTGAAGGCAGAGATCCATGTGTAGCCCTGAGGGTTTATTAGCTGCATCACGCTGTTACGCTCAGATTTATACTACACACACAGTTCAGAGGTTTCAAGTCTCAATTAAACATCTTCATCTGTCATCACACTTTTGCTCATGACCTTTTTATATTCATCATGTCACCGAAAAAAGCTGTTTTTCAATTTGAACTTTGAAATAGACGGAAAAAAAAGGCTTTTTTTTCACAAAAAAAATCTAATCCGTTGAGGAAAATATATTTCGCACTTGATTTTCAGAACAGTAGGAAGTATTTATAATAATAAACTGCAGGTATGCACACATCCTCCAAACAATCCCCTCACGGTGACTTCTCTACTATATTGTGGAAGTTGTCTTCCTTCTCTGGGAGAGAGTTAATGTTACGGAGCGTTACACATCATATCCTTTGGTGGAGTGTTCATGACAGCATGCAACTATTACTTAAGATGTGTGCCCGATACGTAGAGAGAATCTTTGTTGTTACCTCTGTTGTAGAAAATGGGTTACAAAAAATTGCGACAAGCATACAGTTGACGTTGGAAATTCATAAAATAAAGAATGAACATACTGCTGTGGGCAGCATGTTGTCCCCATCCTGTGAATCAGGTAATACAAACCAGTATGACTAAATTAAAATAAAATGCAGCTGGAGTTGCTCATCATGCAAGTCCTGCTGCTTTGTATTATTGCAGTTCCTCCTGCTATCAATTGCTCTATCATTAGTCTCTCCTTTTAACTCTGAATTCACGGAGCATGTTAATGTATCAACTGATAGCAAACCCCTACATCTAACGGCTATTTTAAGGAAAACACAGTTTCTGAGACGTCACATCCTAACTGATGGCTCGATTTCACTCCCCTAGTACATAGATCAATCATTAGGCGGTGCCATTTAAAAAAAAAAACACTGTTTCGGCCATAAATTCGTAACCTTTTGTCCGATTTTGTCCAATTTTGGGGAATATGGATCGCCCCAAGGAGATCTAATATTGCGTATATCATATTTTACTCCCTAGGGGAACTTTTTTTAATGAAAAAAAAAACATACACGGTTTTTCGGACATAACTTCAAGTTTAATTTGAGGTGGTCATTCATGTGGACTGCTTGTACTACAGAGGATTGGCGACTTTCCGAGGACATACACTTGCTGTCGGGGACTACAGCATAGGCCCAGCTTAAGTTAACTCACATCACTTTGAAGTAACAAAAAAATTAGGGGAATTCTTCGTTTTTTAACCGGCCACCTTGATAGGTTTAACTTGAAATTGAAACTTGTTAAACCCACAAAATGTAATTGATTTGGCGCAATATAACAGTTTTGTGAGAATCTCAAAAACAAAACAGTCAATTAAATTTTTCCTAGATTATTTCAAGTTGGAAAGAAGTTTAGCAGATCGTAAGAAAAATAGCATTTTGTTGAATTGATGCTGCTCATTGTGGCATTATTTAATTATTTAAAAGGTAATTCTACAGTTGCCCAACACTGATATATTGGTTGCACATAGGTCAATTTTTTTGGTATATTTGTATTAAGTCAACTAATAATTTTTTGAGTGTACTGACGTCCGGATATGTGACACCTGAAGAATCTCAATGCTTACAGGCTTTTGCGTGAGAGCAATACAAGAATTTCTCTAAAATATCCAAATCTCATGAATGGTGCAAAACAAATGATATGGTTCTTGTTGATTTTGCATCAATTGCATTGCCCTGTGTGAATACACAGTTACATACGGCTTTGCATTTAATTTATATGTATCCCCCTGCTGAAAGATTTACATTGCATACGGTGTGAATCAGTTGGCGGGCTGTGGGTTTTGACAGTCCTTAGTTGAGACATTACACTTAATTACATCAACCTCATGGTGACACTAGGTCAAAATTGATGGGATCACTACGTCCCGCAGTGTGCCCTTTTATCAGTTTTTTCAAATCCCGTTCAGGATTTTGGGGAGCCGGACCCCATCTCAACTGATGTTGGACGAAAGGTGGGGTTACACCCCGAACAAGTTCTCAGTTCGACACAAGACCAACACAAATAGACGAGCAACCCTTCACATCTATCGGCAATTTAGAATCGTAAATTCACTTACATTGTATTTTTTGAAGGGGCCGTGGGAATGACTCAAACAGATCCAACTTTTCCAAATCATGCTGCCCTGAAAAATGTGTTGATTGAACTGGCGTCCAGTCGTGCTTTCTCTAACTATATCTTCATTATTTTCTTTCTGGTCACACCGTTACATTTTGTGGTTCGGCTGAAATCAGACATCCATAACTTGATTAGATTTCGGCATTGGAGACAGAATAAGCGCGCTTGGTGTGTTATAACCCCAAATTACAGGTTTTGATATAAATTATCCTGCTTTGGAGTTTGAAAAACTCATTTTCTTATGCTCATCTACTACTTTTAGACAAACTCTCACTCCCTCCCTCCCCCAATCACTCACTCACTCCCTCACTCCCTCCCTCACTCCCTCCCTCACTCCCTCTCTCACTCCCTCCCTCCCTCCCTCACTCACTCACTCACTCACTCACTCACTCACTCACTCACTCACTCACTCACTCACTCACTCACTCACTCACTCACTCACTCACTCACTCACTCACTCACACACCCACAAGCACACAGACACACATCTATTCATTACTCTATCTACTATCATATGATCTATCCACCTTCAGTAGATGCTCCTTGGGATCTCTGTTCAATTTCAACAAATTAAAAATGACTACTCATTTTAGCTACTCGTTGGTGTGCCCAGCCCTCCCATGCCCTCCCCCAGGAGGCTGCCATTAATATTAGCACAGCCCGGTTAGAGCTTCATCAATGTTAATCAGAGCTAAACATAACATTGGATTCCCTCCAGCATCCTGTAAAAGGCCCCAAGGCCTGAATGTGAACAGCTTTGGCTTTGATTGTTTCTGTAAGAGCGATGATTCAAATATGTATGATAATCCAGTCACAGATCCAGTCCAGATCACTGTTAGCATGTTTGTTTGTGTTTTTAAAGAGGTTCTTGACATTATTGATATAATAAGTTTGAGAAAGACTTTTCTCTTTTGAGGTTCTATTCTGAAAAACAATATTGGAGTGATCGGCAATATTAGGAGCAGTCATTCATTATATATTGTATCATGGTTTTGAAATATGATGCATCCAGAATTTCATCCCATGACATGAATTAAATATCCTCATTGACAAGAATCCCCAAAACATGCCCAAAAAAACCTTATTTACAGCTTGATTTTTAACTCATGGAGTCCTCAAAGAGCTCATTTTCAGCTTATGTTCTGTCACTGAAGTCAGGTTTTAATGCATTTTACATTTATAATGCATTAATAACAAATCCCATATCACATATAAACTGTAACCTAAACACATTCAGGAAAAGGTCGTATATTTATCTGATTGCAATAAAGCTAAACAGAAAAGTTTGAATTTTGATTAATGTAATGACATTACAACATAGCTACAAAAGGTGGGAAATCTATGAAATCTACAAAGCCTAAAATAAATTGATGTAACTGAATTTCGTCAACTTGAACTGGAAACTGTTTGTGTTCCTTTTTGGATATTCATATCAATATTATATTATATGTTTTGGGTTGATGCCCAACATATTCCATAATCTGGGAAGACGCACCCACTCTATGATCTCAAAAATGGTAAATCTTTTTTTCTAAGCAAAAAATTGTCATGGTGTTATATTTTCAAATTATGAGACACGTAATGCCCAATGTAACACATAGTGTATGTAACATTACAGATCTCTGATGCGGCAGGAAGCCTTTCTAAAATCATTTCAGAAGTTGCTCTATGTGGTCTGTTTGGTCTGCTTTATATTCCAGCAGTTTTCCTTTAGGGTGAATGAGTCAGGGCGCTTATGTAAAGATCTTTCATATTTCTTTGCTGTTTTTTTTCTTCCTTTGCTACAGTGAATGTGTAACATACGTGATATTAGATTACAACTGTGACAGCTCTCTGGTTAGTTGTGATCTTTCACAAAAATTACTCTGAGCGGAAACAGATTTCCAGAGGTTGGTCAATTATTACTATTTCGGCCAAAACGTATGGTAAAAGAGTAGATACATGATTACAGCTACTATTCTATAGCTATGATATGTGGCCTTACCTGCAAAACCAGGCTTTGGTCAAAGTTGTACGCGCTGGGCCGTCCCTCCAGGGTGGAGAAAGCAACATTTCCTCCAGAGAGGGGAGAGATGTCACTGAACTCGTTTGTGCACAGAGCAGTCCTCTCATCATCTCCTGGACGGATGTAAACCTTTGTTTTCTTCACATAGGTCTTCTCACAGGAGCCGCTGTAATACTGGTAAGGCAGCCAGGGCCCATCCTCTTCTGTCCGCTTATAGATGGCGAAGCTGTCCGGCCGACTGGTGTAGAATTTCAATCGTATGTAGGAAATCTCAAAAGACTTCCCTGTGGAAAACAGACATTATTAGCATCGAATGGAAACATTAAAATAATAACTGTCAGTACTAGATCCACAGTAGTTACCCCATTAGATCTGGGCTTTTTTTTCTTCTTCTTTTTTTATGTCAGAGACAAATACAGATGGGTGAAAGTTTAAAGGCCCAAGAGCAAACAAAAATATATAATGAAACTAATTGGATTATAGAGAAAACAAAGATAACAATGGGGGATCGGATTCATTTCCCATGTTCTCTGCAGGGTAAATGAATGTCATTCCTGCAGGAGAAGAAGAATCCGCAGGATTATATTCTCATTATCCTGATCTTTATGGACCCCGCAAAAGAAACAAAGGTCAAAAGCCAACAGACGAAAAATTTCTATTAACTTCTATTAAATGCAGGCCAGTTAATATATACCTACCCATGAGTGCAACAACAGAACATAAACTAATGCAACATTTGTGAATTGAAAGCATCAGATTTCCTCAATGGCGGATGATAGGAGTGATTAACATATCATTGACTGAGTGATGAGGGGAGGGAAGTGTTTGGGCCTCTTCAGCCATTTGGTGCACGTGTTCAAAGAGGATGTAACACTATCCAGAGGTTTGTGCCCCCCTAAAGCAGTGACTAAACTTCAAAATGTAGAAAAGGAAAACTGTTTAGGGGGATTTAGCAGATACGACAAGGATGCACTGTAATTACTGTGTAAGTAGGTGGAGGGATGAGTATACCAGGTACATGTTTGATTCAATGAGAGGGTAAATTTGTGTCAAACACATTTGACATCTCTATGTAGTTTGTTGGCATTAATATTTCTTCCTGCTGTGATGCAAAGCAGTGATTGCACTGATTAGAGTTTACAGAAAAGCTGATTTTCCCGTATATCAAATGGAAAGAGAGAATCAATCAACGTTTCCTTTTGATTGAGTGGTGTCATTTCCCACCATTGTTTACCCCAGCAGGTACAGTTCAAACAATAACCATTGAGCCATAGCAGTGACAGGTCCAGCGTGTCATACGTGTCATGCATCTTATCTTCATGCATTAAGAATCCAGCAAATATTGCACCGCTCCATGGGGGATTAACTGGGCAAGCACAAACTGGAGTCATATTGAGACCAGAGTGAGTATCGTGGAGAAGCTCTCTTAACAGGATTATTCAATGCACTCATGGGGCTCTTTTTTTCCCTACATCATTAGATGCTAAGTCTCAGCCGCTCTGTACGTATATAGACGGATGCCATCCACTGCTGCTGCTATAATGACATCTGTTGCTTTTCCCTGCCAAGTCAGAACCACGCATTCTATCTCTTGTCTCTGCAGTGATCTCTAATGGTATCTTTCCTTTAGGGGAGCTGAAATCATTTGGCTTTCATTTACTCCCTGCGTGAGATGAGCTCAGCCCAGTGGAGACTGATGCAAAAACATAAAGAGACAGAAGATGAAACATGGGCTGATATCCCCCACAATGAAATGCAAATGAATTGTAATGGATATTTGTATGTTTTTATTCATAATGTTTCATGATTTGTGATTCATCATATTTCACAATGGAACACTTTGTGTATAAGAAATGAAGTGGCCACAGATAAGATTTTTTTTTTTTTAGCTATTAGACTTTAAATAAGAACAGTAGCGACAGATTTTAAATTTTTAATACAATGGAATTATTTTTATCAGTTTGAACAGAAGTCTCTCCTCAACAAGTGACAGTTGTTTTGGGCACATAAAATTATGACATGTTTGGAAACCTAATAAGCCTGGTGAGATTTCACCGCCCAGATCCAGAATCATGTGACATCTCAGACCACAGCTGGTCATGCTGTGTACATACACCAAATAATTGGGGGCTGCAGATGGGCAGCGTCTGATCAGGCATGATTCCATAGTTGGGTTTACCCAGCCGGAGCCCAATATTTTGATTAAAATCACTTTAAAGCCCAATTAAGAAAATTACCACCAAAATCACACTGAGGTCATGTGACGGACGTGAAAGAGTCTGGAGACGCCGTGGTGAACGCTATGCTGCCGGCAATATCATCCACTAGGACCGGCTTGATGGGGGTTCAGTGATATTCTGGGGAAGCATATCCTTAGAGGGTCTCAAAGACCTCAACGTGTTAGCCAATAGTACCCTGACTGCTGTTAGGTACCAGGAAGAAATCCTCAAACCCACTGTCAGACCTTATGCTGGTGCATTGGTCTCTGGGTTCCTCACAATGCCCGGCCTCTTGTGACCAGTTGGTGTAGGCATGTCCTGAATTCCCCAGAACTGAATCCATCTGAGACCCTGTGAGACGTTAAGTATCCTGGCATCATATGCCACCAAGTCGTACCACCAACTATCCAGGAGGTCACTGATGCTCTGATCCAGGTCTGGAAGGAGATCCCCCTGGATCTCATCCACTATGTCATCAGGAGCCAAGTCATTTTAAGCAGGGGCCTTCAGGCACATGGGGCTCAATCACACTACTGGGACACATTATGGGTTCTTGTGATGAAATTCATTCCGGCTGGATCAGACTGTGATTTCAATTTTTAACTCCTTTTTTCTATTTTGGGTGTGATTTAGAATCTATCCCTCAATGGTTCCAGCTTCCATAGACTGTTCCTATTTTGAATTACACAATCATAAATAAAAAATTTCTGCGTGAAGTTTTCATTCCTCAAGATCTTCTCTGTCATTTAAGTGTTCCCCTCATTTGTTTAGCCTATACTCAGCAACAAAACAACAAAAAGCTCCTACATTGATTACCTCCTGGATGATGTTCCGTCTGCTTGCCTAAAGTGCATGATGCCGACATTGGGACCATGACAGAGAGTTTGTTTGATACAAGCTCTCAAAAAAATATACGTTATGTTGAGAAAGTCAGAGGTAATGAACTCGGCAAACAAGTCCAAAACAATCTGACTTGGGATAGTTAAAAGCGGTAAATAAATTGAAACCTGCTGGAAAACTTTGAAGATGCCAAATACCAAGCTAAATCCCACAATTACAAAAGTGGATCAGACTAACTAACTCCTCTTTTTTTATGACGCAAAAGACGAATGACGAATGAAGTAATGGGAGGAAGACCACTGGTGAACATGGCTGACAGTGGCATGGATCTGGGTTTTCAGGGCGAAGAGTACCTGCTCTACTTTCGAAGAGTTTGCTACTAATCTAGCATTACAAATTTAACTCCACCACTCAAGTATTGCTCTTTTCTGCATTACTTTCTAGGTTCCTTTGATAGGAATTACAGTAAGCAGCTGTTATTATATCCACTAACACACTCCAATCAGCCTCAAAATTAAGACCAGTAATTGTTTCATCAAATTCACAATAAAGCCTAAAACTGTGAAAGATATCATTCATAATGCTGCTATAATGTGGGAAGTCTACAGCTTAGAAATAAACAGACAATGTTGAGGGATAAAGTAAGGATTTGACAGCAAACAATGTGGTGCCCCCTCACATCTAGTCTCAAAACGAAAAAGAAACAGACCCTTTTTTCATTTTAGTGATTGTATTTTTTCATAATCTACTGAGAAAATGAAGAACCAAACCAGGATTCTCATCACACTTTGGTTTTAATAGAGAAAAACTATTTTTTTTAATTTAGATTTTTGTTTCTCAAAATGAAAAATAAAGAAAAAAGCCTTTTTCTTTTAAGCTGTCCTGACCTGTCCTACCTCGGCATGCAGAATGAAGATCTGGCTGCCTTACATTGCGGGACAGATTTTTGTCGGAAAACGGAAGAATTTTTTTCATTATCAAAACCTAAAAAGAAAATCCGAATACCAAAAGATACACAGACCCTTTTAGAGCAGTACTCAAGTAAACAGCGCGGCTGAACTGATTTCAGTCAGAATAAGGAAAGGGGTCTATTTGAACCCAGCTGGTGTCATCTTAACACTGCTGTTCTCATATGGCCAGACTCAGACAGGATGAGACAGAAACTTAGACTCAATATTTACCATCCATGTAATCCAAGCAGATTTGTATCCAGCTAATACATGGATGAGTGAATTTTTCTTGTGATAGCGCTGCATCTCAGTGTTTACGAATGAAATAAAATACTAAAAAGAGGAATCTTATGCATGCCAATAGTCTGGCTAAAAGAACCTCGTGGCAACTGTGGGAGACTTTCATAATTGTTTTACGTCTGAGACAGGAAGTAGCCTCTCTTTGACGCTGCTAAATGGGAACCAGCTGCAGGCATCAGTGTGTGCCGTTAGAATGTTTGTGTGTGTCCTTCTCAAGTCTTTGTGGGAAAAACCTGACCCCAATTCCTTACCAGCAAACTACCCAGTATTTTCTTTTTCTCTCCCCTTCTTCTTCCTCATTATGTTTTGTTTACTCCCCTCGAAGCAGCCCAGCTCCCCTGCTACTCCCTGCTCATCCACAGAGCCACTCTGACCTGGCTGCAGTATGTGTCCCCACATCCTACTGCTGTGTTTATCATCCCAGCATTTGTCTGTATTTGCTTCAGAGAGAGCTTGTTTCGTTTGGAGAGGCGAAAGAAAACAGTGGTGGTGAGGAGACCCCCCACCAGCAACCCAGATGGGAAGCAGAGCTTTCGTATTGACAAAGGGATGCCACACATGCAAAATGCAGGCATATTCAGTCACGTAAAATGTTACAAAAACCTATTTGAATCTTTTAAGACTACAAAATAATCCAAAACCATCGGGGATAGAAACACGTGCAGAAAGGGGAAAAGGTTGATTTAGTTTCCAGACTTGTGCGTGTTTTGATTGTTTGAAGAATGAGGAAACCCTCCAGACAACAAGGAGCAGACCTCTGTTGCAGCAGAACTGGCACCTTTCCCAAGGAAAGAAATAGCCGAAGATTATGACCAACAAAGCCTCAAAACACAGCCAGACATTTACTTCTATTGGAAATCAATATTCTCAATTAGACAAATGCAGTTTTTTGGTTTCAGAGCACGTGATATAATAGTTCATCGTCAAGGCTCTGACATTTTCCCCTTCTTATAGCGTTTAGTCCATGTGTCTTTACATAGTTGGGAGCTCCGATTCTTCAAACCAATGTAGAAAATTCTGGTTCTGATCATTAAATACCTTCATTGACTGAATGATGAATGTCCAAACACTCGTACACTTTTTATACACATACAAGATGTTGTTAAAGGTAATTCTAATCTCACTGGCCAAAGCTCCAGTAGATGTTCAAAACATAGAGAGTCGTTAGGTCACAAGATAACAGTTGACCATGTATCACTAATGAGGTCAAGCATCGTCAAGTTTAATCCAAGATGTCCGATTTCTTCTGATTCAACCTTCCGCAATCACCAAGACAAATGGCAAAAAAAAGATATTGTTTTTTGGTTCAACAACAGGAAAGAAAATAATAAATGTTGAGCCAGGACTTTGATGCCCCTGCAACTGGAGAAATATTAATAAAATAATATTAATTTGTGCGGATCATAGGAGACTGTGAGAAAATTGCCTAGGTTAGAAATATACCAAAACATGCTAAAAAAAGACAAAAATATGACAAAGGAAGCAATTATTAGATGTGAATCTTCAGGGTGTTAATATTTTCAGGAGAAGTGGATGATGGAAAAAATTGCCTCAAGAAAAGAATTGCCTCAAGAATAGATTTGAGAAAATGAAATATGCCTTAAAATGAAAAAAAAGCTGGTGAATTATTTTTTTTTTAAAAACATCAATATATAGACCTATAATATATATAAGACATTTCATTGGATTCTGTCAAGATGTGGAGATTTCTGCAGTTGTATGCCTGTAAGGATGGAAAAAAATCTTTATGCGCCCTTAGGTGGAGGCATAGGCCGTAATGTATGATATTCTCCAAATTTGAATTTGAACAAGTAGGCAGTGTTTGCCGGAAATTTGAGAGTACACCAATGACAAATTGCCTAAAAAACAAGTCATTGCAGGCCAAATTACCATAAAAATTGAATAGTAATTCTTAGTTGTCAAGCCAACAATTTGTCAAAATCCGCTGTGAGGCTCGATGACGGACAGCAGAACACTCATTTTAACATTGGTAAGAAGAAAAATGAAGGCAAAGCCAAACTAAATACAACAAAAGCAAACAATACTGAAGGAAAGAGAAGTACTGGATGACTGGATGAGTGTCACAAACTTCTAAATGTGATACACACAACGAGGTGAGCTAAATCACTCTTCGGATCGCTGAGAGCCACAGCTTCAGATTAATGATAACTAATCAGGTACTGAACTTTTGGACAAATTCGAGGTACTTGAACTTTACTTGAGAATTTACATTAAACTTCTACTTCAGTAATTCTCATAGGAAAATAATTTACTTTCTACTCAACTACATTAATCTTACAGCTGTTTATGATTATATTTGCATGCCTACACTTCAGTAAGACTTTGAAAGCTTAACTTTGAACTGTAATGGAGTGTCTTCATAATGGGGTATTAGTACTTTCACCCAAGTAAAGCCTCTGTATACTTGGCCCACAGCTGATACCAGCTCACATTTGCTGAAATCCGGGTACAAAGGGGAAATAACCCCTTCTACATCCAGGTAACAGATTCCCGCACTCAAAACCTTGATAAAATTCCTACAATCTCATCTCTTTTTGCTGACATAATTCCATGCTCACTTTGTCACCTTGTGGTGAAAATGTTGTCCTGAAGCTCTGTCTGCTTTGGTTAGGTGTTGAGAGATGAATTTACTCCAGAGATATAGCGTTATACACATAATCCAAACATCCAATTTGTATCTGAGCGAAACAATGACAGCTGTTATAATTCCCTTATTATCTTATTATTTTTTATCATATGAAGAAATAAAGAATGGGGGCGGGGTGTGGTTTGGTGGTTGGAGCTGGATAGTCAGTGCGCCAAGATGCAAGGCAAAAGTTAAAGGAGCAACAGAACGCGGAAAGTCGGACGGTTCCAGAATCTGAGAGATGCTGAGAGAGTTGGTTGGAGTTTTTGGTAGATTTAGAATCTGGCAATAACTCATAAACCTTTAAAAAACTCTCCTAATTTTCCTAGCTAAAGTCATGTTATTGAGTCTGACCACTATAATGTCTACCTAGTGTACTGTTGCGCTCTCTGAGCACATTATCTAGTTAATTTATGTATTTGCTTGAATATTCGAGACTTAAGTTGATTAGAATGGTTGACTTAAACAGGCAGAAGTTACAGGGAAATAGTGTAATGGGGGCCACACAAATCGCCAAAAATCTTATAACAAGAGATTACTCTTAGAAAGCAGAGTTACAGCCGTCTAAATATTAAAACAAATCTTCACCACCAGCTCAATCTGTACCATTATAAACCCTCAAATACAGCAAAAAAAAAAGCAGCTTTTAAATCTGTGTTTTTCTGCCGAGGAAAGAATAACGTTTGTAAGCAATCAGTATTTAACAGGCCAATCCCTTACCCAGTCCCCATGTATCTCAAATTATGCATCGGTCAGTCACAAAACTTGCAGGTTAACGAGTATTGGCAAGACACAGATGAGCTGGGTGGTGAGCTGACTCGTCCACTTCACTGGAGTCTCCTGTTTGCCAAACCCAATCAAGGTGTCTCAGAAACATTTCACAAAACATGAAGCTATTCCTTTAAAGTGTAAAGGGGCAGTAATTTTCAGTGCGTAGATCAGTTTGTTTATTTTCCTGGAGTGCAACCTGCGGCACACTTTAAGAAAATCTCGGGTGACTTCACCTTATTTAGCAACATATTCACTATTGGCAATTCCTGCTGTTGTTTGCAAAGCCACGGGGGAAAACGAAACCAAAGAGCCGAATGATTAAAAAACCTTACATTTAATTATACTTCCAAAATATGAATTTTCATTAATTAAGTCAAATAATAAATAGGTGGCCTGAGAAATATTCTTAAAATTCATAAACACACATACACACACAAATATTAATAAATGGGAGAAGGAAAGTTAATTCCAAAGAGAGAGCTGAATTAATGCTTTGTAACATTAATTCCCACCATTTTATTCTGTTGACAAATGAAAAATGTGTATTGTTACTTATATCCACAGTATTGTAATTGGATAATGATGATTCGTCCTCATCCCATGACTTTCTATTAAATGAGAAATGTCTTCAATACACTTTGCATAAAATCTATTTCAAATCTATTTCTAATCCTGAAAACTAGTTTTAACACAGAAATATTGCATTTTGGTAGTATTGGTTGCCAATATGCCTCTGAACTGTGAAAATGCAAATTTAATGCTAAGTCCAGCTCAAATCAATTTATGCGTATTTATTTAAGCATATCGTAGTATGATTAAAGTCAAACCCACAGCTTTATTTATTGACAGAACTCAAACTTTTACCCAGCATATATCTGTTCTTGTCCAAAATAAAGTACTATGAGATAAATCAACGTTTGTGCAACAACAATAATCCAACCTCAAGACTTTCGTTAATATTACAAAACAATGTAAGATGTTGCAATCAGGGATCTACTTATGTCCTCTTAATTATTACTTTCTTCCCCCTTCAACATTATTTTCAACAAATGTTTTTTATCAATTAAAATAAGACTATAACCCCTACAAGATACTACAAAGTCTTCTTCAATTCCTGAAAATGTTTGGTTTAACAAATATCTTGCAGGTTTTTTGCCTGAAGCCCTCCATAACTTACGTTTGTTTAGAATGTGTATGTGAGGGATTTTCTTCCAACTGTTTATTGAACACTTTGATGGAGTGAAAAATTGCAATCATTTCAACTGCTGACCAAGCCCCTGTTTATGGAAAACGAGTTAGGTGTGGGGTTAATGGAAAAACTTCCTGAAAGGTAAATTCTATCTTGTAAATTCAAATACATTTTATGTAAATGTACTGCTATCTTCAGTGCTTTTTTTTTTTATCATGATCTCATTCCTTCCAAACTTTTCTGCAGGTTATGGACTTCTTATAGTTTGGGATTTCTCCCACGTAATATGAAGCAATTTCTGTTCTATTTACAGTTGTGTAGTTTATTTGTTTGCAGTGAAGTTCGCCACTTTTTGAATTGAAACGGATAAACTGAGCGTGTAGAGGAAGTTTAATATTGGATTTCAAGCTTAAATGGTAACATAATGGTTGATTTGTGGCTTGTTTTCCCACAGATCATATTGGCGATACACCAATCAGCCATAACATTGATACTTCTGATTTTGACTGATTATCTTGTTACAATGGCACATGTCAGTGAGTGGGATATACTTGGCAGCAAGTAAATATTTTATCCTCAGAGTTGAAGCTGCTAACTGGAAAAAAAAGGGAAAATGTAAGGATCAGAGTGACTTTGACAAGGGCCAAATTGCGATGGCTTGACAACTTGGTCAGAACATCTCTTGAACATCAGGTCTGGCTGGGTACTCCTGATCTGCAGTACTTAGTGTGTACTAAAATGGGGAAATCAAGGACAACTAGTGAACCAGCGAAAGTGTTATTGGTGCGTGTGTGAAGAAGAAGTTAGCCTGTATTTTCCAGTTCTGAAGAAGAGGTTTTGTACCATAGACTGCTGGAAATTGTAACGTTGGTTCTGATTGAAAAGTGTCAGAACACAGTGCATCCTGCTGCATATGGGGATTTGTAGCCAAAGACTAGTCAGAGCGATAATACTGATTCTGGCGAACAAACAGAGGTGCTAACAATGGGCTTGTCATCATTAGAACCAGACCACGGAGCAATGGCACAAGTTTGCCAGGTCTGAGAAATAATGTTTTCTTTTAGATTCTGTGGACGGTTGACTTGCCTTCCAAATTCCCCAGATCTCAGATCCAATCAAGCATTTGTGGGATGTGCCGGACAAACACGTCCTATCCATGGAGTCCTCACCTCTCAAGGCACAGGACTTAAAGGATCTACTGTTAAGAACTTGGTGCCATATCCTGCAGGACACCTCCAGAGGTCATATGGAGTCGATCCACACAATATTAGACAGGTGTTTATAATATTATGATCAGTCAATGGTTTTTATGAAGGGTGTGTGTGCAGGCTTTAACCCAGTGAAATCCTGGTTTAGGCATACATGAAAAACCTCAACCTGCCATGTGACTGTATCTTGACAGATGCGGATGGCTTCATCATCTATACTCTCTGGAGTTCCGTTGGTTCAGCACGTCATCACTCAGTTGCTATCTATGCATTTCAGCTGCAACTGTGTGTCTTATCCATTTTTAAATCCAACCAAATACCGCGACAGACGTACCCTTGTGGCTATGCGCTCGCAAACACTCCACGTTTAAGCCATGTCTCAGCCAAATGTTTTTTTTTAAGACAGCAGAAAGCCTTACCGGAATAATACAAATCATGTGTTGTTAGACATGGCTGTGCCTATAAATGATTTTACCATTAAATCACTGCCAGTTCATAAAGTAAACACTTTTGTGATTGAACAAACTCCAGACCGTTGGGAGGGAAACTGACATGATTTGCTTATCCGGGTACTGAAAACCATCTGCCTTAGCTAATATTCATATTCTATTACCGGATACAACGATACGGCGGTGCATATGAAAAGTTTTAAGGCACCTTAAATACAATAGGTTATTATAGAGTAGATACACATTACCTCTTCCTTTTCCCTACTATAAAAGTTGAAGAAAGCCAAATGATTGTGGGGGTCAGAGTGATCAAAGGATGTGCTGTTGTGCTCTTACCAAGACGGAGGGTGAGATTGACAGAATTAGGGTGCTGGATACCATAAAACATGGACTGGCTCTGCCACCACGTGTTCTCCTCATTCCTGTGGAAGTCTGTCAGGAGGCTGGTGTTGTGGTTCAGCTCGGGGTCGGACTCATTACAATAGTGGCATGAACGGGTTGACCCAGTCTGCATGCAGTACTCCTCAGGTGGGGAGCCGCACACATTTGATGCCACCACTGTACGATTGAAGGCAATGTTCTCGAACTTGGGCATGCATCGGCTCGGGGTGCCCTCCTCATCATAGCAGGAGTCCATAGCGGCCCAAACGAGGAGGTGGCAGTGCAGATGAAGAGACAGCACAATGCCTAGAACAGGAGAGCTTGGAGCAAAGGATGTTTCCATGTCTACAAGCAGTCAAAATCAAATTTACACTTCAGACACAAACGTTCATAGCTGTATGCTCTGGTGCGAAGATGAAAATACATGAAGACCCCAACTTGAGAGAACCCCAAAAAAGAAGTCCAGTCCAAAAGTTTTGTTGACGCTCTCTGTTCCTGTTCAGTCTCCACCATATGTTCTCTGGAGTGGAATGAAGTTTGTGCTGGAACGCCTTTCAACAGGGGCAGCATGAAACAGACAGAGGAGGGACAGGGGTGGGGGCTGAAGCAGTGAAAAGTCCATGAAGACTTCTCCTCCTGCTGGCCGCCACAAGCACCACCCCAACATTAGGCTCAAATCCAACAGGAAACACATTCTTTAACATCTTTAAATAATGAAGGAGCGGGGTAGCTACACCTCTGAGAATAGAGATAGTGAGCACCAAAGCACCTGCATTTACCGGTTACAGGAAGGCAGAATGTCATCGATACGGTGATAAATGCACTTGGCAGTCAGCCCCAGAGCACAATGTTCTGTGAATGCTGACTCCAGTGATTCACAGGAGAAGAGATGTGCTGAAAATGTCAGGAGTATTTCAGCAGGGATGGGACATCTCCATAAAGGGATGTTACTCAGGGGACTTCAGTAACCTAAAGGAACAATTTATATATGAAAATAATGTGTGGAAGAACTGCATGGCTCTTCCAACTTGATTTGATCAATGCTCAGCTACAATGGATATTAAGAAATGGTTTGCATATCCTATAAATTCATAATGACTGCTTGGAGTCCTGAGATAAGATTTTGCCAAAAAATTAAATGGTGCTGAAACACACAAACACATGCCACTGGTGGCAGTATCAAACCATATACAGTATTTAGGTTATATCTCCCCTGATGTAAGAGTTGTTGTAAGATATTTGAAGTGTATTCTGTTGGACGTTTAGAAAAAGCCTCTGACTACATGTTGGGTGATGAATATTAGACTTTATATAAAAGTTTTTGTACAAAAAAAACCCATGACAAGTAATTCTGAGTCATCAGTAATTCAAAACTACACCTTATTGAAAATTTAAAAAAATCAATCAGCCACTCGAATGGTACGTCACATGACTGCATTAGCTCTATTTTAATTTAGGACTGCAGATCATAACTGTCTCTGAACCAGTTTGCTACCAATATATTTCTGAACTGTTGCCTCACTTCAAGCAGGGCCTTTCAGTGCATGTAGGCCCGTCTCCCCTTACTTGTGTGGGTCTCCTCTCGGTTCTTTGATGTCTTCTGCAATAACAAAAAACAAGTTAAATTTATTCTCCTGTCAAATTAGAGCTAGAGCGAGCGTTAGAGAGCCACTGCTTCCAGGACTAAGGATTGCAGAATGACAACTCGTTCAAATGTTTGGATATTTCACCGACAATCAGTTCAAAAAATATGATGAAATGAACATAAAAATTGACAGCAAGAATCATTACCAATTACAGACAGATTGGATCAATTTTGAGACGGACAGGTTTGAGAGGGAGTTTAGAGCCAAACCGAAGAACAAGAAAAACAAAGCAGTGTGAGGAGAGGCATGTGGTGTGGACAGATGCATTTAGATGCTGCACATTTATGATTCCAGTGGGATTTACAGCGGTCTTCCTCGTTTCTCCTTGTGATTGCCTTGATTTATTGCGGTCCCATCAGTAGGAAGGGACATTGTAAAAGGATCATATCAATTTGCAGTGAAATCCTCTGATGCATTTGGATGAGAGTGGGTGCTGGTTTCATATTTGCTTGGCAGTGTGTGGCTCAGTCCATATAACAAGGAATCTGTGACTCTGCAAACAGAGCTTTTTTTAATCAGGCATGTTTATCAGTATGTCATTTATACATTCAAAATTGGAAAACCAAACTGTTGCGTTAAATGACAATGTAATTGAGCACAATGTACCAAATAAGGAAGGGAGATGAGAGTAACAACTAGGGGTGTAACCATTCATCGATATGGATCAGAATGTCGTTTTGTTGAACAACGATCCAATCAAATCAATGGATCTATATTGTTGCTGTTATGATATGCCTTTATTTTGAAATTACTACCTACTCAATCCTGCAGTGTTTACAGCACACAGGCTCCCTTCCCTATCAGCAAACAGACCCCCGGACCAATGGGAAGAGCCAGGGGTTTCAGTTTAAAATTTTGTACTTTTATCTACTCAGTGGGGCAGACAACCCATTCCAGAAATAAGAGAAAAAGGCTTCCTGTTGCAGTCTGAATGTTAACTGCCTCACAACATGTGAATAAATAATAATATAATTTGCGCTTGGTCCGTTAGGTTAATGCTAACATATAGTGGGAATTGCCTTGTACATGCTAACGTAGTTAGCATTGATGGCGCCACCACAATCTAACAATAAACAAGTATGTACAAATAAATTATTTCACTAAAAATATATTAGTCAGTGAGACGCTGAGTTCAAACGTAACACAATTAGTCAATGCAAAAAAATTATTATATTGTTCAGAAATCATTAATTATTAGTGGCTTTTTACCAAAAACTCCAGCATTTTGTTGATATTATGTTCTGTAGGATGTAAAACATTCAGAGTTTAATATCTCCAAACCAATGAACACAGCACCTATCAGAACCATTTAAATACAATCTCATGAAACAAAAATGTAGACAGTTATGTTTATAAATTAAGGCGCTTCTTTAGCATGAAAAATGTGTCACTTTACAGTGAACCACAGGTCTTTGTTCTTTTCGTTATTATTATTATTATTATTATTATTATTGCTGAAATGTCTTTAACATTAAAGCAATAAAATTGTCCAAATTTTCTTTAAAGTTTCTTACGGTGAAATGCTACCAATTTTACTAAAATGGTACATAATATCATCTGAAATCGATCGCAGGTCCCTGAATCGAATCGTAATAATTTTGTTGTAGACTTTATGATATAGCCAAATATCATAAAGTTGTCCAAAGAATCAATATAATATCTTATAGTGATGGAGATGGTGATTCACACCCCTAGTAGCAACATGTGAGTCTGTCTAGTTCTAATGAATCAATTTGATACTGCAAACCTGCAGAGAATAATGATTCTTGAAGTCCTATTTTGACTTATAATCTCCAGCCAGTATTGGATTAGGCTGAATTAGCTCGGAAGAGGGTCTGCTGAAATTAAGGGATAGCACCCAATGGTACAGCATTGCCAGGCACAACCATGCTGTCTTGCTGCTATTCATACAAGTCAACCACATTATTTCCTCTGTTGTGGGAAAAGAGGATGGACCACAGACACTTCTTCACTCCTCAAAATCACTCTGCATACTTCTCGCAAAGCAGTTACATGTCAAATACATGGACTTGAATGTGGAACCCAATATATTATTTAAAAAGTTGCACAATTTCTGAATAAATCTCAGGTGCATCGTCAAGAATTTCATTTTTTTTTTTTTGCATTTGTGAATTTCCTTAGCCATCTTGTTGGTTTAAGTAAAATTTAACAAAGATTTATGTTTACAGTAGCAAACCTGGCTCTTTTTGAAGCCCTGTCTCAGCCAGCATTTCACTGTACTGCTCTGCGTCTCCCCCATTCTCTGATACTGAACTGAATATGGAAAGGATATTTACTTCATGTGGACATAAATGAGATTATTGTTGATCTCTGCAAATTATTCTCATATTTTTTTCTCATATCTCCTTTCCTTTGTTATTTTTGTCTCGCTCAGCACCATCTAACAGTTAGATGGTACTGAGTCTTATGGACTGAGTTAGATTCTAACATCTCAAATTCAACTCCAATGCCTTCCACACATTCCTCACCCTTTCCCTTTACATTTTACCTCTTATTCTCATCACACCTCTCTCAATGCCACAGATCCCTCGCCTGGCACCCACTGCTTTCATGCCGCAGATTTGTGCAGCTCGCTGTCATGATGTGAGGCTTGCTGCACCGATAGTAGCAGGTATGGCCTCCTTTTTATGATGACACAATGTCGAAGTGATGAGTTACAGTGATCTGATGTCACAGCTGTCAGAGCTTCACTTAGCAATGCAGGAGGAGGGCTGGCATATCCCTGTAGGGAATATGTGTTCTGACAAACTAATGAGCACTTCACATCCGCCGAGTCATCACAAAATTTTCTGTGCATCACACATCTTGATCAAATTCCCCTCTAGCCTGACAATACTGCATTCAATTTATGTAGCAAGTGTGTATACACTCTCTGGTGATTTGGTTGCATCAAACAAAAGCAACATCTTCAGTTATGCTTGTTGTTTGGAAAAATATTATGAGTTTAATACAAACCAGGTAAAGGGAATGAAGAATGGCTCTGGATAGTGGCAGTTATGTTTTAGGAACATTAAAAGATGGTTGAAGTCAGGATATCCCTGCTGCTGCTGGAAAATAAAGCCTGCATCATGTTTCAGTAAAAAATGAGACATGGGGATGTTGACCAATGTGTTGTATCACCTTTTCTTTAAGCATAATTTTTAAAAATGGGTTTCGACAGAGGTATCCGCTGCTGTGTTTTCAACTTCATAATGCACCAAACATGTGAGTATGGGCAAGTTATACACGGGCTCTTTTACTCTGAAGGTACTCTGTTGTAAGGTGGCGGAATGTGTGGCGGAATGTGTATCGTTGTATTGAGGGAATAAGCAGGTAAGAAAGAGGTCCATAAATGACACCTTATTATTGGTTTATTTTTTTATTTTCAATCTGTGTGCATGTAAACTTATCGTTTGTGCCAAGATTTGGCAAATACCATTTCTTAAAATACGTACAGTTTGATCTGGCAACAGATAGATATTATGTATGTGCGTGTAATGTGTGCAAGTGACCTACACCAGCACTTTTTGAAAGACCAGGCTATGACTCTTAATTGGAACTATACCTATTTTCCATCAAAGGGGCCGTGATACACCGCTTGTAGCATATAAAGACAAAAAGAAGAAGAAACTAGCACCCTTGGAGCACACCGGCTCATTACCAGGTGCATGGGGCAGAAGGGTCCCCTGGGATGCCGCCCTGCCGGCAAAACCCCAATCCCCCACCCACCCTACCCCCAGGAGTCATTGGCCCCCAAGCCCAAAGGACCCGGCTGAGGGACAACCATCAATGCCACCAATGGGCCGTTATCTGATAAATGGCCTGGATCCGAGCCTCTAGGCCCGTTGCAACATTGCCTCTCCTCACCCCTCCGTCAGACAGACGCCCCTTAACCATCACAACACCAGGCCCCAGAGAGACCCAGCCGCGGGCATATTGACGGCCCCAGGCAGCCCTTGCCCCATCCCAGCGTAAGTGACTTTTCGCCCCGTCCAACCATCCAAATATGTGAAACTATGTCAAAGTTGCAATGAATAAATCACTCTCCGATTCAGACCAGTACTGTTCTGATCTCGTCGTATTTAAAATGTGTTGCGGCGCTGAAATAACTCAGCGGGGCAATACGTCTCGACACTGGGCATGCACAGATAAAACTCAAACAGAAAGCGTTCCGATACAGTGATTACATGCAGCGACAGGCTATCGTAAAGGCTTTCCGAAAGGACTTAGACTAGCTCGTTGAAAAGGAATGAAATTCAATTCCATTCCATTTGGAAAAAACCTTCCCGAATGGAAAGGTATGTGACATAACTTCTCTAACAGCTACTCAGCAGAGGATGCAGACAGTATCAGGATAGGGTTGGCAGAATATTCAAAATATGTCCACAAAAGTATCCAGTGAATAACAAGAATCCAGATGCCATGGAGGGCAATAATTCAGACTGGAATCTCTTCTCAAAGATACCTGGTTGGAATACAATGTAACTGGTTACCCTATTAACTCAAAAGAATAAAACAAATGCAATCAAATTTCTACATTTAAATAGGTAATTAAAACAAATACATGGCTTGTCCCTCAGTTATAGGCGTTTTTCAGTTCTTTTGGACTGCTGCACAGTTAAGCCAAATTACTGTGGAAAAGAAAAAATTGTAAATACAAGAATATACATTTGAAATATTCTTAAAAATATTGTGACTCTTTTAGAGCAAACTAAATTAAACCTATTTGCAGACAGAGCTATGAAACATTAATTGAAAGAATATCAAGTCAAAACAGCAAGCAGCCATTCAAAGGCTGTAAGACATCAACGTACGGACACTGAATGTGATATTTAACATGTTTTCTGCCTTGCCAAACACAATAGTGATAAAATATTTAGGTATAAAGAAGAAAAATCAAATGCCTGGAAAATAAAGATAATATAGAAGACTTGGGTGTTATGGACCCCTTCATGGGGACTTTCTGGTGAGTATAGGGTTTAACCTTACGTAGAAGAAAAGGTGATAATGAAATAATGGAGTGTATTATTGCTTCAAGCAGGCTGGTTATCCATAGTCAAAGAGAAGAAAATACAACCCTGTTTCCTCCTTAATCATAGCAAAATCACTTGCAAACAATTTTTCTTTTAACCACTGAATTGTTTTACCATTCAACATCTTGTTGCAGATTCAACAAGGACATAGGTTTATTATTTTGACAATTGGGGCACATTAGAGAATTTTATTTTTAACCTTTATTTAAACAGGAAATAAGATCTAAGACCAGGCATCTCTTTTGCAAGGATGACTTGGCTAAGAAGGCAGCAGCACACATCATAATGGACACATAAAAACAACACAGTGCACAATTAAAATAAGGATAAAATGTTTGTCATCACAACTCTCCTTTTCAAACACATTTTTTCAGTGCATCACCAGCTTAATTTGTCACAGTACTCAATCTCACCACGAGCATTTATCCATATCATTATCCAGTCTCACTTGCTATCATCAATTTAGCTACATACACACGATGACATGCAGCGTGGGGAGCGGGGTCTCTCTGGGTGCTCCAGCTTCCTTTCACAGTACAATAACATGCAACGTGAATTGGTGACCCTAAATTGCCCATAGGTGTGAATGTAATCATGAATGGTTGTTGCCTTTACTTGATAGTCCTGTGATTAACTGTCACCTTGTCGAGGCAACCTTGGCTCTTTCCCAATGTATGCTTGCGTAGGCTCCAGCCTTCCTGTGACCCTGAATAGGATAAGCGGTCATAGACAATGGATGGATCCTCTTGAGCTTGTATCCGCCCACACGCACAACTGGCCCATCTTAAATGATTTGGAGAGGATACATTTTCTAAACTTTTATTTGTTATTTGAATTACTGTAATTTGGATAAACAAAACTCGATCGATTGTTTGAAAATCCCCTTGCTTGGTCCTCACTGACACTGCTTCTTCTTGGTCTCACTCAAAACATTGTATACAAGCCTAGTAACTTTGTTTGGCTTGCAAAAAAAATGACATGAATAATGTCCTCCCTCGTGCACACGTCGGCAGTCGCACATTCATAAAATGCTCTACCATAATATGTTCTTACCAAATAATACATCCTAGCCTGTACCAACCTGTTTAAAACATGATGCTGATAAAGAGAGGCATACACGTACAAAAATCACTGAAGCTGATGAGCTGAAACATTAAATATGTATTTTTGTTGTCCTGATTTTAATGGAACGTAATTGAAAAAACCCCATCATGTTCTGTTTTATTTCTGCTTCACTGAGCACCTTGCCTATTTTAGAATCAGGGTCTGTTGCATCATCAAAGCTGTCCTTTGATAGACAAGCATCCCAGGACCTACCATATGGTGTGAAAATTACAGGAGTCCAGAGTCACTGATGTTTAACAACACTCATATGAATTAAAAATGACCAGTCATCTGTACCTTTATGTCTCCACTCTCTTCCAGGTTGCCAAACAGAGCGTTTCATCATTAGCAGAGAAGCATATGTTGAGCGACACCTGAAACCACCTGCTCACATATAGGTAGGTCAGAGTAGAACTAATAAGTTAATGACTAAGGACGAAGGATGAATATTCACTACCTCTGCTAATGATGCAGCCTCGACATCAAATATAAGGAGTGTCTGTTACCAGGTGTACAGGGAATGGGAAGAACATTGGCGGTTACAATCATGTGTCATGTGTCATGCCAGATAATCCAAAAAATGTTTGTCTAGCGAATTTTGATTTGAATTTGTGCTTAAACTGAAATTGTTTTGAGGATTAAAACACCAAAATGCTTTTTAGCTGTCACATTGAAAGCATTCTGAAAACGCAGCTGCAGCTGCTTCTGATATGATGTGAATGTGAAAAAAGATCAGATGCAAACCAAGTAAATAAAGAAGAGCAATGCAAATGAATGCGAAAAAGGTATGCTTACAAGTAAAACTTTAAAAAGCCTCGCTGTAGTTGCGGTTTGGCAAAATGTGCCAATGATACATTTGATTCGCTTCTAGGATTTGCCAGGTGGCGATCATGGGTGTGAAGGGATGAGACGCCCAGGACTTCAGAACAGTGTCACCCAGAGCTATGTGGTGATTTAAGTGACAACATTTTCACACAGGCTTTGTTACACAAACACGACAGAGACAGTGGAAGAGTGGGTCTCATGTTGGAGCTACAGGCACTATCAGGAGGAACATGTAGCAGATCAATCACACTAACATTCATAGTTTCAGTGCTCAAATCATCAATCTGTAACGTATGAGCAGCCAGAGGTGTCTACACGACAAGACAGGTAACGCAGGAACATAAATAATAAGCCAAATGTTGAGGGCTTCCTACGGTGTGTATATGTAGACCTGCAGACATTTGCACATCAGACATTTGACATGCAGGTTAGATTATAAAATTAAATTACCTATGTGAAAGAGTTCCACCCTGAATTTCGTATCTAGTTTTTCCACCCTTAGCAGCAACAGATGCAACAACACAGTTCCAGTAGCTGGAGATCAGTCTCTGACACCACTGTGGTGGAATTTTGGCTAACTCTTCATCGCAGAACTGCAATAATACAGCAACATTGGAGGGTTTCTGATCATGAACTGTTCTTCTAAGGTCCTGCAACAGCATCTCAAGTGGTTTTGACTTGGTCATGCCAAAACTTATTCCCATGCTTGGGATTACACTGTCTTGCTGTCAGTTGTGACCAACATCAGAGACTGATGACAAGTCGTTTTCCCGAAAAGTCTTTTGGTGGAAAGCAGAAAGTCCGCCTGGTCCCAAAGCTATGAAGTGTCTTCATATCATTACACTGCCGTCTCCATGCTAGACCGTAGGCATAATGTTCTTTTGTTCAATGTTTTATTCGTTTCACACCAGATGTAACTGTGACACTATTCTATACCGTTGAGCGTTTGACTCATTGGTCCATAGTATATTCTAAAAAATGCACATATCTATCCTTTAATGTCCTGCTGAACTGTCTGTTTGAGTAGGTGGCCACGGATGGAGCCTTTGGGGACACCACATGTGAAAAGGTTCACCAAGGAGGAGGCATCAACCATGTCTGTTGAGAAAGTCATATTCGAGGGCTTCCTACGGTGTGTAGGAAGCCCTACACACCTTTGTCAGTGCTTAATGAGCTATTATCTAAACTTGGAACTAGGCCAGTTCCATTCATATTTTCTTTGGATCTATTGTGACTTCCTTAATGATAAGGTGCTCCTTGAGGAATTTTGGATGCTCAGCCACTTTTGGGAAGGTTCGAGATTTTTCCAAACCTTCTATTTGTAGTGATGTGTCTCTGGCTCTGTGGAGCCTTTAACATAGCTTTGGAACCCTTTCCAGACTGATATATTTCAATCACCTTCTGCTCCTTGAATTTCTTTTGATATTGATATAGTGTGCTACTGGTGGGACCAACTGCAGACTTGATTGCAAAGGACCGAGTGTGTCAAATCCCATTATAACTTGTTATCATGCAGTTTGTTTTACTAAGTTTGTCAAGCAACACTATTGCATAAATGCCAAGTTTGTACTAGATAACTCCTTGACCTACATTATCTTCTTTGTTAAGACTAACAACATCTGCAGCAGCAATGGAATGACACTAGAGTATGCATGACATTGTTACTATGTCTCTCATTGAATCTGTACTCAACTTCAACATCTCAACTGAAGTATCCTCACCATCAAACACAAAACAAAACTGCCCTGGAAAATAAATTTGTTTATTTGCCCTGGCAGTTTTTTCCAGGGCTGCCCTGGAAAACAATTCTGTTTTCATGGCAGGGAAATAATTGGCCCTCCCCATGCAATATCCCCTGAACAGAGCTTTACATCCACTCAGTAATCAGAAAAGCAACTGTCATTACAGAGGACCCCACCCACCCTGTCACCAATCTTTTCAGTTACAGCCATAGAGTCGCCACTACAATGTCCCGCTGGCTCAGAACAAAACAGATATGGAAAATCTTTCATTCCCACTGCTTTCATCACCTTGAACAGTTTGAAATCAGCAACTTACACCACGTCAATCTGCTCTCCCACTGGTTTATCTGTTACAGTTTTCAATCTTGTTTTATGATTAAACGATAGCCTACAGGTGTTTATCTACTTTGACTGAATGAATTTCTGTTACTTGTGACAAGTTATCTTATCCTTTGGTTCAATAAACACAATTAAGGTTTTAAAGCTGTATTTTGTGTTCGCTCAAGTAAACCTGTACTTTATAAGAGTGTTTGTTTAAAGATCCAACATGGTTTAGTATTAAATCCATACAAAAACATAGGGGACAAAGAAGGAGTCTGAATCTCACAGCACTGTATTTGTATTCAATATTAGAAAAAAAAATTGTGTTTGGCACACATTATTGCATTTTTTCAATTATAAAAAAATTTATAGTTCTGTGAAGTAACAAAATTTCGTTATAGTTTTCCTTGAAAACCTGTCAAGACTGGGGTTCAGGTAGCTATAATAAATTTAATAAATAACCTCAATAATACCGGTCAGGCTCCAGAACCTAAAATATTTGGAAGTTGGCCTGTTTCACAGTGATGCCAGAAGTTTGATTGATGTTGTTAGCAGGTTAGTCTCTGTCTGCGGAGAACAGGAATTGAAGGCGTAACAGAGAAATAACAACTCAACAGGCAAATTAAAAGACAATGTGATTCCCAGTTACTCCAAAGATATATGTTATATCCCCGTTTATTGTAGGTTATGAGCTTAGCAACATGTAACATTCATCACTGAGAGGCTGAAGGCGGATTTTTAGAATATTACATTCTGTTAGGTGTACGGTTCATATGTGTTTACTGGCACACTGGTCCTGCTCTTTCTTTCTCTCTTTCCCAGGTTCTGCCCTCATTCTCTGCAATGACATTATGACGGGCGTACTTAATCGGCTGATTGAGCGGAAGTGAATAAGAAGCAGGAGAGAGCTGCGTCTGTCTATCTGACCTACACGCAAGGGTAAAGCGCCGTGTGCGCTCCTGTGATCATCTCACGTAAATTAGAGGTAGTGCTGTGGTTGATAGCTGTGAAGGTTATCAAGTGAGTGGCCATTTTGTTGTTTTAGATTACTTTGTTAAAACTGGTGGTATTTAGGTTTCGGCCTGTTTTCAGTTGTTGTTAGTTTTGCCATAGAATTTACTTTTTGAAGAAATATCTATTTATTGTTATAAGTTCAGTTTCCCCTCTCTTGCTGTTTCTTCTGGGTTTTTGTTATTGTTACTTCCATTATCATCTCATAAACATTGTTTGGGTCGTAACACTGTCCAACCACAAAAAGCATTCATAGAGCGCAAACCTCCTCTAAGGGAACAAAACCAACCTCTGAACTAACGCCAAAACAGACGTTCTTTGATCATTTCCTGTTCCTCTCCAGTATAAAACATCAAATGACAGAGGCATACCAGCACCCACAGTTTAGGAAAGGATGCATAGTTCTTCATTAATGTATGAGTTATTGCCAACCTCCCAATCCCTGTAGTAGTGAATGCAGGGTTGGATTCCTGGTTGGCTTCGTCCAGGATGTACTGCTCTTTTCGGACAATGTGAGCTTGGATAGGCTCGAGCATCCTTGAACAGGGTGGAATGAAAAAACAAGTTATTACCCTTTCTCTTAGAAAGTACACTTTAGGACAAACGTTTACCACAATGTCATCAGACCCACTGTCACCCACATCACTGCTAATCATGGCTTTTAGGGTCCATGCCCTAACTAGGCCTACACTGCTGTCACCATTTCCCTGCTTTGTACAAGCAATAGCACTGATTGAATTTTTCAAATTAAATTTGAAGCTATGTCGACAGTATTTTTTTTTGTGAAAAAGCTTTGCCTTGTTAGCATACTATGAGCTTTGAGAGTGAACTATGATTTATACAAGAGATATATCCTTGAGTCGATTCATAAACGCCAAATTCGGACTAAATCTGATAAAAAAGGTTAGCAAGATAGGTCCTAAAAACTTTTTTTTTTTAGAAACGCACCCCTATTGAGTAAAATATAATAAACTTTTTTGTATTTTAGGATTTATACCAGCTCAACTTGATCCACATTCACCAAATCTGGACTAAATTGGACCAACAGTTGAGAAATAATAGCTGGGAAACTTTTGGATATAAAGCTCCCCTTGGGGTCAGAATTATACAACCGACCTTTTCAAAGTCTATACAGTACTTATTCTCACCAAGGGTTAGGGGAGTAAAATTTGTAAAATGATCAATGAAATAATCTCGGATGCTGATGTGGACACAGCGATGGCGATTCCATAATATCCCTGACTTTTAGCTGATATAATTATAGAGACCTCAGCTGCACAGTAGGAGAAGAGGAGAGGAGCCATAAGATATACGATATACATAAGGCCATAACAATATACGAAGTACCTCATACAGATCTCAGACTTCTTTTCAATAAGAAATAATTTTATTTTTCCAATTGCAACTAATTTAAACAGCAACATATCGTGGTTATTTGTATTTGTGAAAGCACTTTGTCTTTCAGAATAATGCAGAAGGCCTTTAATACTTGTTTAAAACCCTGTCACAATTAGAAACAGGTAAAACTAAGAAAGAAATTTACAATAGCTGCAACAGTGAACAGAATAAACAGATGTCACTGCGCCCCCAAAATAGTTTCACACTCTGCAAACAGAGACCTGACTTCCATTGAGAGGACAAATATTTTCGGTGGTTTAGGGGACGCTGTGCTGGACAAATGCGCTGTGAGAAACCTGGGATTACTATTGATTGATATTTATTGTGTCTGAGCTGCTGTTAAACCGTGTGTTTGCAGCATCCCCCACGCTTTAAAGATGTGTTTTATTAAATGGGAAGGCCGCATTTTCTGATCTATTTGTACACCCACCTTCTCAAAACCAACATCTATTTTGACAATATTTCAGGGTTTAGCAATTAGTTGTTGATTAAAGGAGGGCTTTAAAAGACGAAGAGGAGATACATTAATTACCTCCCATATTAATCCCTTTCAGCAGCTTCATTAGGATGCGTTACACACCCTGGTTTCAAGTTTTACATTTAAATTTTTCTCTGTGAGATTCTCACACTGCAGTTTGTTCTTTTAATTTGTGCCTCTCATAATTGGAAATAGCAACTTTGTGCCTCAGTTTTTTTTTTTAACGTAAGCAATGTTCTAACCGCTCGCCCCCCGACACATTTATCTGACTGATTGTGACAGACAAAGAATATTTTTGGCATCCTGAAGCTTGCTGCCCCCCTCACAATCTCTACTACTTTCTTAAGAAGCCAAAGAGAACAGGATTGGGGTGAGTAGGAGAGGGAATGCTGAGTGGTTTCTTTTTACTTTTCTGTTATTTAAGATACCCTCCACACATTTTATATGGTATTTAAAAATGTTTGGAATAATAACTACATTAACAAAAAGTTAATTTACATAGTTGAAAAACTAATACTCCTTCCCCCTCAGTTGAAAATCATAAATATATGCAAAAATATTCTTCATTTATACAGTTTAACTACTGGACACAATCCATTTCCAGTGTATGAGTGCTAAAGGTTTAAAAAATCACTCTTTTACACTGTAATACACAAAAAGTTCATTTCTGCCAAATATTTCCTTCCAATCTTACATACATCATGCTTGTAGACCCCAGTCAAGCAAAGAAAAACTTAGAGCTGCATGGCGTCGCAGTAGGAAGCAAAGTTGCCTCACAGCAAGAAAGGTTGAGGGTTCAAACTTACCTCTGGTTTCGGGACCTTTGTGAGTGGATTGTACTTGTTCTCCCTGTGTATGTGTGGGTTCTCTCTGGGTACTCGGGCTTCTTCACACAGTCAAAAAACATGACATTTACAGTGGATGAATTGGTGACTCTTGCTGTGAACTATTGTCTGTCTTCATGTCAGCCCTGCAATGAACAGGGGATTTGCCCAGGATCTTTGATCTGGCCCAATGTCAGCTGGAATAGCTTTTTTTAGCGGTAACACAAAAATTGATGAATGAATGTATGTATTAAAAATGTATAGTCTTTATAATCACATTTACTATAAAGTACAACGCCCTGAAACTGGGCCTTAATTTTCATCTGCAACAAAAGGAGTGTGTCCTTGACAAGCCCCCAATTCCATAAGTTGTTGAGTTTTCTCCGATCAAACTCTTCAAATTAATTTGAAGAATTAAGTTACATCCAAAAGTGGATAAAACTTGAACTATTTGGAATTCAGCGGCTAAAACTTGAACTATTAGATTAAAATATTATTGAACAATATAGATCTCCTCGACTCGATTCATATGCACCAAATGTGGACTAAATCAGACAAACGGTTGAGAGATTATGGTCTGAAAACCTGACGAGAAAAAGCTCCCCCTTATATCAGAAATAAATGGTCAATCTTTCCCAATATCAATCCAGTTCATCCTCGCACTAAGGTGTATAGAGGGTATAAAACATTAAAATGATCCATGAAATAGTCTTTGTTCTATGGACTTAACCCAGAGGATCTATGGTGGACAAGTTGGCAAAGATGACTATTCCATAATATTTCCAACATTTCGGGGACCTAATTAGTTCCCTACTTTTGAACCAATCATGAGAAGGGCAGCACCCTGAGAATTGCATGTAGAGTAAATTAGAGTTCAAGGACTTGCTCAAGGACATACCGTGTTTGTGTGCCTGTGTGTGTGTCTGTGTATTGCTGTCAGTGATGGAGCTGCTCTGTTAGAGACCAATGCTGAATATAGTTTTCTAGTTTCAGATACAACTATAGTTTTCTGGTTATTTGTTAAACAACCTGACCACCATCTGAACTAAGAACCTTTTGTTCGGCTGTCTGCTTGTTGAAGGAGATCTTCTAAGTCTGAACAGTGTCATATAGGGGTTGAGAGGTCATGTCCCTCTTTTAGTTTCCTCCACCAAAGCAGACCCACCACAAAAGATTGCAGGTGTTACCACAGTAGAGTTCTGCACGCACCAAAATACCTCAACCTCCTGAGGTTGTGAACACAACCTTGGGCAATCTTGGAGGGGACATCTGTGTTATTTAACCAGTCCAGTTTATTGTTGTATTGCTGTTGCAGATGTTTCTGTGATGCCACCTGTTCAATGTCCAAACCCTGGATGTTTAACGGTGTGATTTGCGGCATCCTCCTGAGGAAGCTCCTGTCAGACTGCACATCATTCTGTATACTGAAGGTCAACCGATGTAACAATATGCAAAACACAGTGGAGTGCAGGGGAGCTTTTAAACCATTGGGAGCGTGAATGCAATGTGATGTTTGCAGAAATAAAACTTTAATATTCATATTTTCACAGTATATAATCACTTTAGATCAAACTTTGGAATTGTCTGTTATATGCGCTGATGCAGCAGGTCCTAATTTACTATCTAGTTTCAGCAGCTCAGCAGAGGAGAGTGAGACATGGGACATTCATTTGGTAGTGATCTGCCAAACTGTGCTGTATTAATATGAGTGGTAAATGATGAATATCCAAATGGTTATAACCCATTTAACTTTAGCAATGAGCTTTCAATAAGAATAAGAGAAATTTTGAAATTGTGTCCACAGCAGACAATGTTAAAGGAAATACTCCATTTCTGCCATATCAACTTTTTTTTCCCTTTCAGTAGATACATTCTAGATACATATTCATTCCCTAAGCACTCCAATCATCGCCAATGTTAAATAACAATAATATAAGGATATTTCTATGAGAGACGAACATCCACATCCTTCATACACACAATCTCTAATACAAGAATAATACCATGATGAATTCCTTACCACGTTCTACTATTCATACTGTACGTCACACATAACTTCAATAAATAGAGTTCAGTTCCGCCCACAGACTGTTAAACTGTTTCTCTGTAAAGCGTTGATGTCAAATGATTTCAATATACATGCAGTGGATGTAACAGTTCCTCGTTAGACTCTTGATGGAGTGCTTCCTCCATCACATCAGACTCTCCCACCATAACAGGAGAGGAAGTAACACTAATATTGATCTGTGACGCATGGATGAGTGGAGAAGATAATGGCTGAACTTTTCACAGTGCTGCAGTGTATTCATATTGTTAAACCTTCTGCATGCACTAGAAAATCCAAGGAGACCAAGCAGAAACTGATTACCATCCAGTACGGCACCCATAACTAATGGGGCATATCTATTGCGACAGATGGAAATTATTCATTCATGCTTAAAATTTAGACCTAGGGCTGCTCTGAGGTGTTCCATACATAACATCTTGCACAATTTATCAAGTGGGCTTACCTCTGACTGCTCTTCTTTTGATCCCTGCTCATTGTGATAATTTTTTTTGAGGTTGTTTTTGTGCTCTGACCTACCTACATGCATTATTTACACACATAGAAGCTCATAGACATGCAGGCAGGCGATGAGACCAGGTCATTAATTTAATGGCTGTTCCACCTGAGATGGCTGGAAAAAGGAAAATGTGGGTGCTTATGTTCAATCCTTGCAAATTTGACCTCAATTGTACATGACTTTAGCCAGCCCACACATGTAGTTAATCCTCATTTCACGATCTGATCTTTGCACTTTCTTACTCTCTCGCCATATGAGCACACAGTCTATTAATACTCGGAGGTGGGCACGCGTGCCCATACTACAAACCAAACCTTAATGCCTACAGTGTCTGTGTCATGAAGTTAGTCAGGCGTCAGTTGGATGCTCTGCTCATTTAAAAGTCTGTTGAGGAAGCACAGCAGGCTGGCTGAGACGAGGTGGAGATGGTGGAAGGTTAGGAACCACAGAGTCTGCAACCAAAGCGGAAAAGATACATGAATGGAGGAAAAGAGGCAATTGTACAGATTTGTTCCTTGCCAGATACATCATCCGATATGGTAGCTATATCAGTTCTCTTAATGGAATATTATTTATAGTATTTTTTCCGATTGGGCCTTTTCAACATCGCTTTTCTACCAATGCACAGGAAGCCACTGACAAGTTTCTTGTGTCTGCCTCGCCTTCTCAAGACCAGCAAACAAAACTGCTCCAGCAATCTCAAGATAAAGCCCACTCCAAAACCCTGTTAAATTCCCTTAAATCACATTGCTTGCCCCTAAGTCTGCTTCTGGGCCCAAAACCAAAACCAAGCAATTACAGTACCACAGAGTAATGGTAAAATCTCCATGGACCCAACCTGATCGGTGTGTGTTGTATGTATCTCAGAACGGTTAATTGTTACAGAATCAAGAGAAGAAAAGACAAAGTAATAATAAATTACCTCAGTCAGATGCTGGAATCAGACTAAGTTACATTCTGTGCCCCAGATTGTCTTTCTAGATTCACGGTGTCAGATTAGGCGATCAAAGGGCCATAAATTATTCATAGGTCTTAGTTGAAAAACTGTCAACGCCACAATTTTGACCCTGACCGTTAGCTAAAGTAATCTGATGATAATGAGGACATATCAGTCATAGCTATTGAAGCAGTGTGATTTTTTAGTGGTCTTCTGTCCAGAGAAGAAGAAATGAAAAAAATATATATGTGGAGTCATTCCTGCGTCTAACGAAGAAGTTATTGTGGACTGGCCGTGCTTGAAAGAGAACCTATTGAATGTATCGTGGTATTGAATATGTTATATAATTGTAGCACCCCATTATGTATATATATTTTAAATATTTAGTTCAGTTAACTAATAACCCAATACAGGACCTCTCCTGTATTATTCTAATCCTGAGTCTATTGCATGGCCTGTTGTTAGCCAATTAGAGCCAATCTGAGATCAGTACAATATGGTACTGGATTCTTAGAGGGTGGACTAAAAACAATGAAAAAAATGTAATGAAAGCAGAAGAAAGCGTGTGGGACAACAGGAGTGAAATAAATAGTTGTAAGAACAGTTAAGCCTGTAAAGTTACCAATGTTAACGTGTTTTAGAGCCGGGTTTCTGACGGGTAATTAAACTTCCCCGTTCCAGCAATATTACCACGAGGTAGTAATCTCGTCAGCTAACCTCCCGCGCTAGCTTGGAGAAAAGACTGCGGGTGTGTTTGGGGGATATTTTGCACCAAGTTTCTGAGTGAGTATTGTAGAGTATTGAAACAAGCCAGCTCATAACATTTGACAAAAGAGTGGAATTGAGACAGGTTTGCATGCTCGGTTAAACAATTTTATTATGAAATGAAACTTAACTGCAAACATGAAAAAATTAAAACATATTGAGTGGGTTTATGTAGTGTACGGATAAGGGAAAGGTGTTTGTGAATATTTGCCATGTAAGAAAACAATGGCAAACTCTCAACAATCCAGGAGGTGCTGAGCCTGGGAGAGCGAGAAAGAGAGGTAATAGTTATTCTGGTTTAAACAAGCTCTGTGAACCTCCACACAACTGTGTGCAATTGACACTAATGACCCTCTCTGCCTGCTGGAATGAGCAGAACTGGCAGGGTACGTAATAGTATGGACATTATCGGAGAACTGTGTTGATATAGAAATGAATAATTAATGGATAAGAGGTTTATTGGTGTTTTTGAATTTCTGGATAGTGCACCTGAGACATTGCCAGATCAGCTGTTGCAGTAGAGGTGCTCTGTGTGTCAGAGCATGGCAGTGGATCTAATATTGGTATACAAACAGAAATTCTGCTCCAGATTCAACATTGTACCACTCACCTTGAAAAAGGGTTTCAAAATTGTTTAGTAACATATTTATGGCAAATTCCATGGAACTGTGAGTACAGAGAATATTTATGTCTCTGCAAATTCAAAGATATTATGGAATCATCACCGCTGCTGTTTCCGCCATAGA